>CM066034.1:1040020584-1040699751 GCA_033557465.1 Ichthyophis bannanicus
TCTCATAGCTCCACATTGGCCAAGGCAAGTGTGGTACCCTCTGCTTCTACATCTCTCTCAAGCTCCCTCCCTGGAGTTAGGATCTGCTCCAGATCTCCTGTCTCAGGAGGATGGAATGTTATGGCATCCCAATCCCCAGTCTCTGCATCTCAGGGCTTGGCTGCTGAAGGCCTAGATCTTCATGATCTTAACCTTCCTCAGCAAGTAAAGGATATCCTTTATGCTTCCAGGAAGCCTTCCACAAGACGCTCTTATGCTTTCAAGTGGAAAAGTTTTACCATATGGTGTTTGCAGAAGGGTCTTAACCCCCTTGCAATACCTCTGGAATCATTACTGGAGTATCTCCTTCATTTATCCAATGCAGGACTTAAAACTAACTCAGTAAGAGTCCATTTGAGTGCTATTGCAGCTTCTTTCAAGCCTCTAAATGGAAAACCTATTTCCTCCCATCCTCTTATAGCAAGATTTATGAGAGGCCTTCTTCTAACTAAGCCTCCCATTAGGCCGCCACTGGTTTCATGGGACTAAAACCTGGTTCTTGGTCAATTCATGAAACCACCTTTCAAACCCTTTAGCTTCTACCTCATTGAAATTCCTTTCTTGGAAGGTTATCTTTCTTATTGCAGTCACATCAGCACGCCGCATCAGTGAGTTGCAGGCATTAGTAGCTGATCCACCTTATACAAGGTTTCATCATGACAAGGTCGTCCTTAGGACTCATCCACACTTTATGCCAAAGGTGGTCTCGCCTTTTCATTTAAACCAAGCGTTCTACCTGCCTGTGTTTTTTCCAAGGCCTCATGCATCTAATGCAGAAAGGAATCTTCATACTTTGGACTGTAAAAGAGCTTTAGCCTTTTACTTGCAAAGAACACAGCAACATAGAAAGTCCTCTCAACTCTTTGTTGCTTTTGATCCTTCTCATTTGGGACATCCAGTCTCCAAGAGAACACTGAACAGAGACGTAGCAGGTGTAGGTAGAATTGGCATTATTTGTCATCATATGTGGATTTGCATTGGACATGCCTTCCCTTCGCGCGCTTGCGGGCGGCATAAGTACTATCCTGCATGCGCCAGCGTTTTTTAATTCAATGAGATGTTGCTGAGGTTCCGACCCTGCTTTTATGGTTTTTAGGTACCCATCGTTGAATATGTGAGTTCATGTGATGTTTATTTATTTATTGCCGGTTCATCGATTCTTTTTATCCGGTTTAGTAATCCCTTTCATAAGGTGCCGTAATGATAAATAGTAATATATACCGTTTTTTAGAATTTACTTTTACTTCGGTGAAGTTGTAGAAGTGGTTCTTCATACAAACACAATTCAATTACGTAGTGTTTTCTGATGATGTTGCGTTTTACATAGTAGAGGTCTGAGTAACTTCATGTTGATATCATGAGGATATGTCACACCAGTATAGCAGAAACATCGGAACACAAAGAAGGCATTAATGCATTACTATCTGATCAAGAATAAGCGCGGTAGGGTCACATTTAATGTATTATGACGGTGATCCTATTCTTTTTTCTTTTAAGTCCATTTGTTTATGGGTTTAAAAGTTTTTTAATATTTTTATATGCTTTGGCATAAATAATGTATGGTTGCTGTCCCTCTTCATAACATCAAAAAGATTTTGGATACAAATCCCCTCGGTCATGGTTCGAGTGTGGTGTTGGCGTAATAAATGTCCTTAAGAAAGACCGCTGCTATGCCTTGCGTTTCTAACATTTGAAATAAGTTTTTTTATGGTTTGAACTGTCTTAGAGTTTTTAATACTTTTGAAATAAATCATATATTAATTGGATAAAATCATTAATGAAAATCCCCCTTTTTTTGCTTTTTTCACACTCTTCCAGCTATTAAAGGTGGTATCATTTTCAGTGCAACATAACAACGATGTTAGCATGTTCTAATACGGTCCTTCAGGTAAACTTTGGTTCACTCCTGCTCCTTAGCCGCCTCTGTTTGTTTGTTTATTCATGGCTTATTTTTTACGCCACATGTATATGTTTCTGTGTATTTTATTCATGTAAGCATGATTATCACCTATATTAAGTCACTACTTTCTCTTATGGTTTGGATATTAGGTATTTGCCGGTACTAGTTGGTTAGATAATCATGTATAATTTAAGGATTTTTAAATTCTCTTGTGCATTTATATTTATATTTATTGATTTTTATTTGTTTTATACATGTATTTTTGGGGATGACACATATTAATATAAGTTCATGAATAATAGGTTTTGTATATTATAATTTTAAAACTTGTTGTTTATTTACTATTTGTTATATGTTTTTATTGCATTCCTTTATGGTGTTTTATTTTATGTATTTTGTTAAATTGGGTTTTTTTTTTATTATTGTGGTTTTAATTTATTTATAATATGTTTTTAGCATAAGGTGAGCCAACCCCTGAAGAAGATTTTATCGAAACATGGCCTGTGTCGGGTCAGGTCTCCCTTTATATGTATGGAATAATAAAGTTTTGGTGAGAACCTACACCTGCTACGTCTCTGTACTGTGTTGCTGATATCTACGTGGCAGCGTGCTGTCTTTGGTGTCCAAGAGAACACTGTCCAACTGGATTGCACAGTGTATTTCGTTTGCCTATCAGAGTAAGAATCTTCCTCTGGAGGGCCATGTCACAGCTCACAATGTGAGAGCCATGGCAGCTTCAATGGCTCATCTGCACTCTGTGTCTATCGACGACATCTGTCGAGCAGCCACTTGGGCCTCGGTTCATACCTTCACAGCCCATTACTGCTTGGACAAGGACTCCCGCCGGGATGCCTTGTTTGGTCAGGCTGTTCTCCAACACCTGTTCCATACCTAATCAACTCCTACCCACCATCCCTTGTTGGATGCCAGAGATCCATGGGGGGAAGTGGAGCCCTTTCACAGGGACACACAACTTCTGGGGTCTCTCCCTGGCATCTAAAGCTAGGGAGTCCCCATATGTGATGACTACATTCCTGCTTGTTCCTGGAGATAGCATAGTTACTCACCTGTAACAGGTGATCTCCGGGAACAACAGGAATTTAGTCTTCACAACCCACCCACCTCCCCTAGGAGTTGTATCTCTCTATCTCTTTCTCTTTCTCTCTCTCTCTCTTTGTCTCAGCTTTAAACTCAACTGGAGAGAGGCAGTTGGGAAAGGCGGGAAGGCAGCACGCAGGCGCTGTGGGATGCTCCCAAAAGTTTCCTAATTGGATGCTGGGGAGCGTTCTCGCGCAGGCTTCTTCGGTACCGACGATACTCATATGTGAAGACTAAATTCCTGCTGTTCCCGGAGATCACCTGTTACAGGTGAGTAACTATGCTTTACCGTAGTGTTCTGTAAAGAGAGATGTTTTGATTTCTTTTCTGAATAACTGTAGGTCTTTGGTCGCACAGATTGACAACGGCAGTGAGTTCCAGAGACTAGGAGCAGTGTAGGAGAAGGCTCTGGAGCTGGTGGACTGTTTTGTCTTGCATATGGAGGTTGGTGTTACCAGTGAGTGTTTTGCATTTTGCCTATGGGAACCGGAGTCTGGTTGGGTTTGTATGAGAGTAGATAGGTATGAAGGGGCTTTGTTGTTGATCAGTTTGAATGTTATCAACAACTTGTATTTTATTCAGCTCTCTACTGGGAGCCAATGAAGGTCGCATAAGATCGGGGTTATGTGTTCAGTCAATCGGGCCTTGTATACTATTCTTGCTCTCTTATGGGCGGCTGTGTTTTTTTCTATGAGCTTTCGGTAGTCTGTTGCTGGGAGTCCCATATGTGAGGACTGACTTCCTGCTTGTTCCCGGAGAAAACGAAGTTACTCACACGGAGAAAGCATAGTTACAGTAGGAATCAGTCCTCACAATCTCTCTCCTCCCTTTGGAGTTGCTGCTTTACCATCTTTTATTATTTGCCATCTTTTAGCTATGTCTTCTGACTGAGCAAGATAGCACCCTTGGGCGGGAAGGGGACCATTAATGCGTGGTAGCATCTCCCAAAGGCTTTCTTTTAAAGCTAAGGGGATGCTTCCACAAGGGCTCCGTCTGTCCCGATGTCACTCATATGTGAGGATTGATTCCTGCTGTCCCGGGAGAACGCAAGTTACAGGTGAGTAACTATGCTTTTTTCCCCCCTCTCCATCTGTATCTCCTTTGGTTTGCATTCTCTCCTCTTCCCCCTCTCCTATGGCTCCAAATTACTTTGTGTCCTTAATGTGAACTCTTCCTAATCTTTTCCGCTCATTCCCTTGGCCCTACTTCTCATTATCCACTCCTTACTGTCCCCACCTTCCCTATCATTTTGACTTCCACCTTATCTGCCCTTGAGCTTCACTTTTTTCTTCCTCATTCAGCCATCTCCAATCTCACTGAGGGAACCTCGCTCTTACTTCCGTCATGCTGCCTCCATCCCCCGTTCTCTCCTACTACTGTTTGTCAATGTCAACCCCCCAACTCTGGCCCCACTAGACTTTTTGCAAACTCCTAGGGCAGGTCAATATGTAACCTTTCTAATCTTGTTCATATCCCTCTCCTCTCTCCCCTTTTCTTATGCATTGTGGAGTGCACATTATGTCTCCAATAAACTTCACTTCATTCGTGACTTCTTTATCTCTAATACTCTAAATCTCCTGGCTCTTACTGAAACTTGGCTTCTCCCTGAAGGCTGAGCTTCAGTCGCTGCCCTCTGTCACGGAGGCAACCTATTTTCCCATATACCTCTGCACATTGGCCCTGGTGGTGGTGTCGGGTTCCTACTCTCTTGCCAATTCCATCCTCCCTCCATCTAGCTCCTTTGAAGTCCATGCTATCTGACTATTTTCTCCACTATCTCTCTGGGTAGCTGTCATTTATCGACACCCCCTCTCCCCCCCCCCCCCCCCAATAAAGATCCACCTTTACCTTTCTCACTGACTTTGACTCCTGGCTTTCCTCCTTTCTGGTTTTATTTATTTTATTTAATAGGATTTCTATACAGCCTTATCATAAAATCAAAGCGGTTTACAGTGCAACTTGTTTTACACAGAACAATGGGTGAGAGGAGCATGTAGGAGATTGTTTAAAACTAACTTATATACAAAGTAAGCTATGTACATAGAGTATGTAATGGCATCATTGACCTCAATTTGTGAAAAGTTATTTACAGCTGAACATTAAATAAGCGGAATGTTTGAGGGGTAGAGCTAGGGCAGAGGGGGTTGAGTCAGCAGGGCCAGCGAGAGGAAAGGGGGGGGGGGGGGGAGAAGGGTGATCCGTGTTATGCGGTTATTCCTATCAGGTAATGTCTCCGAAGTGCTCAATAGTCCCTAAAGCAATAACTCAGTGCACACAGGCAACAGCAAACAGGGCTTTCAAATTCTGTGCGCCAAGATGCTGGAACAACCTCCCACCCAGCATCCGAGCGATCACTGACCTAGCCCAGTTCAGGAAAGCATTAAAACATCACCTTTTCCTCTTATACTACCCGGAAGTTAGTACCGCAACACCCCCATCAATGAACTAGCCAATGCCGTACAGATGAATGTGCAATTATCAGCCTGTTGAGATGTTAATAGTTACCTAAGTTTTTGATCCAAGTTCGTGTACCCGTTCATTATCAACACAGATCAACTAACTGAAATGTGTAAGTTTGTGTTCCATGTAAACCGCACTGATGTGGAATAGCGCGGTATATGATGTTAAGTGCCGTCGAGTCGGAGTCGACTCATGGCGACCCTCTGGATAGCTATCCTAAATTGTGTTCGGTCTTCATTCAGGCGGCTCATTGTTGACAGACTGGTACCCATAGCTGCTGCTGTTGTATCGATCCATCTCATTGCTGGCCTTCCTCTTTTGCGTTGACCTTCTATCTTGCCAAGCATAATGTCTTTCTCTAATGATCTCTCTCTTCGCATGATGTGTCCAAAGTATGAAAGTCGAAGTCTTGTCATCTGAGCTTCTAAAGAAAGCTTAGGTTTGATCTCCTCTAGTACCGACTGGTTTGTTCTTCGGGCAGTCCATGGTATATACAGTATTCGCCGCCAGCACCATAATTCAAAGGCATCAATTTTCTTCCTGTCTGTCTTTTTCACTGTCCAGCTTTCACATCCATATGATGTTTTTGAAAATACCATGGCTTGAACAAGTCGAATCTTTGTATGGAGAGAGACATCTCTGCTCTTGAGAATCTTATCTAGGTCTTTCATAGCCATTCTGCCAAGAGCAATGCGTCGTCTGATTTCTTGACTGCTTGTTGCTTCTTTATTGATAGTTGATCCAAGTAGGTTAAAGTTCACAATTTCAATTTCTTCTCCTTCAACGATGAACCTGTTGATTATGCCAGTTGTCATGATCTTTGTCTTCTTTACATTAAGGTGCAGGCCCATTTTGAGACTATGTTATTTGATTGTGAGAAGCAAATGTTTCAGATCATCTTCACTTTCAGCCAGTAATGTGGTGGTATCAGCATAGCGAAGGTTGTTGATGAGTCTTCCACCAATCTTCACACCTCTGTTGTCTTCATACAATCCTGCTTCTCTGATGATTTGTTCTGCATATAAATTAAACAGGTAGGGGGAAAGTATGCAGCCTTGTCTTACACCTTTGCTTATTTTAAACCATTCTGTTTCTCCTTGTTCCGTTCGAACTGTTGCTTCTTGATCAATGTACAGATTGCGCAAGAGAACGATCAGGTGTTCTGGTATACCCATGCTTCTTAATGTGGCCCAGAGTTTCTCATGGTTTACACAGTCAAAAGCCTTGCTATAGTCGATAAAGCACAAATAGATATCCTTTTGGTATTCTTTAGTCTATTCAAGGATCCATCTCACATCTGCAGTGATGTCTCTCGTTCCTCGCCCTTTCCTGAACCCTGCTTGCACTTCAGGTAGTTCTTGTTCCAGGTATGGTTGTAGTCTCTTTTGAATGATCTTCAGTAGAATCTTGCTGGAATGTGGGATCAGAGCGATTGTGCGATAATATCCATTGTCAGTTGGATCACCTTTCTTTAGTATTGGTATAAACACAGATCTTTTCCAATCAGTTGGCCATATTTCTTGGCAGAGCCTTGTGAGTACGGTAACAGCTGCATCAGATTGCTGCAATACTTCTATGGGAATACTACCAATGCCTGGTGCTTTGTTCTTTGATGAGGCTTTCAATGCTGCTTCAGCTTCTTCTTTCATCACCAATGGTTCCCGATCATAAGGTACAGGTTGAAACGGCTGTTGGTCCATTTGATCTTTATCATATAAAAACTCTGTATATTCCTTCCACCTTTTCTTGATGATCTCAGCATTATTCAGCATAGAACCTTGAGCATCTTGTAACATTCCAATTCGAGGCTGGAACTTTTTCTTTAACTCTCGTAGCTTTAGAAAAGCCGATCTTGTTCTTCCTCTAATAGTTTCTGCTTCTATTTCCTTGCATTGTAGTACTTTTCCTTGTCCTGTCTTAATGCATGTTGGAAATCTCTGAGTTCTGCGATTGTCTTTCTTTCTCCTCTGGCTTTAGCTTCTCTGCGTTTCTGGGCAATTTTCAGAGTTTCTTCCGTCATCCATTTTGGCTGTTTTTGCTTTTTCACCTTTTGTAGAGACTTCTCGCTTTCTTCCAACACAACCTTCTTGATGTCATTCCATAACTCTTCTGGAACTCTATCTTTTGTATCTAAAGCAGCAAATCGATTTTGCAGGCAGTCTTTAAATTCCAGTGGTATATTCTCAAGGTCATATTTTGCTGCATTTCTGAGTGGTTTGCTCTTTTTCAGCTTTAGCTTGAGTTTGCATATTAGTAGTTGATCTGTACCACAGTCAGCTCCAGGTTTTGTCTTTGTTGATGTTAGAGCTTTTCCATCGTTGACTTCCACATATGTAGTCAATTTGATTTTTGTATAATCCATTCGATGAAGTCCATGTGTACAGTCGCTGCTTGTGTTGCTGGAAAAAGGTGTTTGAGATGAATAGATCATTGGTCTTGCAGAATTCTATCAGTCTTTCTCCAGCTTCATTTCTGTTGCCAAGTCCATATTTTCCAACTACTTTGCCGCCGCCTTTGTTGCCAACTTTTGCGTTCCAGTCACCCATGACTATCAGATTATCCTGTTTGCATGTTCTGTCAATTTCAGCTTGTACTTGTTCATAGAACTCTTCAATTTCATTCTCTTCAGCAGCTGTTGTTGGGGCATATACTTGAATTATAGTTGTGTTGATAGGCAATCCTCGTAGACGAATAGAGATTAAGCGTTCGCTGACTGCATTGTATTTCATTACAGTTCTTGCAAGTTTCTTCTTTATTATAAATGCAACACCACTTCTTCTTTGTCTTTCATTTCCAGCATAGTAGACCATGTGATCATCTGATGCAAAGTGCCCCATGCCAGTCCATTTCAGTTCGCTGACACCCAACAGATCAAGAACATAAGATATGCCATACTGGGTCAGACCAAGGTCCATCAAGCCCAGTATTCTGTTTCCAACAGTGGCCAATCTAGGTCATATGTACCTAGCAGTTTCCCCAAGGGACACAGGTTCCACAATGCTTGTATTGGTTCAAGCATTGATATCCTGGGTCCCTTCTTAATAATGGTTTATGGACCTTTCCTCCAGGAACTTGTCCAAACCTTTTTTAAACCCAGCAACACTAACAGCCTTTACTACATCCTCCGGTAACAAATTCCAGAGTTTGATTACACGTTGAGTGAAAAAATATTTTCTTTTATTAGTCTTAAATAGTTTACCCTGTAGCTTCATTGCATGTCCCCTAGTCTTTCTATATTCTGTTAAGGTAAACAATCGATCTACGTTTACCCGTTCCACTCCGTTCATTAATTTATAGGCTTCTATCATATCTCCCCTCAGCCGTCTCTTTTCCAGGTTAAAGAGCCCTAACCTTTTTAGCCTGCCTTCATAGGAGTATCCTTTCATCCCCTTTACCATTTTGGTGGCTCTTCTCTGAACCTTTTCTAAAATCGCTATATTCTTTTTAAGATACGGCGACCAGAATTGCACACAATATTCAAGGTGCGGTCTCACCATGGAACGATATAGTGGCATTATAATATCTTTTGTTTTATTTTCCATTCCTTTCCTTATCATACCTAGCATTCTATTTGCTCTCTTGGCCGCTGCTGCACACTGGGCCGAGGGTTTTAACATGGTATCCACAATGACGCCTAAATCTTTTCCCTGGGTGGTAGTTCCTAATGTGGAACCTTGCATCGTGTAACCATAGTTTGGGTTGTTCTTCCCTAGGTGCATAACCTTGCACTTGTCCACATTAAATTTCATCTGCCATTTTGATGCCCAGTCTTCCAATTTATCAAGATCCTCTTGCAATTTTCCACAATCCTCTTGGGTTTTAATAACTTTAAATAGTTTTGTGTCATCTGCAAATTTGATAACCTCACTCGTTATCAAGTTGTACACGTTCCATTTCATTCTTGGCCACCTCCAACTTGGTTCATGCTTCGTACGTTCCATGTTCCAATATGTAAGACATCTTTACAGCTTCTGACTCTCATTTCATGCGCAGCTACATCAGCAGTCAGACTTCCCGAGGGCTTTGATCCAACCACATCATAAATGCTGGCTTTACTCTGAAAAGTCTTCAGCTCTTCCCCAGTAGCTAGTTGAGTGCCTTCTGACCTGGGGGTCTCATCTTCCAGCACCATAGCACAATTTGTTTTGTTGTAACTATCCATTGGGTTTTCATGGCAAGATACTGAAGTAGATTACCGGGCCTTTTTTCCGCGCAGTTTAAGTTTGGTGGTGTTGCCGTTGTCACAAAAATGTGATCCTCCGCCGTCAACAACTGTCCCATTCTGCTGCTGCCCAGATGGGTGGTTTGTCTTGGTCTGGCACCTCAGCTGAGATCTGTCCATCTTGGGAGACCCTGCCAGTAGTTAAACTACCAATAATTTAACTCTCAGCATCACTGATGCACGCAAGCCCTCACAGCATGACAAGCTGCAAACCAAGTGAGAGGCGCGGTATATAAAAGAATGTAAATAAATAAATAGAGGGTGGTTTTCAGCTTTTTCCGGAAGTCCTTGTAATCAGACGTGGCTCTAAGGTAGTCAGGGAGGGCATTCCATAGGACAAGAGCGGCCAAGGAGTTAGCTCTGAATGCATCTTTCCCTTCCCTTATTCTTGGGGATTTTAACATTCATGTTGATGACCCTTCTGCCTTAAAGCTCTTCTGCCTACCCACCTCATTCAACCACCAGTTGTGCTCTATCACTCCTCCTCACAGACATGGTCACTGTCTTGATCTTGTCTTCTCCTCCAACTGCTCGCTCTCAAACATCTCTACCTCAGTTCTGCCCTGATCTGACCATCACCTGCTAACCTCCACCCTTAAACACCCTCCATCTTGGTCTCACCCTATTTCCACTAACATGTTTAGGAATCTTCACACTGTCTACCCTTCAGCTCTCTCCACTGCTGTCTTTTCACCTCTTTCTTCCACTATGTCATCAGAGTCTGTAGATGGGGCAGTATCCTCCTGTAACACTATACTCTCCTCTGCTCTGGATGCACTGACTCCTCCCATTCCACATCCGTACCTCAATCCTGGCTGTCCTTGACAACCTGCTACCTTCGTTCCTGTGCTCGCTCTGCTGAGCACTTTTGGCTTAAATCACGTACCCTTGCTTACTGGCTACATTTCAAATTCATGCTAACCTCTTTCCAGTCGGCCATAGTACTCACCAAGCAAGAATATGATGTCCATCTGACTAACTCTCTTGCCTCTGACCCTCACCGTCTTTGCTACATTTAACTTTATCTTTATTGAGATGCTTGATATACAACCCAATACCGGGACATCTGAGCGGTTTATAAAACAAAATGTGTTAAAACGAAAGGAAAAAACACCAAATACTAGATAGGAAAGTACTACTGCTGAGCAATTTGTATAGCGCTGCGATGTATGCAGCGTGCACAAACACTTGTAAAAGATGATCCTTGCTCATCAGAACTTACAATCTAGGCAAGACAGACAACACATTAGCTGTAAACAATGGTAAGAAAATAAATGGTAAGGAAATAAAATGAGGCCACATGAGTAAAGATCCGAAAGTGGCAGTGAAGTGGTGAGGTTTGTCTGGATTTGAAAAGGGCCAGAGAAAGGTGCCTGATGGAAAGGAAAGAAGAAAGCTTAGACTGGCGGGGGTGGGGGGAGGGGAGGAAGAGGGCAACTGAGAGACAAGGGTCTAGGTAGAGGTGAGTGAAAGATCAAAGATGAGAGAAAAGAGATGAGTTTTTAGCATTGTCTTAGAGGGGAAAGTTGAGTTCAAGGCAGAGGTCAGATGGGAGAGAATTCCAGAGGAGGAGGCCAAGGGAGAAGAATGCAGAGGCGCGGGTGAATTCTAGGTGAGTGTGTGAGGCAGAAGGGAGACAAAGGCTGTTTAAGTGTATCTGTCAGAGGGAACAATGAGAGATATAGAGGTGGATTAAGTCAGAGATATTGTGGAGCGTTGGTGTGGATGTCACGATGAACCAGGATAAGGATCTTATATTGTATGTGGAATTTTATGAGTAACCAGTGCAAATGAATAAGTAGAGGGGTGATGAAGTCTGAGCAGGAGGCGTGAGTGAGCATGCAGGCAGCGGTGTTCTGAAGTAGCTGCAGTCGGTGGAGTTGGTACTGAGGGAGTCCTGCCAGAGCATCGTTACAATAGTCAATGCGGATCATAACTAGGGAGAGGAGAAGCGTGGTCAGGGAGGGGAGTGAAAGAAAGGGACAGATGGAGCAGATCTAGTGAAGAGAATAGAATGAGTGTTGAATAATCAAAAACAGTGTTCAAGAAAAGAAAGAGAGGAATCATGTATGATGCCAGGGCAGTGGGAGGCAGATAAAGATGCATCCCAGCCGGGGATGCCAGCAGCAGGACTGCGCTGCTCCTGCCAACCAGAAAAGCTCCCCGATCCAGGGTAGAGCGCCTGAGCGGGAGGCCTTCCCGCTCAGAGGCTCCTTCCCAATCGGGGCAGTGGGAGGAAAATAGATGCGCCCCAGCCGGGCGCGCCTGCCCGCGCCTGAGGGCCTCGCCAGAGGGCCCTTACACGCAGCCACAACCCCAAGAAAGGCCCAACAAACAGCGACAACATCAGACCACACGAGAGGACCCTAGAAGCAAAGAAAAAAACACCAAGAGCTACAAAACACCCTAAAAGAGTCACCAACGAGTACCAGAAAGACCCACCTACAGACAACCCACAGCCCATGGACTCCAACAACAACAGCCACATTCACCACTTCATCAGGCCAGTCCTAAGCACCAGCAGAGGAAAAGCCAATCTTGAGAAGCAGTAAGATAAGAGACCCGGCATCCAAGAAGCCCTGCACAGCAACACACCCCCGCGACTCCCAGGTATGCCTCAAGCCATGCCACCATTACTAGCTCCAATATATCCCCAAACGCTGATCCCAATCCCAATTAACTACTACCTCATTAGCACCAGCACACACCCCAACCACACCAAGCACCACAAACACCCAACACACAAACACCTCCAACTCCCCCCCCTACAAGGAACACACACACACCTCCCACACAAACCCACACCCCCAATCCCTCAAATGGCAAACCTCTCTCTATCACACTAATAAACGCACGCTCAGTCAGAAACAAACACCACATGCTCCAGGACCTGATCACAACAGAAAAGATCGACATCCTCTGTATAACGGAAACATGGCTAACGGACACCGATACGGTGATCATGAACCAACTAACACCTAATAGATACAGTCTTAACAACTGCTCCAGAGCCCATTGCCAGAGGAGGAGGAGTATCTATCATTGCAAGATCCAACCTTCACCTCAGGAACCATGCGTCAGAAACAACCAACGAAGCGGACATACTCACCCTCACCAACAGACACCTCTCCATATGCCTAATCTACCGAGTAACCACATCAAGCACCGATCTATCAGACATACTAAAACATGTATCAGAGAGCGCCATCTCCACAAAAGAGCAATTAATCCTTGGAGACTTCAACCTTCCCTCACTACAAGATAAACATGCCGAAGCCTTCATCAACGCCATGGAAGCAATGGACCTAACAGATTATACATGACCCAACACTCTTGATCTAATATTCCTGAACTCCCACAGCATCTTTACATCTACGAACGCAAAAATCACATGCGTGCCATGGTCTGACCACCATCTCATCAACATTACCCTTATATACAATCACACCAACATCAGAGAGAACAACCAACCTAAAAGAAGATTCAAACCATTCAACAAAGGACTTCCTAACACAAGTATTACCCAACTCCAATCAAACTCCTCCAACCTTGAAGACCTGATCAACAACTGGAATACTACAATTGCTTCTGCATCCTGTGCAACAACAACCAGCACCAAAACAAGAACTACTGTGACAAAAGCAAGATGGTACACCCCAATCCTACGGAAGCTAAAGGCTCAACGCAGAAGAACCGAAAGAAAATGGAGAAAGACCAGAAAGGAAGCGGACAAAGCAAAATACATAAGCATCTTGACACATACCACACAGAAAATGATAAAGCAAAAAGATCCTACCACTCAAAAAGCATACATACCTCACTAAACAAACCACGCGAGCTCTTCGAGATAGTCAAGAAGCTAACAAAAGCATCCAGCCACTCCGATCAGCTACCAAACATCCCACCTGAACTACTAGCACGCCAATACAAACAGCTCCAACTACCAAGCAAACCACAACAGAATGCAACATCAACAACCTACCATGCCACCAAAGTCATGGATTGGAGCACATTCAAAACAATCACAACAGAACAAATACAATACACTATCTCCTGCCTAAACACCATCACCTCTCCACTAGATCCCTGCCCTGCAGAGTGGATAAAGAAATCCAAAGAAGACACAAGCACACCCCTAACCCACATTGTCAATGAATTTATTTATTATTTATTTTATTTACATTTCTTCTATACCGTGCTATTAGGATCAGTGCGGTGTACATTGAACAGAACATACTACAATGCAGCAAGCAACATTGAGTTTACAATGAACAGGGCAGTGAACATGGTTGTAACTGGGGAAACTATATACAGATTAACTTTACACTATCTACATATCCTTTGCATATTATACATACGTTTGTGGGTCAGGGCGGTGTGGGACAGGGGATGTGAGCTGGCTCAAGCAAGGACACATACCAGACATCCTCAAGACCTCTATCATCCGTCCGACCCTAAAAAACCCCAACCTAGACCCACTCGACCCAGCCTCTTTTAGAGCAATAGCAAGTCTTCCATTCACCACCAAAATTATGGAGAAGATAATTCAACGACAACTCCAAGACCACCTAGATACCAACAGCATATTGGACCCGCAACAACACGGATTCCACCCATACCATGGAGTTGAAACCCTCATGACGACTCTACTGAACACCCTTATCAAAGGCACACAGACCAAACACTCTGGATACGCCATGCTCTTCCTAGACACATCTGCAGCCTTTGACACCATCTCCCATAGCGTTCTCCTACACAGACTCCAGGAAATAGGCATTAAGGACACCGTACTACAGTGGTTCCGCTCCTACCTGACAACTGATCTGCACAAACACAGCAACCTCCCCCCCTTTCAACAACATCAAGGAGTGCCACAGGGTTTCACACTATCCGTCATGCTCTTCAATATCTATCTACAACCATTCTGCTCGATCATATGAGAGCATAACATCAACTACCATATATACGCAGATGACATAATGCTCTATGGACCAATCACAACCACCAACCCAACAAATGACCACCTGTCCAGACTGCTTCATTGAGGTCTCCGACTGGCTACAAAGGAACAATCTATCCATCAACATCAAAAAAACTGAAGCCCTCATAGTAACAAAGGACCCAAACTTCACCCCACCACCACACCTCATATTGGGAACCACCCAAATAAAGATTCAACCCCACATAAAATATCTGGGAATCACTATAGACCAGGCACTCACATTTACTCCACAGATTAAAAAGGCTACCAGGACAATATTCCACAAAGCAAAAATGATACAATGGCTCAGACCACTCATTAATCCACAGGACTTCAGAACTGTCATGCAGGCTATGACGCTCCCCCACCTGGACTACGCAACATAATCTATCACAGACTTCCTGCGACCCACACCAACCCACTACAGACTGCCCTGAACACCACCGCAAGAATCATCCGGAATGCAAAAAAACACAATCACATCACCCCAGTCCTGAGGGAATTACACATACTGCCACTCGAAGCAAGGATCAAATACAAAGCTGCCCTGCTTATCCACAAAGCCCTCTATCAAACAGACTTCCCACATCCGTTCCCTACTACCCCAGCCCACCCACAACAGACCAACCCGACAGACCGCCAACAACATCCTTACCATCCTCTATGAACGAACAAAATATAATCAACGAACCTGCAACAGAGCTTTCGAAATATACGCACCCTCCCTCTGGAACTCATTACCGAGCCAAATCAGAAACACTGGTGATCTATCTACGTTCCGGAAACAACTAAAACCATCAGCCCTCTCTTGATCCCTCTGTTCTATCTCACTGGCGCCCTGTCTCAAATCTTCCTTTTCTGGCTAAACTTTTGGAACGTTTTGTCTTTGATCAACTTAACTCTCACGTTGAATCTACTAACACTCTTCACCCTCGTCAAGCCGGCTTTCGTCACAGACACAGTACGGAAACGGTTCTTCTTGCACTCCTAAATGATCTGCATGTTGCTCACGACCACGGTGATATCACTCTTCTGGTTTCCCTCGACCTCTCTGCGGCTTTTGATTTGATTGACCACCGTACTCTTCTCTCTCGTTTATCTGATGTGGGACTTCATGGTACGGTTTGGCAGTGGTTCTGTTCCTTCCTCACAGCTCGTTCGTTCTCTATTCACTCTGATGGTCAGTCTTCTGCTTCTTCCCCTCTTACTTGCGGTGTACCGCAAGGTTCTGTTCTCTCCCCACTCCTGTTTAACATTTTTCTGGCTCCCTTATCACTGGTGATCCAACAGTTCCCTGTGTCATTTTACATGTATGCTGACGATATCATCTTACTTTTTCATACTTCTCCTCTAACTCTGGATATTACTCAGCTGAATCTTTGTCTCTCCCAGATCTCTTCCTGGTTATCCCAAAATTTCCTACACTTAAATCCATCTAAGTCCACAGCTATGTGGGTCTCACTGAGTGGTTCCTGCCCTTCTTTAGCTCCCTCGATTGACTCTATTCCTCTCCCTCTTGTGTCATCCTTCCGCTATCTTGGTGTAATTCTTGATCCCACGCTTTCCTTCCACCAGCACCTTACTTCCCTTATTCGCCGTTCATTTGCTGCCTTGCGTCAGATCAGGGCAGTCCGTTCCCTTCTCCCCTTCTCTTCCTTAGTCACTCTTGTTCTAGCCTTAGTCATAAGTCGCTTAGACTATTGTAATGTTTTTCTTGCCAACCTCCCTAAATTTCAGCTTCTACGTCTCCAGCGCATCCAAAATGCCGCTGCCCGTCTCATCACATTCTCACACCGCTATGATCATATCACCCCTATTCTTTTCCGCTTGCACTGGTTACCCCTCCGTTTTCGTTTCCATTATAAGTTCCTTATTCTAATTCATTGTGCCCTTTATACCAATACTCCCTTATATCTTGCAGATCGGATCTCTCTTCACACCCCTTACCGTCAGCTTCGCTCTCTCCACGCTAATCGCCTGTCCCTCCCTTCCCCGTCACAAGCACACCTCGAACAAACCCGTCATGCAGCTTTTTTCTTCTTAGGCCCAGTATTATGGAATGCATTACCACCGTTTCTCCGATTGGAACCTTCCTATTCTCAATTTAAAACACTACTCAAGACCCATCTGTTTCAGCAAGCCTTTCAAATCTCTCCCGATGGTCCTCCCTGATGTTTTCAGTTGATGTGTTTTTGTTTGTTCGTATATTTGTCCTGTCATGCACTTTGTCTACCCACAGTCTGTTTTGTCTTCCCCAATATGGGCCTATTATTCTTGCTATATTCTTATGTTTTAGTAACCTTATGTTTTTAAAATATTGGCCCTTTGGTTTTGTTATGTGTTGTCTATTTTATCTGTCTATGCTTTTATACTTTTACTTTCCTATTTTGCTTTGGCGTTCTTTTTCCTTGTTTTTGCATTGCCAACCTTTTATTGTACACCGCTTTATGTTTCGACGGAAAGCGGTTTATCAAATTTTAAATAAAGATAAAGATAAAGATCATCTTTCATGAATACCTTGGACCAGAAACAGACAACCTTCACTGACAACCCACAGTCCCTCTGCCAGATCCCCAAAATACCCTATAAGAGACTCATGTCTATTGTCTAAGTCTTTACTGTCTGTCCGTATCATCAATGTTGGCCCCCCGGTGATGGCTCTCCCCCCTTCTCTATAATGATTACTGTCCACCCCCCTCTTTGTTAAACCACTTTGACCTGGTGAAAAGCGGTATATAAATGCAGTTAAATAAATAACGGAGAGAGACAAAAAAAATGGGGGGTCTGCGTCAGAGAGGTGGCACAAGAAGAAAAGGAAAACCAAATAGCGGATAACTCTTCAAGGTCCCCCCTCCTCCAATCCCTCCTTCACTATCTGCCCAGACCTTGGCTGACTACTTCCATGACGGTGTCCAGAAGATTAGCCTTGAATTTTCTGCTGGGTTACCTCCACCTCTTCAATCCCATATCCTTTCCTCATCTTCAGTTACACTTTCTTTTTTTCTGAAATTCCTGAGGAGGATACTGCAAATCTTCTCTCCTCCTCCAAATTGACTGCTTGCTTTTCTAATCCCATCCCCACATGTCTGCCAAGCTCTATCTCTTTCGTCATCGATCCTTTCATCTGTCATATCCTTAACATATTGCTTTCCAATGCAACTGTTTCTATGGCCTTCAAACATGCTGTGGTTACATGTCTTCAAAAAGCCTTCACTAGATCATACCTGTCCTTCTAGTTATCGACCTCTCTCTCTCCTCCTCTTTGCTTCATAACTACTTGAATGAGCAGTTCACCACCACTGTCTTGATTTTCTTTCCTCTCAAGATCTTCAGGACCCATTGTAGTCTGGCTTTTGTTCTCTACATTCCACAGAAATGGCTCTTGTCAAAGTCTAGTCAAAGTAGCCTAATGGTTAAAAGCGCACTGGCTTGGGAACCTATAGACCAGGGTTCGAGTCCCACTAGCACTCCTTGTGGCCTTGGGCAAGTCACTTAACCCTCCATTGCCTCAGAAAAATCCAAGTTTTTAATATCCCTGTTTAATGTACATTACTAAGTTTAAGTTACAATGTAAACCGCTTTGATTGAAATGATAAACCGGTATATAAAACCTGTTAAACTTGTTCCTTGCCATATTCAAAGGCCTCTACTCGATCCTTCTTATTCTTGACCTTTCTGCTGCCTTTGACACTGTTGATCATCACCTTCTCCTCGATACCCTGTCCTTTCTTGGTTTTAGGGGCCTTGTTAGGTCCTGGTTTTCTTCTTTTCTCTCCTATCACACTTTTAGTGTCTGTTCTGGTGGTTCCTCCTTTACTGCCATTCCCCTTTCAGTTGGTGTACCTCAGATCTCTGTCTTGGGACTTCTCCTTTTCTCTCTCTACACTTAATGCACTTATTTCTTCCAGTGGTTTTGAGTACCATCTTTGTGCTGACGATTCTCAGATTTACCTTTCTGTGCCTGAAATCTCTCCAGGAATCCATGCAGAGATCTCTGCCTGCTTATCTGACATTGCTGCCTGGATTTTTCACCGCCATCTGAAAATGAACATGGCCAAAAATGAGCTCCTGATCTTTCTCCCTAAACCCACCTCCCCCCTTCCTCCCCTCTCTATTTCTATGGATAACACTAAACTCCTCTGTTTCCTCAGTTCACAACCCTGGTGTCATCTTCGACTCTACTCTTCCTCTGCACACATCCAACCGACAACTAAAATCTGTTGCTTCTTTCTATACAATATTGGCAAAATTCGTCCCTTCCTTTCTACACACACTACTAAGATACTTATCCACTCTTTAGCTTACTTCCCATCTAGACTATTGCAACCCACCTCTTCCAGTCCGCATTCGACTTGCCTCCAAACCCCGCTCCCTAAAGCCCACTGCTCCTATACTCCTTTCCTACTTTTAGTATCTGTTTTATCTCTGTCTCTTGTCTCTGTCTTTACTGCAATTGTGCTGTCACTGTTCTATCATGCAATGGAGTTCTTTTCCTTTCCAGGCCTACGGCCATTTCTCTGTACTTTGCTGTTTTTTTGTAAACTGCCCTGGTGTCATGAAGAAACGGTATATCAAGCGATATAATAAACATAAACATAATAAACGTAAACCTTCTCCTTGTTGGTCTCTCTCCCCTTCAATCTGTTCAAAACTCAGCTGCGCGGCTAATCTTCTGTGAGCCTTGATATGCTCATATAACCCCTCTTCTCAAGTCGCTTCACTGGTGCTCTATTCGTTTCCTTATCCAATTCAAGCTTCTCCTACTGACCTATAAGTGCACTCTATTCTGATGCTCCTCACTACCTTTCCTCTCTTGTCTCTCCCTACACCCTTCCTCAGGAACTCTGCTTTTCTGGCAGATCCCTTCTATATGTTCCCTTCTTGTCTACTGCCAACTGCAGACTTTGATCCTTTCACCCTGCTGCTCCTTATGCTTGGAGCTAAATACCTGAGTCTGTGTGTAAGGCTTTATCTCTGGCCTTTTTCAAATCCAGGCTGAAACTCATCTCTGAAGCCGCTTTTGGATCCTGATCCACTTAGTCTGTGTTTCCTTGCCAGTTCCCTAGATATATCCTTGCCCTCAGCTATTGTGCTGTCTGTCTTGACTAGATTGTAAGCATCTTTTACATGTGTCTGTACAGCGCTGCATATGCCTTGTAGTGCTATACAAACGATAAGTAGTAGTAGTAATGTCATGTAAGAACTGGTGCACCAGGTGGCCATGGATGGTGCCTTGACTACTGTATAACGGCATAGGATTTGGCTATGTCATTGGGCTGCAGACACGTCCTCCAAAGCCTGGCTGGTTCAACTGGCCTTTAAGGGGAAGCTCCTCTTTGGAATGGATTTAGAGAAACCGGACCATCTTTTACATGTGTCTGTACAGCGCTGCGTATGCCTTGTAGCGCTATACAAACGATAAGTAGTAGTAGTAGTAATACCGTGTATGAACTGATGCACCAGGCGCCAATGGATGGTGCCCTGACTACTGTATCATGGCATAGAATTTGGCTGTCATTGGGCTGCAGACACATCCTCCAAAGCCTGGTTGGTTCAACTGGCCTTTAAGGGGAAGCTCCTCTTTGGAATGGGTTTAGAGAAACTGGTGAAGGACCTAGGCGAGACAAAATCTTACCACCTCCCAAAAGACAGGTCCAGGGGGCCCATGAAGCGGGCAAGTGCCCCTTTCTTGTCTGCCTCCACCCGACCGCCAAGGGCATACTGGCTGGATTTCCCGGAGGTCTCGGGACTATCGTCACTACCACCCTGGAAAACCCTTCTCTGCTTTAGGGCCTTGGGCTCATTCTCAGTCCTTTTGTGGAGCACATGGACCCAGAGAAGCAGCTCCTTCCAGAGGAGGACCCTCCCGGGCCACACAGTGGAAGTTTGAGGGCCCATTCCTTGGTACCTCTTGTGAGTGGCAGACTATGCCTTTTCTTTCAGGAATGGGCCCGGGTTACCAAGGATCGCCGAGTGCTAGACAACATTCATTCAGCTATGTCTTGGCATGCAAGGAGCAGATTCCCGATGCCTTCATAATCTCCCCATGTGATCTGCGATCAAAGGTGCCACAGTGTGGATCACCTTGGACAAGTTGTTTCACCTGAAAGCGGCGGTGCTTGTCTTCCTAGGTGAGTGGAGCAAGGGTAGATACTCCATCTACTTTGTGGTGCCAACAAGAACTGTTCCTTCCAGACCATCCTAGACCTCAAAAGGGTCAGCAAGCACTTTCGCGTCCTGTGCTTTCGGATGCTCTTCATGATTCAAACAGTGCACCGAGGAGATTTCTTGGCTTCTCTGGATCTGGCCGAGGCACTTTTTCATATCCCGATCCAAGCAAATCAGCAGAGGTATCTGCAGTTTGCTGTGCTTGGCTCTCACTATTAGTTTGCCATCCTTTCTTTCAGGTTCTCCACCCTCCCAAGGACTTTCTTCAAGGTCATGGTGGGGGGCGGCTGTAGTGCCAAGGGTTCGGTGTCCATCCCTATCTGGACGACTGGCTCATCTGGGCCCATTTCCTGTCAGAAGCATCTTGAGTGACATTGAGTGGTCTTTTTGGAAAGCCTCTGCTGGGTGATCAATAAGGAAAAGTGCCAGTTATTGCCTTCCCAGTCCTTCGTTTCTGAGAGCACGATTCGACACGCAAGTGGGCAGCATTTTCCTGCCAGAGGAGAAAGTTAAGAGTGTTGAATTGTCTGGCAGTGTTCTGTGCACAGCAGGCCCCCAGTCTGGGATTATCTGCTCCTTGCATTCCAAGACACAACTCACACTTTTATCTTCACATAATGTTATAATGTAAATTGTTAAAATGTAAACCGCCTTGATTTTTGAAAAAGTGGTATAGAAAACCACTAAATAAATAAAATAAATCTTCAGCTCCTTGGATTAATGGCAGTAACCATAGATATGGTCTCATGGGCACGTGCTCAAATACAGCCACTCTAGATGGTCCCCAAGTTCTCAGGAGTTTGAGCACAGGCTCCTGCTTCCATTGATGGTGATGTCCAGCCTGCGGTGGTGGTGGCAGCCCTGTCATCGAGTGAGGGCGTTCCACTGGACAATTTCTCCTGGATCCTGCTGACGATTGATGCCAGTCTCGGGCTGGGGAGCCCATTGCTCAGACTGTGTGGCCCAGGACCGTTGGAATCACATGGAAGCGGTATGGTCCATCAGTTGCCTGGAGACAAAGGCCAACAGGTTGGCTGTTCTATGTTTCTAGCCCCTGCTTGTAGGCCGGATGGTTTGAGAGTTTTCAGACAATGCCACAGTGTGGCTTACGTCAGTTGGCAGGGCGTCACAAGAAGCGCCAAAGTGGTCCTGGTAATGGATCTCCTGTTTGCTTGAGCGGAGAAGAACCTCATAGCCTTGTCGGCTCAGTACTTTGCAGGCCAGTGGGATTGAGTCGGGAAGTCTTTCAGTTGATTCTGTACCATTGGGGTCACCCAAATGGATCTGATAGCTACCTGCTCCAATGCCAAAGTGTGCCGCTTCTTCAGTTGCTGCGCAGAGATAGGGTCCGAGGGCATCGATGCCCTGACCCAGCCTTAGCTCAGTCAACGGCTGCTGTACATGTTTTCTCCATGGCCCCCGGTGAGACAGTGAGGGTTGTTCTGGTGTCTCTGGTTTGGCCATGGGAGAGCATGATTCAGAGACCTGATGGGAGACAGCCAACATGGCTTTAGACAAGAAGATCTTGTCTTACTAATCTTTTATGTTTTTTTGAAGGTGTGAATAAACAGGTGGACAAAGGTGAGTCGGTTGATATAGTATATCTGGACTTTCAAAAAGCCTTTGACAAGGTCCCTCATCAGAGACTTTGGCAAAACTAAAGAGTCATGGGATAGGAGGCAGTGTACTATTGTGGATCAGGAACTGGTTAAAAGATAGAAAGCAGAGGGTAGGGCTAAATGGCCAATTTTCCCAATGGAGAAAGGTGAATAGTGGTGTACCCCAGGGATCTGTGCTGGGTCCACTGCTTTTTGACATATTCATAAATGACCGGGAAAAGGGAATAACGAGTGAGGTTATCAAATTTGCAGATGACACAAAACTATTTAACGTTGTTAAAACCCAAGAGGATTGTGGAAAATTACAAGAGGATCTTGATAAATTGGAAGACTGGGCATCAAAATGGCAGATGAAATTTAATGTGGACAAGTGCAAAGTTATGCACCTAGGGAAGAACAACCCAAACTATGGTTACACGATGTAATGTTCCACATTAGGAACCACCACCCAGGAAAAAGATTTAGGCGTCATTGTGGATAACATGTTAAAACCCTCGGCCCAGTGTGCAGCGGCGGCCAAGAGAGCAAATAGAATGCTAGGTATCATAAAGAAAGGAATGGAAAATAAAGCAAAAGATATTATAATGCCTCTATATCGTTCCATTGTGAGACCGCAACTTGAATATTGTGTGCAGTTCTGGTCGCCGTATCTTAAACAGGATATAGCGGCGTTAGAAAAGGTTCAGAGAAGAGCCACCAAAATGGTAAAGGTGATGGAAGGATACTCCTATGAAGAAAGGCTAAAAAGGTTAGGGTTCTTTAACCTGGAAAAGAGACGGCTGAGGGGAGATATGATATAGAAGTCTATAAATTAATGAATGGAGTGGAACGGGTAAACGTAGATCTATTGTTTACGTTATCAGAATATAGAAAGACTAAGGGACATCTACTGAAGCTACAGGGTAAACTATTTAAGACTAATAAAAGAAAATATTTTTTCACTCAACGTGTAATCAAACTCTGGAATTTGTTACCGGACGATGTAGTAAAGGCTGTTAGTGTAGCTGAGTTTAAAAAAGGTTTGGACAAGTTTCTGGTGGAAAGGTTCATAAACCATTATTAAGAAGGGACCCAGGATATCAATGCTTGACCCAGTACAAGCATTGCGGAACCTGTGTCTTTTGGGGAAACTGCTAGGTACGTATGACCTAGATTGGCCACTGTTGGAAACAGCTTTGATGGACCTTGGTCTGACCCAGTATGGCATATCTTATGTTCTTATGCGGCGCCTTCAAACACCTTCCCTCCGCCTCTGGGGCTATTGCAACAGGAACCAATCATGCTGGAGGACCCGTCTCCCTAATCTCTTGTGGCATGGCTTTTGAAAGGAGACTGCTAGCATGTAAGGGCTATTCTACAGCTGTAATCTTTTACTCTGTGCCCAGGAGAGATTTATCGACTTAGCATACATATGGATATGGTGCTTTTTTGAGCACTGTTGTGGCATGCTGCCCTTGGCTTCTGAGGCGGCCAAGGTGTTGGCCTTATTGGTGTTTCTGCAGGATGGTCTAATGAAGGGCTTCTTTTAGCTCCCTGAAGGTTCAGGTGGCAGCTTTGGGCTGTTTCCATGGCTCAGTGGCAGGCAAGTCCTTGGCCTTGCACCTGGACAGCTGCCATTTTCCCCAAGGGGTTCGACATCTGCACCATCCCTTTTGGTCTGTGATCCCTTCTTGGGCTGTCTGTGTCTGTTGCTCAGGGCCCTAATGGTGGACCCCCTTGAGCCATTGAAGCACACTACCTTGAAGGATTTGATGCTCAAGACTGTTTTCTTGGTCTTGGTCGTGATTTGTTCTGCAAGGCGGGTCTCTGAGCTGCAGGCACTGTCTTGCCCAGATCAATCTTTATCCTTTTCAACTGAGGCAGTTTCCATTTGACCTGTGCCACCTTGCCTAAAGTATTGTTTCCCTTTCATGTGAACCAAGTAGTTTGCCTGCCCTCCTTCTCTAAGGAGCAGTGTTGGAGGAAGGATAAGGATCTTCGCCTTGTGGATATCTGGATAGTGCTTCTCTGGTACTTGGAGGTTCCGAATTGCTTTTGTAAGTCTGACCATCTTTTTGTGCTGTTTACTGGCCTGCGCAAGTGTGAAGCATGGCCAAGTCTACCTTGGGGCACTGGATTAAGGAGACTATTACCTCCGCATATCTGTTATGGAACAGACTGGTTCCAGAGGGTTTGCGTGCCCATTCTACCAGAGTACAAGCATCCTAGTGGGCGGAGCAGAGCTTGGTGGCCCCTGCAGATATTTGTCAGGTATTAATGTGGGCATCTTCTTTCACTGTTGAGCATTATCGCTTGGATGTCCATGCACAGGTGGACACAGCCTTTGGCTCAAGAGTTTTGCGAGCTGCTGTCTGCTTCCTGCTTAGTGGTATTGTAGCTTTGGTACATCCCACTTGTCTGGACTGATCTAGCAGGATGATATTGAAGGAGGCATTTTACTTACCAGATAATGTCCTTTCCTTGAGTCTTGCTAGAGCAGTCCAGGGCCCACCCCTGAAGCTGAATTGCTCTGTTTTTTTCCTGCTGTGATGTGTTTGGGTCCACCATGATTTTATACTTGGCTCTGCAGGCTCATCTTCTACTCGGTCTTCTGTTTCTACTTTCCTGTACATAGTTCGCTACTCTTGAGTATTCATTGTTGCCCATATTTGAGGTTCCATGTGAGGCTTGCCCTGTCTCTCCCATATGCTTTGGGATGAATACTGAAAAGAGAGCTCTGGTGGCTGAGGTTGATAGAGGCATGGAAGTGATGCCATAGAAACCTGGGCTTTTCATTGTTTTTTGTCTCCATCAATCTGCTGGTAGGGGAACACAACCCACTTGTATGGACTGGTCTAGCAGGACTCAAGGTAAGGACATTATCTGGTAAGTAAAATATCACCTTATTTGTGAACTTCACTGCTATTCCTGCCTCTGTACCCAAGGGCATTGCATTCTAAAGGGGTAGGTCCATATTCTGTAAACGCCGTCTTCCTCGCACACTTCAGTTTAATCTCCATAACACACAATGAAAGTTGCAGTGAAGATCTGGCACATACGGATTTGACAGTTTTCTCAACTGTTTGGGACAATCATTATACAGAGCCTCTGAAATTAAGCATGCAACCTTAAACTGAATCTGCAGCTGTATTGATAACTAGTACAAGCTTTGTAAAATCAAGGTAGCATGGTTTAGTAGATCATAATAGATTTTACAATAATCAAGCCTAGAGGTTTTCTTTATTGAAATTTGATACAGCATTAGACCATAGTAGCAATGCGGATTACAATAAAATGAAAAAATTTATACAATATACACAGTAAATTTACATAACTGTCCAATATAATATGTTAATACGTGAATTAAGTCAGTCATCATGTTAACCATAGTGCCTCACCTGTGAAAGCATACACAAAACCAAGAAAAGCTGAACAGCTTCAGTATAAATCAGAACTACTTACTCAGTCTCTGTGCTGCAGTTGATTTGTTCAAAGGGGAGGGGGCAGGTCTGAATTCAGATTTAACATAATTCACTTGCAATTTGTGATCATAGAAGTCACTCTTTCACTTTTAAATTTCAGGTTCCCATCCTTTTTTTAATTTTCTAGACCCTTTATTAGCTTCCAAACTATTTTTAGGGATCCCCTTTTCCTTTCAACCATTCCAATATGTCCCTCCAGTCCAGACAAGTAGGTTATGCTCATCTACCCAGCAGATAAAGACTAAGAAAACAGCTTCAAGTGAACTATAAGTAGCCTGTGCTAACCAAGCAAGCCGGAAGTCTCCAGTAGGTGGATAGAGAAGCATAGCCTGTGCTGTGGACTTTTGCCATTGCCAGTTCTTCAGAGCTGGTGTGCAGACCCTGGTGGCACAGGGTCTCTCCCCCTTCTTCCCCAGTTGCTCCTCCCAGCCCCAGCCGACTCATGTCCTCCTCTCCTACCCTTATTTATTTTATTTATTTATTAACAATTCTTATATACCACACTATTAGACATCAGCGCGGTTTACATTGAACAGAAAACATCCGACAGTTTACATATGTCTGGTCAGTTACATTTAACTTGGGAAGAAACTGTGAGTAGAGCAAGCATCCTGGGCAAAAACAACAACAAAAAAAAGCAGGAAGAAAGCACTCGGGCCAGCTGCTGTGGCACCAGTAAGTCTGGGGTCAGCTCCTGGGAGAGCAGTGTTCACTTGGGGGAGTCTCCGCGGTGCCCATGGAGCACGTCCAGTGCGGCAGCCGCAGGGCACAGCTCTTGGAAGCTGGGCTGTGATGCAGCTGCCCGAGTGAGCACTCCGTTGCTGTGGATGGCCTCGGGGGTTCCGGGATCTGGAACAAAGCATGGCTGATGATGGAGAGAGCGGTCTGGGGCTCCCAGGGCTAGCAGTGGGATTGTGGTTTTGGCAGGAACCACCGCTACTTGCCATTTATGATACCTATCCTGAAAAGAGTTTTTTATGGTGGCCCTCATGTCCGCTCACAGAGGGAGCAAACTCCAGGCCTTGGTGGCGGATCCACCTTATACAAGGTTCTATAAAAACAAGGTGGTAATCCGCACACACTCTAAATTCCTCCCCAAAGTGGTATCCCTCTTCCACCTCAACCAGGAGAGGTGGTCCTTCCCACCTTCTTCCCACGGCTTCACGCTAGCAGGGAGGAACTCATTATGCATATACTAGACTGTAAGCGGGCCCTGTCTTTCTACCTACAGCGGACCCAGGCCTATCACAAAGCTCAGCTCTTTGTGTCTTATGACTTGGGTGGCGGATTGCATTGCCCTCGCCTACGAGTGAGTTGGCCTCTCCCTTGAGCACTGGATCACCGCACATTGCATGCGAGCTATGGCCACGTCGGTAGCCAACCTCGGCTCTGTGCCGGTGGCGGAAATCTGCAGGACTGCCACATGGTCTTCGAGTCATACGTTTGTAGCTCATTACTGCCTGGAGAGTGAGTCCCTCAGGGACAGTGCCTTCGGGCAAGCGGTACTCTGCAATATTCTTGGGGTATAGGCAGCCCCAGCCCTCCTACCCTTCTGTGTTCAAGCTATCGGAGTGAAGTTGTCGCTGGACTTGAGGGTCTTGCAGAGTCTCTCTGTAGGGACTCGCCTTCTGCAACTTACGCCACCTGTCGGGTCGCCAGTGGTGCAGTTGCGGTTCGATGCTAGGGAGTCCCATATGTAAGAACTGACTTCCTACTTGTTCTGGAGAAAGTGTAGTTACTCACCTGTAATGGGTGTTCTCCAGGGACAGCAGGAATTGGTCCTCACAACCCTCCCTCCTCCCCGTAACATAGTAAATGACGGCAGATAAAAAACAGTATGGTCCATATAGTCTGCCCAGTAAGATAGCAAGAGTAGGTACACCTGCTGCTCTGTGCAGGCCACCCCTCCCCATGTCTTTGTGTAGGGGTGAACCCACCACTCCATGTAGGACACCCCTATTTGTTGAGAAATTAGATGGTTCAGTTTATTTTGATTTTATCGTGTTGCTGTAAAGGGATCCACTGAGTCTGTCCCATGCCATTTTGAATTCTGGCACTGTGTTTGCCCCCACCACTTCCATCGGGAGGGCATTCCAAGCATCCACCACCCTTTCAGTGAAAAAGTATTTCCTGACATTGCCTTTCAATTTACCCACTTGCAGCTTCATGTTATGCCCTCTAGTTTTACAGCTTCCCCATCTCTGGAAGAAGTTTGTTTCTTCATTATTTCTCTTTAAGTATTTAAAGGTCTGAATCATATCTCCCCTATCCCTTCTCTCCTCCAGAGTGTACATATTTAGGTCTTCAAGTCTCTTCTCATAAGGCTTCTGACGCAGGCTCCAAATCATTTTGGTCGCCTTCCTCTGAACAGTTTCCAGTCTTTTTATGTCCTTTGCAAGATATGGTCTCCAAAACTGAACACAGTATTCCAAGTGAGGCCTCACCAGTGACTTGTGCAGTTGCCTTCCTACATTGTTTTAAGTTCCTTTTTGCTATGTCATCTAACTGAGCAAGATGGCACCCTTGGGCAGGAAGGGGACCACGCATGCGTGGTTGCATTCCCAAAGGCTTTCTTTGAAAGCTGAGGAAATGCTCCGCGTGGGCTCTCTTGACACTGACGTCACCCATATGTGAGGACTGATTCCTGCTGTCTCTGGAGAACATCTTTTACAGGTGAGTAACTACGCTTTTTGTGCTGTTTGTGCAAATAGTTGCTTGTCGGTTTCTTGCTGTTTTTGACTGTGTAATGGTGCACTTTTGGCCTTTTCTCTCTACTTTGAAATATGTTAAGCAGCTGTGCTTTTCCACAGAAAGCCGGAAATTGTTCTGCCTATGCTAAATCCAAATTAAAAAATAGAGGTTTGGTTGTCAAGAGGGAGCTGAAATATTTGGAAAAGATTGTACTTTGGGTGATCTGAACAATTTATGTATTAGTTTACAGTCCAGATAAAACAGCTGTATAGATGAGTACATAAAATGACAATAAAATAGAACATAAAAAGTAAAAGTAAGAGCTGTTAGTGTAGCCAGGTTTAAAAAAGGTTTGGATAAGTTCCTGGAGGAAAGGTCCATAAAGCATTATTGAAGGAGACCTGGGAAATCCACTGCTTGCCCCAGTACAAGCCATGTGGAACCTGTGTATTTTGGCGAAACTGCTAAGTACTTGTGACCTAGATAGGATACTGGGCTTGATGGACCTTGGTCTGACCCAGTGTGGCATATCTTATGTTCTTATGACAATAATTAATAACTAATATATTGGGCAATATGTAACAGTTGTGTGAATATAATGGGCAACCAGTATAATTTTTGTGTGGTGAGATTTTGTATTTAATTCTACTAGCTATCGGCAGCCATTTTTGCTCTGTTAACAAAGGCGTCACTTTATTTATTTATTTTCTCTTGTATACCGCGCTATTCTGCATCAGTGCGGTTTACATTGAACAAACTGAAATTACATTGAATAGGGCATTATAACTTGGAGATAACTATTTTACAGGGAACCTGGGCTATGGAGGGTTAAGTGGCTTGCCCAAGACCACAAGGAGCACCTGTGGGACTAGAACCCCAGTCCTTCCGGCCCAAGGTTGCTGTCCTCTAGTGGGATTTGAACCCCCGACCTTCCGGCCTGAAGTACCTTGCCCCAACCACTAGGCCACTCCTCCACTCCACTTGATCTGATGGCTTGGTAAAATAAAGCAGCCTTAAAGCTGTATTTTGTAAAAGCGGCAGTCTTTTAAGATTATATTTGATGGAATCTTCTGGGAGTTGGGTTAACAGATGTCCCTGATTTTTGGGGATCGTCCCCGATTTCAGGGCTCTGTCCCAGACTCCTACTCCTTTGGCATCCTCCTGTCCTCGATTCCACTAGTGGGGACAGAGATGCTGGGACAGGCCTGCGGTAACACTGCCCCCCCCCCCCCCAATCATCTCTGCTGCTTCTGCTACTGCCACTTCTCCTGAGGTCTGTGGTGGCGGCAGAAGCATGAAGCTAAATCCTAAGTGTGGGGTCTCTGACACTTACGCGATTCAAAGGCCCTGCAGGTGCCGCCTCCCTTTGACACGAAAAGTAGGCATCAGAAGGATGCAGGGCCTCGTAAGCGTCTATTTTCTGAAAGAGCCCATGCTTAAGATTTAGCTTCTTCCTGCTGCTTCTCTCAATGTCTGCAAAAAAAAGCTAAATTCTAAACACGGACTCTTTCAGAGACTTGAGTGCTTCTAAGGCCCTGCCAGTCCCTATCTCCTCTGATACATACTTTTCGCGTCAGTGGGAGGCAGGACCTGTAGGGCTTCGGAAGCATGCGAGTCTCTGAGAAACCTCACACTTAGGCTTTAGTTTCATGCTGCCGATCGGGAGAAGCAGTGGTGGGGGTAGCTAGGTGAAGGGGACATAAGGGACCCAGGGTGCCATTGGGGTGGAGACGGGGGAAGATGCTAGACACGGGCAGGCGTAAGAAGGATGCTGGCCATAGGTGATGGAGGGTGTCCTAGGGAGATGGGAGGAGGGGGGGAAGGATGCTGACTGACATAAGAGGTGGGGCCATAGGGAGATTAGGAATGATGGACATGGGAGGAAGCCATAGGCAGATGGAGGGAAGATGCTGTACAAGGGGAGAGCCTATTGCCTAACAATAGCTCCAAATACCTCCTTGTACATCATATAAAAAAGGATATATACTTTATATTTCAAAACATTAATACATCAGTATAATACATAAATAGCACAATATAATAAAAAAAATATCTAGTATAAAATACTGTAATACAAAATTTCAAAGCTGAAAAGCAGTATACAGTTCTTTATAGGGATCATCCACCACAGCCTCTATTAAAAAACAGGCCCACATTGTAACAACTGCCATAGCAAGTTACAAACATACAGAACACTATATCAGAAATATAACAAATGCAACAAAATGTTGTTACAACAGTACATAAGCCTTAATGGAAAAAGCTCCACATACCCTGGCTTAGAAATGAGGTTCATGACTGTCACCCATTTGGAGAAACTGCCCCGAAAAAGCAGTCCTAAGAACCAGTAAGCTGCCGCCAGTAATGTAATGATCAGTAATAGTCACAGAGCTGCAGTAATCGCATATAAAGTCACGTAGCTGTGGGTTAAGACACTTTCTAGCTCCTTATCTCCAGAATTCCCTCCTTTACTACATATGGAATCTTCCTTTTTGAAATTTAAAGCTGCCCTCAAAACGCATCATTTCCCGTTGGCCTTTGATCTTAAGATTGGCTCTGTTTAAGATCCCTCCCCCTTCCTAATTCCCCCTCCTCCTTTCTTACTTTCTAGCCTCTTACATTTTTGGCATTCGTTTCCAGTTTCTATTTATTGTATTTCTGATGTTTATTGTAAACTGCTTTGATTGTCAAGAAAGGCGGTATATCAAGTGTTTAAATAAACCAAAAACCATTTGCTCAGTTCATAACTTTCTTCATTACCAATGATGTGTTCAAATAACAAGTACCATATTGTTAGCAACACAGCAATGCAACAAAATACAGATTTCTTTCCTTCACCCGATTTGCCCGCAGGTTTCGAATGACTGCTTCAGGGGCATAATCCAGCAGACAGCTGGATACACATTCAGAGGATAAGAGCCAGAGTAACTACCCACAAGACTGCAGGGCGCCAGTATATTTTGCATAGTACAGTGGGTAAATGCATCATTGTTTCTAATTCTTTGGTGATTCGTCTGCTTGGAAGTGATACTGGTGCTCTCGGGGAATGATGGGGAAAAGAGTGATTCTACATCCCTCCCCCACCCCATGTTTATTTATTTATTTATTTATTGTTCTTATATACCGCGCTATTCAGCATCAGCGCGGTTTACATGTAACAGTAACTGTTGCACAATCCTGAAACTAAAGGGACCCCCCTCTCCCCTGTGATGGATGAGTGTCCCAGATTTGCCTAGAAAAAAAAATCTGCTCACCTTAGCCGGGAGGGTATAATAAAGTTTGATGTGCACTAGGGCATGTAGTAAGGCATTCATAGAGCCATTGGCTCGTTCTCTAGCCCTATTCAAATCCAGGCTGAAATCCCACCTCCTCTTGGCTGCTTTTGGATCCTCATTCTTGTTCACCACTTATGTATATTTTACCAACTCTAGTCCCCAGTTTTGTGATGTCTTTAGTCTTAATTAGATTGTAAGCTCTGAGCAGGGGTAGGTTTTACATCTATATGTCAATGCTGCATATTTATTTATTTACATTCTCTTATATACCGCGCTATTCTGCATCAGTGCGGTTTACATTGAACAAACTGAAATTACATTGAACAGGGCATTATAACTTGGAGGTGACTATTTTACAGGGAACATGGGCTATGAAGGGTTAAGTGGCTTGCCCAAGACCACAAGGAGCACCTGTGGGACTAGAAACCCTAGTCCTTCCGGCCCAAGGTTGCTGTCCTCTAGTGGGATTTAAACCCCCGACCTTCTGGCCAGAAGTACCTTACCCCCAACCACTAGGCCACGCCTCCACTCCATATGCCTTGTAGCGCTATACAAATAAGTAGTTGTAGAGAAGCTTCACAGATCTGGTATGGCGGAGTGCCATAACTGAGCTGCAGACTACTTTGGAAATATGTTTGGAAAAGGAAAGGATATTGGCGATAATCACCCCTAGTGACCGCGTTGAGTTCTTCAGCCATTTTAGGCACAAAAGACAGAAATGTATTAGCTTTACTTAGCCAAATGGCTTCACATTTGGATGCATTGAGAAAACCAATGATTTTGAAACAGAGGGTCCCAAGTTTGATGACTAATTTAATTTAAAATTTGTATGTCATCTGCAAAGATATAAGGACTAAATTCAGCACTCTGAATTAGAGTTGCTAAGGTGGGCAGAAAAGCATTAAAGAGCAAGGGTCCCAATACTGAGCCCTGGAGTATTCCACAGGTTAAAGCAAAACTGAAAGTCAGCATTGGAGAGGGGCGGAAGCAGAAGATTGTGCAAGAGAGAAACCACGACACAGTCCCGGAGATGGTGGGTAAGTGCTGTGTCGTGTTTTCAGGGCCATTGCCGCCATCACCGGTGGGGGAGGGAGGGGGGGCAATGGGCACAGGAGGATGGTAGGATGGAGGGCGCCCATCAATCCTTGCACTGGTCCTGGTGTGGACAGACTTATTAGGTAGGGTGAGATTTATTAATGCTTGTGAGACCAGCAGGATTTGTAGAATAAAACCTAGATTAAGTATTTTTGGAAGAGAGCAAGGGTGAAATGTATAGATAAGTTATCTTAAATCATAGGGAACTAAACTTAATTTTTCTTTTTTCTTACAGCCAGGAGCCAGTTTGGAGCAGACACACATTTTTGTGCTCGCACATATTCTTCGGAGACCAATTATAGTTTATGGAGTAAAATATTACAAGAGTTTCCGTGGAGAAACTTTAGGATACACACGCTTTCAAGGTAAAATACTTATATCCTTTTTTTGTCTTTGACTGTGTTTTCCTTTACTATTAAAGCACTCAGATATGTGAGCACCTCATTTCATTCACTGCTTAGGTTGGTATTTATTTCTATACAGTCTTATGTAATCAAAGCGGTTTACATTGAACAAACCATTTTACAATAAACTTGTTTCCAATTAAACAGGGAGAGGGTATAGTTAACAATTTACCTTCCTACTTATATATAACAAAGGAACACTAAATAGGTAACTAGTCATGCTTAGTATATTATATGTTTAATTATATGGCAATTACATAGTTACATAAGAACTTAAGATATGCCATACTGGGTCAGACCAAGGCCCATCAAGCCCAGTATCCTGTTTCCAACAGTGGCCAATCTAGGTCATACATACCTAGCAGTTTCCCCAAAAGACACAAGTTCCACAATGCTTGTTTTGGGTCAAGCATTGATATCCTGGGTCCCTTTTTAATAATGGTTTATTGCACATTAAGTGAAAAAATATTTTCTCTTATTTGTCTTAAATAGTTTACCCTGTAGCTTCATTGCATGTCCCCTAGTCTTTCTATATTCTGTTAACGTAAACAGTCGATGTGATGCAGGGGACATGGGGAAAAGAAGAAGCGCTCTGGATTGCGTTGGAGAGAGGAGATGGCACTGTCATCCATATTGCTGTAGTCTATAGACCTCCGACTCAAATTGAAGAGAGAGACAATGAATTGATTAGAGATATTGCCAAGATAGCATCAAAGGGGGAAGCAATCATATTGGGTGACTTTAATCTACCTGATGTGGATTGGATTACTCCTTCTGCACATCTGGAAAGAAGCAAAAGAATTGTGGATGCTCTCCAAGATGCATTATTTAGACAAATGGTGATGGAACCAACCAGGGAAAGCTCAACACTGGATGTAGTGCTCACCAACGGTGATAGTGTGTCAAATGTCTGCGTGAGTGCCCCTGTGAGCAACAGCGACCATCACACAGTGTGGTTTGAAATAAAAGCCATGGCACAGGCCAATCATAGCAAGCTCAGAGTCCTAAACTTCAAATACACTAACTTCAATCAAATGGCAGAGTATGTAAAGGAGGAGATGACGGGGTGGGAAGAGATAAAGGAAGTGGAATTGCAATGGGCTAAACTAAAGGAGGCATTGAAAGGAGCAACAGATAAATATGTAAGAAAAGTAAATAAAAGCAAGAGGAGAAGGAAACCTATTTGGTTTTCCAAAGAGGTGGCTGCTCATATAAAGGCAAAAAACACAACTTTTGCAAAATTCAAAAGCTTGCAGACCGAAGAACACAGAAATGAATACAGGATCAAACTCAAAGAGACAAAACGAGAAATAAGGATAGCAAAATCAAAGGCAGAGGAAAAGATGGCTAAAGATGTTAAGGGTGGCAACAAAAATTTCTTCAGGTATATTCGGGAAAGGAAAAAGATCAGAGTTGGAATTGCAGGACTCAGAAGTGCTGGGAAAGGACTCGTGGAAAGTGACACTGAAAAGGCAAAATTGCTAAACAATTACTTCTGCTCTGTGTTTACTAAAGAAGATCCTGGGGATGGACCAGCTGTGACTCCCAAATATAAAAATGGGAATGAAGTAGATACCACACCATTCACAGCAGAAGCGGTGTTAGAACAACTTGCTAAACTGAAAGTGGACAAAGCCATGGGACCGGATGGGATACATCCCAGGATACTGAAAGAGCTCAGAGAGGTTCTTGCAGGACCGTTAAAGGATGTCTTCAACAGATCCTTGGAATCAGGAGAGGTTCCTCAGGACTGGAGAATGGCTGATGTCGTACCTCTACACAAAAGTGGTGACAGGGAAGAAGTGTCAAACTACAGACCCGTGAGCCTTACCTCGGTGGCAGGAAAAGTAATGGAGGCGCTCCTGAAAGAGCGAATAGTGAACTTTCTGAAAACCAACAGCTTGCAAGACCCGAGGCAACATGGTTTTACCGAAGGACGATCTTGCCAGACAAATCTGATCGAGTTCTTTGACTGCGTGACGAGGGAACTAGATCAGGGGCATGCAATGGATGTCGTCTACCTGGATTTCAGCAAAGCCTTTGATACTGTTCCTCATAGGAGGCTTATCAACAAACTCAGTAGCTTGGGGATGGGTCCCAAGATGGTAAACTGGATTAGAAATTGGCTGACTGACAGACGACAGAAGGTGATTGTACATGGAGCTCACTCGGATGAGAGGAAGGTGATTAGCGGGGTGCCCCAGGGTTCGGTCCTGGGCCCGGCACTGTTCAATGTATTTGTGAGTGATATTGCTGAAGGACTGAATGGAAAAGTCTGTCTTTTTGCAGACGACACAAAAATTTGCAACAGAGTGGACTCCCCTGAGGGAGTGGTTAACATGAAGAAAGATCTACAAAATCTGGAAGACTGGTCTAAAGCTTGGCAACTACGATTTAATGCAAATAAGTGCAGTGTCATGCACTTGGGTAGCAGAAATCCAAGAGAAATGTACAAGATAGGGGGAGAAAGGTTGGTATGCACAGTTCAGGAAAAAGACCTTGCTGTGATTATCTCTGCTGATCTCAAGGTGGCAAAACAGTGCGACAAGGCGGTGGCAAAAGCCAGGAGGATGTTGGGCTGCATACAAAGAGGGATTACCAGCAGAAAAGAAGAGGTACTTATGCCACTGTATAGGTCACTGGTGAGGCCTCACTTGGAATACTGCGTTCAGTTTTGGAGACCATATCTTGCAAAGGATGTAAAAAGACTGGAGACTGTTCAGAGGAAGGCGACCAAAATGTATGGAGGAAAGGAGGCACAGGGGAGATATGATTCAGACCTTTAAATACTTAAAGAGAAATGATGAACAAACAAACCTCTTCCAAAGACGGGGAACCTGTAAAACTAGAGGGCATAACATGAAACTGCAAGGGGGTAAATTGAAAGGCAATGTCAGGAAATATTTTTTCACTGAAGGTGGTGGATGCTTGGAATGCCCTCCCGATGGAAGTGGTAGGGGCGAACACGGTGACGGAATTCAAAAAGGCATGGGACAGACACAGAGGATCCCTTTACAGAAATAGGAAAAAAAACAAAATAAACGGTACCATCTAACTTCCGAACCATATAACGTCTCAACAAATAGGGGTGTCCTATATGGAGTGGTGGGTTTACCCCTGAACAAGGATATGGAGAGGGGTGGCCTGCGCGGAGCGACAGGTGCACCTACTCTTGCCTTCTCACTGGGCAGACTGGATGGACCATGCTGGTCTTTATCTGCCGTCAACTACTATGTTACTATGTTACTATATGATGTACGTTTACCCATTCCACTCCGTTCATTAATTTATAGACTTCTATCATATCTCCCCTCAACCGTCTCTTTTCCAGGTTAAAGAGCCCTAACCTTTTTAGCCTTTCTTCATAGGGGTATCCTTCCATCCCCTTTACCATTTTGGTGGCTCTTCTCTAAATCTTTTCTAATAACGCTATATCCTTTTTAAGATACGGCGACCAGAATTGCACACAATATTCAAGGTGCGGTCTCACCATGGAACGAGTTAGAGGCATAATAATATCCTTTGTTTTATTTTCCATTCCTTTCGTTATGATACCTAGCATTCTATTTGCTCTCTTGGCCGCTGCTGCACACTGGGCGGAGGGTTTTAACATGTTATCCACAATCTGTCCAAGAGGATCCCGACATTGTAGTGGCACAAAAGATGCATTTATAACAAAGCTTATGAATCCCAGTGTTGCGCGGGGGTTGAACAAGTCGGTCTTGCAACACAGCAGAACGGACCAGTTTGTCTCGTAGATTTGCGCCCCGAGAATAAGCTGTTCTCAATGGTTTGTTAAAACATGTGTGTAAAGATAGTAATGGCCAGTATTTTTTTCAAAATGTGTACAATCGCATAAGAGTTGGACATGTACGGAAGAACCCTGTGATAAGGAAGCTTATCATATAGCTCAGGAAGGAGCTATAGAAAATGTGAAGTGACTCTGAACAAGCAACCTGTCAGTTCTGGTAGAAATAAAAAACAGAATTTTCCCATAAAAGACTACCAGTCCCAGAATGCACCAGGTTTCCAACAGCCATTAGAGGAGCTGAAGTGGGGAAACGTGTGTTCAATCATGAGGGCTATGAGGTAATCCCTAAGCACTCATCTCAAAGGGCAGGGCCTGATTCAGCACAACTGCGCTGTATTAGGGGGGAGCACTCATCTAGGCAGAATAAAGGTAGAGTTTATTCTACAGAGAATTATCCTCATTATCCTGAGAATCAGCTTGAGCTTGATCATCAGTTTCATCTGAAGGATCATCAGAAGCAGAAGCCAAACCGGACGGACAGAGAAGGAAAGAAACCCTTTGGAAGAAGGAAGAGAAAAGCCTTTGAGAGGTCTAGAAGAGTCCAGAGCAGTACGTATACTGGGAGGCATTTCAAGGGCCAGCATACACCATTGGACTGGGGAAAGCCAGAGGAATGGTGCTGCAGAGCTAGGAAACGCCAGACGCTACCTGTGAGGGAGACGGCTGCACGTGGAAGGGACCCTAAGACCTGTGCCAGAAGGTATGTGAAGAGAGATCCAGTGTCCAGGGATCTGGATTGGAAGGCTGGACATAAGAACTGGACTACATACTGGCCAGGCTATATAGAGAGGAACTCTAACAGCAATGGAAGCTCAGGTATGAACACTGATCTATGCCCTAGCTATAACCTTGAAAGACAGCAGGGAAACAAGTATTCTCCTGAAAGTGCTCCATTGAGAGATTCATCTGTGCCAATCCATGATATTGAACCCATGCTTGTTGAAGAAGGGGGAATGATTGCAGATGAAGAATGTGTTTTTATGGACTGCTCTGTCCAAACTCCTTTGGTGATTTTCTGTTATAAAGTACAGCAACCATCACAAAGAAATACAAACTTGTTCTTTAATCTACTCAGAAAAGCTCCTGAAGCAGGATTTGACCCACACAGTAGAAAGCAAGCCATCTAAGGGGTTTCAGCTGGATAACTGCTAGCAATTGAGCCTTACCTAATTGCTTGTGAGCTAGGAGAGAATCACTTCTGAATCTATGTGGGAAGTTATCAGAAGTTAACCTGAAAAGAACAGTTTTTTTTTCTTTGTGGCTTTTCTTTTGTTGTTTGATATATGCTAAGAAAACATTAGCTAATGCCTGACAAGTTTGAATGTTGTTTTCCTGATTTTGACTTTGTTTTTCCAAGTTAAACACTGGAAGCAAGTAGCCTGATTTATGTGCTACCAAGCATATCTGTGTTGGGAGAAATAACCCCATAAATAAATATCTTATTGGCTTTACCCAAAAGCACAACTAATTATTGTGAGCAGCTGTGTCTGGTGTGAATGAACTGCATTGCCCACAATACCTTGCAAATCATATAGATATATGCACTTGCCAAGACTGTGAAGATTCTCACCCAGGCAGCCGTCTGACAACCCCCGTAACCATATCATCAGATTTTTCCTCAGATTGACCAGATTCAAACTCAAAAAACCATTCACGATGAAAATATAGGGCTCTGCGATAAGCCCGAGAAATCACCGATTTGGGATAACTCTATGTAGCAACCGGGTGCGTAAATCCTGTGCATGATATTTAAACTGATCCAAAGATGTGCAAAGTCGACGAATTCTCAGGCATTGGCATAAGTTAAGCCTTTTCTAAGTGGTTCTGGATGGAAGCTGCGATAGTTCAACAAACTATTACGCTGAACCGGTTTCCGATACAAAGTAGAAACCACAGAGGTTCCTTCCCTAAAAATAACCATGTCCAAGAATTCCACTCTTTCCATATCAATATGAGCAGTGAACTTGATGTGTGTTTTCAATGTGTCCAACCTAGTAATAAACTCCTGCAAGGAAGCTTGATCAGACATCCAAATAAAAAAGATATCATCCAGGAATCTCTTCCAGAGTGGTATGTGTGAAACATATGCTGATCCATAAATATGCGTACTGTTTCACCTAAAGGACTGAATCGCGAGATTGATTGGTTGGGAGTAGGCTGACACACACACCTTTTATGGCAAGGGATTCCCTGACTTGTGGGTCTTTCCTTCCTATGATTGGTAGTTTAGGTTGATGGGCAGTTTACGGTTAGCTAATCTTGAATAGGTATCCTCTTTGAATAGCCAAGTGTTCGGCATTTTTTTGCTAGTTGAATAAAGGACTTGGTTCTATTAGCACGGTGTTGGCAGTGCTTGAAACGGGTTCTTCCCCGAAACGTGCACGTCGCGCATACGACCAGATAAGTGTTATATGTAGTTTACAGATTGCACACTTTTGGATGGATTTCTACAATCTGCTTTTTAGAGTCACTAACTGAATAAAAGGGACATGTATTGTGTTTTGGGGGAGGCTTGTTTTTCCTTCCCTTCACGATCTATGTCCGACAAAAAATATAGATAAAAATAACGGAGGGTGTTACGGTATCCTTTTGATATTTCTCTGTGAAATTTGATTACCGTTTTGGGAATTTTTCTCTGATTATACATCTTATTTTCCCGATCAATGGCTACGGATACTTTTGCCTACACTGAGGAACAATTGGAAACATTGTGTCGCCGCCCCACACTATTTGATGAAACGGACACCACAGATGATATAACAGGACCTTCCTGGTCAGAATTTAAAGCTCTCCGTAAACGTCTGATTCGTGCTCAATATCACGGGGCATCCATGTCCCATTACTTGAAGTGTCGTTTAATCCCGAGGGGGTTGAGAATGACTCGGGCACCAAAGATGTTTTTAGCTGATACGGATTTCATATCTAAATGGAACCGTATCTGTAACAAATGTAGTTTTGACCTGATCACTTTAATTCTGGAAAGAACTGTCCAGGAAGAAAAATCTTTGGAAGGGCAGATTTTAGAAGCAAAGGAGGCTCTACAAAAATCTGTGGATTCTTCCGCGTTTCAGACCAAGGAGGAGGAAATAAACCGGCAGTTGAAAGGTTTTTCTGATTATCTTAAAGCTTTCAAGATGTGGAAATTTACGTGTGACAAAACAGATTATGATGCTGGTCGTGTATACTATTGGATGTATGAATCTGATAGTACTCCGGGGGGGGGGGGGGGGGGAGAATCGTAAGAGAGTTAGTTTTGATGTATCTTCAGATAATACGGAGGAGGAATTAATTCCTAAGAATAAATCAAAAGGCCTACAACTTTTTCAGCCTGCCGGGACTCGAAGGTACAAAACACGACGGAACAACGATTACGTTCAAGACCAGGACCCTCCGGTGACTCGACAGCGAGCCAAACAAACTTCAATTCTTTAGTGGTGAATTTCACTAATCAACCTTTGGATCCCGCTTGTGAACGACTTTTAAATTTGGGTTTATCTTTTGTGCCTACAGCAGAGTACGATCCATTTCATATGCGAATGGCACTATACCAATTTTTTAGGAAGTTACAGGTGGTGTATTATTTCCAGGATAGACAAGTTACGACCCCTGTGGAATCAATAGTAAAACCTCTCTTTCGTTGGCTACCACCGGGTTCACCAAATCCAACGATTGCGACGTTTCAGTCCTTAGTTTTACGGGATTTGGAAGTTCAAGAAAAGCTTTTTTTCGAAATGGCATTCTAACATTACCAGCTCTGAGAGGATGTTTACATCAATTGTCGTTTGATCCGACTATAACGATTCGCAGTGCAGATAAGGGTGGTGCCATTGTCTTATGGGACATGGATGTCTACTTGGAGAAATTGAGATCTCATGTGTCTGATCCACGAATATACCAAAAATTAGAAGCAGATCCTACGCCGATTTTGAAAAGTGAGATCCAGACTTTGGTTATGGAAGCATTCTCTAAGGGATGGATCACCTCGAGGGAATTACGTTTTTTGTTAATATCAGCTCCCAAGATACCGGTGATATATCTTGTTCCAAAAATACATAAGTCCCTTTCAAATCCACCGGGTCGACCAATTGTTTCCTGTTGTGGATCGGTCTTGGAACCACTGTCTCAATTTTGCGATGTCTTCTTGCGGAAAGAGACATCAGCGGTACGATCCTTCATTCGAGATTCCACACAATTTCTGAAGGTATTACATCAAGTGGTATTACCACCTTCTCAAGTCTTTTTCATCACGTTAGATGTGGTGGCGTTATATACGAATGTGGATCAACATGAGGCATTGGGATTGTTGCATTCGTTATTTGAGTTAGCTCCTTCGCGTCTTCCTAAGTCCTTTTTGATGGAATTAATATCTTTAGTACTTACCCGTAACTATTTTCTGTTTGAAGGGACTTGTTTTCAACAGATATTTGGGATTGCCATGGGGGCTACGGTAGCCCCTTCGATTGCCACATTATATATGGCTGATATGGAGGAGAAACATATTTATGGATCATCATATTTTTCACACACACCACTCTGGAAGAGATTCCTGGATGATATCTTTTTTATTTGGATGTCTGATCGAGCTTCCTTGCAGGAGTTTATTACTTGGTTGGACACATTGAAAAAACACATCAAGTTCACTGCTCATATTGATATGGAAAGAGTGGAATTCTTGGACATGGTTATTTTTAGGGAAGGGAACCTCTGTGGTTTCTACTTTGTATCTGAAACCGATTCAGCGTAATAGTTTGTTGAACTATCGCAGCTGCCATCCAGAACCACTTAGAAAAGGCTTACCTTATGGCCAATTCCTGAAAATTCGTCGACTTTGCACATATTTGGATCAGTTTAAATATTATGCACAGGATTTACGCACCCGGTTGCTACATAGAGGTTATCCCAAATCGGTGATATCTCGGCTTATCGCAGAGCCCTATATTTTCATCGTGAATGTTTTTTTGAGTTTGAATCTGGTCAATCTGAGGAAAAATCTGATGATATGGTTATGGGGGTTCTTCCGTACATGTCCAACTCTTATGCGATTGTACACATTTTGAAAAAATACTGGCCATTACTATCTTTACACGCGTTTTAACAAACCATTGAGAATAGCTTATTCTCGGGGCGCAAATTTACGAGACAAACTGGTCCATTCTGCTGTGTTGCAAGACCGACCTCTTCAACCCCCGCGCAACACTGGGATTCGTAAGCCTTGTGATAAATGCATCTTTTGTGCCACTACAATGTCGGGATCGTCTTGGACTGATTTAAATACAAATCGGGTTTTTCATCGGAGGTGGCATACCACATGCAATTCCACTCATGTGGTTTATTTTATGGAATGTGATTGCCCATTGAGATATGTGGGTAGTACTACAAGAAAAATCAAGATTCGGTTAAGTGAACATGCTTCACGCTTCCGACAGTCCATTATGACGGCTCCGATGGCTCAACACTGCTTAGAATTGCAACATGATTTCATGCAATTAAAGTGGACTATTATTGACCATGTCCCAGAGGACCCAAGGGGAGGTAATCGCCTGGTTAATCTATGTAGATCTGAACAACATTGGATCTTTTTGTTGTGTACTGTTTCACCTACAGGACTGAATCGCGAGATTGATTGGTTGGGAGTAGGCTGACACACACACTTTTTATGGCAAGGGATTCCCTTACTTGTGGGTCTTTCCTTCCTATGATTGGTAGTTTAGGTTGATGGGCAGTTTACGGTTAGCCAATCTTGAATAGGTATCCTCTTTGAATAGCCAAGTGTTCGGCGTTTTTTTGCTAGTTGAATAAAGGACTTGGTTCTATTAGCACGGTGTTGGCAGCGCTTGAAACAGGGGTTCTTCCCCGAAACGTGCACGTCGCGCATAAGACCAGATAAGTGTTATATGTAGTTTACAGATTGCACACTTTTGGGTCGATTTCTACAATCTGTTTTTTTAGAGTCACTAACTGAATAAAAGGGACATGTATTGTGTTTTGGGGGAGGCTTGATTTTCCTTCCCTTCACGATCTATGTCCAACAAAAAATATAGATAAAAATAATGGAGGGTGTTAGGGTATCCTTTTGATATGTCTCTGTGAAATTTGATTACCGTTTTGGTAATTTTTCTCTGATCGAGGGGAGTTTGGCAGCCTTGGTACCATCTGTATCGACAGCTCCAGCTGCGCAGGCTTCAGCATCCAGCCCATAGCTGATACCTCCAAGGCCGATGCCAGACCTCAAACCTGTATCAGGGGACCCTCTTCCTCTGATGCCTCCTTGGGAACTGACAGGCATTGTTGGGGGCTATGAAAAAAAGGGAGGGGGAAGGGGGTGTGGGGGGGTAAGGGAAAGGGGGGTGTGGGGGGTTAAGGGAAAGGGGGGAAGGAGAAAGGGGGAAAGGGGGGGAAGAGGGGGAGAGGAAAGGGGGAAGGAGAGAAAAGGGGATTGCCATAGAAAGAAAAATATGAAAAGGTATTATAAACAAATATTTATAAAAAGACATGATAATCTCTTTATTCAAACCTCCAGGGGCCACTGTATTGAAAAATGAACCTTTGTTCTTCTTGAAATAATAAACGGTCAAGATCTCCACCCCGAGGGGAAGGGGTAACTTTCTTAATGACAAAAAAACCTAATATCAAAGTTATGTTGGAAATGAATCCAATGTTCCACTAGCGGGGCTGTCGCTATTTTCCTTTTGATACAGCTATTGTGTTCTTGAATATGAGTTTTGATAGCTCAGAGAGTTTTGCCAACATATAAAAGGAAACAGGGACAGATAATATAAACCACATGTGTGGATAGACAGTTGGTCCTGGTATACAGTTTGTAATGTTTTTAGCATGTGTATGTATAAAAACATCCTTCAGCACAATAGCATGTTTGCAAACAGAACAGTTGTATTTATAATGTCCCTTTTGTGAAGGTAAGGAACTTGGGAACTTAACAAGTTTCGGCCCTAGGCTTTCGTCAGGGGTCTAAGGACAAACATGAACATAAAATTAAAATATGAATAATCATAATACAAACAAATTAAAAATTAAAATACATGAAAAGTTTATAATACATTGAAAGATACTATAATACATTACCAAAGAGGACAAAAAAGTAACGTCTAAGGTGTGGACCAAGCCACTCTTCCCAATTTATGGGAAATAAATATAGCATATTTTGTACATATTATGTATAAGATTTGTGCATTAAAAAATATAATAGATAAGCCATAAATATAATATATAGAGACTTAACCACAAAAACATAATTAATGGCACCTACAGAAACAGAGTTCCTAAAACATAAAAATGGATAAAAACGGATAAAAAACAAAATCATATGCTATAAGTATAATGCAATGAATGGTCATAAAAACTTGAAGTGTAAATACCTTATAATGTACTAGCAAGGTAGTATAAAGTGCACGTAAAAACCAATGAGTGCAGTGGGATATCGAAAGTAGATGGATAAAAATAGGTAAGACAAAACAAAAAACGTTTTTAAAAGACGGGAACTGTTCAAAGAACATTGGTAAAAAACAAACAGTGCTACTACAATCACCTAAAAACACTACATAACTCAAGTGTGAAGCACTGCAATAAAAATCAAGGGGTGCCAATATAACTCACTGTCAGTGTTCTTCCATAAGAAAAGAATGTCGTCAGTGTGAAACAAACAGATATATTTCAGACGGGAACTATTCTAAAACAATTGTTAATGAACAAACTGTGCTGTAATCATCTAAAAACTCTGTATGACTAAAATACTCATATTTGGGGCACTACAGTAAAAATCGCTGAGTACAATCTAATGTGTAGAAACGTATAATAAAATCTCCAGGAACGGGGGCGGAGCCTGATGTCCAGCGGGTTAGACGCTTCGCGCTGAAGCTCCCGAGAGGCCTACTCAGAATCCTGACTTAATACCTACATAAACTTAATATTTTGCTCCGAACTTACCGGGGTGCCTCGGGGGGGATGGCGGCCCACAAACCAGCGCGCTTAGACTTCGGGTCTCCCTCTTCTTCACACGGAAAACGCTCCAAAACAGAGTTGTCTTCCCCACAAAAGATAGTACCACTTCGGGAAAACCCCGAAATGCAACAGGAGATTTTGGAGGAAATACGCGGAGTGAAGGAACTGGTACAGTCCAACGGAGAAGCGCTCCGAGCCATGCGAGAAGATTTCGGTATGCTTCAGGACCGGCTTGAAGGTCTTTCACTACGGCAGGACAACATGGCGGGGGTCCTCGACTCGCACGCGGTGCGCTTGGGGAAACTGGACAAGGCTGAGCGTCAGATACAGAATCTTCAAAAAGAGTTAGAGGATAGCAATAATCGAGCCCGTCGCAACAATGTAAGGCTCATTGGAGTACCGGAGGGGGCGGAAGCAGGAGATATAAGAGAATTCCTGGTCAAAACTCTTCCCTCCTTGCTGAAGATCACTTTTCACAGAGATCTGGAAATTGACCGAGCACATCGTGTTCCTACCAACATGGCGCTCAATCGGACGACCCCCCGGCCTATCATCTTTCGATTACTGAGATATCAGCAAGTTGAGCAAATTCTAAATGCTGCCCGGGCGAATCATCATCTGGAGTTTGAAAGTCATAAAGTCTCCTTCTTCCCTGACTTGGCAAAGCCCACAGTTGACCGTCGGAAGAGACTCCTTGCTTTTCGCCCTAGACTTCAACAGCTACAGGCTCGCTTTGGCCTATTGTATCCAGCGAAGCTCAGAGTGACTCTCCATAACCAAACTAGAACCTTCGAAGATCCTGATCTACTAGCAACATTTTTAGATTCCAAAGAAGCAGACCAGATGCGCTAATCCAACAACTTGGATCTGTAATCCGCCGGCTCTGCCCGCCATTTTGAATGGCCCGACGCGGTGATCACAGCCTGGAACAGAGACTGCCTGGACTTTTCTTTCTTTCTATATATAACTTTCTTGGTCTCCTTTCCCTCCATGATGTGCACCTCGGTTGGATTCGGAACACGCATAGCTATACAGGTTATATGTTTTAATTTAGGCCTTCTCTGGGGTTTCTCCCCGCAGACATATGGTCGCCAGTAATTTCTGGGGTTCTGCTTCTTCTCTAATGCACTTCGGTGCTTATTTTTTTATCTGGGGCGCTTCATTGTTTTTCATTAGCTTATTTTCTATCATGTCATGTGTACAGCCATATACAGTTAATATGAGGGACATTGTGAAATTATGTGCGTTATCATGTTCTTTCTCAGAATTTTTAACCCTTCTGAATGGCCTTCTGTAAGATCTTATCACTGAACGTAAAAGGCATCAATAGTCCAATCAAAAGAAAGAAAATCCTTAGCTATCTTAATCATGAGCATGCTGATTTAGTGTTTCTTCAGGAAACGCATTTAAACTCCGTTGAAACACTGAAACTTAATGCTAAGCCTTACATGGTGGCTGCCTACTCTCCCGCCATTTCCAAACGGTGTGGGGTAGCCATCTTGGTTAAGAAGTCTTTGCAAGCTACTGTAATGGATACTAGCTCTGATAAGGAGGGTAGATGGGCCCGTGCACACCTTAAGGTTGGAGATAGTGAATTCACGTGTATTTGTATTTATGCTCCGAATGTGGATAACCCTGCTTACTATGCAAGTATTGCGCAGTTGGCACAGGCCTCTGCCAATACTCCATTAATACTTGGCGGCGATTTCAACCAAGTACTTGATCCTTTGATAGATAGACTGCCGCCTAGAACGAGTGGTCCACCCAAGAGTCTTGATACCCTTACAGCTCTGATGAAAGATCTTGCGTTAGTAGATATATGGAGGCTGCTTCACCCCTCCGACTTAGAGTTCACCTTTTTCTCAGCCCCCCATCACTCACAATCTAGAATAGATTTTTTTCTTATCTCCAAAGCACTGATATCCCAAGTGGACACGGCTAGGATTCATCCTCTCCATATCTCAGATCATGCTGCCATATCTTTGTCATTACATGTCACTACGCAAGGTGAACATCCCCGTGCTTGGTTTTTTGATAAATCCCTACTAGACCACAAAGCTTTTCAGGTTGACATAAAAGCCGCTATCCAAGACTACTTTCATTTTAATTCACCCCATGACACTGCGAGCTGGGCTTGGTGGGAGGGTTTCAAGGCGTCTATCCGTGCAACTATAACTAGCTCTCAAATTCGACAGGGGAAACAAAGAAAGCAACATTTACTGATTCTAGAACAACAGATACAAGCTGGAGAGCGTCTCCTCACGTCCCGTACTGACCCATGTATTTTACTTCGCTTACAACGCCTTCGTTTTCAATACAATCAGCTTTTATATACCGCTGCTGCTAAAAATATTGAATCACAACAAGGGATGTACTATCGGGAAAATAACCATGCTGGCAAATTGTTAGCCAATGCTCTGAAAGGTCAAAAAGAAGCCAAGCGCGTTACCGCTCTCCGCAATCCGTCGGGGGGGAGCTTGGTCACTAAAGATACAGAAATATTAGAACTCTTTCGTGATTTTTATACTCGGCTTTATCAATCTGAATGTGACTTCGAGCCAGAAGCATTTGAACGACTACTATCAGGGGTACAACGGCCGACCCTATCTGACGAAGATAGAGAGGCCATGGACAAACCATTCACTTTATCAGAAATTCAATCTGCACTCAAGAGATGTGCCACAGGTCGAGCCGCAGGCCCGGACGGTCTCCCAGCTGAATTCTACAAAACTTTTAACGCTGACTTAGCTCCGTTTTTGAAACTTTATTTTTCTGCTCTGGCCGAGGAGGGATCTCCTTCTGGATCCTTCTCAATGGCAAATGTAGTAGTTTTTGAGAAAGAGGGGAGAGATCCGCAACTAACAGCTAATTATCGTCCAATTTCCCTACTAAACGCAGACTATAAAATATTTGCCACCATTCTCTCCACCCGGCTCTCCGACAAGATGTCTACTTTAATACACCCAGATCAATGCGGTTTCATTCCCGGTAGATCAACTGCTGATAATGCTAGGACTCTATGTCATGTACTGACTGCCGCAGTTAATCTTGATCGACCATTGGTTGGCCTCTCACTTGATGCTGAGAAGGCCTTCGACCGCTTAGAATGGCCCTTCTTGTTTGCAACTCTCCGCTGGTACGGATTCGGAGAAGGCTTTCTCCGTTGTCTCCGAATCATGTATGCACAGCCTACAGCTAGTATCTGTGCTAATGCTTTAAAGTCTCAGCCATTTCCCCTGCAACGTGGTACTCGCCAGGGATGCCCACTGTCTCCACTTCTTTTCGATCTCGCACTCGAACCCTTAGCTTTACTAATCCGGCAATCCAAGGATATTCATGGAGTCCCCTTCTCTCATAGGGAAATCAAAATTTCAGCATATGCTGATGACCTTATGCTCTTTGTCTCCCTAGACTCAGTGCCGGCTGTCCTAGAGCAAATTGGTAAATATTCACAACTCTCGGGCTATAAGATAAATTGGACCAAATCGGTGGCCTTTCCACTAAATCCTCTGATCCATCAGGCAGATATGCAATCCTTTCCCTTTTTATGGCAACCTCGCATGGTCAAATACCTTGGGGTGCACTACTGCTCTCCTTTGGAAGACACCATCACCTTTAATGCCAAAGACAACCTCTAAGGTCCGGGCGCTTACTCAACGCTGGACTCCTTTAACACTTACTTGGTGGGGCCGCCTAGAAACCATTAAAATGATGATTGTTCCCAAAGTGAACTACATTTTAGAAATGCTGCCATGTCTCCTACCTCGACGTACATATAAAGATTTAGAGGGTCTTCTGACTAGATACTTATGGCAAAACAAGACACCTAGGATAGCGAAACATAAGTTACAAGCAGATAAAGAAAATGGTGGTGTCAGATTCCCTGATTTCCTGAAATACCACCATTCTTTTCTTCTCAAACAAGGCGCTCGTTGGCTGGAAGACCTCACACCGAGTAGACCAGTGTGGCTAGATATAGAGGAGGACCTTTGCAAACCAATTCCTCTTACTTATCTCCCTGGTATGACTCTCCCATCAGACTCCCACTATCCACCAATGCTCTTAGACACTTTAGGTGCCTTTAATACCCTTGAGCAATCTCTAGACCCCCGACTTTGTCCGCTAGATAGACTCCCGCTTTGGCACAATGCTCGATTTCAAATACAAAATAAACCGATGGCGTGGAGCCCCTGGTACACTAGGGGCATTTGGATCCCTAACCAGCTGTTCTATGATGGTCGCTGGAAAACTTTTAGCGAATTACAAATTGAATTTGGTCTCCCAGCGAAACACTACTTTCAGTTGGTGCAACTTCAGCATTGTCTTCGGAGTGCTAAGGTGCTCCCGCCATCGGAAACCCATACCCAAGGATTGTCGGAGATAATCCGATCTATCGGGAGCTTATCGGGTGTGGCATCTAACTTTTACAAAACTTTATGTAATACTGTAAATAGAGGCACTCCTACAGCACAGAAATCCTGGGAGCGGGAAATGCATGTAACTTTGACCCCGGAGCAATGGAGCCTAGTCTGGAGCAAGGTGACACGGGTCTCTCGATCCGCCTCACTCACTCAGACACTTTTCTTTCTAGCCCACCGATGTTTCTATACTCCTGACAGGTTAGCCAAATGGAACGCCACCCAGAGCAATAGATGCTGGACATGCCATGTGGCCATTGGTTCACTAACTCATGTTATGTATGAATGCCCCGCATTACAGTATTACTGGAGTCGGGTCTGGGGTCGTATTCAATCTATTTTGCACTTTCAGGAGCCCCTCTCTTGGAAGATAGTGGGACTCCGCTCAGCTGCGGGGATCCCCTCTCTTCCCAAATCGGCTTACTTCCTTTTAGACTTTATGCTGGGCATAGCTATTTCCCTAATTACGAAATACTGGAAAAATAGCTCCCATCTGAGCCCCAATGAATGGTGGAATCATGTCTGTCTCTACAGTAAATATGAGCAAATACCTCGTATGTTAGCTTCTTCCGCTCAGACTTCCCACCACTTGTCTAAATGGAAGATGCTCAACGACTATGTTCAAACTGCTCAATGCTCTCATCTGACTGTTTAAATCTGTGTAAATCTCTGTCACATGATCATTCTGTATCGCAGATACTATTTCTGTTTGTTTTGATGTACAATTACTGTTGTTTGTAAGCGCTTATATGATGATACTTATCAGCTTAGAGAAGAAGCATAGGGGTGGGGGGTAATTGGGGTTGCTTTTTCCTTATTGTATGCTTGTATTTGTTTCCTTTGGTGTGTTGTTTCTTTTTGCTTGTTGTAAAATGAAAATAAAAGTTTAAAAAAAAAAAAAATCTCCAGGAACACGCAGGAATGTAGTCATCACATATGGATATCGTCGGTACCGACGGAGCCTGCGCGGGAACGCTCCCCAGCGTCCAATTAGGAAGCTTTTGGGAGCATCCCACAGCGCCTGCATGCTGCCTTCCCGCCTTTCCCAGCTGCCTCTCTCCAGTTCTTTGTTTTCCGCGGAGCCAGCAGGTCGTGTTCCTGTCACCGCAGAAATTTTTTCTTCTTTTTTGTGGTCGCGTCTGCCTTCCTCGACGCTTTACCGGTACCAACGTTTTTTCTTTCTTTCATTCTTTAAAAAAAAAAAAAAAATTCTTAGTTATTTTTCCTTTTCTTTTCAGGTGCACGCGCCATTTTGGGCCTTAGGCCCAAGATTTTTTTCCATAATGGAGAAACCCTCCTCGGGTTTTAAAAAGTGCACCAAGTGTGGCGGTACCATCTCCGTCACCGACACCCATGAGTGGTGTCTGAAATGTTTAGGTCCTGACCATTCCATATCGGAATGTATGGCCTGTGCCATGATGTCCAAGAGAGGTCGACAGAACCGAGCTGCCAAGCTCAGTACCCTGTTTCCCTCTGATGCAGCTTCGGTGGCATTGACGTCTTCCAGGGCTTCGTCTTCCTCCCGTGGATCTCAGGTAACTAAACATAAGTCTAGCCGGTCCTCAAAGGGTAGATCTCCTTCTAAGCATCGAGATGCCTCTGGCATTGCCCTTGAGGATTCTGCACTGGCAAAATTGCCCCGGCGGGAGGCTTCGGCTTCCAAAGCATTATCGGGGCTCCAGGATGTTCTCGAGGCCTCGACCTCGGCAGAACTACTGTGGTGCCATGCTCTGGGGTACCGGCGATCTTCTCCGGTACCGACATCCAGGCATCGGCAGCATCGATAGACCAGAGTCCTGGCTATTGAGCACAGTCTGGCGGCTCTCCTTGCGGCATCGACGCACTCGGAACCGCGACAGACAATCCAACCGGTACCGGTACCGACAGCATCGACATCGGTGTCTGCATTGCCGGTACCCAGTCATCCGATGCCTTCTGGTACCGATTACGCCCGGTACAGACTTCGGTCGGTACGGGTATCGGGCTCTTCAAGAGCATCCGGACAGACAGTACTTCGAGTCCTCAGAAGAATCTGAGGATTCTGACTGTTCTGTCGATGCAGGAATGCTTCTCCCAGAGGAGCCCTCCTCCCCTAAGCGTAGGATGTCTCCTCCAGAGGATATTTCCTTTCAGGATTTTATCAGGGAGGTGGCTCGGGGTCTGTCCATTACTGTTGCCCCTGAAACAGAGCTCAGAGCAAAGGAGTTGGAAATTTTACAATATCCCAAAACTCCTAAGGAGACAGCTACCTTGCCCATTCATGAGATTTTGCATGATCTCATGTTAAAAATGTGGGAGACACATCTTACCACCTCTCCTCATTCTCGTAGACTGGATACTCTGTATCGAGTCCCTCCTTGTTCTGGTTTCCAAAAAACTCAGCTTCCTCACCACTCTATTGTAGTGAAATCAGCTATGAGAAGGATCAAAACTGCAAAAAGGCATGCCTCTAATCCTCTAGGACGTGAGTGCAGAACTCTGGATGCTTTGGACGTCGTGTCTTCCAAGCTTCCATGCTTTCTGCCAGGATCAGTTCCTATAGTCTATACATGGGAATGTTCCTGAAGGAGGTCACAGGTGATTTAGAGGCTTTGAGTGGTATTCTTCCTGAGGATAGAAGACAGGATTTTCTCACATTGGTCAAACATGCCCAAGATGTTTCTAAATTTGTCAACTGTGCAGCTTTTGACTGCTTTGAGTGCATAAGCAGAACCACTGCCATTGCCATAGGTGCACATAGAATTGCTTGGCTCCAGGCATCTGATCTGGAGCTCTGGGTCCAAGACAAATTGGGAAATATCCCTTGTACTGGTGAGAACCTGTTTGGTAGAGATTGGCAGAAAAAAGCCAATGAGTTGGATACTGACAACTCCACCTTGGATTTATTTATTTTATTTATTTAACATATATTTATAACCCGCAACTTCCAGAGTTCAGTTGCGGTTCACAATAAAACAACAATCTACAAAGCATAAGCTTAGTTTTACATCGAACATTTTGTAACAATAAAAGTAATGGTTAACAGCATGAACTAGTGCAAAATAGCAAACTGGCTTGTAAACTATGTACAAAAAACTATATACAAATACATGTTGGGGGTACTTTGGAATTGGATCATAGTGTTTTTATAATAGTGTATTGTCTGTTAAATTGTTGGGATTAGTATTACTCTGTCATAATTTTTAACCTTTATCTGAGTGTATCCAGGGGTTATCTATGTTACCGTAGTGCATGGAGAATAGATTGGATAGATTATCCAAGTCCACAGCTGATCCTGCTAGAAAGAAATCTTAGTAAAGAATGGTTTCTTGAAAGAAGAAAATATATTATCCTGCTTATTCTCAGCAGGGACGTTCTGCAGGTCAGCTTGTCAGGAAAGGTCAGCAACCACCCAAACAGAAGAAAGCAGACTGCTAAGCCTCAGCCGTCCCAGCAGTCTCAGCATCCACAAGGCCTTTGACTTTCAGCTAGAGAACTTAGCCTTCCTGGCTCTCGTAGGACAAGAGCCTTCCACCATTCCAGGAAGGTTGTCACTTTGCCCCCAGGTGGGAGCAGATAACAGCAGAGCATTGGACACTCTCCATCATAAAGGAGGGGTACAAGCTTCATTTTTCGAGCATGCCCCCTCCCACAATAATAAGAGTTCAATTCTCCGACCTCTCTCATCAACCTGTTAGGTCAGGAGGTCACTATGCTTCTTGCGCAAGGGGCAATAGAAGAAGTACCCATCCATCAGCAGGGTACAGGGTTTTACTCCTCCTATTTCCTTATCTCAAAGAAAACAGGGGGACACAGGACCTATCTTGGACCTCAGAGAATTGAACAAATTCCTTGTCAAAGAGAAATTCAAGATGATTTCTCTCGGAACTCCGCTGCCGTACCTTCAGAGTCAGGATTGGCTTTGTTCTCTAGATCTCAAGGATGCGTACACCCATGTTCTCATCCATCCAACTCACAGAAGGTTCCTTCGGTTCCTTTTTCAAGGAAAACACTACCAATACAGGGTGCTTCCTTTTGGCCTGGCCTCTGCTCCAAGGGTGTTCACGAAATGCATGGCTGTAGTAGCAGCATTTCTCCGCACTCTAGGGATATTCGTCTTCCCCTACTTAGACGACTGGCTTATTCGAGCCCCAACAGAGTCAGAGGCCAGGACTTCTCTATCCTGCACAATGTGTATCCTTCAGTATTTGGGTCTGGTAATAAATATCCCAAAATCCAGTCTAATTCACACTCAGTCTTTAGAGTTCATAGGAGCTTTGCTGGATACCAGAAAGGCAAGGGCCTATCTCCCCCAGGCCCGTGGCCTTCACATTGTGCAGTTAGTTTCTCAAGCAGTGCTAAAGCCTCATCTCACTGCCCGAGAAATGCTACAACTACTAGGCCACATGGCATCTACTGTGCATGTGGTTCCCTATGCTCGCCTTCATATGAGGGCAGCCCAGTGGACTTTACCCACTCAATGGACCAATGTTCCCTCTAATTTTCTGTAGGCTGTGTGCGCATAAAATATCAGCTGTGTGCAGCTTTTGAAGGAAAGTTAAATTTTTGTGCACCACATAACGACACTCATAGTTATATACTTTAAAATTTGACTACACGTCAGAATACAGTATGTACACCACATTGATTTTAATCAAATTAAATGAAAATAGACGATTACTAAATGAAGCGGGAAATTTCTAGTAATTACAATCATAACTTTTAAATTTTAAGACGTCTGTGTTGTTTTCTATCAGAATCAGAGCTGTAATTTTTGTGCGCTCTGTTGTAAAGTATGTGCGCTCGCTTGGCGAGGTGTGCGCACGTGCACACGCGCACAGCTTAGAGGGAACAGTGCAATGGACCCAGGCATCAGGATGCCTGTCAGACAAACTAGCAAACACAAGTCGCCTTATTTTGTTCCTCCAATGGTGGAAGTCCACTCAAAACTTGTTGCTGGGGTCCCCTTTTCAATAACCCTTACCCCAAGCAACTCTAACAGATGCTTCTCCGATGGGTTGGGGACCTCATCTGCAAGACCTTTCCACCCAAGGCACCTGGTCTCCACAGGAGACTCATCTACATATCAATCACTTGGAGCTCAGAGCAATCTTCCTTGCTCTTCGAGTGTTCCACACCCTGCTCAGCTACAAGACAGTCCTCATTCTTACGGACAATCAAGTAGCCATGTTCTACGTGAACAAACAGGGGGGAACAGGCTCTCTGTCGCTTTGCAATGAAGCTTTGCGCCTATAGGCCCTTGCCAGAGAGCATCAGATTCATCTTCTGGCAGTGTATCTTCCAGGCATACAAAACTCTTGGGCAGACAGACTCAGTCGAGTTCTGCTTCCACACGAGTGGTCTCTGCATGCAGACCAGATGGCCAAGATTTTTCAAATTTGGGGAACCCCGGACATAGACCTCTTCGCAAGTCCGTGGAATGCCAAACTTCCCCGGTTCTGTTCCAGAATTCCGGCTCAGGGGGCTCTCAGGCCAGGGATGCTTTCCTCCTTTACTAGGGTCAAGACTTCCTGTATGCCTTTCCACCCATTCCCCTAATTCCCAAAACCCTGTTCAAGCTTCAAAGAGACAGAGGCCATATGATTCTCATAGCTCCACATTGGCCAAGGCAAGTGTGGTACCCTCTGCTTCTACATCTCTCTCAAGCTCCCTCCCTGGAGTTAGGGTCTGCTCCATATCATCTATCCTAGGAGGACGGAATGTTATGGCATAGAGGACAGCAACCTTTGGGCCGGTAGGACTGGGTTTTCTAGTCCCACAGGTGCTCCTTGTGGTCTTGGGCAAGCCACTTAACCCTCCATAGCCCATGTTCCCTGTAAAATAGTTATCTCCAAGTTATAATGCCCTGTTTAATGTAATTTCAGTTTGTTCAATGTAAACCGCACTGAAGCAGAATAGCGCGGTATATAAGAGAATGAAAATAAATAAATAAATCCCAATCCCCATTCTCTGCGTCTCAGGGCTTGGTTGCTGAAGGCCTAGATCGCCATGATCTTAATCTCCCTCAGCAAGTAAAAGATATTCTTTTTGCTTCCAGGAAACCTACCACAAGACGCTCTTATGCTTTCAAGTGGAAAAGGTTTACCATATGGTGTTCGCAGAAGGGTCTTAACCCCCTTGTGATACCTCTGGAATCATTGCTGGAGTATCTCCTTCATTTGTCCAATGCAGGTCTTAAGACTAACTTAGTAAGAGTCCATTTGAGTGCTATGGCAGCTTCCTTTAAGCCTCTAAATGGACAGCCTATTTCCTCTCATCCTCTTATAGCAAGATTTATTTGAGGCCGCTTTCTAACTAAGTCTCCCATTAGGCCACCACCGGTGGTATGGGACTTAAACCTGGTTCTTGGGCAGCTCATGAAGCCACCTTTAGAACCCTTAACTACTACCTCCTTGAAATTCCTTTCTTGGAAGGTTATCTTTCTCATTGCAATCACATCAGCACGTCGCATTAGTGAGTTGCAAGCGCTAGTAGCTGATCCACCTTACACAAGGTTCCATCATGACAAGGTAGTCCTTAGGACTCATCCACACTTTATGCCAAAGGTGGTCTCGCCTTTTCATCTAAACCAAGCGGTCTACCTACCTGTGTTTTTTCCAAGGCCTCATGCATCAAATGCAGAGAGGAATCTTCATACCTTGGACTGTAAAAGAGCTTTGGCCTTTTACTTACAAAGAACACAGCAACATAGAAAGTCCTCTCAACTCTTTGTTGCTTTTGATCCTTCTCATTTGGGACTTCCAGTCTCCAAGAGAACACTATCTAACTGGATTGCTCAGTGTATATCCTTTGCTTATCAGAGTAAGAATCTTCCTCTGGAGGGCCATGTCACAGCTCACAATGTGAGAGCCATGGCAGCCTTAATGGCTCATCTGCACTCTGTGTCTATCGACGACATCTGTCGAGCAGCCACCTGGGCCTCTGTTCATACCTTCACAGCCCATTACTGCTTGGACAAGGACTCCCGCCGGGATGCCTTATTTGGTCAGGCTTTTCTCCAACACCTCTTCCATACCTAATCAACTCCTACCCACCGTCCCTGGTAGGATGCCAGAGATCCATGGAGGGAAGTGGAGCCCTTCTCAGGGGCACACAACTTCTGGGGTCTCTCCCTGGCATCTAAAGCTAGGGAGTCCCCATATGTGATGACTATTTTCTGCTTGTTCCTGGAGATAGCATAGTTACTCACCTGTAACAGGTGATCTCCGGGAACAGCAGGAATTTAGTCCTCACAACCCACCTACCTCCCCTAGGAGTTGTATCTCTCTATCTCTTTCCCTTTCCCTCTCTCTCTCTTTGTCTCAGCTTTAAAACTCAACTGGAGAGAGGCAGTTGGGAAAGGCGGGAAGGCAGCACGCAGGTGCTGGGGATGCTCCCAAAAGCTTTCTAATTGGACGCTGGGGAGCATTCCCGCGCAGGCTCCGTCGGTACTGACGATACCCATATGTGAGGACTAAATTCCTGCTGTTCCCGGAGATCACCTGTTACAGATGAGTAACTATGCTTTATCTTATAAGAGACGCAAAGGCAAATTTATTTATTTAGACAGATTTGTATACCATCTTATCCTTCAATCAAGGTTGTCACGTCACATTACAATTGGAGGGTTACATTTAACGTTAGGGTATGTGTAAACATTTAGACAGTACAGTTACTTATCAGCATATAGACAGTACAATATAAGGTAACATTTAACATGAGGGTATTTAACAACTCGGCATGATAAACTTGTATAAGTGGGTAGGATGGGTGCGTGCTTAGTTGTCAGCGGTTGTAGTGTTTCAGTATGGGTTTGAGATGTTGCCTGGATACTCATATGTTTCTATAAATAAAAATGTTTTGAGGTCTTTGCGGAAGTTTGTGAGTTTATCTAATGCCCTCAGGCTTGTCGGGAGGGAGTTCCATAGTGTGAATGCCAGTAGTGATGGTTCTCTTTTTGAGGTTGTTTGTTTGGTTTTGTGATAGCCTGCAGGCGTGCCGATCATCTTGTCATTATTGGATCTTCTTGGTCTGTTGCTGATATCCCTTGTTATAACGTTTTGGAGTATGTCTGCTGAGAGATGGTGAATGACTTTGAAGATGATCATTATTGTTTTGTATTTGGCTCTTGCCATCATTGGGAGTCAGTGCAGTTGTTGTAGGACAGGAGTGATGTGCTCAGTCCTTGGTGTGTCTGTAATGATGCGTGCTGTGGTGTTTTGTATCATCTGTAGTGGGTGGATTGTCTGCTGAGGAAGGCCTTGATATAGTGAGTTTCCATAATCAAGCAGTGGTGTAATGAGTGCTTGGCACACTGTGCGAAAGTGGTCCTGACGGAGCATTGGTTTGATTTGTCTGATTGTTTTCAATTGTTGATAGGCCTTGTTTGCGGTTTTGGTGATGTGGGATTTCAGGTTCAGCACTCTGTCTAGTGTGATGCCCAGATACTTAACTTCTTTGACTATGTGTTTGTCTAGGATGCTGATAGTTTGTGGAGGTATGAAGGTGGGGTTCCTGGTGACGAACATTGCCTCAGTTTTATCTTAGTTGACCATTAGGTTGTTGGCTATGAGCCAGTCATTCATTTCTTCGAAGCATTTGGTTATTGTTGTGGTGTTTAGTGCTTGCAGGTTGATTGGAGCGTACACCATGATGTCGTCAGCATAAATGTGATAGTGAAGTTTGTGGTGCTTGATGATGTTGCATATGGGCTGTATGTAAATGTTAAAGAGCATTGATGATAGAGCTGAGCCCTGAGGTATTCCCTGCATGACGTGGAATTGTAGTGATTTCTTTTGGTCGTATTTGACTTGTTGCGTTCGCCCTTCCAAGTATGATGTAAACCACTTCAGGGTGTTACTGCATAGTCCTATCTGTTGTAAGCGTTGCAATAGCTTGGTGTTGGACACAATGTCAAAGGCCGCTGAGATGTCCATGAACACTAGGAGGAAAACTTTTTTTATGTTGTCCATGCCTCTTAGGAGATTGTCAAAGAGGGAGGTGAGTAGTGTTTCCACGCAGTGTTGGGGCTTAAATCCATGCTGGTGTATGTCCAGTGGGGGCATACACCAGCCGAAGAACAGCCGCTGAAAGCTCCCCCGAATGATCGGGGTGGAGCTAGAGGGCTTCCGGGCCGGCAGCTGCATAAAATCAGCGCCATCAGGTGCGAGGAACAGCCGGCACACGCTACAAGCTCCTCCGAACGATCGGGGTGGAGCTAGAGGGCTTCTGGGCCGGCAGCTGCATAAAATCAGCGCCATTGGGCGCAACTGTGCCTGGCGGGCCTCGCCTGAGGGCCCTTTGGCGTGGCCCTTAGGCACGGACCAAGTAGCAGCCAGTGATCAGCGACCCGGACCCCCTTCCTTACATATTGCCTCTGCCGCCTGCTACATTGCTACCTGCTGCATCACCGGGACAATCCATTGCCTGTAAATTAATCCTGCTACCTTTCCTGGACAACCCACTGCTTGTAAGTTACTCCTGCTATTGCCTGGACAATCCATCGCTTGCAAGCTAAATCTGCTACCTTACCTGGACAATCCATTGCTTGTAGATTAATGCATAGAACTTGCTACCCACTGTTTGCATTGTAAAACAACTCAAGCTGCATAGCCTATTAACAACCTTATCACAGGACTTGACAACATCCACCAAGGATTTGTCCTTATCTTTATGGACTTCGCAGCCGCCTTTGACTCGGTGAACCATGAGACTCTATTACTTCGCCTCAAAGAAAAAGGGATACAAGGCTCAGCCCTAGTATGGTGCAAATCCTATTTATGCGACAGATGGCAACAAGTCAGAGCAGGTTCTACCACTTCCGAACCATTTCTATTGAAGCAGGGTGTACCTCAGGGATCATCCCTATCCGCATTAATGTTTAACATTTACATGCAGCCAATCTGTGCTTTGATTCGCTCTTTCAATGTCCAATGTCTGGCCTATGCAGACGACATCCTGATTTACACACCATTCAACATTGACCAACCAGACTTCTCATCATTACTAAGATGCTTCGAAGCTGTAGCTGACTGGCTCCTCACACAAAATCTACGTATTAACCACAACAAAACTGACGTCCTTTTCGTCACGAGAAATCAGAGGTTTACGCCACCTTCCTCTCTACAAGTCAACAACGCTGAACTGAAGGCCAAATCACCATTCGCTATCTTGGTATCACCCTCGATCAGCGACTTGACATGTCAGCACACATCAAAAACATCACGAAAGCAATATACCACAAGATCCGAACACTACACCATCTCTGCCCTCTCCTTGACCTTACCAATTACCATTCAATCTTCCAAGCCTTGGTTATCCCACATCTGGACTTTGCCAATATCATTCTCCTCGGACTTCCACAGTCAACTCTAAGCCCTCTCCGCCTTGCCATGAACTCAGCAGCGAGGGTACTTGTTAGGAGCATCAAGGTCGGACCACATAATGCCGGTCCTGAAGAATCTACACTGGCTACCCCTGCAGGCGAGAATCCATTACAAGACTCTAGTCCTGACATTCAAGGCACTAAAAAACCAACCCCCCACGCCCATCAGTAAACTTATCCACAGCACACCAGTCAACAGGAGCAGGAGGTCTACTTTAATGAACACACTTGAAGTCCCTAAGTTGCTGACGAAATGCACAAAGATGACAGCCAGCAGGGCCTTCTCCTTATCCAGACCTAGAGCCTGGAATGCCCTCCCACCCGAAATCCGTTCCATCACAAACCTAATATTATTCAGAAAAGCTCTCAAACACCACCTGTTCCTAAAACATTATCCTGAGATCCCATCTGACAAACACACTGCCATTACCCTACCCACCTACCCCGACTGCCCCATAGCCCCACCCTCCTACCCTGACTGCCCCATAGCCCCGTCCCCCTTAGAGAACGGTTAACCAGCCCCTCCTCCCCTCCCTCCATGTCCCACTTACACACCCTGGCAAACGAACCATATGTGTCTCTCGCAGAAAGTTTTATAATATGTAAATAGTTATTATTATTATTATAATATGTAAATAGTTCCCCCGGTTGCGTCCCTGTTTTGCTACCCCTGTTCATTGTAAACTCATTGTGGCTTGTCACTTTGTAGTATATTTTGTTTAACTGTACACCACACTGATTGTAATAGCGCGGTATATAAGAAATATAAATAAATAAATAAACTCTAACTCTGCTACTACCTCATAGCTAGGCTGCTAACCAACCACAAGTAACACTACACACAGAGTAAAGACATCACTACCAATGCAGAACTACACCTATATGACCCAAATCAAGCTGGACCCAAGTCAGTAAATCACAAATCTAATCCCAGGTCAGTAAAATTACAAAATGCACTCCAATACCCACTACCCACTACCTCATGGCCTTCCTCACACTCCTCCATATGTTCGCACCCTGCACACACAGCATCAGACTCAACGAGCAAATCCCCTTGATCAACCTACATACCACCCAACCCAGTTACACACTGGCATCACACCTATCCAAAGAACGCCAACAACCAAAGCATACAGCCCACAAACCATACAGTGCCACACGTAATACACCCACACACTACACAAATAATGAACACACAAACGCAGTCATAAGAAAAAACATCAGGTGTGCTCTTCTAAATGCCAGATCTATCAGGAACAAACCAAATGCCATCCTTGACCTCATCCATAAGAAGAAACGCCATAATATGCATCACCGAGACCTGGCTAGACGACTCAGACCAAGTCATATTGAACAAAGTAACCCCAACAGGATACTCGGCATTTAACTGCATCAGAACGCAAAAGAGAGGAGGAGGAGTATTAATACTTACCAGAAAAGAATACAGATTCAAAACAATCACCACCACTAATACAATTGAATCTAACAGACTCACTATAGACAACAAGTACCTAAGCATCTCCCTCACTTACAGACCACCAGGAACCACAACTGAACACCTATCCACAGTAATCAAAATGATATGTGCACATAACAGAAGATACAAACCTCTCGTCACACTAGGAGACTACAACCTAAAATCCGCACCCACCAGAGAAACCACAACATTCTTAAAAGCCATAGAGTCATTAAAATACTGCCAGACAATTAAAGCCCCAACGCACCAGCAAGGTACAATTCCGGACATGATCTTCCTGCCAATGCAATTAGTGGAACAGAACAAGACCACAAAACCAACAATCACGCCAGTCCCTTGGTCAGACCACCATGTGATTGAATTCACCATGACCCTGAACAACCCCGCCCAACACAAAGAAAATGAAAGAACAACTAGACTGTTCAAAACATTTAACAGAGACTCATTCATAAACGAAATCACTCCACAACTTCAACAGAAAACACAACACCCTTGACCTTAACATAGAAGAATGGAACACAATAATATCCAACGCAGCATCTGCCCCAGTTATTAAAGAACCACAAACACGCAAGAGATCCAACGCCCCACGGTACTTATATGAAATCAGAGTTGCAAAACGCACTCTCAGAAGACTGGAAAGAAAATGGAGACGGAACAAATCACACAACCACCTAACCCAATACAGAGACAAATGACGGGAATATAACAACCTAATAAATGAGCGTAAACAGCAACACCAAACCAGCCTAATTATGAAATCTACTAATAGACCAAGAGAACTCTTTAGCATTGTCCAAAAGCTCACCAAGCACCCACCATCTTGACCCACAAAAATATGCAGACTACATGAAGTCAAAAAACACCAACCAAATATGCTCTACAACACCACAAACAAATGACCACATAAGAAAAAAGCATCATCAAACATGGGAGAGCTTCAACATACCAACAAAGCAGCAGGTAGAAGATATTATATCTGGACTAAACAAAACAACTTCACCGTCAGACCCATGCCCAGTGACGTGGCTCAAAGCTACAAAAAGCCAACTCTCTCATCACATTCAAAAAATCGTCAAAGATTCACTCCAACAAGGATACATGCTGCAACCCCTAAAGCATGCAATGTTACGACCAATACTTAAAAGTAGCAATCTGAGCCCCTCAGAACCAAAATCATACCGTCCCATCTCCAGCCTGCCATTCCTTGCTAAAATCGTGGAAAAGGCAGTGCAAAGGCAACTTCAGGACCATATTGATATCAATGCCCCACTGGACATACATCAGCACGAATTTAAGCCCCACTGGACATACACCAGCATGGATTTAATTCACTAAAAAGAAGGAGAAACGGGCAATAATAACATATAAATGGATAGCTAAAAAGTGATCGTGTTTGACTTCTTATATTGAAAAAGTGTGCATTAATAAATAAGCGCTTAGAACTTAAAAGACGAATAGAAAAGGAATCGTCTAAAAACATACATAAATACATTACAAGAAATAGAAAGCCAAGGGTGCACGGACTCAATCGCATTACTTAGGCAAATTACCATAAAAGTGAACACATTGAAAAATGAAACAAGGAAGTGAAAGAAAAATGGAAAGAATAGGGAATGCAGTAAACGAGTGGAGGTCAGAAGACGTTACCTGTCAGGAGTGCTAGAGCAGGAAAACGCCGCACAGGTGCAAAATAGACATTAAAAACTCAGAAATGACACCTCCCACTGCAAACGTCACACTGTTTGACAAAAACTAGTGCTATTCCTAAAAAAAGGGTTTTAACGTGTAAAAAGAACATCTTTGTGTAAAATTATAGAAGAAGGGGATGATAAATTAACCAAAATTATGAAATAGGGGGAAACCATACTATTGGTTAAAAAGAAAAATAATGCTAGTTGAAAAGATTATTGTAATGAATATTATTTTTAAAAAATGAGTGCAACAGGCATATAAAAAATGAATTGAATTTGTTCATAGAGAAATGAAGATCACATAAAAAAGGGGAAGGGCTATGAAAAAGAGGGAGAGGGAAAGGGGAGGGATTCAGATGATGCATTGGAGGATTCCAGGATAACCTGGGATCTCCCTTATGATCTGTTCCCTCCTCATGAGTGGCGTTGGTTCCCGCCAGAGGACATGTCTTTTCAGTGCTTCATTCAGGACATGGCAGCAGGTCTGAAGAGTATCGTGATATCTGAGACGGAACAGAGGGCAGAGGAATTGGAAATCCTCCAATGCCCCTTGACGCCCAAAGAGGTGGCCACATTACCGGTGTATTGTATCCTGCAGAATCAAATGCAGCGTATGTGAGAGGCCCCGCTAATTGTTCTGCCTATCGGCAAATGACTCTATACCATGTACCGCATTCCACCATGCACTGGCTTCTAAAAGCCTCAACTTCCATACCACTCCATGGTGGTGGAATTGGTGATGCGGCGCATCAAGAGTTCGAAAAATCATTTTTCTCCGGGAACAAGCAGGAAGTCAGTCCTCACATATGGGTGACGTCGGCACCGACGGAGCCCTCGTGGAAGCATTCCTCCAGCTTTAAAAGAAAGCCTTTGGGAGATGCCACCACGCATGCACTGTCCCCTTCCCACCCAAGGGTGCCATCTTGCTCAGTCTCCTTTTTTCCACGGAGCCCTTCAAACGTTGTCTGACTTTCCCCTGGAAAAAGTTGATATTTTAGTACCTGAGTTTCAAACTCAACTCCAGTCTTGCACCGATACCCTTCCCGCTACAGTCCTCGGTGTCGGGTTTGGTTCATTTTTATAGTCTTTGTTCTTTTTATTTTTCTGGCACCTTTGCGCCCTTTTTCCCCACTGGCAACCCAGAGAGTCTTTGACCTCGCAGGGGTACTTTTTTCCTGCATGGCTACCAGTGGCTTTAAAAAGTGTGATTGGTGCCCTAAGATAATGTCCTTAACTGACACACATGACTGCTGCCTCCATTGCCTTGGGCTGTACCACGACCCGGCAGCCTGCAGTCTCTGCAAACGGGTGTCCAGTAAGGCCCTGAAGAGTTGCCAGCAGCAATACGATAAGTTCTTCCCTGAATCTCCGATGCCTCCGAAGGCCAAGGGAGAAGCTTTCCAAACCCAAGCGTTGTCGTGGGTCCCCCTTGAGGGAACAGAGGAAGAAGAAGAAATCCTCAATGGCGGCGTCCTTGGATGGTTCCGACTGGTCGGGAACCTCTCAGGCCCGGTCCCACAGTCTGAGGTGCTCAAAAAGGAGAGACCTGCCAAGGTCCCCCGAAAGGATCTGGTCGCAGACCAACCTCGGTCTCCAGACACTATCCTCGTTGAGGATTCCCCTTTGGGGGAGCCAGTGTCTGGCCCGAGTTCCTCAGGGCCTGCACCAAAGGCTGCAGAACCTTCTGGCCTGGAGTCCAGAATGGCAGCCCTGGAGCGCAGTTTGCCTTCATTGGCCAGCAGCGGGTGCTGTTGTCCGGCACGTCCTAGTCATCCACCCCGACTACCGGGCATTCGACGTCCAAGATGTCCCCGGAGGTCAAGCCGATCCTCGGCAGAGGTCACACTCAGCGTCCCGTTCGAGGGGAGCTCGGTCATCCCCAGCCAGTCTACCGGGCGTCGACCGCAGGGCTTGGGTGGTCTCGAAGCCCACGGAGCAGTCATTCTCGGAGTACTCCGAATGGTAGACGGAGGATGAGGAGTCTACTGATACCCGTAGCCTCCACCTCCACCTCTGTAGCCACCATGACGTCCCTTTCGATTCCCCAGTCTCAGAACCTCGGAGGCGGTCCCCGCAGGAGGACATGGGCTTCTTAGACTTTGTCAAGGACATGTCCAAGGCCCTGGCATTCCCGACTGAGTCGGAGCAGGATCCTCGGGCAGATGAGCTGGAGATCCTCCAGTACAAGGCCCCTCCTCGAGAATCCTTCAGGCAAGGACTCCAGAACTCTGGATGCATGCATGATCACTTCTAGGATTACTTCCTACATGCTCTACGTGGGCTTGTATCTCAAGGATATCTCCAGGGATCTAGAGAACCTTGTCATTATCCTTCCTGATAACAAGTGTGATGCATTCCAGGCCTTTTATCAAGCAAAATCAGACTACATCCAAATTTTCTTACTAGAGCATCTTTCGATGCCTTTGAATCATCCAGCAGAGCTTCAGCAGACTGCATCAGTGCTCACAGAATGGCCTGGCTCCAGGCATCTGACCTTGAGCAGTGGGTTCAGGATAAATTGGCCAATATCCCCTGCTCTGGAGAGAACCTTTCTGGAAAGGATTGGAGAGAGAAGGCAGGAGAGATTAAGACAGATGATCTCACTCTCAAAGGCCTCTACAGAAAGATGTTCGATCCCTCTAGGAGAAAGAATAATCCAACCAGCCCTCGCCAGCCCAAAAAGCCTAAGAACATAAGAGATGCCATACTGGCCTCTGCACCCCAAGTATTCACAAAATGCATGGCAGTGGTTGCCGCCTACCTTCATACTTTGGGAATCTTGGTCTTCTCCTATTTAGACAACTGACTGATCAGGAGAAGAATCCCCACAAGAGGTAAAACTATCTCTTTATTGCACTATCACTAGGATTTGTCCTAGATGTCCAAAAATGGCACCTGGTCCCATCCCATTAGCTCAAATTCATCAGCGCACTTCTAGAAACTTGTCAGGCCCAAGCTTTCCTTTCACAGAATAGCTCTGCCTGCCTCATCAATCTAGCCAGCATAAAAGGTCACGGTGCTGTGACGGCTCAAGATATGCTGCACCTCCATGTCGTTCTCTATGCCCACCTGCACATGTGGGAAGCCCAATGGACAGTGTCTCAATGGACCCAAGCAACCGGGCGTGTCTCGGACAAACATCTGCATCACCCCTTGACTTGTCAACTCCGTTCAGTGGTGGTGCTCCCCTCAAAACCTACTCAGAGGGTCACCTTTTCAGATGCCTCCACCTCAGTGCACCCTGACAGCTGATGCTTCGAAACTCAGGTGGGGAGCACATCTAGACAGTTGCACCACGCAGGAGCAGTGGACACCACAGGAATCTCAGTTGCAGATCAACTTCCTGGAGCTGTGTATTCTCACGAATGCCCTTTGGGTTTTTCAAATCCAACTTTCAGGCAAACAGATCTTAGTCCAAACTGACAACCAGATGGCCATGTTCTATGTGAACAAGCAGGGGGAACAGGTTCCTACCCCTCTGCCACGAAGCCCTTAGTCTCTAGTTCATCTCCATTGCACACTGCATCCATGTCAGGGCAGTGTATCTCCTAAGTGAACTCAATCTCCTTGTGGACAGACTCCTACATCCACACAAGTGGACTTTAAATCTGGAAATGGCATCTTGGATCTTCCACCTGTGGGGAAACCCCAGAATAGGTCTGTTCCCCACCCAGAAAAATGCACAACTTCCACCATTTTGCTTGAGGCTTCTATCCCGGCTCAGCCAGGCAACGGATGCCTTCCTTCTCCATTGGGGAAAGGACTTACTTTATGCTTCCTTGCCCATCCCCTTAATATCCAAGATCCTATTCAAGCTTCAAGCCAACAGGGGCTTTATGATCCTCATAGCCCCTTACTGGCCCCATCAGCCATGGTTTTCTCTGCTGACTCATCTGATGCAGACTCCACCTCTCAGCCTGGGACATGGGCCCAACCTCCTCTCTCAGGATCATGGGACGCTTCTCCATTCTAATACACATGCTCTCCGTGGCTGCTGAATGCATAATCTTTACAGACCTCGACCTTCCACAGCATGTCAAGGACATCCTACTTGCATCTCGCACAGTCTGTCAGATGTTCATATGCTTTCAAATGACAAAGGTTCACTCTCTGGTATACCTTGGAACAGAACTACATCAAATTCAAATCACTCCTCAAAACACACCTATTCTCCACTGCCTTTGACCTCCCAACACCTACCCATCTGCCCTGGGTTATCTATGCTATTTGTCTCCTTGTCTTGTCTGAACGACTGGTCTCTCCTTTTCTATCGCACATTGTAGCTCTTTTTCCTTTTTCCAGGTCCTGGCCTTACTTTTACTCTTTTCGGATTGTACACCGCCCTGATGTCGCAAAGGAGCGGTATATCAAATGCTAATAAGCATATAAGCATACCTCGGAGCATATTGACCCCTCTGCCTGCCTGGTGGAATTCCTTTTACAATATCTCCTCCACTTGTCTTCAGCAGGTCTCAAGAATAACTGAGTTCACCTGAGTGCCATCTCCGCCAGTGGACAAGCATACTATTTCTTTGCACTCCTTGGTGCAATGATTTATGTGGGGTCTCCTGCTGTCCAAGCCATCGATCAAACCACCACCGGTAGCCTGGGACGTCAACGTGGTCCTAGCACAACTTCTAAAGCCCTCGTTTTGAGCCTTTTGCCACCACTTCTTTAAAACATTTGTCTTGGAAGGTAATCTTTCTCACTGTCCTCACCTCAGCTTGGTGGCTCTCCGTTCTCATCCACACTACCTTCCGAAGGTGGTCTCTCCCTTCCATGTCAACCAATCGGTGATACTACCTGTTGCCTTTCCAGACTGCATGCCTCTAGGGCTGAAGCAGCGCTACACACTTTAGATTGCAAGCACACACTAGTTTTCTACTTGGACAGAACAAAGAATCACAGGAAATCCTCTCAATTATTAATTTCCTTTGATCCAAGTAACCTTGGACTACCAGTTCCGAAGCGCACCCTATCCAACTGGATTGCGGACTGCATTTCTTTTGCCTATCCTCAAACGGAACTCTTTATTGAGGGTCATGTCACGGTTTGCAACATGCGAGCCATTGTAACCTCAGTTGCCAACCTTCGTTCCATTGACGAAATCTGTCGAGCAGCTACCTGGTCCTCCATTCATACCTTTGCTGCACACTACTGCCTTGACAGGGACTCTTTTCGGGATGCGGTCTTTTGCCAGGCTGTCCTCCAGCACTTTTTTGGGACTTAACTGCAACTCCTATTCTCTGTCCCGGACTTCTCCTGCCACCAGACTTCCCTGGCGATGGTCCTGCCAAATGAAGTTGAGTCCAATGAGGATACTTTTTATCCACACCACCTTGGCTCTATTCTGTAGCCTCAGGGATATTTATTTATTTATTTGTGCGCTTTCTATACCACAGCTTTCAGCTCCAGTCTGGTACCTTGGAGCTTGTGAGTCCCATATGTGACAACTGCTATCTTCAGGAACAAGCAGGAATACATTCTTACTCACCTGTAACAGGTGGTCTCCAGGAACAGCAGAAATCAGTTTTCACACCTCACCCTCCTTCCCTAGGAGTTGTAGGGTATTCTTTTTTCCTCTATCTCTCAGCAGCTATAAACTCAACTGATAAGAGGACTTGGGAAGGCAGATGCGCAGGCGCAGTGGATTGCTCGCAAAAGCTTTCCAATTGTACGCTGGGGAGCATTCCTGTTGGTACCGACGATATGCATATGTGAAGACCGATTCCTGCTGTTCCCAGAGATCACCTGTTTCAGGTGAGTAACAATGCATACTGTGCTGTCTGCTGTTGGGTACATTGTATATTGGACAACTTAGGTATGTGGAGGATAGGTTCTATAGTATTTTGAAGGAAGTCGTCATGGATTTGTATTTTATTCGGCTCTCAATTTGTAGCCAATGTAACTTCTGTAGAATTGGTGTGATGTGTACAGATCTTGGAGCTTTCAGCAGGAACCATGCTGCAGTATGTTGTGCCATCTAAAGCTGGTTAAATGCATGTATAGGCAGGCCCTGAAGAATGCTGTTACAAAGGTCAGTGAGGGCAGATCATCACTTGGAGAACGGTGCAAAAGTCCTTAGGTTCTAGGAGGGGTCTTAATGGTTGAACTGTCTTTAACTTATTGTATATAGATCGTCTTTTACTTATGTGGGAGTTAAGATTTAGTGTTTGATCAAGAGTTATACCTAGATATCTTACTACTTTTTTGACCTTCAGTGGTGCTGCTTTGACTTTTATTTCAGATGGTGGTGTAAATTCTTTATCTTTAGAGATAAGCATGACTTCTGTTTTTTTTAAGTTTATTTTGAGGTTTTGGGAAGTGAGCCATTCTGATGTTTCATCAAAGCAAGATATTATGTTGGAGGTTGGGTTTTGATGCGTTATAGGGATAATACAACATAATGTCATCCGCATAGATGTAATTTACAATCTCCAGGAACAAGTAGGAATGTAGTCCTCACATATGGGTGACTTCAGTATCAACGGAGCCTGCACGGGAACGCTCCCCAGCATCCAATAGGAAAGCTTTTGGGAGCATCCCATTGCACTTGCTTAGCTGCCTTCCCAGCTCTCCCTCCTCAGTTCTTCGCTTTCCGCGAAGCCAAGAAGCAATTCCTGTCACTGCAGAAAATTCGTCCTTTCTTATATTTTGTGGTCGTGTCTCCCTTCCTGTCGACGCTGGTACCGACCCCAGTCGGTGCTTGCTTGCTTTCTTTAAAAAAATAAAATCTTCTGTGAAGGAAAGAATTATTTCTTTCCTTCAGGCGCATCAATGCCATCTTAGGCTTAGGCTTCCCCCTTTCGTCACAGACAAAATGGAAAAACCATCCAGTGGTTTTAAGAAGTGTTCCAAATGTGGCAGTACCATTTTGGCCACAGACACCCATGACTGGTGTCTAAAATGCTTAGGACCATATCATCAACCATCAGAATGTCCTCTTTGTAGGAAGATGACAAAGAGAGGCCTACAGAATCAAGTTGCAAAGCTAGGCACCCTCTTTGCCTCCGATTCATCAACGTCATCGAGAGCTTCATCTTCCTCCCAAGGATCTCAGGTATCGAAACCTAAGTCTTCATCGAAGACTGGCCTGCTCTCCAAGGGTAGATCTCCTAAGCATCGAGATGCCTCGGGTGTTACCCTGGGGGGAGGGGGGAGGACATACCAGCCAAACATCCCCAGCAGGAGGACTTTTCCTCCAAAGCCTTAGTGGGGCCCTAGGATGTTCCCAAGGTCTCCACCTCTGGAGAACTCCTGGTGCCATGCTCAGGGATCATGGCCTGCAATTCCAGTATCAGTACCCAAGCATCGGCAAGCTCCATGGATCAAAATATCCAGGCCATTGAACGGAGCTTAGCGACCTTACTGGCGGCCTCGGTACCAGTAAACCTTTACAGTCAATTCCACTACCAACACAACCTGCATCAACTTTTTTGCCGCTATGCTGGCCCTCAAATCAGTTTCTGGTACTGAAGTTCTGGCACCGCAAGCCTCAGCTACTGGTTTTGATCGGTACCAAGTTACGTGCAAAGCGAGAACACCCTGCCCATCGATATTTTGAGTTTTCAGATTGATTCATCGGATGGTGAATCGGCTGATATCCAGGACATGAGAACTATCCCAGAAGACCCATCTCTGTCTCCACAATGTCGCATGTCCTCTTCAGAGGTCATGTCTTTTCAAGACTTTGTTCATGATGTTGCTTGGGGTCTGTCCATAACAGTGACGTTGGAGAAAGAGCGTAGGGTTGAAGAACTTGAAATTCTTGAATACCCTACAGCCCCAAAGGAGGCTGCTACGCTTCCTATCTATCGCATACTTCACGACCTTATGCTGCTTATGTGGGAGACACCCCTTACGATCTCTCCACATACCCGATGACTTGATACCAGGTACCGGAGTGTCCCAGTTTTCAAAAGATGCAATTGCCACACCCTTCCATGGTGGTAGAATCGATAGTGCGTCAAAGAGTGCTAAGACACATTCCTCGAACCCTCCAGGTAGGGAATCGAGAACCCTAGATGCCTTTGGTCGATGACATTTCAGGCCTCCATGTTAGTTATTTAGTTATTGATAGATTGTCTTTTCTAGACCGTGCTCTTTAAAATCAGCTCGGTTTACAGTCAACAGCAGGTTTGTACGGTTACAGGAGGCTCCCTTACTGAACTTACAAAAAAACAGGGTTTTGCAACTTGGGCTAACTGGGGTAACTATGTACATGCTATGCAGTAGCTTGGCTACTCGTTTAGGTAACTATAATACAAGCAGTCGGGTCAGCAGCAGTGAAGTGGAGAATGGGCTGCCTGGCTACTATTTACAAGATTAGGTCACTATATACATGTGCATGCCCGGGTGTCTGGTAGTGCTACTGTGCAGGGCTGAGGCTGTGTTGTGGTTGCGGATGGGTGGCTGTTGTGTGTCCTCGTTATGAGAATAGTTCTGGAGGAAAAGATGGTGTTTCAGCACCTTCCTGAACTGTTATGTTATCGTCCAGGATCAGTTCCTACATACTCTATATGGGTATGTTCCTTAGAGAGATGGCTAAGGATTTGGAGTTAATGGCTCCTCTCTGATGACGAGAGCAGATTATCTCACCATTGTAAAGCATGCTCAGAATGTTTCAAAGTTTAACAGGGCAACTTTTGACTGTTTTGAGTGCATCAGCAGAACTTCATCCATCTGCATCAGTGCACGCAGGATTGCTTGGCTCCAAGCATTGGATCGGATCTTGAACAATGGGTTCAAGATAAGCTGGGTAATATCCCTTGCATCGGTGAAAACCTTTTTGGCAAGGATTGGCAGGACAAGGCCTCTCGGTTAGAATCCAAGAACACCATTCTTAATAGTCTATCTATATCTACTGCCAACCCAGCTAGGAAAAAGGCAGCAAAGAAAGCATTTTTCAATGAGAAGTACTATCCTTCTTATAGCCCTGCTGTACAGTGTCAACACCATGCTCCTCAGAAAGGGCAGCAGCCATCAAAGCAAAAGAAGGCTCAGACTCCTAAGTCACAGCCACCTCAGCAGACCCAGCCTCCTCAGAGTCTTTGACTCCTTTCTGGAGAACATAGCCGTTCCGCCTCTGGAGATTCTAGATCCCATCCACATCCCCGGCAGACTGTCACTTTGCCCACTGGTGGCATCTTATCTCATCAGAGTAGTGGACACTGTCCATAGTACGTGAAGGATATAAGCTTCATCTACAAAGTCTACCCCCAGACTCCTGCAAAGGAGTTCCGCTCTCAGCCCCCTCTCACTGCTCTGTTGCTGCAAGAGGTCACCTCCCTTCTCTCACAGGGCGCAATAGAGAAGGTTCCACCATCCCAGCAGGGAATGGGCTTTTTCTCCAGGAACAAGCAGTAAGTCAGTCCTCACTTATGGGTGATGTTGGCAACGATGGAGCCCACGCAGAGCAATTCCCCAGCTTTCAAAGAAAGCCTTTATTTATTTACATTCTCTTATATACCGTGCTATTCTGCATCAGTGCGGTTTACATTGAACAAACTGAAATTACATTGAACAGGGCATTATAACTTGGAGATAACTGTTTTACAGGGTACATGGGCTATGCAGGGTTAAGTGGCTTGCCCAAGACCACATGGAGCACCTGTGGGACTAGAAACCCCAGTCCTTCCGGCCCAAGGTTGCTGTCCTCTAGTGGGATTTGAACCCCCGACCTTCCGGCCTGAAGTACCTTGCCCCAACCACTAGGCCACTCCTCCACTCCACTTTGGGATTGCTACCATGCATGCATGGTCCTCTTCCAGCCCAAGGGTGCCATCTTGCTCAGCCTCCCTTTTTTCGCGGAGCCCTTCAGACACAGGTCCTCGTCCCTCGGAAAAAGTTTGCTTTTCCTCTCCTTAACAGGCTCTTATTTCTTTTTTCCATTTGCACCAGTCCACTACCCGTCCTCCCCTTGCTTTCTTTTGGAGCTTACAGGGATACCTTTTCTACATATATTTCTCCTGGGCTTCGTGCCCTTTTTTCTTCCCAACCACTGGCCGCGTGGGTCTTCGACCTCGCAGGGGCCGTTTTTGCCCCCATGGCTACAGGGTTTAAAAAATGTAATAGATGCTCTAGGAACATGTCGCTTACAGACACTCATGACTGTTGTCTAAGGTGTGTGGGAGCCAACCATGACCCAGAGCTCTGTTTGCTCTGCAAGAAAATGTCCTCTAAGGCCCTGCTCAGCCGTAAGCAGAAGTCCGAAGACATTTTTCGAAAGGCCGCCTCAGAGTCTCTGGAATTGCCCTCGATCGTCTCCCCTCCAGTGGGTTCTCCCCCTGCGGTACCACGTTCCAGACACTTGGACCAGGGGTCCCCTGAGGTGGAAAGGTGCAAAAAGAAGGCGGCCTCGAATTCGCGGTCTGAGGCCCCCGACAAGTGTGAGCGCTCCCGCGCCTGGTCGTTTAGCCCCCTTTGGCGTTCCCGAGAGTCGGACAAGGAGTGGCCCCGTAAGGTACCTCACAGAGAAACAGAGGCCTCCGGCGAAGGCACCCAGTCTCCTGAGGGCTGTCACGGTGAGGACCCCTTCTCCTCCTTGACGCCTGACCCGATGACCCCAGTGTTGGCGTCCCAGGGCCCTACGCCCACGTGGGAATCCCGTATGCTGGTGCTGGAACGCAGCGTTTCTGCATTGTTTCCCAGCAGGTGCTCACGGCCAGTTTCGTTGACCTGCACGCAGAGACTGTAGGCCCCTCACATGGGACACCCAAATCTGTCCAGGGAAACCCCTGAGAGCCACGGGTATCGTGAGGGTCCTGGATATCTGTCTCGCTCGGTGTCCCGTTCTTTGGGGGCGAGATCGTCCAGGGCCTCTGGCTCCAGGCCACCGGCCATCAGACAGGGCGAACCACCCGGCTCGGATCCCTCGACCAATTTCTCGGATTGGGAATTCGATGGGGACACATCCCCAGAGACCCATACCCACCGGGATCTTCCGTCGGACCCCTCACCACTTAGTCTCCAGTGGTGTTCGCCGCCCGAGGACACCTCCTTTTTGGTGTTTATTCGGGACGTGGCTCGGGCCCTCAAGCTGGTCACCCAGGCCGAGGAGGACCCTCGTGCTAAAGAACTCAATATTCTTCAGTACGAGGCCCCACCCAGGGAATCCCTCATCCCGGTGCCGCCAATCCTCTCCCGGCTATTGCCCCACATGTGGGAGGCCCCGGCCTTGGTCCCCATTGTGAGCAGGCGCCGTGACACAGTGTACAAGGTGCAGCAAGGGCCAGGCTTCCAAAAGAACCAAATTCCACACACTTCAATGGTGGTGGAATTGGCCTTGAGGAAGCAGAAGAGCCCGAAGTCCCATTCATCAGTCCCATTAGGCCGAGAATCGAGAGCCCTTGATGCCATGGGCTGCAAGGCCTATCAAGGTTCCATGCTCTCTTGTCGCATCCAGGCATATCAACTATATATCGGTATGTTCTTCCGCAACTTGGCAAAAGAACTGGGAGGTTTCTCCGCGGGCCTCAAGGGCGAGCCCCTCAACAGGTTCCGCACCCTGTTGAAATCAGTGGTTGATTGCTCTAAGTATATCTCTCGAGCCTCCTGTGATGGCTTTGAGACATCGGCTCGGGTGGCGGCCACGGGCATCAGGTCCCGCCACCAGGCTTGGCTCCAATCTTTGGATTTGGAGCAGTGGGTGCAGGAGAAGCTCCTGGACGTGCCCTGCCTTAGCAAACATCTTTTTGGTAAACCGATGGAGGAGAAGGCGGTGGAGATCGAGACGGAGTATGTCACGAGGACCCGTCTCTCCCGCATGACCTCTACCCTGCCTCAGAAGAAGCATCCCGCCAAGAAGCCCTTTTTCCCCCGGAAAGGTCTCCAGTATCGCGGCTACTCCCACGCCAACCATTCTTGCGCAGGGAAAGTTCAGCCAAAGTCATCGTAAACTGAAGGGCCCAAAGGGCCAGATGCTGGCCCCCCGCAACCCCTTCAGGGGTTTTGACCCCAGCAGCATAGCCCCTTGCCCTCCGGCAATACGGCAGCCCGTGGGGGGACGCCTGTCCTGCTTCGCCCCGTCGTGGGCACTGATCACCTTGGACACCTGGGTCCTCCAGGTCATCCGGGAGGGCTATCGCCTCCACTTCGACAGCTTCCACCCCCTTTCTCCCCGGCGGAGTCTCCTCGACTCCCCGCACACCAGGTTTTGCTGCAGCGAGAATTGCACTCCGTCCTTGTGCCACATGGCCTTGACCATGCATGTGGTTCCTCACTCCCGCCTGCACATGCGGATGGCCCAGTGGTGTCTCAGCTCTCAATGGAGCCAATCCTTCAGACACCTCAGGGACTCCGTCAGGGTTCTTCCCGACCTCCATTTGTCTCTGAACTGGTGGCAGAGCTGCCACAACCTCCTGCGGGGATCACTCTTCCAGGCCCACCAGCACGATGTGGTACTGACCACAGATGCCTCCCTGCTAGGGTGGGGAGCCCATTGTGGCTCTCTCTGCAAGCAGGGGCAGTGGTCGCCTATGGAGGCTCAATAGCAGATAAACCTGCTCGAGCTCCGGGCCATCCGAATGGCCTTGAGGACCTTCGAGGATGTCCTCAGTGGGAAGTCGGGCAGACTGATAACCGAGTAGTGATGTTTTACATCAACAAGGAGGGGGGCACGGGGTTGCACTCCTCCTGCAGGGAAGCAGTCCTTATCTGCTCTTTTTCCGCCTGGCGGAGGATGTCCCTCAAGGCGACGTATCTCCCGGGTCAGGAGAATGGCCTGGCGGACAGGCTCAGCAGAATTCTTCGTCCCCACGAGTGGCGCCTGGATCCCAGAATGGCAGGCTGGCTGTTCCTGCGCTGGGGAACTCCGGCGATGGACCTCTTCGCCATCCCCCAGAACACTCAGCTTCCTCGCTTCTGTGGCCCGGTACCACACCTGGGCAGAGAGGGCCTCCGATGCATTTCTCCTGGACTGGTCATCCAGCCTCCTATATGCATTCCCTCCTTTCCCGCTCATTGCGAGGACTCCTAGCTCGTCTGCGTGAAGCTGGTCTTTGTAGCACGGTCCTTCACTGGTTTCACTCTTTCTCTACTCCAGGTCTTTCTCTATCCATCCTGCCCATGCCTCCTCCTCCACTGCCTCCGAACCTACTCCCCTTCTCTTTGGGGTCCCCCAAGGCTCGGTCTTGGCACCTCTTCTCTTCAATATCTTCCTCACACCTCTTTCCCTCCTAGTCCAGCAACACGGGATATTTGCCTTCTACTATGCTGATGACTTGCTCCTTCTTTACCACACCTCCCCCCTTTCTCTCGATCTCTCTCCTCTAAACACTTGCCTTACTGCTGTCGCCAATTGGCTCACTACTCATTGCTTGCACCTCAATCTTACCAAAACCCTTGCCATGTGGTTCACTCGTGATGCCTCCCCGCCCGCACTCTCCCCTTCTTGTTCTGGTTCGCCAGTTCCCATGGTCTCTTCCCTTCATTACCTTGGTGTCCTCTTTGATCCTGCTCTGACTTTCTGCGACCACGTTGCACATGTTTCAAAACTTTTTCTTTTATCTGCGCCAAATCCGTGCCATCAGGCCTTTCCTTTCTGCACAGGCCCTCACTACCCTCCTCCTTTTGCTCGTTATGTCCCGTCTTGACTTTTGCAATTCAGTTCTAGCCGGTCTCCCCACTGTCCAACTCCGTCATCTCCAACTTATACAAAACACCGCTGCCTGACTTATCTCACTCCTCCATCCGTAATCACGTCACACCTCTTCTTATCCATCTGCACTGGCTACCTATCAAATTCCGTATCCACTATAAAATTCTGGTACTTCTCCACCGGGTTCTTCACACTCATACACCTCAGTACTTGGCTAATCTTGTTCACCTGCATGCCCCTACCCGCTCCCTCAGATCCTTCCACCTTAACCGCCTCTGCCTTCCCTCACCCTCCTCTGCTCGTCTTCAATCCACCCGCTCATCCGCTTTTTTCTTCCTGGCCCCCGCTTTGTGGAATTCCTTACATTCCTCCATCCAGCTCGAGTCCGAACACCCTACTTTCAAGAACAACCTCAAGACTCACCTCTTTGCCCGTGCCTTTGACCTACCAGATCCTTTTGTGTGACCTTACTCTACTCTGTCCCCCCTCTCTCTCCCCGTCTCTGTCCTGTTGTATGACTCTGTTATTTTGCTTTCCTATGCCATATTGTAACTTCCTTTCCTTTCAAAACCTACATGGGGTTTTGTTTTTCCTCCTTCCTTAATTTATATTATGTAAACCGCTGCGATGTTTTTCCTCAGCGGTATATCAAATCCAATAAACATAAACTCTGTTCATAGTTCAACGGGACAGGGCATCGCTGATTCTCGTGGCCTCGGCAGCCTTGGTTCCCACTCCCGCTCCGACTGTTGGAGGAGCCTCTGATTCCCCTGGGCTCTGCCAGGGACTTGCTGACGCAGGAGGAGGGTCAGGTGTTACACCCGAACCTACCCTCCCTATCCCTCACGGCCTGGAAGCTGAACGGGTCTCTCTGGCCCTTCCGGAGGAGATTGAGGAAATCCTCCTTGCATTGAGGAAGGACTCCACTAGGCATGTTTACGCCTTTAAGTGGAAGCATTTCTCTATCTGGTGCTCAGAGCACCAGATCAACCCCTTCTCATGCCCGGTTCAGTTGGTTCTCCAGGACCAAGCAGGAAGTCAGTCCTCACTTATGGGTGACGTCGGCGCCGACGGAGCCCTCGCGGAGCAATTTTCCCCAGCTTTCAAAGAAAGCCTTTGGGAATTGCAGCGCGCATGCGCGGTAGTCTTCCCGCCCGAAGGTGCCATCTTAGCCAGTCTTCTTTTTTCCGCGGAGCCCTACAGACGTCCCCGTCTTGTCCCCGCGAAAAAGTTGATTTTCCTCTGTATTTATCCTTTTTTCTTTCGGTTCGACGCCGGTCGTTTTCCCGCCCGGACTCGCGACGCCGGTCTCGAGTCCTCTAACGGTTTTTCGGTTTTTCTGACTTAGTCAGTTTTCGTTTTCGTTTTTTCCCTGGCAGCCCGGTCCTTTGACCTCGCAGGGGCCCTTTTTCCCCCGATGGCTGCCAGTGGCTTTAAGCGGTGTGGTCGGTGTGACCGAAATATGTCACTCACCGACTCACACGACCTTTGCCTCCGCTGCCTGGGCCCAGATCACGAGGAACTGATCTGTGGGCCCTGCAGCAAACTGTCCTCGAAGGCGTTGAGAAGTCGGCGGCATCAGCGCGAAAGAATCTTCGCTGACCCCAGCCGTACCCGGACCTCGTCGGAGGCCTCACTGTCGAAAGGCTCCAGTTCGGACCGTCGACGGAGCTCCTCCGACCGGGGTTCTCCCTCCGGGGACCATCGACGGAAGGAAAAACCCGCGAGGGCGGCGTCGGTGGACGCTCCTGGCTCCGCGAGGGCCAGGTCGCATAGCCCCGACAGCCGCCCCGGGTCCTTGGAGAAGGATCACCTCCCGAAGCGACCTCGCCTGGAGTCGGAGATGCCTGCCCGGGTAAGTCCTGTTGTCCTTCTGGACTCGCCTCCGCGTCAGCCGACGTCGGGCCCGACGCCGTCGGGGCCCGAGTCGGGGGCTGCTGGGTCGCCTGAGCTCGGACTCAGGTTGACGGCCTTGGAGAGCAGATTGTCTGCCTTCATGGACCAGCAGCGGGCACTGCTCGCTGGCTTCGCTGGCGTCGCTGCCCCGACCACCGGGACGTCGACGTCCAAGTCGACCCCGGAGACCGAGCCGATCCTCGAGTCGATGAGAACTCGAGTCGATCCTCGGTCGAGGTCGCCCTCGGCCTCCCGTTCGTGACCGAGGTCGCCGACGCCGACTCCCTCGGCGTCGGGGCGGCTGGCGCCGCACCCTGCCCGAGCCGACCCCACCGAGTCCTCGTCGGAGTCGGTCTGGGAGTCGGAGGAGGAAGAGTCACCTGATTCTTTCCGGACTCGGTGTGTCCCATCGGACTCTCCGGAGTCCGAGCCTCGGAAGCAGTCCCCCCCGGAGGATGCCCGGTTCTCGGATTTCGTTAGGGATATGGCCAAGGCTTTGGCCTTCCCTGCGGACCCCGAGGAGGAGCCTCGAGCCGAAGAGCTCGACGCCCTCCAGTATGACTCTCCCGCGAGGGAGCACTTTACTGTGCCGGTTCCTCCTATGCTGGAACGACTACTCTTCCGCATGTGGGAGAGTCCGGCCTCCTCGCCGGTCCTGAGCAAGCGGGTCGATTCTATCTATCGAGTCCGCAAGAGCCCTGGCTTTCAAAAGGCGCAGTTGCCACACCATTCCATGGTAGTGGAATCGGCCATGCATCGTCTTAAGAGCCAGAAGATGCACTCCTCGGTGCCTCCTGGAAGGGAGGCCCGTAACCTGGATGGCCTTGGCAAGAAGTGCTTCCAGGGCTCTATGCTCGCCTGTCGTGTCCAGACTTACCAGCTCTACATGGGCATGTATCTCAGGGATCTGGCTAAAGAGCTAGCCGGCTTCTCCGCTGGTTTGTCCGAGGAACCCTTGCGGAGGTTCCTAGCCTTGTCCACAGGTATTCGGGAATGCTCAAAGTTCATGTCCCGGGCAGCCTATGATGGCTTTGAAGCCTCGGCTCGAGTAGCCGCAGCCGGCATCGGTGCCCGCCGACAGGCTTGGCTTCAGTCGTCCGACCTTGAGCCCTGGGTACAGGACAAGTTGGTCGATGTCCCCTGCCGAGGCGAAAACCTCTTTGGCAAGCCCATGGCGGAAAAGGCTGCACAAATTGAGACTGAGACTCTCACCAGGACCAGGCTTTCTAGGAAGACCTCCGCCCCTTCCCAGAAAAAGAAGGGCTCGGGAAAAAAGACCTTTTACCCGAGGAAGGCGGCTGCCTACAAACAATACCCCCATTATCAGGCCCCTGCAGCTCCCCAACAGGGCCAGCAGGCCAAGGGACGGGGTAACGGGTCCCGTAGGCAGCAAGCCCCCAAGCCTGCGCCACCAGCCCCTGCTCAGCAGGGTGGGGGTTTTTGACTCGCTCAGCATAGCCTCTCCCCCCCCGCTGGTTCCCCCCAGCACCGGAGGCCGGCTGGTTCACTTCGCCGACAGGTGGTCCAGCATCACCGCAGATGCCTGAGTGCTTCAGGTCGTGCGAGAGGGCTACCTTCTCCACTTCCATCAGGTCCCTCCCTCCTATTTTCCGGGAGAGCCTCCGCGCCCCCCTCTGCACAGGGAGTTGCTCCTTCAGGAGTTAGCAGGTCTTCTGCAGGATCAGGCGGTGGAACCGGTGCCACACCACCTGAGAGGTCAGGGCTTCTATTCAAGGTATTTTCTGATACCAAAGAGAACAGGAGGCCTCCGACCCATCCTGGACTTGCGCAACCTCAACAAGTTCCTTGTGCGGGAGAAGTTCAAAATGCTTACCCTTGGAATCCTTCTGCCCTACCTCCAGCAGGGAGATTGGCTATGCTCCTTGGATCTAAAGGATGCTTACACGCACATCCTCATCCACCCAAGCCACCGCCAATACCTAAGGTTTGTGGTGGCAGGAAATCATTACCAGTACAGAGTACTGCCCTTCGGCCTGTCCTCCGCACCGCGAGTCTTCACAAAATGTCTCGCGGTCGTGGCGGCCCATCTCCGGCTTCACGGCCTCTATGTTTTTCCGTACCTCGACGACTGGCTCATCAGAGCAGCGTCCGCTCAGGAGGTCACCACCGCCACGTGCCGCACGGTGACTCTGCTGCAGCACTTGGGCTTTGTCATCAACTTCGCAAAGTCCACTTTGCTCCCCTCACAGGATCTCGAGTTCATCGGCGCAAGGCTGCACACCCCTCAGGCGCGAGCGTACCTACCGCTCGACAGGGCTCAGCGGCTCATGGACCTAGCCGACCGCTTTCGCAGCCAGCCCCTGGTCTCCGCCAGGCGCTTCCTGAGACTGCTCGGCCATATGGCTTCCACCGTCCATGTGACCCCCAATGCCCGCCTGAATATGCGGCCTGCTCAGTGGTGTCTCCGCCAGCAGTGGCGCGCGTCTCCGAGCCGCTGGTCTCGTCTATCCGGTGGTGGCTCCGGCAGCCGCACCTGGTATTGGGAATGCCTTTCCAGTCACCTCAGCCGACCCGGGTGCTGACCACCGATGCATCCCTCCTGGGCTGGGGAGCCCATTGCCAAGAGGCACGTACTCAGGGCCTCTGGACCAAGTGGGAGTCTGCTCAGCAGATCAACTTCCTGGAGCTCAGGGCGATCCGCCTAGCTCTCAAGGCCTTCTCCCACCTGACCTCCCAACAGTCCGTCCTTGTCCAGACGGACAATCAAGTTGCCATGTTCTACGTGAACAAGCAGGGGGGCACGGGCTCCTTCCTCCTCTGCCGGGAGGCACAGAAGCTCTGCTCTTGGGCCGTCAGTCACGGCATTCTCCTCAAGGCAGTTTATCTCCCGGGCCAAGAAAATTGCCTGGCGGACAAACTCAGCAGGGTCCTCCAGCCGCACGAGTGGCGTCTGGACCCCTTGATTGTTCAGAAGCTCTTCCTCAGGTGGGGCCTCCCCACAGTGGATCTCTTTGCCAGTCCTCACAACCGGCAGCTTCCTCGCTTCTGCTCTCGTCAGCCTCACCCCCTTCGGGTGGCGGCGGACGCCTTTCTGATCTCATGGTCGGGGAGCCTTCTGTACGCTTTCCCTCCCATCCCGTTAGTCTCTCGGACCCTTTTCAAGGTTCTCCGAGACAAAGCTTTCATGATCCTGGTGGCCCCTCGCTGGCCCAGGCAGCCGTGGTTTCCGCTCTTGCTGCAACTGGCGGTGGAGGATCCAATCCCTCTGGGGGTGCAACCGGATCTCCTCACCCAGGATCAGGGGTCCCTACTGCACCCCAACCTCAGGTCTCTCAACCTCATGGCCTGGCTGCTGAGAGGGTAGTCCTTGCTCCTCTCCTCTTGCCGGCAGAGGTGGAGGAGGTCGTCTTGGCTTCGCGACGGCCTTCTACCCGCAAATGCTACGCCCTTAAATGGCGTCGCTTTGCAGTCTGGTGTACCCAACAGTCTCAGGATCCCTTCTCCTGCCCGGTGTCGGTGATCTTACAGTACTTGCTACACCTCTCTAATCTGGGACTTAAGTCCAACTCCGTCAAAGTTCACCTCAGTGCTCTTTCCGCACATCATGTGCCGGTGGACGGCAGACCTCTCTCCAACGACCCTCTCGTAGCGAGGTTTCTCCGAGGTCTCCTACTACTTAAACCACCTCTGCGCCCGCCAGCGCCTGACTGGGACCTGAATGTGGTTTTACAGCGGATCACCTGTCCGCCTTTTGAACCTATGGCTACCTGCTCTCTCCGTTTTCTGTCTTGGAAAACGCTGTTCTTGATAGCCCTCACTTCCGCTAGGCGCGTAAGTGAATTACAGGCCCTCGTGTCTGATCCCCCCTACACTCGGTTCTACAAGAATAGGGTAGTCCTACGGACTCACCCAAAGTTTCTGCCTAAAGTGGTCTCCCCTTTTCACTTGAATCAGGAGGTGGTACTTCCAACCTTCTTTCCCAGACCACACTCCAGCCGAGCTGAGACGGTCCTCCATACCCTGGACTGTAGAAGGGCGTTGAACTTCTACCTTGACCGTACGCGGGAGCACCGTAAAGCTGCGCAGCTTTTTGTGTCCTTTGACCCCAATAAATTGGGGCTCCCGGTCTCCAAGCGTACTCTGTCCATCTGGGTTGCGGACTGTATCTCTTGGGCTTATGGGGCAGCCGGACTCGCCTTAGAAAGTCGAGTCACGGCTCATTGCGTTCGGGCAAAGGCCACGTCAGTGGCTTACCTCCGCTCTGTTCCGCTGGCAGACATCTGCCGGGCCGCTACTTGGTCTTCGAGCCAGACTTTTGCGGTCCATTACTGTCTCGAGAGGGAGTCCCGTAGGGACAGTGCTTTCGGACAGGCAGTCCTCCGTAATCTCTTTGAGGTCTGAGCAACTCCTACCCTCCATCCCGGATGTGGGCTACCGGTGGGTGATAATTCAGCGAAGATTCTTTCCTTCTGTGCTGCTGAGCTAGAGGGAGCTCATTTTTGTGCTTAGGGTCTCCGGTAGCCTTGAGCTTGGGAGTCCCATAAGTGAGGACTGACTTCCTGCTTGGTCCTGGAGAAAGCGTAGTTACTCACCTGTAACAGGTGTTCTCCAGGAGCAGCAGGAATCAGTCCTCACTACCCTCCCTCCTCCCCTTGGAGTTGCAATCGTCTGCTTATGTTCTTTTTGCAAATTTTTATGCTGTCTTTTTTAGCTATGTCATCTGACTGGCTAAGATGGCACCTTCGGGCGGGAAGACTACCGCGCATGCGCGCTGCAATTCCCAAAGGCTTTCTTTGAAAGCTGGGGAAAATTGCTCCGCGAGGGCTCCGTCGGCGCCGACGTCACCCATAAGTGAGGACTGATTCCTGCTGCTCCTGGAGAACACCTGTTACAGGTGAGTAACTACGCTTTTCAGTACCTTCTCCACCTCTCGAGTGAAGGGCTGAAGGTGAGCTCTGTTAGAGTTCATTTGAGTGCCATATTGGCTAATTATTTTCCCATCGAGGGAAAACCTCTCTCGGGGCAGCCACTAGTCTCGCACTTCATGCAGGGCCTTCTGTTATCCAAGCCGCCCATCTGTTCCCCTCCGGCGGAATGGGACTTGAACATGGTGCTCATGCAGCTCACTCGTCCACCCTTCGAGCCGATGGTGACATGTTCACTCTGGCATTTGTCCTGAAAGGTGGCCTTCCTGGTGGTGCTGTTCTCTGCTCGCCGAGTCAGTGAGCTTCAGGCGCTCATGGCTGGTGCCCCTTACACCAGGTTTTATCAGAACAGGGTGGTCCTCTGGACCCATCCTAAATTCTTACCTAAGGTCAAGTATATCCAGGCAGCAGAGGTTTATAAGGAGCCATTTCTGCGGCGTATTTCTGCCTGGCTTGAATTTGTGATGAGTAGCGATTGTCAAGTCTGTTTGGAAGGACTGAGCTGTGGTGGTATGATATTCTGCCTCTCTGGTGTTATAATGAACCTTTCCTCTTGTCTCTTCTATTTCTTTGACTATCACTATCTCTTACTCTGTCCTATCTTGTTAATGGCGTTCTTTTCATATTTTCAGTATCATTTATGTAGTATTGTAAACCGCTCTAATGCTTTGGCCTGAGCAGTATATCAAACGTAATAAACATAAACATAAGGTCGTGTTGGCTTTTCATCTCAATCAGGAGATAGTGCTCCTGACTGTCTTCCTGAGACGCCACATTGATCAGGCATCAGCGACTCTCCACACCCTCAACTGCAAGCAGGCCCTTGCCTTTTGCTTGCAGCGCACCCAGACTCATCGCAAGTCTGACCGGCTCTTCGTGACCTACGATCCCACTAGGCAGTGACTTGACTCACCAAGCGCACCCTCTCTGTTTGGGTGGTGGACTGCATCGCGTTCGCCCATGCGAAGGCGAGCATCCCTCTGGATCGTCGCGTCACTGCACATGGAGTCCGAGCCAAGGTAACCTCGGTGGCCTTGCTGCACTCCGTGCCCATGATGGACATCTGCCGGGTGGCAACCTGGTCTTCCACGAAAACCTTCGCTGCCCACTACTGCCTGGAGAGGGAGTCCTGCCGGGACAGCACCTTTGGCCAGTTTGTACTCTGTAATCTGTTTGGAGTATAAGCAACTGCCCTCCAACCCTTCTTCACGGTTACCGAGGGCTTCGCCCCAACGACCCGAGGACTTGGCCTCCTTTGGGCTTCGGATTCTGCTTACAGCCTCGCAGAGGCATTTTTTCTTTTGGTTATAGGTTCGGTAGCCTGTAGCTAGGGAGTCCCGTAAGTGAGGACTGACTTCCTGCTTGTTCCTGGAGAAAGCGTAGTTACTCACCTGTAACAGGTGTTCTCCAGGGAAAGCAGGAATCAGTCCTCGCTACCCTCCCGCCTCCCCTGATGAGTTGCTGAATTTTTGTCCTTCCTTTGCTATCTGCTTGGTAGGGCTCGAGCTAAGGGACCTGACTGAGCAAGATGGCATCCTTGGGCGGGAAGAGGACAACGCATTTGTGGTAACAATCCAAAAGGTTTTCTTTGAAAGCTGGGGAATTGCTCCGCGAGGGCTCTGTCGGTGCCGTCGTCACCCATAAGTGAGGACTAATTTTTGCTGTCCCTGGAGAACACCTGATAAAGGTGAGTAGCTACGCTTACATAGTAACATAGTAAATGACAGCAGGTAAAGACCAGTATGGTCCATCTAGTCTGCCCAGTAAGATGGCAAGAGTAGGTGCACCTGCTGCTCCGTGCACGCCACCCCTCCCCATGTCTTTGTTTTAGGGGTAAACCCACCGCTCTGTGTAGGACACCCCTGTATGTTGAAAAATTAGATAAGTTTATTTTGATTTTATCCTGTTGCTGTAAAGGGATCCACTGTGTCTGTTCCATGCCATTTTGAATTCTGTCACTGTATTTGCCCCCACCACTTCCATCGGGAGGGCATTCCAAGCATCCACCACCCTTTCAGTGAAAAAGTATTTCCTGATATTGCCTTTCAATTTACCCCCTTGCAGTTTCAAGTTATGCCCTCTAGTTTTACAGCTTTCCCGTCTTTGGAAGAGGTTTGTTTGGTCATTATTTCTCTAAGTATTTAAAGAGCTGAATCATATCTCCCCTGTTCCTGCTCTCCTCCATAGTGTACATATTTAGGTCTTCAAGTCTCTTCATACGTTTTCTGAAGCAGGCTCCAAATCATTTTGGTCGACTTCCTCTGAACTGTTTCCAGTCTTTTATATCCTTTGCAAGATATGGTCTCCAAAACTGAACACAGTATTCCAAGTGAGGCCTCACCAGTGACTTATACAGTGGCATTAGTACCTCTTCCTTTCTGCTAGTAATTCCCCTTTGTATGCAACCCAACATCCTCCTGACTTTTGCCACGCCTTGTTGCACTGTTTTGCCACCTTGAGATCCTCAGAAATAATCACACCAAGGTCCTTATCCTAGTCTGTGCACACAAACCTCTCGCCCCCTATCGCACACATTTCCTCTGGATTTCTGCTTCCCAAGTGCATGACACTGCACTTCGCATTAAATCTTAACTGCCAAGCATTAGACTATTCTTCCAGCTTTTGTAGATCTTTCCTCATGTTATCTACTCCCTCGGGGGAGTCCACTCTGTTGCAAATTTTCATGTCATCTGCAAAAAGACAGACTTTTCCATTCAGTCCTTCAGCAATATCACTCACAAATATATTGAACAGTGCTGGGCCCAGGACCAAACCCTGGGGCACCCCCGCTAATCACCCTCCTTTCATCCGAGTGAGCTCCATTTACCATCACCTTCTGTCGTTTGTCAGACAACCAATTTCTGATCTAGTTCACCACCTTGGGACCCATCCCAAACCACTGAGTTTATTGATAAGCCTCCTATGAGGAACAGTATCAAAGGCTTTGCTGAAATCCAGGTAGATGACATCCATCGCATGCCTCTGATCTAGTTCTCTGGTCACCCAGTCAAAGAACTCAATCAGATTTGTTTGGCAAGATTGTCCTTTGGTAAAACCATGTTGCCTCGGATCATGCAACCTGTTGATTTTTGCTCTTTCAGAAGCGCCTCCATTACTTTTCCGGCCACCGTAGTAAGGCTCACGGGCCTGTAGTTGGTCACTTCTTCCCTGTCACCACTTTTGTGAAGAGGTAGCACATCTGCCCTTCTCCAGTCCTGAGGAACTTTCCAAGGATCTTTTGAAAATATCCTTTAACGGCCCTGTAAGAACCTCTCTGAGCTCCTCCAGTATCCTGGGTTGTATCCCATCCGGTCCCATGGCCTTGTCCACTTTCAGTTTTTCAAGTTGTTCTAACATACCATCTTCTGTGAATGGTGTGGTATCTACTCCATTCCCATTTGTATATTTGTCAATCACAGGTGGTCCTCCTCCAAGATTTTCTTTAGTAAAAAGAGAGCATAAGTATTTAGCATTTTTCCTTTTTCAATGTCACTTTCCACGAATCCGTTCCCAGCATTTCTGAGTCCTGCAATTCCATCTCTGATTTTCCTCCTCTCCTGAATATACCTGAAGAAAGTTTTGTCGCCTCACTTCACATTTTTAGCCATCTTTTCCTTTGCCTTTGATTTTGCTTTCCTTATTTCTCTTTTTGTCTTTTAGTTGGATCCTGTATGCTTATTCTCCATACTTCCTCATTTCAAAGAAAACAGGAGGGTATACGAGCGCATTCTGGACCTCAGAGAACTGAACAAAGTACCTACTACGGGAGAAGTTCAAAATGATCTCCCTAGGGGCCTTTCTCCCCTATCTCCAGAGTCAGGATTGGCTCTGTTCCCTATATATAAAGGAGGCATATCCTCACATACATATTCACTCACAGCACAGGAAGTTCCTGCGCTTCATGTTCCAAAGGAGGCATTATCAATACAGAGTCCTGCCTTTCGGCCTCACCGCTGCCCCAAGAATCTTCACAAAATGCATGGCGGTAGTAGCTGTATTCCTAAGGACTCTTGGGATATTTGTCTTCCCTTACTTAGACGACTAGCTTATTCAAGCAAACACCTCTTTAGAGGCCAGCCTTTCCCTCTCTTGTACCATGCAGGTGCTGCAACACTTTGGAAGATTTATTACAAATCCCAAGTCCCAACTTGTCCCCTCTCAAACTCTAAGAGTTTATAAGGGCTCTTCTAGACACTCAGCAATCAAAGGCATTTCTGCCCAACTCCGCTGCACTCGACTCAGCATCTCAGGCATGCCTCAAGAACTGTCTCACTACTCAAGAATACTATAACTTCTGGGTCATATGGCATCAACAGTACATGTTCTTCCACATTTGTTACTTGCTCAATGGACTCTGGATTCCCAGTGGTCTCAGGCATCGGGTCGGTCACCTTGGAGAAAAAATAATGGTCACTACACGTCTAATCTCGTCTCTCCATTGGTGGCAATCCCCAGAAAACCTCCTGGTAGGGTCACCTTTTCAGATGCCAGCACATCAATGTACCCTGACAGATGTGTCCAAATTGGGCTGGGGAGCTCATCTGGACAATCTCTCCACTCAGGGGTTCTGGTCTCATCAGGAGTCACAACTCCACATAAATCTGCTGGAGCTCACAGCCATTCACAATGCTCTAAGTGTTCCAGGACCATCTTCGATCCCGCTCGGTTCTAGCCCAGATGGACAATCAAGTAGTCATGTTCTACTTGAACAAGCAAGGCGGAACAGGCTCTTGGACCCTCTGCAGCGAGGCCCTGCATCTGTGGTCTTTTGCTATACAGCATTGCATTCACTTGCATGTGATGTATCTTCCAGGCAAACACAATGTCTTGGCGGACAAACTGAGTAGAATCCTTCTACCCCATGGGTGATCTGTCCATTCAGACAAGATCGCTCATGTTTTTCATTTCTGGGGAACCCCAGAGATAGACCTCTTCACAGGTCCTCAGAATGCCAAGCTTCCTTGCTTCTGCTCCAGGACTCCTGCACTGAATAGCCAGTAGGTTGATGCTTTTCGCCTCCACTGAAGTCAAGGCTTCCTGAATGCCTTCTCTCCCATTCCCCTCAATCCCAAGACTCTCTTCAAATTCCAGAGAGACAAGAGCTACATGATACTCATAGCCCCATGCTGGCCACGACAATTGTGGTATCCTCCTACGTCTGTCTCGGGCTCAACCCATAGATCTGGGGTCTGCTCCAGATCTCCTATCTCAGGAGGAGGGGATGTTGTTCCATCCCATTTCGCAGTCCCTCCATCTCACCACATGGCTGCTGAGGGCTTAGCCTTCTGGGAAAGGTTAACGTCCTGGGAGGTTAGGGACATCCTCTTGGCTTATAGGAAGCCATCCATCAGGCGCTCCTACGCCTTCAAGTAGTGTGGATTTGCTCTCTGGTGTTCTGAGAGGGGTCTTAACCCCTTCTCAGCTCCGGTAGGGGCATTACTTGAGTTTCTCCTCCACTTATCTTCTTCTGGGCTCAAAACCAATTTGGTAAGAGTACACCTAAGTGCAGTTGCGGCCTCTCACATGCCCTTAGATGGCCAGCCCATCTCTTCTCAACCACTTGTAGCATGCTTCATGAGGGGTCTTCTATTACCCAAACCTCCCATTAAGTTCCCTCCAGTGGCATGTAATCTTAATGTTGTTTTAGAACAGCTTCTCAAGCTGCCCTTTAAAACTCTAGCCACTACCTCGCTGAAGTTTCTCAGGTGGAAGGTCACCTTCCTTATTGCCCTCACTTCAGCAAGACGCATTAGTGAGCTCCAGGCTTTGGTGGCTGACCCTCCTTATACATGATTCCATGATTCCTTAGGACTCATCCTCAATTTATGCCGAAGGTGGTCTCGCCCTTCCATTTAAACCAGTCAGTCTTCCTTCCTGTCTTTTTCCCTAGACCTCATTCCTCTAGAGCAGAGGCAACCCTTCACACTCTGGATCACAAACGTGCCATGGCTTTTTATTTCCAGACAACTCGAGAGCACAGAAAAGCTTCCCAACTTTTCATCTCCTTTGACTCGAGTCACCTGGGGTTGCCAGTATCCAGACAAACTCTTTCCAGGTGGATACTGGATTGCATCTCCTTTGCTTATGAAAAGGCAGTACTCTCTCTCTCGAGGGTCACATCACTGCACATAATGTTTGGACCATGGCTGCCTCTTTGGCAAACCTACGCTTTGTAGCGATTGATGAGATATGCAAAGCAGCAACTTGGTCTTCTGTCCACACTTTTGCTGCTCACTATTGTCTGGACAAGGACTGCCGCTGGGATGCCTCGTTTGGCCAAGCTGTTCTCCAGCATCTCTTTCAGACTTATAGAAACCCGGGATGGAGGGTAGGAGTTGATCTATCAGACATCCTTGGAGGCTACATGACCTCCTTAGTTATACCTGTGATTCCACAGCCGACTCGGAAGTCATCTCTCTGGCATCTCCAAGCTAGGGAGTCCCATATGTGAAGACTACATTCCTGCTTGTTCCTGGAGATAGCGTAGTTACTCACCTGTAATAGGTGATCTCCGGGAACAGCAGGAATTTAGTCATCACAACCCACCCTCCTTCCCTAGAAGTCGTAGGTCGTCTTCTTCTCCTTCTCTCCTTTTCTCCTTTTATCTCAGCTACAAACTCAATTAAGGAGGGAGAGTTGGAAAGGCGGGAAAGCAGCTATGCATGTGCAGTGGGATGCTCCCAAAGGCTTTCCTATTGGACGCTGGGGAGCGCTCCCATGTGGGCTCCGTCAGTACCAACGTCACCCATATGTGAAGGCTAAATTCCTGCTGTTCCCGGAGATCACCTGTTACAGGTGAGTAACTACACTATCTCTTCTGTTCCCCTCCTGTCTGCCAGTCCATCATGTGTTGCTTGCTCCGCCCAGTAATAGGCCCTCAAGTCTGGTACCACTAGACCACCTCCTTCCCGATGCCAATAAAGTGTCTCCCAGGCGATACAGGGTGGTCTGCATTTCCAGATGTACTGAAAGATTTTAGGCTGAAACACCCTCAGGTCTCCCTCAGGGATAGGTATTGCCAATGCTTAAAATATATATAGTAGTCTGGGGAGGATATTCAATGCAGCCCAACCAGGACACTTCCATTTTCATCCATCCCTCTAGGTCAGTTCCCGTGGATCCGAATAATTTAGGATAATTTGCTTGGTACAAAGTGCCAGGAGGTGCCGGGATCCTCACTCCAAGATATTTTAGAGGGCCCTTCACCCAGCGGATTGGAAATTGTCCCTTTAAATATTCTTCCACCCCAGGGGGAACTGAACAATTTAATGCTTCGGTTTTATCTATATACGAATGTCTTTAAACATACAATCTCCATGTTTTCTGCTCCATCAGATAGAAACCTTCAAGATATCATTTATTCCATAAACACCACTACAGCACCCAACGACCCTTGTCCAGCATTCTGGATAAAAGCCCTACGGATAGAACTTAGTCCCTTCCTCTACAAACTCATTGGGCTATCTTTCGCAACCGGGTCATTTCCCAAAAGTCTGAAGCAGACAGCAATAAGACCGCTGTTAAAAAACAGTAAGCTGGACCCAGCAAAGATGGAGTCGTACAGGCCAATATCAAGTATCCCACTACTAGCTAAGATCATCGAGAAGGTTGTACAACATCAACTTCAACAGCATATTGAGATCAGTGCACCCCTCGACCCCTGCCAACATGGCTTTCGAGAATCTCACGGGGTTGAAACGTTGCTAACCACTCTAATTAGCACCCTAACCATCGGGATGGATAATATCAAACAAGGTTTTGCACTGATTTTCCTGGACATCGCTGCAGCCTTTGACACTGTTTGTCATGAAGTGCTCCTCTCCCGTCTCAGCGAGAAGGGAGTACAAGGAAATGCCCTCTCATGGTGTCAGTCCTACTTGACTGATCGATGGCAACATGTCCGTGCCGGTCCCTCTACCTCCACACCTTTCCTACAAGAAAAAGGCGTTCCACAGGGATCATCATTGTCGGCCCTGCTGTTCAATATCTACATGCAGCCTTTATGTAATCTCATCCGCTCATTCAACGTAAACTGCCTAATTTATGCCGACGATGTTCTGCTCTACACGCCTTTCCTGCTAGACAAACCAGACCTATCACCCCTAACCACCTGTTTCGATGCAGTTGCAGATTGGTTACATTCACAGAAACTGAAGATAAACTTTAATAAAACGGAGGTCCTTTTCCTCACAAGAGATTCAACTTTCATACCACCCAGCTCCATCAAGGTCAGGGACGCTGAACTCCTAAGCAAGCCTACAATTCGGTACCTTGGGGTAATACTTGACCGACAGCTCAATATGAAGGCCCAGATAAGCATTATGGTCAAGTCCGTATACAATAAAATAAGGTCGCTTCGTCACTTGAGACAGCTACTTGAACCTAAAGATTTTCGCACTGTGTATCCAGCTCTTGTCACCCCTCATTTTGATTACGCGAATGCCATACTACATGGCCTCCCAAAGAACACAATTAACCCTCTGCAACTAGCCATGAACTCAGCTGCTAGAATTCTACTTGGAGCACATAGGAGGGACCATATAACCCCCATCCTGAAAAACCTACATTGGCTCCCAATCCAAAGTAGGATTGCTTTTAAAGTATTGACGATGATCCATAAAGCCATTAACAAATGCTCTTCTACTTCACTAACTGACCTCATCCAGCCTACTCCCCCCTAACAGGGCAAGAAGATCAGTAGCTATCAACACCTTGATACTCCCAAGGCAGATCACGAAATGCTCACAAACAGCCAGGAGCAGAGCATTTGCACTGTATGCACCCACGTGCTGGAACGCCCTACCTCCGGCCATTAGGGCTATCAAGGACCTATACCAATTTAGGAAAGCAATTAAACATCACCTTTTCCTGCAGCACTACGTGGACCAAGATCACCTTGACACGCCCAGTAGTACATACAGACTATCAGATTGTTTCAATGAAATAACAACCTGGCTAAAAGCTCAAAACCTCCACATTAATCATTCAAAAACAGAAGTCCTAATTGTAACAAAAAGCCAGTCATATATCCCTCCAACCCACATAACAATACAAAACCATGACATTAAAATAAAAAACGAAATAAGATACCTAGGTGTTATACTAGACACACATCTGACAATGACTACTCATATCAGAAACACTATAAAGAAAATATACTTTAAACTCAAAATCCTTAAACAACTTCGTCCATTAGTACACCTACAAGACTTCATTAATATAATCCAGGCTACAATAACCCCGCACTTTGATTTCGCTAACCTAATTCTTCTAGGAATAACAAAACAAAATATCAAAAGAATCCAACTAGCACAAAATGCAGCAGCTAGAATTATAATGAAAGCACACTCATTCCAGCACATAACACCAATACTAGCTTCCCTTCATTGGTTGCCAATTCAAAGCAGAATAATATACAAAACTACAATAACTACTTTTAAAGCATTAAATCACATGGCCCCAATCCCTCTAAATAACCTAATCAGTATGGAACCTCAAAAAACTACACACAGAAAAGGACACTCAAATAAACTAAACTCCCCTCATGATTTCATAAAAGCAAATAAATTAACTAACAACAGAGCTTTCTCTCATGCAGCCCCATCCACCTGGAATTCCCTTCCAGAGGACCTAAGATCTATAAAGGAAATTATGGAACTCCGTAAAAAACTAAAAACGTATCTATTCTCCATGCACTACGGCAACATAGAGGGAGGAGTAGCCTAGTGGTTGGGGCACGGTACTTCAGGCCGGAAGGTCGGGGGTTCAAATCCCACTAGAGGACAGCAACCTTGGGCCGGAAGGACTGGGGTTTCTAGTCCCACAGATGCTCCTTGTGGTCTTGGGCAAGCCACTTAACCCTCCATTGCCCATGTTCCCTGTAAGTATTAGTGTATGTGTCTCATATCCCCGCGTGTTAAATGTATCCCCCAATTGTGTTGTGACCGCTTTGATTGAAGGATAAGGCGGTATACAAAACTGTCTAAATAAATAAATAAAATAAATAGATAACCCCTTGATTTACTCAGATAATGGCTAAAATCACCTGACTGAGTAATACTAAATCTTACAATTTAACAGAAAAACCACTGAACTAAAAACGCTATGATTAAACCCTAAAGTACCACTACTTGTATCTGTATATAGTTTATCTGTATATAGTTTATTGTACATAGTTTAAAAGCAAGTTTCATGCTGTTATGTATTAGCCTATGCTGTTAACCAATTTATTGTTTATTGTTACATAATGTTCGATGTAAAACAAAGCTCTTGCTTTGTGGATTTTGTTTTATTGTAAACCGCAACTGAACTCTGGAAGATGCGGGATATAAATGTTTGTTAAATAAATAAAATAAATAAATAAAAGTAGTACATACAGACAAAACCCAAGCAATAACCATACAGGATTGAAACCGAACACACCAGACCCTGTTTCACCTGACAAATAGCATTTATCCCACCCTAACCGACTGCAAATCTCAGATAAGCCAACATGTAAATAGTTAGCTACTCCTCAACATAAGTTATGTGTAATGTAGCTATGCTGTTAAATTGTACATTTTTGTTATATTGTAAGTTAAAATTGTACATTTCTGTTATATTGTAAGTTCAGTGTAGATTGTCTTCACTGAACAGTTACTGTTACATGTAAACCGCGCTGATGCTGAATAGCGCGGTATATAAGAAAAATAAATAAATAAATATTAATTTTAAAACCTGAAATGTTCCCATGTAGCTGAAGTGCACCCACCACTTCTGGCAGCGACTCTTTTCGGTCCGAAAGGCAGAACAGGATGTCATCTGCAAACCATGAAATAGTATGCTGCCTCCCCCCCTCCCCCATGCCCTTTATTTGGCTGTTTTGTCAAATGGCTTGCGCCAAAGGTTCCACTGCAAGAGCGAACAGAAGAGGGGACAGAGGACGCCCTTGCCTGGTCTTCCGTCCCAAAGCAAATCACCCTGAGTATCTGCCATTAACCTTGACCCTGGCTCTGGGGTATCTTATATAGTCCTTGTACCCACCTCTCAAATTTGGACCCAAATCACATCCTAACCATTGTCACAAAAAGGAAAGTCTTCTCGGCATCGATGGGTAGGAACAGGACCTCATCATCCCCCCAGAAGCAGCCCACAGTACTTCAACCGCCTGCTTTCCTGCAATGAATCTCATCGAGTCCTGTTGTATCAGTCCCCCCATCCAAGGTGCCAGCTGAGAGGCCAGGATTTTTGTTAAGATCTTTGCATCAACATTAATGAAGGATATTGGCCTATAAGACCTGCACTGTTAGGGTGTCTTTTCCCTCCTTATGCAACAACATAATACCTGCTGTGAGAATCTCATGGGAGAGTTCACCCCCTTCCTCTGTTACACCATTAAATACTCTCTGCAGGAGTCCACTGACCTCCTCCCTAAAGGTTTTGTAGAAGGACCCTGGTAGCCCATCCAACCCTGGGGCTTTCCCCACCGGCAGATCTTTAATCACCCCCTCTATCTCCTCGCTCTCTATATCTCTATCCAGGATCCCAATCACCCCCTCCACTACTACTGCTACTACTACTGAACATTTGTATAGCGCTACAAGACCTACACAGCGCTGCACAGACACATGTAAAAGAGTGTCCCCGCTTAACAGAGCTTACAATCTAGGCAAGACAGACAACACAGTAACTGTAGACATAAGATACAGTGGTGTGCAAAAGTCTGGCATCACTTGTGAGTTTTGTGTGTTTTGTACTTTCTAACGTTTGTTTTTTTTAAATTTTGCGTTAGCCCAGCATATTCATCTTTCTACCACATTAAAAAGGATACATTTGGCTATTAGAGTTGACTTTTTTGCATTCCTTGCTTCCAATTTAAATACTTTACAGACACTGGGAGATAGCTACTGCGATTTTTGTGGATCCTGCGTCAAAACTGGATCGAGATTATCCAGTTATTTCTGACCAATCAGGAGGCAGGTTTCACTAACCAATCACAACGCAGATATCTAGCCAACAGTGCAGCTATAAAAATGCGCAGAATTTTTGAATTTCATACGCTTTCTGGATCAACCATGAAGATGACTCGGAGCGTGTTTGTGTGTCCTTTATGAGCGAGGAAGGATTTTCAAGCCGTCAGATAGCTAGGAAAGTTGCCTACAGTCAGAGCGCTGCTGTTAAGATTGTACAGAAGAAGAAAGAAACGGGTTCAGTGGTGGACAAGCCTCGTTCAGGTCGTCCTCGTGCATCAGCAGCATGCCAGGACCGCGTACTACGATGCATTTCACTGACTAATTGCAAGTTGACCTCTCCTCAGCTACTTCGAGAGTGGTCAGACAAGAGTGAAGTCAGTGTCAGCTCATCAAAAGTTCGTCGCTGGTGCCTGCAGGTTGGCCGGAGGGCTGCAAAGCACGGAATAAGCCACTGATTGATATACAAAGGTGCAACCAGATCGTGTGGGCGAGAAAGCACTCAACCTGGTTGACTGAAATGTGGGAAAAGGTGCTATTCATTGATGAAAGCACCTTCTGCCTGTTTGGTAACCAGGCCCACACCTATGTGAGGAGATTTCCTGGAGAGAAATTCAAGCCTGAGTGTCTCAACCTCACTGTGAAGCATCCTTTGAAGGTCATGGTCTGGGGCTGCATGGCTGTCAGTGGCGTTGGATGTCTTCACATCATCGATGGAATGGTCAACGGGCCCAAGTACATCACCATACTGCAAAAGTGCACGGTCCCATCAGCATATCAGCTGTTTCCTGGCCAGTTCCTGTTCCAAGATGACAATGCACCCTACCATCGCTCAGACAGATGATCAGCTGGAAGCAGCGGAACAACATCAAGTCAATGGACTGTCCTGCCCAGTCTCTAGATCTGAATCCAGTTGAGAACCTGTGGCACAAGATGGCCTTGGAAATATCCAAGAGGCATCCGACATCAAAGTGTGAACTGATTGAGTCACTCATTGCAGCTTGGAACCGCATTGTCACCAACGATCACCTTATCAGACTTGTTCATTCATTGCCGACAAGGTGCAGTCAGGTGATAAAGAACAAAGGGTGGCCCATCAAATACTGAGCCATCACTGACACATAAAAATGGCCTTTTTCAAGGCCACATACATTAATTTGAAGGAAACCTGACGTGCGTCCATAATATTTTAAAGCATACTTACAATAATATATCGTTGGCCAACGATGTACATTATGCGATTTTCACAGAAAATCTATCAACAGGACAACTATGGGGAACAAACTGAGAAACTAAGGGCCAAACCAATACTAAAAGTTGGCCCTAATAGCCAAATCTATCACTTATCATGAGATACACAGAAAAAGCCACTGGGAGGAAAAAGAAATTAAGATATAAGGTCACGAATTTGAAAAACGTCAAATTTACAAGTGATTCCAGACTTTTGCACACCACTGTACATATAGGGGAAATAGTGAGGAAACACAAAGGAAATCAAGTTGAGTCAAGATTTGAAAGCAGCAGCGAAGAGGTGAGTTTTCAGCTTGGATTTGAAAAGGGGCATAGAAGGCGCTTGACGTACAGACTCGGGTAGTTTGTTCCAGACAAAAGGAGCAGCGAGTTGAAAGGAGCAAAGTCTGGTGTTAGCAATAGAAAAAAAGGGCACAGATAGAAGCGATTTGCCAAAAGAGCGGAATTCCTGAAGAGGGGTTAGGGAAAGATAAGAAAGGAAAGGTAGTGAGGAGCTGCAGTGTGAATGTACTTACAGGTCAGCAGAAGAAGTTTGAACTGGATGCGGAAAGAGATAGGGAGCCAATGAAGTGACTTGAGAAGAGGGGTAATATGAGCATGACGAGGCTGGCAGATTAGCTGTGCAGCAAAGGGTTTAACAGATTGAAGGGGAGAGAGATTGATTCAGAGGGAGACCAGCAAGGAGTAGGTTACAGTAGTCTAGACAGGAGGTGACTAAGGAGTGGATAAGTGTCTTAGGTAATCTCCAGGAACAAGCAGGAATGTATTTATTTATATTCTATTATATACCGCGCTATTCTGCATCAGTGCGGTTTACATTGAACAAACTGAAATTACATTGAACAGGGCATTATAACTTGGAGATAACTATTTAACAGGGAACATGGGCTATGGAGGGTTAAGTGGCTTGTAGTCATCACATATGGGTATTGTCGGTACCGACGGAGCCTGCGCGGGAACGCTCCCCAGCGTCCAATCAGAAAGCTTTTGGGAGCATCCCACAGCGCCTGCGTGCTACCTTCCCGCCTTTCCCAACTGCCTCTCTCCAGTTCTTCTTTTTCCGCGGAGCCAGCAGATCGTGTTCCTGTCACCGCAGAAGAATTCTTTCTTGTTTTTTTTTCTTTTTTGTGGTCGCGTCTACCTTCCTCGACGCTCTACCGATACCGCCAGTCTTTTCTTTCTTATTCTTGTAAAAAAAAAAATATATATATATATATATATTATCTTCTTTTTCTTTTTCTTCAGGTGCACGCGCCCTTTTGGGCCTTAGGCCCAAAATGTTTTCCTTACCATGGAGAAACCTGCTTCAGGTTTCAAAAAGTGCACCAAGTGTGGCGGTACCATTTCCGTCACCGACACCCATGAATGGTGTCTAAAATATTTAGGTCCTGACCACTCCATCACGGATTGTATGTCCTGCGCCATGATGTCTAAAAGAGGTCGACAGAACCGAGCTGCTAAGCTCAGTACCCTGTTTCCCTCTGATGCAGCTTCGGTGGCATCGACGTCTTCCAGGGCTGCTCTTCCTCCCGTGGATCTCAGGTAACTAAACATAAATCCAGCCGGTCCTCGAAGGGTAGATCTCCTTCTAAGCATCGAGATGCCTCTGGCGTTGCCCTCGAGGATTTTGCACCGGCAAAATTACCCCGGCGGGAGGCTTCGGCTTCCAAAGCATTATCGGGGTTCCAGGATGTTCTCGAGGCCTCGACCTCGGCAGAACTACTGGTGCCATGCTCTGGGGTACTGGCGGTCTCCTCCGGTACCGACATCCAGGCATTGGCAGCCTCAATAGACCAGAGAATTCTGGCTATGGAACGCAGTCTGGTGGCTTTCCTTGCGGCATCGAAGCCCTCTGAACCACGACAGACAGTCCCACGGGTACCGACACCGCCTTTGGTATCGGTACCAGTACCGATAGCATCGGCATCAGTGTCTGCTTTGCCGGTACCCAGTCATCCGATGACTTTCGATACCGATACCCCGGTACCGGTTACTCCCGGTACCGACTATGGTTGGTACGGGTATCGGGCTCTTCAAGAGCATCCAGACAGATGGTACTTCGAGTCCTCAGAAGAATCTGAGGGTTCTGACAGTTCTGTTGATGCAGCGATGCTTCTCCCAGAGGAGCCCCCCTCCCTTAAACGCAGGATGTCTCCTCCAGAGGATATTTCCTTCCAAGATTTTATCAGGGAGGTGGCTCGGGGCCTGTCCCTTACTGTGGCCCCTGAAACAGAGCCAAGGGCAAAGGAGTTGGAAATTCTACAATATCCCAAAACTCCTAAGGAGGCAGCTACCTTGCCCATTCATGAGATTTTATATGATCTCATGTTGAGGATGTGGGAAACACCTCTTACCACCTCTTCTCATTCTCGTAGACTAGATACTATGTATCGAGTCCCTCCTTGTCCTGGGTTCCATAAGACTCAGCTTCCTCACCACTCTATTGTAGTGGAGTCAGCTATGAGAAGGATTAAGAGTGCAAAAAGGCATGCCTCTAATCCTCCAGGACGTGAGTGCAGAACCCTGGATGCTTTTGGACGTCGAGTCTTCCAAGCGTCCATGCTTTCTGCCAGGATCAGTTCCTATAGTCTCTACATGGGAATGTTCCTGAAGGAGGTCACAGATAATTTAGAGGTTTTCAGTCCTTTCCTTTCTGAAGATAAGACAGGATTTTCTCACTTGGGTCAAACATGCCCAAGATGTCTCTAAATTTTCGAACCGTGCAGCCTTTGACTGCTTTGAGTGCATAAGCAGAACCTAAAGAATTATTATACACACATCCTCATCCACCCAGATTACAGAAAGTTCCTCAGATTTGTATTTTGGAACAATCATTACCAATATCGGGTCCATCCCTTTGATTTAGCCTTGGCACCCAGAATTTTCACAGTGTCTCTGACTGTGGTGACAGCCTATCTTTGAACTTCGGGGAACTTTCTGTTCCCCTACTCAGACGATTGGTTGCTAAGGGCAGATAGTGCTATGGAAATCACTGCTGCCCTCAGACAAACCATCCACATCCTACAGGAGTTAGGGTTTGTCATAAATTATCCAAAACCACACCTCACTCCAACTTAATATCTAGAGTTCATAGGAGCTTGACTAGACACGATTCAAGCCCGAGCTTTTCTGCCAGATAGACGTGCCTGACTAATGACAGATCCAACAACAAGCGTCGGTAACAGCCAGAACATTCCTATGCCTTTCTAGGTCACATGGCCTCCACAGTCCATGTCATCCCATATGCCTGTCTCAATATGAGAATAGGACAGTGGACTCTCTCACAGCAGTGGAAGCAGTCCACAGACCATCTCTCAGACTCAATCACCATCACTCCTCAGATGAGATCAGCCCTTTAGTGATGGTGCAAACTGCACAACCTCAAACTTCAAACAGAGCCTTCAGTCTGAGTGCCCCAAGCCTCTGGAACTCCTTACCACCACACATCAGAGCTATCCCCAACTTGAGCCAGTTTAGGAAGGTCTTAAAACACTTCCTCTTCATTAAATACCTCACAGCCTCCCCCGAACCCCAGCCACCATGTATGAGCAACACACAATAACTCCATCTCTCATATATACAGTTACCTTGTTCAATGTTCCACATATGTAGATAGTTTCCCCTGTTATCCAAGTTTACTGCTCCTGTTCATTGTAATGACCTGACTCTTGTTTATTGTCGGATATTGTTTGTTCTATGTAAACCGCGCTGATCGCAAATAGTGCGGTATATAAGAGATGTAAATAAATAAATAAATAAATAAACCTCCTCGTAGGGTTACCCTTTCAAAGGTCTGTACCACAGTGTACCCTGACGACCGATGCATCAAAGCTAGTTTGGGGGGCTCACCTGAAGGGTTTTACGACCCAAGACCTATGGCCTACTCAAGAGAATCTCCTACACATCAAGAGCTCAGAGCAATTGTCAATGCCATCCGTGTCTTCTCCACCCAACTCGGGGACTGCTCAGTCCTCATCCAGATGGACAACCAGGTGGCCATGTTTTATATAAACAAGCAGGGAGGGATAGGCTCTCTCCCTTATGCAGAGAGGCCATTCAATTGTGGAAGTGGGCAATCTCTCAGGGAATTCACCTTCATGCAGTATACCTTCCAGGAACAGAGAATTCCTTAGCTGACTGAGTCGCATCGTCTGTCCACATGAGTGGCAGCTGTAACCTCAAGTAGCACAACATATTCCATCTTTGGGGGATGCTGATACTCTACCTCTTTGCTTCTCCTGTCAACGCTGAACTACCTCATTTTTGCTCCAGGATCCCTTTCTCTCACAGGGAGAGCTTGGATGCATTTCTCCTTCACTGGGGACAGGATGTTTTCTATGGGTTTTTTTCTCCCCTCCCCCTCATAGCAAAGACACTATTCAAGCTTCGAGCTGACAGGGGAACGATGATTCTCATTGCCCCTTAGTGGCCCAGACAACCCGTGATTTTCTCTACTTCAGCTATCTCGAGAACCTCCCTTCAACCTCTGTTACTCTCCTAACCTTCTCTCTCAGGAACAGGGGTCCCTCCTGCACCCCACACTCAAGATACTTCGCATGACGGCCTGGCTGCTGAGCGGGTGGTCCTCTCACATCTAGGACTCCAAGAGAAGGTTTTACAAGTAGTTCTATCTTTCAGGAAAGATTCCACCAGACATTCTTGCGCTTTCAAGTGGCGCAGATTTGCCATTTGGTGTTCACAGAAAATGCTAGATCCTTACACATGTTTGGTTTTGGATCTACCTGCTACTCTTGTCCTCCTCTGGCTTCAAGATCAACTCTGTGAGGGTACATTTATGCGCCATTGCAGCCTCTCATCATACTCTGGAAAATCGGCCTATCTTGACACATCCCTTGGTGGCTAGATTCATGAGGGGGGTCTTCTGACCAAGCTGCCTCTCTGCTCACCACTCACACCGTGGGATTTAAATGTTGTTCTTGCACAGCTCATGTGTAGTCCTTTTGAACCCTGGCAGTAGCCTCCTTAAAATTTTTAACATGGAAAGTTATTTTTTCTCATTGTAGTAACTTCTGCCCGTAGGGTTAGTGAACTGCTGGCCTTGGTGGACTATGCTTAAAATACTACATTCCACCAGGACAAGCTGGTCCTTCGGACACATCCTAAGTTCATACCGAAGGTCGTCACCTCTTTCCACCTGAATTAATACATCTTACTTCCAACATTATTTCCAAGGCCTCATAGCTCCCCTGTTGAGACCAAACTAAATGCACTGGATTGTAAAAGAGTATTAGCCCTCTACCTGGACCATACTAAAGCTCATTGGCAATCCTCTCAGTTATTTGTCTCCTTTGACCAAAGTCATCTGGGGCTACCAGTTTCTAAGAGAACAATTTCTAACTGTCTCGCTGCATAGCCTTTACTTACTCACAAGCTGGTTTATCTCTTCTGCACCATGTCACTGCCCATAATGTCCAAGCCATGGCTATCACTATGGCTAGCCTCCATTCCGTCCCTATTTCTGAAATCTGCCAAGCAGCTGCCTGGGTTTCACGTCATACCTTTGCAGCGCACTATTGCCTGGACAAGGACTCCAGAAGTGATGCTCAATTTGTCAATCTGTTCTATGTAATCTTTTTCAAATGTCGACAACTTGCCCTCTGCCCACTAGACTGCCTCGCGAGAAGTGCTCCGAACAGGCTGAGTCTGTTCAATTCTTGCTGCAACCTCTGGTTGCACCAGGACTTTCTCTCACTCGGCAGCCTGTGGCTAGGGAGTCCCATATGTGAAGACTGACTTCCTGCTTGTTCCTGGAGATAGCGTAGTTACTCACCTGTAACAGTGATCTCTGGGAACAGCAGGAATCTGTCTTCGCAACCTGCCTACCTCCCCTTCAAATTGTCCTATTTTTTCCTTTTCATCTCAGTTTGTCTCTGCTATACACCTGACTGAGGAGACCATGAGGGAAGGCAGGAAGGCAGCCATTCATGTGTGGAGGAACACTCCCAAAAGCATTCCTATTAGATGCTGGAGAGTGTTCCTGCACCAGGCTCCGTCAGTGCTGACGTCACTCATATGTGAAGACTGATTCTTGCTGTTCCCGGAGATCACCTCTTACAGGTGAGTAACTATGCTTTATCCACAGAGACTGAGGAAGGGGAGAGGAGGATTTAGGGGGAAAAATAAGCAGCTCAGTTTTGGCTATGTTCATTTTCAGGCAGTGGTGAGACATCCAAGCAAAGCATCAGAAACGCAGGCAGAGATCCTGGCCTGGATTGTCAGAGAGATTTCAGGTGTAGAGAGGTAGATCTGGGGGGTCATCAGCATAAAGATGGTACTTAAAGCCATGGAAAGAGATGAGTGCACCAAGGGACTGTGTATAGAGAGAGAAAAGGTATTTCATGGTATTTCAGCTCACTATTATGCCGACGATATTTTTCTGTTGTATCACACAGATTCCTCTACTCCTGATATTACTCCTCTCAATACCTGTCTTTCCTCTGTGGCTTCCTGGCTTTCCTCTAATTTCCTTCATGTTAACCTCGCCAAAACCTCTACTATTTGGTTCACTTTTGGGAATTCTTCTCCTCCCTTCCTCACTCCCCTATTTTCTTCTTTACCTATCCCTGTGGTTTCTTCGCTTCGGTATCTCGGTGTCACTCTTGATTCATCTCTCTCCTTCAAAGACCACATTTCCTCTGTAGTTCAACGTTCTTTCTTCACTTTGGAGCAGCTTCGTGCTGTACGTCCTTTCCTTTCCTTTTCTTCCTTGACCACCCTATTTCTTTCTCTTGTAGTATCCTGTCTTGATTATTGTAATGTTGCACTAGCCAGCCTCCCTCAGTCTCAACTTTCTCGTCTCAAACGCATCCAGAACACCGCCGCTTGTATTCTTAATCATGCCTCACGCTTTGATCATGTCACCCCCCTTCTATGTCTGCACTGGCTTCCTGTCCCTTTCCGAATTCAATTCAAGTTTCTCCTTTTTGTCCACAAATCAATTCACACAGGTATTCCCTTCTATCTTGCTGATCAGGTTCGTCTCTACACCCCTCTCCACACTCTTCACTCTATCCACGCCAACCGCATGTCACTCCCTTCCCCTTCCCAGGCCCACTTGGAATCTACCCGTTCCTCAGCTTTCTTCTTCCTTTGCCTGAGGCTCTGGAACTCGCTACCCCTTGCCCTCCATCTGGAACATTTTATCACTGCATTCAAAGCCAAATTAAAAATCCACCTCTTCTGTCTTGCTTACGACCTACCCCCCTCCCTTCTCCTCTTCCTTCCCCCTCCCCATTGATGTATTGACCACTTCCCCTTCATACCAGAGTAATCCCCCCCTCCCCCGTGTGTCCTCCCTGTTGATACTTAATCCTCTTTGCCTTTTCTGTTATCTTTTCTGTCCTGCTTCTTTGAATTTTATGGCGTTCCTTTTTCTTTTCTTTTCTTGCAGCCTTTTTAAAATTTTTAATTTTATATGCTTTTATTGTAAACCGCCCAGATACTTTTTGTTGTTGGGTGGTATATTAAGTTTTAAAGTAAACATAAATAAGGAGTGGATCCAAGACAGGTCCCAGCTGAGAGTGGGGTAGTAGTAGAGGAGGATAATGCTGTACCCAACCCTCTTCTATCTCCGTCTATCTGACATAGAGGTCCCTGCAGGAGTGTACAAATTGCTCCTTAATGAAACTTTTCCTTTCTACTCACTACCCCATCTGTCTCCTGAATCTGCCTTATAGAGGCCTTAAGCACCAGGTGATTCAGCTTCTTGGCCAATAACCTGCCGGCTCTATTCCCCCACTCATAATAAATCTGTTTGTTATGCTGCATTGCAAAAGCTATCTGATCTTGTTGTAAATCTTGGAGTTCTGCCCTCAGCTGCCCCACCCTTTTCTAAGCTCTCTTCGCCCCATCCTTTGGTATTCTAGAATCTTATCCCGAATCTCCCTTGTTAACTGATCCTCACTTTGAGGTGAGCCTTCTTAAGGTGTGCCACCCACATAATACATCACCCTTACATTACTGCTTTAAGGCCTTCCCATAATGTAACCACCTCCCCATTATCATTCGTTCGGAGGTAATCCCTAATATGAATCTGTACATCCTCCCCTACCTCCTTCTTCCTTAAAAAGCTCTCGTTGAGCTGCCAAAATTTAGCCCCCCACCCCCCCTGGATCCCAACTCCCCATATCTATCCATACTGGGTTATGGTCTGACCATGTCATGGGCCCTATCCCCGCTTCCTTCAACTCCGCCATTCACAGCTGCTCCACCAATATCATATCGATCCTGCTGAAGGATAATGTTAAAATCTCCAAGTATAAGTTTCCCTAGGATCTTATCTAAAAGTCCTTGAATGCTCTTCCAAAAGAGGACTTGTCCCCCATTGGGGCCATATATAGACACCACAGTAATTCCGCCACCTCCTGCCTCCTCACCCCCTCCTGCCTCCTCACCCCCATCACCCTCCCTTCCTTATCCCAGAAATAATCCCAGACCTGGAGAGGCCCCCCTGATGTAGCAAAATGGCTACTCCTCCCCCCCCCCCCCGAGAATGCAGTGTAAAACTGTTCAGGGACGAGGCAGTGGCGTAATCTTATAGAAACTTAGGCCATGAGGTCTCTTTCTGTCATGTTTCTATCTAGTCTGCCCTTCCATTTATTTATTTATTTAACAGGTTTTCTATACCGCCTTTTCCTTAAATCAAAGCGGTTACCAAGACACAAGAAGGGAGAACAGAGACAGGGGGGCATACACTGACTAAACTAAAGAGTGAAGGTAAAATTGGGATACACAACATCAAGGAACCGTTACAGTAAAACAAGTTACATGCAGGCTATAATAATAGAGACTGTTAGATGTCTGTGCCATAGTACTCAGTGAAGAGTACAAATTTCAGTTGTTTTCTGAACTCCTTTAAATCATCCATGGATCGCACATCGGGAGGGAGAGAGTTCCATATAAGTGGGGCCGATAAGGAAATTGCCCTTTGTGTAGTACATTTACACGCTTTTCTGAAACTACTTGGGGTGCTGAGGGTGTTTGATGTAGTTATTCGTCTTGGCCTGTTATTCTGGAGTAAGAGATTATGAAGGCTAAAAGCAGAGCATTTATGTCTGATCTTGAATATATTAATTACCATCTTGTATTTGACGCGCTGGCTTATTGGATGCCAGTGGAGCTCTTTGAGAGTAGGGGTAATGTGATCTTGAGATGCTGAGCCAGCAATAATTCTGGCTGCCGTGTTCTGAGCCATCTGAAGAGGTTTAAGTGAGTGTTTTGAAAGACCGTAGTAGATAGGATTACAAAAGTCCAGAATAGGAGTTATTAAGGCTTGGCAGACAGACCGGAAGTGGTCATATGAGAGTAAGGGCTTGAGGCGTCTAATCACTTTCATTCTGTAGTATGCAGACCTCACAGTTTTTCTGATGTGTGACATAGAAACATAGAAATATGACGACAGAAAAAGACCACATGGCCTATCTAGTCTGTCCTTCCATAACAACTACAACAGTCCACTTTTTGCCTTTAGAGATCCTCTGTGTTGGTCCCATGCTTTCTTGAATTCAGTTACTGTCCTCATCTCTACCACCTCCACTGGGAGACTATTCCACGGATCCACTACTCTTTCCGTAAAGAAATATTTCCGCATATCACTCCTGAATCTATCTCCCTTCACCCTCATCCCATGTCCCCTCGTAGCAGAACTTGCTTTCAATTGAAAGAGTCTCTCTCCCTGAACATTTATGCCATGGAGGTATTTAAACATCTCAATCATATCACCTCTATCCCGCCTTTCCTCTAAGGTGTACATATTAAGATCCTTAAGTCTGTCCTCATATGCTTTATAATGAAGCCCATTAATCATTTTGGTAGCAACCCTCTGCACCGACTCCATCCTGTTCACATCCTTTTGAAGGTGACTGGAGGGTTAGACCTTTATCGAGGGTAATTCCAAGATATCTAACTTCATCCTTAACTGGTATTGTAATGTTGTTGTATTTAATGAAAGGTGGGGGGTTGAAGTCGGTGTTTCGAGTGACAATAAGCGCCTCTGTTTTATTGTAGTTTAAGGCAAGGTTATTGCATGTGAGCCAGGAAGACATGTTGTCAAGGCAATTTGTGATCTTGCTGTAGTCGGGGTTGATGAGATCAATCGGTGTATAAATCATGATGTCATCTGCATAAATCGTATAACTTATTTGATGGGCTGCCATAATTTGACAAATTGGCTGAATAAAAATGTTGAATAGAAGGGAAGAAAGCGCAGATCCCTGAGGTACTCCTTGCTTGATATTTGTAGGCTGTGAAGTGTTTCCAATTTTAACCTGAAACTGCCTGTTTGTTAAATAAGAGTTAAACCAACTAAGGACAGTACCAGAGATACCGATACTTTCCAATCTTGATAGGAGGATAGTGTGGTCAACTGTGTCGAAAGCCGCTGATATATCTAAGAAGATCAATAAAGATCCTTGCCTGTAATTGTCTATGGTCTGGGTGATATCATTGAACAGATATAGCTGCAGTGTTTCAACTCCATGGTTGGGGCGAAAGCCATGTACAGTATTTATTTTTATTTATTTATTTATTTGCTTACATTTTTATACCGCCCCTTCCATAGATCAGGGGCGGTTTACATTATAACAATGAACTTTAACAATAACAGTTACATGTAACAAGGTTTAGAATTTTATACATAGAACAGATTGTGTGAGGGCACGCCTCAAAACTATTTACATGCAGCAGTACATGAAAGACCGCTGGAACTACGTATTTACAGAGAGAATTTACAGTGGTGTTCTTACTGGTGACAGCTAATCAGTGCAAACATCAACTAGCAAATTAATTGAAGGGGGAGGGGTAGAAGGAACAGGGATAGCATAGAAGGGAAGGGGTGGGGATAGAACGTGGAGGAACGGGAGAGTGTTCTAGGTATTATTGTAATATTCTTGAAATAGGTGGTTTTTAGACCCTTGCGGAATGATTGAAGGTCCTTGTTTCCTCTTAGTGTATCCGGAAGGTTATTCCATTGGTGGGGTGCCATGTATGTGAATGCTCTGTTGCTCGTAGATTTTTTGGTGTTGCATATAGTTTGGACTTGCAGAGCGTCTAGAAATGTGTAAGTCTCCTTTTTACCTTTAAAGATCCTCTTGTGTTTGGCTCATGCTTTTTTGAATTCAGATACTGTCCTCATGTCCACCACCTCCACTAGGAGACTATTCCACAAATCTACTACTCTTTCCATAAAGAAATATTTCCACATATTACTCCTGAGTCTCTCTCCTTTCACTCTCATCCTGTGTCCCCTCGTAGCAGAGCTTGTTTTTAATTGAAAGACTCTCCTGTGCATTTATTTATTTATTTAAACAGATTTCTATACTGCCTTTTCCTACAATCAAGGCGGTCTACACAGCAAACAATCAGCAAGATACAGTGTCTAGTGTGTGTATGCATTGAGCATTGAGTGCGTGTGTGTGTAGATGGACATTAATTCTTGGTGAGCTATTTACAGCGTGGGCTATTTACAATACTATGTACATCAGGGCTTTAGTACTAAATCATGTCGCTAGGGCGGGGTGTTGAGTTGGGGTATTGTCTGTTGCACCGTTTAAGTGACGTCACCGTAGTGCTCTATGAAGAGGGTCGCCTTTAACAGTTTCCTAAAGTCCTTGGAGGTATTTAAATGTCTCTATCATATCACCCCTATCCCGCCTTTCCTCTAAAATATACATATTAAAATCTTTGTCTGTCCTCATATGCTTCATAGCGAAGACCACTAATCATTTTAGTAGCCACCCTCTGCACCGACTCCAATCTGCTTATATCTTTTTGAAGGTGTGGTCTGCAGAATTGCACACAATACTCCAAATGAGGTTGCATCACAGACTTATACAGAGGCATTATCACCTCCTTTTTTTCTGTTGGCCAATTCTCTCCCTATACACCCAAGCATCCTTCTGGCTTTTGCAGTCTTTTTCTACCTGTTTAGCTACTTTAAGATCGTCGGACACAATTATGCCCAGGTCCCACTCTTCTTTTGTGGACAGAAGTACCTCAACTCCTACATTGTACCGCTCTTTTGGATCTTTGCAGACCAAATGCAAGACCCGGCATTTTTTAACATTAAATTTCAGCTGCCAAATTATAAGAACATGAGAACATAATATATGCCATACTGGGTCAGACCAAGGTCCATCAAGCCCAGTATCCTGTTTCCAACAGTGGCCAATCTAGGTCATACGTAAATAGCAGTTTCCCCAAAAGACACAGGTTCCACAATGCTTGTACTGGGTCAAGCATTAATATCCTGGGTCCCTGCTTAATAATGGTTTATGGACCTTTCCTCCAGGAACTTGTCCAAACCTTTTTTAAACCCAGCTACACTAACAGCCTTTACTACATCCTCCGGTAACAAATTCCAGAGTTTGATTACATATTGAATGAAAAAAAAAATTCTTTTATTAGTCTTAAATAGTTTACCCTGTAGCTTCATTGCATGTCCACTAGTCTTTCTATATTCTGATAACGTAAACAATCGATCTACGTTTACCTGTTCCACTCCGCTCATTAATTTATAGACTTCTATCATATCTCCCCTCAGCCGTATCTTTTCCAGGTTAAAGAGCCCTAACCGTTTTAGCCTTTATTCATAGGAGTATCCTTCCATCCCCTTTACCATTTTGGTGGCTCATCTCTGAACCTTTTCTAATAACGCTATATCCTTTTTTAAGATACGGCAACCAGAATTGCACACAATATTCAAGGTGCAGTCTCACCATGGAACGATATAGAGGCATTATAATATCTTTTGTTCTATTTTCCATTCCTTTCCTTATGATACCTAGCATTCTATTTGCTCTCTTGGCTGCCGCTGCACACTGAGCCGAAGATTTTAACATGTTATCCACAATGACGCCTAAATCTTTTTCCTGGGTGGTGTTTCCTAATGTGGAACCTTGCATCGTGTAACCATAGTTTGGGTTGTTCTTCCCTAGGTGCATAACTTTGCACTAGTCCACATTAAATTTCGTCTGCCATTTTGATGCCCAGTCTTCCAATTTATCAAGATCCTCTTGCAATTTTTCACAGTCCTCTTGGGTTTTAGCAACTTTAGTTTTGTGTCATCTGCAAATTTGATAATTTATTTATTTATTTAGCTGTATTTATATCCCGCTTTTCACCGGGTCAAAGCGGTCAATTGGGAGATACATTTAACACGAGGAGATATGACACACATACGCTAATACTTACAGGGAACATGGGCAATGGAGGGTTAAGTGGCTTGCCCAAGACCACAAGGAGTGCCTATAGGACTAGAAATCCCATTCCCTCCGGCCTGAGATTGCTGTCCCCAGGTGGGACTTGAACCCCCGGCCCTCCGGCCTGAAGTACCTTGTCGTAACCACTAGGCCACTCCTCACTCGTTATTCCACTTTCCAGGTCATTTATGAATATGTCAAAAAGCAGCGGACCCAGCACAGATCCCTGGGGTACACCACTATTCACCTTTCTCCATTGGGAAAATTGGCCATTTAGCCCAACCCTCTGCTTTCTATCTTTTAACCAGTTCTTAATCCACAGTAGTACACTGCCTCCTATCCCATGACTCTTAGTTTTGCCAAAAGTCTGATGAGGGACCTTGTCAAAGGCTTTCTGAAAGTCCAGATACACTATATCAACTGACTCACCTTTGTCCACCTGTTTATTCACACTTTCAAAAAACATAACAGATTAGTAAGACAAGATCTTCCTTGTCCAAAGCCATGTTGGCTGTCTCCCATTAGGCCATAACTATCTACATGCTGAGTAATTTTATTCTTTATGATGGTTTCTAGCATTTTTCCCGGTACTGACGTGAGGCTCACCGGTCTGTAGCTTCCCGGATTACCCCTGGAACCCTTTTTAAAATTTGGTGTTACATTGGCGATCCTCCAGTCTTCTTAACACTTATTAAAAGAGGGCTGCTACACAGTACCCTGTCCCGTGCTGCTGAGGTAAGCTATATTCTTATTTAGTTTAAATTATAGCTCTTTGCTGCTGCTTGGCTCTAACTTATTATGAAATTTAAACTACAAGCTCTCTGCTGAGTTCTAAATTTAACCAGAAAGCTCTCTTCTGTGTTTTAAATTTAAACTAAAAGTACTTTGCTGATGCTAGGCCCTGAGTGACTATTAAATTAAAACTACAAGCTCTCTGCTGGGTATGAAATGTAACCAGAAAGTTCTCTTCTGTGTTTTAAATTTAAACTGAAACTGCTGCTACTAGGCCCTGACCGATTTAACAAAAAATAGTGTGTTCACAGATTAATCAGCTTTAATAGAAAGAATTCCTTTCAGAAAATTCCCAGAAGTATATACTCACAATTGCAGATCTCTCTCCAGAAGTAACAGTCCCCTTTTCTAGTCCTTCAAGATTAGATCATTCAAGCTTAGCTGGATCCCTCCTCATGTTATCTACTCCTTCCTGGGTGTCTAGTCTATTGCAGATTTTGTTATCATCCGCAAACAAACTTTACCCGACAGCCCTTATGCAATATTACTAGCAAAGATGTTAAAAAGAATCTCCACTCATCCCTGGTCTAGAAGTGCGTTTCCTGGAGAAGATTTATATCCCAGTTGCTCTTTGTCTCCCGGAACAGTCAGTCTTAGTGGGTGAATTCAGCTGCTTAACATTTAGCAATCCAATGCATACCATTGCAGGTACTCACCCTCTCCGCTCCAGCCAGACCCTCCTCCCCTTCTGTACCTCCCCCCCCCCCCCCACAGTGTCTGCTCCCCTCCTTAGGGGCCTCTGTTTCCATAGTGGCCAACAACGCCTCACTCTGCCCTCCCCCCTCATCACACCCACAGCACTCATTCCAGTGCAGCTCTTCCATGCATCCTTCCCTCCATTCATCCACCTCTTCCCCTTGAGTCCTTCCCCACTCCCTCTTATAAACAAACTTTCTTATTTCAACTCTAAAACAGGCAAATAACAACCACCACTTCTCCCATTGTAACCCACTTCCCTTCTCAAAAGGGAAAAAGTACTAATATATATGCCCTGTCAGTCCAGTGTCCATCCCGTTAAGGGTTTCATTAACTGTCCAGTGGGGCTGGCGCTAAATGCTCAAGTTCCAGTTCCAGAGGGCACCTCTTCCTACTGCCACCTTTTGGACAGGTGTTTGAGGCATGTACCCTTAGCTGCCACCCACTGCCATTTCAGCGCTACCATCTGTGAGGAGTGGCCTAGTGGTTGGGGCAAGGTACTTCAGGCCGGAAGGTCAGGGGTTCAAATCCCACTAGAGGACAGCAACCTTGGGCCGGAAGGACTGGGGTTTCTAGTCCCGCAGGTGCTCCCTGTGGTCTTGGGCAAGCCACTTAACCCTCCATTGCCCATGTTCCCTGTAAGTGTTAGTGTATGTGTCTCATATCCCCTCATGTTAAATGTATCCCACAATTGTGTTGTGACCATTTTGAAGGATAAGGTGGTATACAAAACTGTCTAAATAAATAAATCTTCACTGCTAAGTCTTTCTGTGGCCCTTGCAGTTTAGTGCCCGGTTTGGGCAGGCCTTCACATCCCGCAGCACTTGCCATGCCTCCTCTTTCAGCTTTCTGGAAATGCCTTTCTGTAAATAGCTGGCCAAAAGGGAACAGCTATCTGTATTGGATCCCCGACTTCCTTAAGTATGCCATCATTTCCCTAAGTGCTCTGCGTCACATCAGTGTCCCTTGCGAAAGGTCGTGGAACCAACTCAATTTCACAGTTCTTCCAGGCGATACGCCCAAACTTGCACACAATGCCCAACAGGCACTCTTTGACTGAGTAGGAACTCGGACATACCACCATATCTCGAGGCCAGTTTTCCAGGGGCATACCAAGACTCCTGTGAGCCCGCTCAATACTCACGGGTGTGGGGTTAGCCTCCTCTCCTTCGTTTCCCAACTGAAGAATGTGGGAGAATAACATTTGCATCACATTCATACAGTCTTTAAACCCCTCACCCTCAGATTACATCGGCAGGCCCTATCCTCAAGATATTTCATTTTTCCTATAGTTCTTTCCCCTTCTGCAGGCTTTCCCAGCCACTTGCCAGTTCTTCCAGCTCGGTCGTGTGGTGCTCCACGTGGTCCTCCATTTCCATCACACGGCCTCCCAACTCTGTCAAGTCATTTTGTAGTGTAGCAATTGCCGTCTTTAAGTCCGTTCTGAGGGAACTTATCGCCTCCTTCACCTCGTGCCAAAACTCCTGCAGCTAGCTTTTAAGATCCTCTCCAGGTCACGGATGGCTTCTCCTAGAACCTTCCCTTGGTAGAGCCGTCTGATCTGCCGGCTCACCCAGAACTCTGCCTCGTGGACTAATCCTGCCATATATAATCAAACTGAAAACCCTCTAATTTCTTCCAGACCAACATGTGGAGTGGAGGAGTAGCCTAGTGGTTGGGGCAAGGTACTTCAGGCCGGAAGGTCAGGGGTTCAAATCCCACTAGAGGACAGCAACCTTGGGCTGGAAGGACTGGGGTTTCTAGTCCCACAGGTGCTCCTTGTGGTCTTGGGCAAGCCACTTAACCCTCCATAGCCTATGTTCCCTGTAAAATAGTTATCTCCAAGTTATAATGCCCTGTTCAATGTAATTTCAGTTTGTTCAATGTAAACCGCACTGATGCAGAATAGCACGGTATATAAGAGAATATAAATAAATAAATAAAATGTGTTCAGCTCCGGATGGGGATTAAGTTAGTTCCCGGTGCTGTGGAAGCGTTCATTTGCTAAATCAGGAAGAGTGTAGATAGAGCTTCACCAAGCTGTGTCCATTCAGCTTGCTGACGCCACCGTAAGTCCCAGAAACGTTGTCAAGCTGAAGTACATTGTATTACATTCCATAGCAGCCTAGCTTCAGGCTCCAAAGTTCTACTTCACCAAAATAAAACAGGCACTTGGGTGAAGTAAAACACTCTTATACCGAGGAGATGTTTCCAGGGCCATGTTACCATGAGGGAATAGTTAGGGTGGCCTTTATAGTTGGCTTTTCAATCATTAGGCATGTAGATGGGTGGCTGGGGTAGTGAGGCTTGCCTGGTATTGAGGTAGTGAACCTTGTGCCACTTGGATAAAGTATTAGGGCTGGGGAAGAAGCCTTCTGTCTTGGCAAGAACATAAGATATGCCATACTGGGTCAGACCAAGGTCCATCAAGCCCAGTGTCCTGTTTCCAACAGTGGCCACTCCTAGGTCACAAGTATCTAGCAGAAGATACAGGTTCCACAATGCTTGTATTGGGATAAGCAGTGGATTTCCCACGTCCCCTTTAATAATGGTTAATGGACCTTTCCTCCAGGAACTTGTCCAAACCTTTTTTAAACCCAGCTACACTAACAGCTTTTACTACATACACCAGTAAAGAATTTCAGAGTTTGATTACGCATTGAGTGAAAAAATATTTTCTGTTAGTCTTATATGGGTTACACTGTAGCTTCATTGCATGTCCCCTAGTCTTTCTACATTTTGATGGCTTGAACACTCCACTCCATTCATTAATTTATAGACCTCTATCATATCTCCCCTCAGCTGTCTTTTTTTCCAGGTTGAAGAGCCCTAACCATTTTAGCCTCTCCTCATAGGGGTATCCTACCATCCCCTTTACCATTTTGATGGCTCTTCTCTGTACCTTTTCTAATTCCGCTATATCCTTTTTAAGGTACCGCGACCAGAATTACACTCCTAAAAGGTAGTTGTATATGATTTTCTGCTGTATTGCGCCTCAAGAACATCCCTCTTAAGGGTCCAACAATAGTCTGCAAGCACACTGGAGCTCCACTTGCCCTGGTACCTGTTTTCCATTACCGAAATGTCCTGATGAAACCTTTCCCCATGTTCATCGCTGACTGCTCCTAGATTTGCAGGAAAAAAAATCCAGGTGTGAATGCAAGAAATGCATTTTTAAAGACATTTTACATCCCATTTTCTGGTAAGATTTCAGTAGAGTATCCACTGATTCTGCATAGTTGTCTGCCTTATTATTTCCCAAGAAGTCGCGGCAAACAGTCTTAAAGGACTCCCATGCAGCTCTTTCAGTTTCATTCAACTGACCGAAGTTTTCATCTTTCATCAGTTTTCTAATATCAAGTCCTACAAAGATCCCTTCTTTGATCTTCGCCTCACTGATTCGTGGAAATGTCTTTCTTAGATATGCCAATCCAAGTCCACTTCTGTCCATGGCTTTTACAAAGTTTTTCATAAGACCCTACTTTATATGGAGTGGAGGTAGATATACTTTATTTGGCTCCACAAGTGGGTCATGTGCAACATTTTTCTGGCCTGGGACTAGTGAATGTTCTCTTTGGCCACTGTTTCCGGATGTAATGATTTTTTCCTGTCCCTGCTGTCCCACTCACACAGAAAGCAACAATACTTTGTCCAACCAAGCTGTTGTCCAAGCAAGGGGGGCAATTACTTTTAAATCGCCACAAATATTCCACTTGTTTTCTTCATACTTGATATTTGTTAGCAGGAGATGCATACTGCTGTAAGTTTTTCATATTGGCGGCATGAGCTACTGGAACTGATGGTAAAATATTTCCATTGTGGATAAGCACAGCTTTTAGGTTATATTTAGAAGAATCAATAAATAGTCGCCAATCCTCTGTTCTATAATCCGGACAAAGTGTTTCCATCAGGGATTTAACTTCACAACAAAAAGCAATTCCATCTTCAAAGGCAAAGTAATCCACAAACGGTATGCCTATTTCTAAAAGTGCACACTTTGGTTTCTTTCTGAAGAAGATTCCAGCCTTTCAATCGTGACCCTAACAGTTCTGCTTGTCGCTTTGAAAGATTCAAATCTCTGATGAGATCATTCATATCGCCTTGGTCCAGTAAATGTGGTTCAGAAGAGGAACCGGATGCCTCAGAGCTTAGATCCTGCATTACAGCATCAGCATTCATTGGTTCTTCTTCTTCATCCTCATTCACTGTAAGATTTTCTGGAGGTTTTGGCACCGGCAATTCTTGACAGTGAGGCTCAGGCCTCATGGCAGATGGTAAATTTGGGTAATTTACAGTGTATTTTGATTTTGAAGTAATGCTTGCAATGTTTGTAAGGCAAAAGTAGCAATCTCTCAAATGATCTCTTGGTTCCCTCCAGATCATTGGAACAACAAAATTCATGTGTGAACACCCTTTACCCAGCCTGTTAGGAGTCTGACACAGGTAATACAGCAGATGTGAGGCGCCCGATTTTTATCCTGGTCACCGACTTGACATCCAAAGTACAGCTTATAACATGTCTTAACCCTGGGAGTACCGATGGGGTCAAAAGTGAGCCCATTGCAAGTTTCACAATGCGTATCTCGGAAACTAGTTGTTCAAGAATGCAATCTTTTTATGACTTTTCACATGTCAGTATTCTCTTTATATTGCGCCATGAGAGGAATAATTTTCATCCACTAGGTGACGCTAGTGATGAATTGCAGCACAGAGTACCAGTGGGGCCATTTTTGACCCCAGTTGCTTACGTCTGGTTTGGATCATGATACAATTTGCAGTTTTGTGAATTTTTTGATCTGACAAAGGTATTTATCATTAATTATGTATCATTTATTTTTTCTACTCTTATTTTATGAAAATTACACATTTTCTGTAATTGATATCATACGTTCTCTCATTATTTCCGATGAAATCTAAAGGCTCGTTCATCATGATTATTGTACACCTATAGTAAACTGCTTTGCGTTTTATTCAACTTTATCTTTGTATATTTATTTTAGGTTATTGTTTATGATGTCAAAACGAAAGTATTCAGCTGCCCAAGTAAGAGAAATATTGCAACGAGATGCTGACAGTGACGGCTCTGAGTCGTCTGATGATGCAGCATATTCAGCAAGCGAAGAAGCATATCAGCCAAGTTCAGGCGATAAATCTGATGATGACAGTCATGATTCAGATGGCGACAGCAGTTGGTCGCCAAGTGAATGTGAGACTGATGTTGAGCCGGTAACATCGCCTGCAGCAGAGTCAAGTTACAGGTCGAGGCTGTGCTGGACGGGGAAGAAGGCAGGAGTCCTTGGTGTCAGTATCATCTGTGAGGAATCTTAGTTGTGGTCGTAGAGGAGCTAAGAGGTCATCAACTATAAGCACAGATGTTGCCATTGAAGCCTGTGTATCTAAGGATGCCACATCATGGAACAGGAAAACCTATAAAGCAAGCTGCTGGAAGATACGCCAGAGCTAATGTCATGCCCGTACAACAAGATCCTACAAGGTATGCTGTATGAAATGTTGATGGCCCTTTTGCAGCATTCCACTTGTTCACGAGGAAGAACTTATTGAATGAAATCATGATGTGGACGAGCAAACAAGGAAGACACATTTATGATGACACCTGGAAAGATTTGACAGACTGAGAATTTCAACGTTTTTTTGGACTTCTGATCCTCTCAGGCGTGTACAAGTCATGAAATTAATCCATAGTTCAGTTGTGGAACCTTGAAGATGGTCATTCTGTTTTCGGCAAAAATATGGTCCGTAACCGTTTTCAGCAAATTTCTTGTGCTCTCAGATTTGATGATGCAACCAACAGACATGAACAATGAGGCGTGGATAAGCTTGCTCCAATCAGACACGTTTTTGATACCTGGGAAGCAACTCTAAGTGACGCCTTTGTTCCTGGTGAAAATGTTACCGTGGATGAGCAACTGCTTACATTCCATATAAACCATGCTAAAACCGAAGTCCTAATCGTAACAAAAAAACAATCATTTATTCCTCCAACCCACATAACACTACAAAACCAAGAAATTAAAATAAAAAACGAAATAAGATATCTAGGTGTCATTTTAGATACACACCTTACAATGGAAACCCACATTAGAAATACCATAAAGAAAATCTACTTCAAACTTAAAATCCTCAAACAGGACTAGAAAGGGGGGCTATTACTTCTGGAGAGAAATCTGAAATTGTGAGTATATACTTCTGGGAATTTTTCTGAAAGGAATTTTTTTTCTTTTAAAGTTAATTAATCTGAGAACCCACTATTTTTTGTTAAATCAGTCAGGGCCTAGTAGCAACAGTTTAAGATTCAATTTAAAACACAGAAGAGAACGTTCTGGTTACCTTTCATACCCAGTAGAGAGCTGTAGTTTAAATTTCATAGTCACTCAGGGCCTAGCATCAGCAAAGTACTTTTAGTTTCAAATTAAAACACAGAAGAGAGCTTTCTGGTTAAATTTAGAATCCAGCAGAGAGCTTGTAGTTTAAATTTCATAATAGGGTAGAGCCTAGCAGCAGCAAAGAGCTATAATTTAAATCAAATCAGAATATAGCTTACTTCAGCAGCACAGGACAGGGTACTGTGTAGCAGCCCTTTTTTAATAAGTGTTATATCCCTCCCTCGCTCCCCACACCCACCCTCCCCTGGGATAATCACAGCTTTATAGGTACTTGCACAACTTAAAAGACAGGAGGTGCTCTCAGGTAAAGCTCATTACTCAAATCAGTCATACACTAAGGACCTGAGATTAATTAAGCTTCAGGTGAACAAGGTATATTAAACTTCTTAGGTACAGTTTTAGTGGTATAAATATCCATAGCACCCTTTAGTACATAAAGAACTTAAAAATCTAAACACAAACTTAAAACTAAGATGCAGAAAACAGTCCAGCAGCGGGATGTGGGCTTTCCAGTCTTTTGCATTGAGTGTCACATGTATGATTTTCTCCCAGCTGGTGAGAGGTCTTACGTGTGCACTAGGTGCAAGGAGCTCTCTGCTCTCAGGGAACGAGTCCGTTCTCTAGAGGCTAGAGTAGAAGACTTGGAAAACACAAGACAGACAGAGAGAGGTACATAGACGAGACCTACAGGGATATAGTCCTGAAGTCCCACCTCCAGTCTGGCAGCATTCCTGTTGCCATGGAGGAGAGAGGTCACGTGACAGGAGAGCATCACCCTGGTGTGGCAGGAAGTGATCCTGTAACTAGGACCTGTCCTCCAGGTGATGTAAACCCCTCTCGCACCGAGGAGGTTTCTCCAGGGCCAAGTGCCCATGAGGGAAGGGTTAGGACAGCAGTTATAGTTGGTGATTCGATCATTAGGCATGTAGATAGCTGGGTGGCTGGTGGACGTGAGGATCGCCTGGTAACATGCCTGCCTGGTGCGAAGGTAGCTGACCTCACACGCCACCTAGATAAGGTCTTAGATAATGCTCGGGAGGAGTCTGCTGTCTTGGTACATGTCGGTACCAATTACATAGGAAAATGTGGTAGGGAGGTTCTGGAAGCTAAATTTAGGCTTTTAGGTAGGAAGTTGAAATCCAGAACTTCCAGGGTAGCGTTCTCCGAAATGCTTCCCATTCCACGCGCAGGACCCAAAAGGTAGGCAGAGCTCCGGAGTCTCAATGCGTGGATGAGACAGTGGTGCAGAGATGAGGGGTTCGGATTTGTTAGGAACTGGGGAACATTCTGGGGAAAGGAGGGGCTCTTCCGAAGGGATGGGCTTCACCTTAACCGGGATGGAACCAGGCTGCTGGCATTAACCTTTAAAAAGGAGATAGAGCAGCTTTTAAACTAGATAATAGGGGAAAGCCGACAGTCGCCCAAGAGCGCATGGTTCAGAAGAATGTATCCTTGAAGGATACTACAAAAAGCAGAGAGGTTCCAAAAAAGAGTAAAGTAGCCCAAATGCCCTCGAGTATGGAGCAGACAGAGCTTAAAGATCCCAAATTACCCATGTCTACCAATAACCAAATTAATATGAATAAAATACAGTCTCTAAAATGCTTGTATGCAAATGCTAGAAGTCTACAAAACAAGATGGGAGAGTTAGAATATATAGCACTAAACGAGAGTTTAGATATGATTGGAATATCAGAGACATGCTGGAAGGAGGACAACCAGTGGGACACTGTGATACCTGGGTCCAAACTATATCGTAATGATAGAGCTGATCAAATTGGTGGAGGGGTTGCGCTCTATGTTAGAGAGGGCATTGAGTCAGAAAGGATTAAAGTTTTGCAAGAAACAAAATTTGCTGTAGAATCTCTATGGATTGAAATTCCATGTAAAAAGGGGAAGGCGATGGCAGTGGGGGTGTACTATCGTCCGCCTGGCCAGAATGAACAAATGGATGATGAAATGCTCAAAGAAATCAAGGAAGCTAGCAAAAGTTACAGTGCAGTAATAATAATGGGTGATTTCAATTACCCCGGCATCGACTGGGTCAGTGTCACAACAGGACATGCTAGGGAGATAAAGTTCCTAGATGAAATAAATGACTGCTTCTTGGAGCAGCTGGTTCATGAACCGACCAGAGGGGAAGCAATATTAGACCTAGTCCTTAGTGGAACACCAGATGTAGTGCAAGAGATAAGGGTGTTGGGGCCACTTGGCAATAGTGATCATAGCATGATCACCTTTGATTTAATTAGTGGAGGAGGGATAGTAAGGAAATCCACAGTACTACCCTTTAACTTTCGAAAGGGAGACTATGATAAAATGAGGAAAACCATTAAGAAAAATCTAAAAGGAGCAGTTGCAAAGGTTAAACACGTACATCAAGCTTGGGTGTTGTTGAAAAATACTATCTTGGAAGCCCAGACCAGCTGTATTCCACGCTTTAAGAAAAGTGGAAGGAAGTCCAAAAAACTGCCAGCATGGTTTAAAGGTGAGGTCAGAGAGGCTGTTGTTGCCAAAAAAGCATCTTTCAGGAAATGGAAAAAAAAGCCAAACGATGAAACCTGGAAACAGCACAAGCACTGGCAAGTCAAATGCAAGGAATTGATAAGGCAGGCAAAGAGAGAATTTGAGAAGAAGCTTGCTGCGGAAGCAAAAACGCGAAATAAAGACCTTTTCAAGTACATTCGTAGCAAAAAACCTGTGAGAGAGTCAGTTGGTCCATTAGATGATAAAGGGGTTAAAGGAGCACTAAGAGGCGACAAGGCGAAAGCGGAGAGATTGAATGAATTCTTTGCTTCGGTCTTTACTGAGGAAGATGTAGGGATGTTACCCATGACTGAAGTGGTATTTAAAGGTGTGGAAGAATTGAAGGAAATATCGATACATCGGGAAGATGTCTTACAACTATTAGATAAACTGAAGAGTAGCAAATCACCTGGGCCGGATGGTATACATCCAACGGTGTTGAAAGAACTCAAAATTTGAGATTGCAGACCTGCTATCAGTAATCTGTGAACTATCATTAAAATCATCTCTAATACCTGAGGATTGGAGGATCGCCAATGTAACACCAATTTTTAAAAAGGGTTCGAGGGGTGATCCGGGAAACTACAGACCGGTGAGCCTGACATCAGTACCGGGAAAAATGGTAGAAACCATCATAAAGAATAAAATTACTCAGCATGTAGATAGTCACGACCTAATGGGAGACAGCCAACATGGCTTTAGACAAGGAAGATCTTGTCTTACTAATCTGTTATGTTTTTTTGAAGGAGTGAATAAACAGGTGGACAAAGGTGAGTCGGTTGATATTGTGTATCTGGACTTTCAGAAAGCCTTTGACAAGGTCCCTCATGAGAGATCTTTGGCAAAACTAAAGAGTCATGGGATAGGAGGCAGTGTACTATTGTGGATCAGGAACTGGTTAAAAGATAGAAAGCAGAGGGTAGGGCTAAATGGCCAATTTTCCCAATGGAGAAAGGTGAATAGTGGTGTACCCCAGGGATGTGTGCTGAGTCCGCTGCTTTTTGACATATTCATAAATGACCTGGAAAGTGGAATAACGAGTGAGGTTATCAAATTTGCAGATGACACAAAGCTATTTAAAGTTGTTAAAACCCAGGAGGATTGTGGAAAATTGCAAGAGGATCTTGATAAATTGGAAGACTGGGCATCAAAATGGCAGATGAAATTTAATGTGGAGAAGTGCAAGGTTATGCACCTAGGGAAGAACAACCCAAACTATGGTTACACGATGCAAGGTTCCACATTAGGAACCACCACCCAGGAAAAAGATTTAGGCGTCATTGTGGATACCATGTTAAAACCCTCGGCCCAGTGTGCAGCGGCGGCCAAGAGAGCAAATAGAATGCTAGGTATGATAAGGAAAGGAATGGAAAATAAAGCAAAAGATATTATAATGCCTCTATATCGTTCCATGGTGAGACCACACCTTGAATATTGTGTGCAATTCTGGTCGCCGTATCTTAAAAAGGATATAGCGATTTTAGAAAAGGTTCAGAGAAGAGCCACCAAAATGGTAAAGGGGATGGAAGGCTACTCCTATGAAGAAAGGCTAAAAAGGTTGGGGCTCTTTAACCTGGAAAAGAGACGGCTGAGGGGGAGATATGATAGAAGTCTATAAATTAATGAACGGAGTGGAACGGGTAAACGTAGATCGATTGTTTACCTTATCAGAATATAGAAAGACTAGGGGACATGCAATGAAGCTACAGGGCAAACTATTTAAGACTAATAAAAGAAAATATTTTTTCACTCAACGTGTAATCAAACTCTGGAATTTGTTACCGGAGGATGTAGTAAAGGCTGTTAGTATAGCTGGGTTTAAAAAAGGTTTGGACAAGTTCCTGGAGGAAAGGTCCATAAACCATTATTAAGAAGGGACCCAGGATATCAATGCTTGAACCAATACAAGCATTGTGGAACCTGTATCCCTTGGGGAAACTGCTAGGTACGTATGACCTAGATTGGCCACTGTTGGAAACAGAATACTGGGCTTGATGGACCTTGGTCTGACCCAGTATGGAATATCTTATGTTATGTTCTTATGTAACTACGCCCCCTCGTATTTATACAAGATTTTATTAATATAACACAGGCTACCATAACCCCCCACTTCGATTTCGCCAACCTAATACTTATGGGCATTTCAAAACAAGACATCAAAAGAATTCAACTAGCGCAAAATGCAACAGCTAGAATTATATTAAAAATAAACTCACTCCAACACATAACACCGATACTAGCATCCCTTCACTGGTTGCCAATACAAAGCAGGATAATATACAAAACAACAATAACTGCATTCAAAGCCTTAAATGACATGGCTCCGAAGACATTATGTAATCTAATATGCAAAGAACCACCTAAGCCTTCTCATAGAAAAGGACAATTAAATAAACTAAAGATTCCAAAAGAATTCATAAAAACTCACAAATTAACAAACAATAGAGCCTTTTCCCACATAGTTCCAACCATCTGGAGATCACTGAATTCCGGAAAAAATTGAAAACGTATCTATTCACTAAACACTATAATACCATGGAAAACCCTCCACTCGACTTAGATAAAGGCTAAACAGGAACCTGCCCACATCAAGTATATACTCCCTACTATAACGGACAACATACATGGCTTAAACGAAATGACGCTCCATTCTATTATGCCCTAATACCTCCACATGTATATAGTTGCAACTGTTATGTACTGCCTTACGTTGTACAGACATTACATTTTGTTTAGATAAATTGTTACTCACACTGTTTTAGTTGAAATATTCTGCTTAGTTATTACTCTCTGCTTTGTTTAAGTTAAGATGTTCTATGTAAAAAGTTAAGATGTTCTATGTAAAACAAACTTCGCTTTGTTAACTGTTGTTAATTGTACACCGCAACTGATCGCTGGAAGATGCGGTATATAAATGAGTGTTAAATAAATAAATAAATACAATTTTGTGGCCGTGTTCCGTTCAGACAATATATTCCCAGCAAACCTGGGAAATATGGCATAAAGCTATGGATGTTGTGTGACAGTGCAACGTCATATGTTCTGCGTCTTCAAGTATATACAGGAATGGAACTCGGACAAAACAGGAAACAGAATCAGGGTGAAAGGGTTGTGCTGCAGCTCACTGAAGGATTGACACGATCTGGCAGAAATGTTACTGTTGACAATTTCTTCTGCAGTTTATCCCTGTCACGGAAATTGCTAGAAAAACAAATGACACTTTTGGGGACAATTCGAAAGAACAGAAAAGAATTACCTCCTGAATTTGTAACAGCAAAGGGCCGAGAGGTATTCACTTCACTGTTTGCCTTTCGCGATGACGCCACTCTGGTTTCCTATTGCCTGAAGAAAGGAAAAGTGGTGGTGGTTCTGAGCAGTTTCCATGATCAAGAAGAAGTAGATAACATGGATCCACTACTCTTTCTTTACGGAAAGAGTAGTGGATCCGTGGAATAGTCTCCCAGTGGAGGTGGTAGAGACGAGGACAGTAACTGAATTCAAAAAAGCATGGGACAAACACAGAGGATCTCTAAAGGTAAAAAGTGGACTGTTGTAGTTATGGAAGGACTGACTATATATAGGCCATGTGGTCTTTCTGTCGTCATGTTTCTGTTTCTAACACAAGTCCAGACAAAAAATCACGCATGATCTTGGACTATAATTCTAGTAAAGGTGGAGTAGATATGGCAGATCAAATGTTGCGCACGTATACCACAAAACAAATGACAAGACGCTGGCCAGTGACAATCTTTTACAACATGTTGGACATCAGTGCTTTGAACGCCTTCATTGTTTGGATGTCACTAAATCTAGAATGGCAGTCCAAGTCAAAGCACAGACGACGTCCATTCCTCTTGGAATTAGGAAAGCAGTTGCTTCAGAGTAATTGCAGCCAGACTTCTTCCAGCTTTGAAGAAGCCACTGATGCTGTTTGCAATGTCGGGATCCCAAAGAAAAGGGCAAGGTGTCACTGCTGTTCCAGAGAAAAAGACAAGAAAAGCAACATAGTTTGCACCTCCTGCAAGCGCAGTGTTTGCAAAGAACATTCAGAAATTGTCTGTCTCATGCAAATGACTGTAGTTCTTTACTGTGTTCATCAAGTGCATGCAAAAACTGCTTTCATGGCAACTCTTCTTCATGTAATTTTATGATAAAGCATTAAATTTCAGAACATTTAACCTTCATATAATAAAAAATTAATTTGGAATAATATTTTGTCTGTTTAGTTTAAATTCTCATGGTTAACAATTAAAATTCGTCGTGGGGTCATTTATGACCCCAATGGTATTCAGTGTGTGCAAAAAATCTCGGTAATTCCAGGGTTAACAAGCGGAGTAAAACGTCTTCTCTGCTTCTTAAAAGTAACCTCCCCGCAAATGTAGCAAAATGAATCCTGATGATTAGCACACTTTCGAGGCATTGTTAAACAACTACAAGCGATAACCGTGATATTTATTAACCAACTGCTGTTTATGAAATAGATTAATGCAAACTCACTTCCATTCAGATTCTGGTTTTTTCAAATAATACAAACCACAATCGCTGATGGCGACAGAAAGCATACCAATACATGGCTCAGCGTTTTCTGCTTGTATCAGCCGGACCAGTAGGGCAAGGGACCCGGTTAATTAATTATATTATAACTACATGACTCAGCATTTTTGGTTGTGGCTGACAACATACAATAATAATTATGATGGAATTTTTTGTATTCAACCTTTGCTTACTGAAACAAAACTGTAACTGCTAATTTACAGTAATGTACACACTTTACTAGATGATATCTCCTGAAGTATGGGTGATAGAAAAATTCTGATACCATATTTGTAAACAAAATGGGAAAAAATATATATGAAACAGGTCAGATCGGGTCTGTGACAAAAATTGTGTTGACCAGTGTAATCAAATACCACCAAACAATCATCAAAAAAACTCAAAACACCTGTCCAGCAAACCTGATAAAATCAAATTTATTTATTTTTATTTTTATTTATTTATTTAATACTCTTATATACCGCGCTATTCGACATCAGTGCCGTTTACATGGAACATCAAAAGAGGTTTAACGGTGAGGTTACACCGTAAATTACAGATAACAGGGAGATTAACTTGGATAACATGTTAACTATTTACACAAAAAGCATACCAGAAAGTATATACACTATGTACATCATATTGTGGAATGGTTACTGGGTAGTTAAGGATCTGTGTTATATATATAAATACCGCCAAACAAGTTCAAATACCACCACACGCGATTTAATAAATTCTGCACACAGTGTAGAATCAACGCAAAGGTAAGGCAAAATAAAATTGCAGTGTAGAATCAACGCAAAGGCTAGGCAAAATAAAATTGCAGAGGCAAGCAAGTCACAGTGGTTTGAACCAATTCGAAGGCAAGGCATAGGCAAGTTAGAACAAAATTGGAAAAACCCACCAAAATCACCAAATTCTTGACACTTTGTTGTGTCTACCCAAAAACGTTTAATGAAAGCGAACTATAAAGCGACCAGCACACGACACAACTAATACGGTAAGTGTATTCAGGTAAAGCCCGGGCGAATGGATATCGCCCGGCATATAACACACTTCTAAGGGGTGTTGGGGCGGGGGCAGGAATGGGTGATTCTGAGAGGCAGGAGACCAGGCATGACTCTGGGCCTGTGGCGTCTCGTCGTGGGGCGCGGGCAGCGGCCCCCTGAGGTACCCACAAACTATTGGCATGAAAACAACTAGCGCCCCCCCCCCCATACACTCGCAGGCAAGGTTCCTGCAGGCAGGGAATAAAGACAGGCAAAGATAAGCAGCGGCGGCAAGCCCTCGGCAGACGACCTGCCGGCACGAGCCCTCTCCTAGCAACGGAGCGAGCTGCTGGAGAGATGGAGCCAAGTGGGGCTGGCGATCTACCTCTGACCTCTCCGCAATCTACTGGTAGATCGCGATCTACCTGTTGGACATGCCTGCTCTACACCAACTCCAGCCTGTTTATATCATTTTGAAGGTGTGGTCTCCAGAATTGCACATAATACTTCAAATGAGGTCGCACTAGAGACTTAGACACTATCACCTCCTTTTTTCTGCTGGCCGTTCTTCTCCCTATACGCCCAAGCATCCTCCTGGCTTTCGCAGTTGCCTTTTCTACCTGTTTAGCCTACTTTAAGTCATCAGACACAATTACGCCCAAATTCCACTCCGCTTTTATCAACAGAAGTACTTCACCCCCTACACTGTACCGCAGCTTTGGATTTTTGTAGCCCAAATGCATGACCCTTATTTTTTAGCATTAAATTTCAGTTGTCAAATTCTAGACCATTCTTCAAGCTTAGCTAGATCCTTCTTCATGTTATCTACTCCTTCCTGGGTGTATACTCTGTTGCAGATTTTGGTATCATCCACAAACAAGCAAACCTTATCCGACAGCCCTTTTGCAATATCACTAACAAAGATGTTAAACAGAATTGGACCAAAGACAGATCTCTGCAGCACACCACTGGTAACTACCTTCTCAGAGTAAGCTCCATTTACCTGTACCCTTTGTCGCCTTCCACTCAACCAATTTCTAACCCAATCGGTAACTTTTGGATCTATCCTAAGGGTGCTCTGTTTATAAGTCACACCTGTGCAGAACGGTTTCAAAGACTTTATTGAAATCTAAATATACCACATCTAGGGTTTCCCCCTCTGTCCAACTCCCTGGTCACCCAGTCAAAGAAATCAATCAGATTGTCTGACAAGACCTGCCTGTGGTGAATTCATGCTGCTTTGGATCCTGCAATCCATTGGACTCCAGAAACCTCACTATTCTCTTTTAGCAGGCTTTCCAATAATTTACTAACTACATATGTTAGACTAACCGGCCTGTAGTTCTCAATGTCATCCTTGCGTCCGCTTTCGTGTAAAGGGACCACATGTATCTTTCTCTAGTTCACTGGCACCACTCCCGACTCTTAAAGAGGCATTGAAAATATCAGACAATGGAGCTGCTAGAACGTATCTCATCCAGACCCATGGCTTTGTGTACTTTTAGTTTTGCTAGTTTCTCACAAACATAGTCTTCTGAAAATCGTTCAAGATCCATGTCACTTCTGTTCGAATCGCCAACTATAATGGCCGTTCTAACCATTTTCTCTTGGGCACATGGCCCTAGAGAAACCACCTCTGTACGAGAGGGTTTTTCATCACCTGAAGGACAGGTCCTAGCTACAGGATCACTTCTGCCACACCAAGGTGATTCTGTCCTTTCACATGACCCCTCTACTTCATGGCAACTGAGAGGCTGCCAGACTGGAGGTAAGAGTTGCCTCATCAATGTGCTCCATTTCTTTGAAGCTGTGAATAAACATGTAAATACAGGTGAGCTAGTTAATATAGTATATTTGGACTTTCAGAAAATCATTTGACACAGTCTCACATGAAACTAAAAGGTGTCACTTTTCAGAGCCCGTTGCTATTCAGCAGTATAATGTTAAATGAGCTCTACTTTTTTACCTTCATATATAAATAACTAACTTTTTTGACCTATTCGAGACTATCGCAATCAGGTCTCAGAATTTAGACTGCTTATTCAAGTTTGCTCATTAAAGGCAAAACTAAGCGTCTGTTGTACATCAACGACCTGTATAATATTGCTAATTTAGTCTTCCACTGATACTTAATGTTTTCTTTCTCTCATTTCGTTTTTTTGACTTTTTTTTGAAGATTTTTTTAATATTATTTTATATAAAACTATCCATAACTCATATATAAAGCACATGCAAGAAGCTGGTGAAGATAGTGAAGGGTTACTTAGCTTTGCTCAATTTTAGAACTCACGATCCCCTTGTGACTTCACGTGAAGGGGGTTGTTGTGACTTTTCATCCAGTTTGTCAAGCCGAGATTTTCACTTTCACTCGATGCCGCACTAGTCATGTGTTATTTCAGCTGAAAATTCAAGATTGCACTCTCACTCGCTGCCACGTTGGTCTGTTATCATTTCAGCTGGAACTCCATATGGTTATGGGGAAAAACTCAAAATGTTCAAATTCCCTGTTCAGATTCCCGACGCTACAACTTGGCGCCGTGGCGTTTCACTCATAATGTTTCGTCAGGGGATTGCCTTCATAAAGATAAAAAACTTTATCAATATATAATAGCTACAAAGTAAAAGTTAGTTAGACACGCTGTTCAAATGAGTAACTCACGGCTCCTCTCCTTGAAATGTGTTCTTCACTCAAAAAAACGCCGCGCATGCGGAATGACTCATACGCTGGGATTTAAATACTAGTAGGAGGGAACAAGTGAGATATACCCAAAGAGTGTGATGATGCGTGCGGATTAGCATACACCCCATTCAATCGAAGTGTTAAGGCCTTTAGGACTTAAAGTATTCAATCGGAAGATCCATTCTTGTTCTTTACGAAGTAACACCTGATCGCGAGACTTTCCTTTTGATCCTCTAATGATGTGATCAATACAAAAACATTTCAATGCAGTAAAATCATGTTTGTCCAGGCAGTGAGACACTATGGGGGCTTGTAATGTTTTGCACTTCATCCGGCTGCGATGTTCTCGCATTCTGACTTGAAATTCACGGGTAGTTTTTCCAATATACAGCAGCGAACAGGGGCAAAGGATCCCATAAACTACATGCGTAGATTTACATCAGTACCGGGAAAAATGGTAGAAACCATCATAAAGAATAAAATTACTCAGCATATAGATAGTCATGACCTAATGGGAGACAGCCAACATGGCTTTAGACAAGGAAGATCTTGTCTTACTAATCTGTTATGTTTTTTTGAAGGAGTGAATAAACAGGTGGACAAAGGTGAGTCGGTTGATATTGTGTATCTGGACTTTCAGAAAGCCTTTGACAAGGTCCCTCATGAGAGACTTTTGGCAAAACTAAAGAGTCATGGGATAGGAGGCAGTGTACTACTGTGGATCAGGAACTGGTTAAAAGATAGAAAGCAGAGGGTAGGGCTAAATGGCCAATTTTCCCAATGGAGAAAGGTGAATAGTGGTGTACCCCAGGGATCTGTGCTGGGTCCGCTGCTTTTTGACATATTCATAAATGACCTGGAAAGTGGAATAACGAGTGAGGTTATCAAATTTGCTGATGACACAAAACTAGTTAAAGTTGTTAAAACCCAGGAGGATTGTGGAAAATTGCAAGAGGATCTTGATAAATTGGAAGACTGGGCATCAAAATGGCAGATGAAATTTAATGTGGAGAAGTGCAAGGTTATGCACCTAGGGAAGAACAACCCAAACTATGGTTACACGATGCAAGGTTCCACATTAGGAACCACCACCCAAGAAAAAGATTTAGGCGTCCTTGTGGATACCATGTTAAAACCCTCGGCCCAGTGTGCAGCGGCGGCCAAGAGAGCAAATAGAATGCTAGGTATGATAAGGAAAGGAATGGAAAATAAAACAAAAGATATTATAATGCCTCTATATCGTTCCATGGTGAGACCGCACCTTGAATATTGTGTGCAATTCTGGTCGCCATATCTTAAAAAGGATATAGCAATTTTAGAAAAGGTTCAGAGAAGAGCCACCAAAATGGTAAAGGGGATGGAAGGCTACTCCTATGAAGAAAGGCTAAAAAGGTTGGGGCTCTTTAACCTGGAAAAGAGACGGCTGAGGGGAGATATGATAGAAGTCTATAAATTAATGAACGGAGTGGAACGGGTAAACGTAGATCGATTGTTTACCTTATCAGAATATAGAAAGACTAGGGGACATGCAATGAAGCTACAGGGTAAACTATTTAAGACTAATAAAAGAAAATATTTTTTCACTCAACGTGTAATCAAACTCTGGAATTTGTTACCGGAGGATGTAGTAAAGGCTGTTAGTGTAGCTGGGTTTAAAAAAGGTTTGGACAAGTTCCTGGAGGAAAGGTCCATAAACCATTATTAAGAAGGGACCCAGGATATCAATGCTTGAACCAATACAAGCATTGTGGAACCCGTGTCCCTTGGGGAAACTGCTAGGTACGTATGACCTAGATTGGCCACTGTTGGAAACAGAATACTGGGCTTGATGGACCTTGGTCTGACCCAGTATGGCATATCTTATGTTCTTATGTACAGGTAGTATGATGACGTAAATGATAAGTTTTATCAGCATATGTAAAGTGTTGTGTCTCAAATGTTATGTCACATATTAAACATTGACCGCATTTATAGTGGCCCGGTGTTTCAATCAGATTTGATTGAATAGAGGTACGCAACACGGTAGGGCTGAAAATTTCTTTAAAATTGTTATGACGTCTCCATACACATTGGATCTGTAAATCTTCTAGTCCTGGTGTGGTACTGAAAATGTTACTGTGTTTTCTTAATATTCGCTGAATTTGATAGCTGAACGGAGAATATTTTGTTACAAAATGTATTTTACCTTCTGAACGTGTTTGTTTTGGCAATGGATGAAATAATAATTCTCTATTCAAATACAAGGCTCGTTTATAGGCTGTTTTTACGATGTGTTGGGGATATCCTCTAGACAGGAATTTCTGTTGTAAAGCTTTGGCTTGCTGTTTATATTCCATCAAACTGGAACAATTTCTGCGAAAGCGTAAAAACTGTGAAAAAGGAAGACTGTCTCGGAGTTTTTTAGGATGGGCACTTGTATAATGCAACAGACTATTGCGGTCCGTCGGCTTCTGAAATATTGTGGTTTGCCATTGGTTATGCTTCTTAAAGATGCGTATGTCCAGATATGTGATAGTGTAGGGATCACAAATATGTGTGAATTGAATGTTAATATCACAATTGTTCAACCATTGTACGAATTCTTGTAGAAGTTGCTTAGTGCCTTCCCAAATTAAAAACACATCGTCGATATAGCGCAGCCATAATTTTATATTAGAGACGTAAGGTGAAGATGATGACAGCCATCTGTTCTCAAATTTGGCCATGTATAAGTTTGCAATCGAAGGGGCACAAGTTGCGCCCATGGCTACACCTGTCTTTTGTAAATAGATATTATCTTCAAATATGAAATAATTGTGAAATAACACCAATGTTAACAATTCCTGAAGAAATTGAAGTTGGTGCTCTATTAAATCCCCTCTGGTCTGTAAAGCTTCAACTACTATATCAAAGGCTGCCCCTTGCGGGATGCTCGTGTAAAGTGCTGTCACGTCCAGGGTAGCTAATAAAATTCCTGGAGCTTGAGCCCATTCACTGTTGTTGGATAAAGTTGTCAAGAAATGAGTGGTGTCTTTAACATATGACGGAATAGTTGGAATAAGAGGGCGCAGAAAAGAGTCGATAAAAATCGAAAGTGGTTCTAAAATTGACCCTTTTGTTGATACAATCGGTCTTCCTGGAGGTTGTGTGAGGCTTTTGTGTATTTTGGGGACTAAATATAGCTTGGCCAATTCAGGATTCTGTTCATTAAGAAAATGCCACTCTTTGCGCGAAATTATTCCTGAATCCTTTGCCTGTGATGTTAACTCTGTTATTGTTTGTTGTAATGATGAAGTAGGATCTTGTTCTAACTTCTGATAGGTATTAATGTCAGAAAGTTGTCTGATTGCCTCTTTTAAATATTGTTGTCTATGCAGGACTACCACACTTCCTCCTTTGTCTGCTCTCTTTATAACCAAATCTTCTCGGGCACGGAGATCTCTTAACGTTTGCATTTCCTCCCTAGAGAGAGTATTATGCTTCCATCTATTACATTTATGAATCAACCGAGTGACATCTTTCACTCACATGAGACACAAAGAAATTAAATAGTCATGGTATAAAAGGTAATGTCCTAGTGTGGATTGGGAACTGATTAAAAGATAGAAAACATAGTAGGCTTAAATGGTTAATTTTCTCATTGGAGATAAGTGGATATTGGCGTAGCTCAAGGACCTATACTGTGACTGATACTTTTTAACATTTATAGATTACCATTGCTCCATGGTGTGACTGCATCTTTAGTGTTTGCAATTCTGATAGTCTCATCTCAAAACCGATATAACGGAATTAGAAAATGTGCAAAGAACAACCAAAATAATGGGGATGGGATGATCTCCTATGAGGAAGGGCTAAAGAGGTTAGGACTCTTTAGTTTGGAGAAGACTGCTGAGAGGAAATATAGTAGAAGACTGTAAAATCGTAAGAAGAGTAAAACAAATAAACATAACTTAGTAGTTTACTCTTTCAAAAAATGCAGACACTACTGGTTAAGCCATGAAGTTACAAAGTAGTACATTAAAAACAAGCAGGAGGCAATATATTGTTACTCAGTGCATAATTAAGCTGGAGGCTGTGGTAAAAGTGCATAAGCTGTTAAGGTAGTAGACTTAGAAAATTCACTGCTTATCCCTGGGGGTTGGCAGCATGGAATCTTGCTACTTTTTGGGAGCCTACCAAGTATTAGGATAAAGTAATGTGATCGATGTGTCAGTCTACTTTATTAGAAACAAAGGAAAATAAAATGATACCTTTTTATTGGACTAGCTTTCAAAGATAAAATCACCTTCAGGTCAAGTCAGCATGAGCAACAGATGACACTACCATAATATGTAAGTAAATCACCAAGGCAGTCCATGAATAGTGCTTTAGTGGTTCACTTATATATTATATATATTGCCAGCATGGTTATATGTTGTAAATAGTTTATAAAGCAACTGTACATAGTTCCCCTGTTCTATCCCAAGTTATTCATCCTGTTATAATGTAAGCCTATGGCCGTTTGTCTGTGGCAATATTTCTGTTATTTGTAAACTGCACTGATACGAAAAAGCGCGGTATAGAAGAACTGTAAATAAATAAAATTATGGCATTGTCATCTGTTGCTCATACTCGGGGCTGTATCAAGGGCTGTGCGAGCGGTGCGCCCACACAGGGTCCAAGTACAGAAAGGGTGCTTATATCATCACTAGACTTCGAAGAAGCTCAGAGAGGGTGAGTTACTACATGTGGCTGTGGCTGAGAAGGGCGCCAGATTCATTAATCGCCCAGAGTGCACAGCTCATACTGTCCTGACATGAAGAATAAGGTTTTGCCTTTGAAAACTAGTCCTAGAAAGTATTAATTTAGTCCAGGGGTTCTCAACCCAGTCCTTGGGACACACCTAGCCAGTCAGGATTTCAGGATAATCACAATGAATATGCATGAGAGATTTTCATGCGCTGCCTCCATTGTATGCAGATCTATTATATGCATATTCATTGTAGTTATCCTGAAAACCTGACTAGCTAAGTGTGTCCCAAGGACTGAACTCCTGAGTCTAGTAAAAAGGTATCGCCTTATTTCCTTATCTTTCCTTTTTCTTCTAAGTACCAGGTAATTGTGGTCTGTATTTGCCACTGTTGGAAACAGTATGGCATATCTTATGTTCTTATGAATTAATTTTTTTTGCCAATTTTTATCTCCTCTGAGCACTCCTTTTACCCCTTTAGTCCTCTCCCCTCATGCTCCTCTCCCCATTTCTCTTCACCCCAGACTGCAGTGATAAAACTGGAAATGCTTGGGGCCACCCCTCTTCCTTTGAACAGACTTCCTGTTACAGAGGGGCAGCACCTAACAGGACATCAAGGGCATGTATGGGCTCAGAGGTGCCACAATCCTTCTTATTTTTATGTTGCAAGCACTAGATTTGCTTTGGTAGCACAGCACCCAGGGGCCCTGGGCTCCACACCTTGCTGGGCCCAGAGTGCAAGAGAGTAGAGGGACTGACTCTGGTTGCTCTTCTTGCTAATGGGGATTGGCGACAAGGTGGGGAACAGGGAGGCAGGAAAAATAAATGGCAGCTATGGGGGTTCCTTCAAATGTTGCTGTATTTATTTTATTTATTTAACAATTTTTCTATACTGCCTTATTTAATCAAGACGGTTTACGTTAAAAACTTTAACTGTTGCAGAAAACTTGCATGTAAAAACAATAAAACTTAATCACAAACTTTTCTGTGGGGAACAGGGGAGTGGATAAGCTGGTATTGCTGAAAGCACAACTTATGTGCACTGACAATGGGGAGGGGGTAAATGGGTAGTGCAGGAAGCACAACTTATGTACAAGGAAAAGAACTGTCCTGTATTTTTCCTAAGTATAATTGTGAAAATGTTTTTATTGCTTTTTATTAATGTTTTGATTATATTTGCCTTAACAATCATTCTTTGCTTTTTGGATAATATACAGAAACATAATTTTTACTCCGGGAACAAGCAGGAAGTCAGTCCTCATATATTGGTGATGTTAGCACCAACAGAGCCTGTGCGGATTCACTCCCCAGCATTCAAAGAAAGCCTTTGGGAGTTAGACCGCGCATGCACGGTCACCTTCCCGCCCAAGGGTGCCATCTTACCTCAGTCGTCTTTATTCCACAGAGCCCTGAAGATGTCCTGTATTTGTCCCCGGTAAAAGTTGATTTTTCTTCCATCTTATCCTGTGCGTTTTCATGCCCATTTTGCCGGCCGGTTCCATGATCACCTCCTTGCCACCCAAGTCTGCCCTCACCTCTGCATTGCATTTTCTTGGGTATCTTTTTTTCCTTTCTGTTTGTGGGCATGGGAGATCCCTTGTGCCCTCCCTGACCGGGACGTGTGTGTTTAATCTTGTGGGTGCTGTGTTCCCCGCTATGTCTACGATCAGTGGATTCAAGCAATGTGGCAAATGCCCCCCACCATGTCCATCATGAACCACCACAGTAGCTGCATCCGGTGCCTCGGGGCTGACCATGACTCTTCCTGCCTGCTCTGCCTGCAGATGTCAGGCAAGAGCCGGAAGAATCGTGAGCAGCAGCGTAAGAAGCTGTTTAGCTTGAAGGGCTCGGCTGCAGGGCTGGCCAGAAGCATGGAGTCACCCTCAGAGGCTGTGTCAGATGACACGGCATCACGCAGGCATGCTTGATCCATACCCTGAGGTTGTGAAGTTTTGGACCGGGGATTGTCCTACGAGGACCTCCCCCCACAGGTTCAAGACATCATCCCAGTCAAGGCCGAAGATGATCCGACCCCAGTGCCAGAGGTAAGTCCTCAGATACCCAGTCTCTGTGCCCTTTACCTGATGCTGAGGGTGATGGTCAGAAGTGGCCCTCAAAGCTGCCCTGGCTGGAGGAAACTCCCACCGCATCAGGGAAACAGACCAGGTCCCCCCAGCGCAATCGCCATCGATGACTTCCCTGTGAGGGACCCGGCTCTGGACTTGCTGCCATTGAGACCCAAGCCAGCTACTGCAGATCCTACTGGCATTGAGGCCAGGATGGTGGCCTTGGAGTGCTGCCTGACTGTCCTCCTCGAGGTGCAGTGAGGCCGGACACCCAGTGTCTCCAGGTCATCTGTGCCGACCACTACACCCTCCACTGCCAGGACCTCCCAGGAGGACATCCAGCCTGTCTTGGAGCAGTTCACAGGCTTGGAACCAAGGCAGTTGACCTCCCACTAAAGGCACTACTCACTCCCAAGTACCTCTGTGTCAGGCGCCATGTGCCCTGACTCCAGCGGTGCATCGGCTTGATGACCGCCCAGGGTTCAAGGCCTCCTCTAGCTCTGAATCAGGATGGGAGACTGATGACGAGTTGCACGATACCCTGGTACATAGAGATGTGCCCTCTGAGCCATCTCCACAGCAGGAGCACTGACGATCACTGCCCAAGGACCTTGCATTCATCCGCGGAATGCAGAGCCAGAGGAAGTGCCTTGTCCTGAAGACCTGGAGATCCTATGAGGCCCCTCCGAAGGAGGCACTGACTGTGCCGATTCCCCCATCCTAGAACGCTTGTTCTTCATGATCTGGGAAAGCCTGGTGACGGTGGCCATAGTGATCCAGTGACTCAGTTCTCCATATCGAGTTGGCAAGAACCCAGGGTTTCAAAAAATACAGTTGCCTCACAACTCCATGATGTTGGCCATGCGTCGGATGAAGTGTCAGAAGATGCATTCCTCTGTGCCACCTGGCAGGGAGGCCCGCACCATGGATGGCTTTGGCAGGCAGTGCTGCCAGGGCTTCATGCTCGCTGCCCATATTCAGGCATACCCAGCTGTACATGAGCATGTAGCATGTACCTGAGGGACCTGGCAAAGGAACTCAGTGGGTTCTTGGCTGGGCTGGCAGGGGAATTCCTTGAGCGCTTCCGGACCTTAGTCTCCATGGTTAAAGAATGCTCCGAGTTTCAAATTCAAGCAGCTTTTGGCTTAGAGTCCATGGCCCATATGACTGCGGTGGGCATTAGTACCCGCTGTCTGGCCTGGTTACAGTCCTCGGACTTGGAGCAGTGGGTAGAGGACAAACTGGCCGATGTCCCCTGCTGAGGCGAGAACCTCTTAGGCAAACCCATGACCGACAAGTCGGCCAAGCTGGAAACAGTTCCTGACCAGGATTAGGCTGTCCAGGAGGACAGTTGACTCTTCCCGTAGGAAGGCTTCGGGGAAAAAGACCTTCCACCCGAAGGGGAAAAAGGCTTATAGGAAATACCCCTCAGTTTCCGGCCTATCAGGCTCCCTAACAGGGGCAGCAGGCCAAGGGCTAGGGGTATGGCCCTCATAAAAAAAGTCCCCAAGCCCCAGACATCGCCCTAGCTGCAGTCTGGGGGGGGGGGCTTTTGACTCCTTGGGCACAGCCAGTTTTCCCCAAGAAGGCCAGGGCCCAAAGCACACGGGAGAACATCTGGTCCATTTTGCGCTCATCTGGCCAGGCATTACCACCGAAGTCTGGGTATTGCAGGTAGTGTGAGAGGGCTACCTTCTCCACTTCAACTAAACGCCGCCTCCCTTCTTTCCAGGGGAGCGTCCCATGACCTACCTGCACAGAGAGCTCCATAAAAAGGAACTCTGAGTCCTACTCAGGGACCGGGCTGAGGAGCCTGTACCTCAGCCCCTCTAGGGCAATGGCTTCTATCCAAGTACTTGTCCCAAAAAAGACAGGCAGCTATCAGTCCATCCAGGATTTGCATGACCTAAACCACTTTCTTGGTCAAGGAGACGTTCAAGATGCTATCTTTTGGAACTTTGTTGCCCTACTACCTTCGGGAAGACTGGCTATGCTCCTTGGAACTCAAAGATGCCTATTCACACATCCTGATCTATCCCCGGCACCATCAGTACCTCCGCTTCATCATCAGATGTTGCCACTATCAATAGAGGGTGCTCCACTTTGGATCTCCTTGGCCCCCAGGGTGTTAACCAAGTGCCCTGGTGGTCATCGCTGCTCACCTCCACTTGCTGGGAGTCTTCGTCTTCCCCTATGTGGACAACTGGCTTATTAAAGGCAAGCTCACCAGAGGAGACATGCAATTCAGCGCACTGCACCATCAGGGTGCTACAAACTCTGGGTTTGTAATGAACTTCCCAAAGTCGCATCTGCTCCCGATTCAGCACCTGGAGTTCATTGGAGCCCTCATGGACTCAACACAGGCCCGAGCCTTCCTCCCTCTGGACCAGATGCAGTGCCTTGCATCCCTAGCAGAGGAGGTGCAGAGCCACTCCGCAGCATCCGCCTGCCTTCTGCTGCACTTCTTGGGGCATGTGACCTTGACCGTTCATGTGACTCCATGGGCACATCTCAGAGTGCGACAGACCCAGTGCACTCTGACCGCTCAGTGGACTAAGGCCATGGGTCATCTGGACGATCAAGTATGGATCACCCAGCCTCTAGCAGCTTCTCTCACCTCATGGTCTGCCTACTCTTCCAGGCTCCTCCAGCACATCGTGTTCTCACTAAGGACGCCTCCAAGCTCGGCTGGGGAGCTCACTGCGACACTCTACAGTCGTAGGGCGCCTGGACTCAGGGTGAGAGCACCTTCCAGATCAACCTCCTGGAACTCCGGGCTGTAACAAACATCCTCCGGGTGTTCTGCACCCACCTGGTGGGTCAGGTGGTGCTCGATTAGATGGACAACCAAGTGGCAATGTTCTACATCAACAAAAGGGGGAGCAGACTCATACCTCCTCTGTCCGGAGGCAGTTTACCTGTGGAATTTCACCATGGAGAATGGCATGATCCACCGGGTGGTCTACCTGCCGTGCCAGGACAATGTGCTCACAGATTGGCTCAGCAGAGTGCTCCGGCCTCACGAGTGGAGACTCGACCCGGAGGTAGTCAACTCCACTTCCAACATTGGGGGACCCTGGCTTTTGACCTCTTTGCCAGCCCCAAGAATGTGCAGCTGGCTCATGGAGGCAAATTCCATGCCAAATGGTGGCAGAAGCTTTTCTCCTACACTGGTCAGGGGACCTTCTGTATGCATGCCCACCTACGCTCCTTGTTCCCAAAACCTTGTTCAAGGTTCAGGCGGATGGGGACCCCATAATCCTCATTGCCCCTCAGTGGCTCCGATAGCCATTGTTCCCCCTGCTCCTGTAGCTGTCACGAGCGGCCCAGATACCCCTGGGCCAGGACCCAGACCTGCTCTCACAGGAGAACAGGTCTCTTCTCCATCCCAACCTCTGGTCTCTTGCCCTGACAGTGTGGATGCTGAAAGGTTAGCCATAGCACATGCCTGCCTCTTCATTGAGATGGAGGACCTTCTACTGGCATCGTGCAAGGATTCAGCACGCGCGTATGCCTTCAAGTGGCGCTGATTCTCTGTCTGGTGTTCCGATAAGCAGCTCACCCCCTTGTTCGGTGCAGGACATCCTGCAATACCTCCTGCACCTCTCCCGGGTTGGCCTGAAGTCCAATTCTATCAGGGTGCATCTCAGTGCGCTAGCGGCGCATCACCACCTCATCGACAGCCAGTCTGTCTCTGTGCACCTACTGGTGGGCCACTTCATGAGGAGGTTTCTCTTCTTTTGGCCCCCCTGTACATCCACCGCCATTGGCGTGGTATTGGAATGTCATCCTTGAGAAGCTGATAGCTCCACCTTTTGAGCCTCTGTCAACGTGCCATCTCAAATACTTGTCATAGAAAATAGCGTCCCTGGTATCGCTCACATCAGCCAAAAGAGTCAGTGAGCAGCAGGTGTTGGTGGCTCATGCCCCCCTACACCAGGTTGCACAAAAACAGGGTGGTTCTCTGGACACACCTGAAATTCCTGCCTAAGGTGGTGTCCACTTTTCACATTAATCCAGAGGTGGTCCTTCCCACCTTTTTTCCCCAGGCCTCACGCTTCCTGGGCATAAGCCTCGTTACACACCCTGGATTGCAAGAGGGCTTTGTCCTTCTACCTTCAGAGGATGCAGCCCCATCGCTGCTTTTTGCAGCTGTTCATCTCCTTTGATGCTAACAGACTCAGGGTTGCAGTCTCCAAGCGTACCCACCTGGGTTGCAGACTACATCTCCTTCACCTATGAGCAGACTGAACCCTCCCAGAAGCATCATGTTACCGCACACAATGTGTGCACCATGGTGGCCTCTGTGGCCAATCTGCACTTGGTCCCTCTGCTGGACATTTGCCAGGTAGCCAACTGGTCTTCAGTCCATACCTTCGCAGCACATTACTGCTTGGAAGAAAGCTCACGTCACAACAGTGTCTTCGGCCAGGCAGTGGAGTGGAGGAGTGGCCTAGTGGTTGGGGCAAAGTACTTCGGGCCGGAAGGTCGGGGGTTCAAATCCCACTAGAGGACAGCAACCTTGGGCCGGAAGGACTGGGGTTTCTAGTCCCACAGGTGCTCCTTGTGGTCTTGGGCAAGCCACTTAACCCTCCATAGCCCATGTTCCCTGTAAAATAGTTCTCTGTGTGCTGTGCTTTCCTGTCTAATCAATGTGTTTATACCTCAAAAATGTCCTGTCATGATTTGACAATTTCCAATCTGTAATCAAACCGCTGCTGATCGCTGGAAGTAGCGGTATACAAATGTATACTAAATAAATAAATAAAATAAATAAATACTTCATTACTTCTTTGGGGAATAGTGCAACTCCCCTCCGGCCTGTTGTATTCAGGCTACCAGTGAAGTGATTCCATGCTCAATGTTGCAACTGCATCTCTGGACTTCTAGCCATTCAGCGCTCCTTGCTGCCCTGTACGATTTGGTTTTTTTGCATCATCCGTGTCTCCTACAGGTTTTTTCGGTAGCCTGTAGATTGGGAGTCCCATATGAGAGGACTGACGTCCTGTTGTTCCTGGAGAAAGTGTAGTTACACACCTGTAACAAGTGTTCTCCTGGGGCAGCAGGAATCAGTCCTCTCACAACCCTCCTTCCTCCCCGTGTTGTTTTTCTTTTTATGCTTGATTAAGCTATGTCCTCATACTGAGGTACGATGGCACCCTTTGGTGGGAAAGTGACTGCGCATGCACAGTCTAACTCCCAAAGGCTTTCTTTCCTCTCATGTGAGGACTGATTCCTGCTGTCCCAAGAGAACACCTATTACAGGTGAGGAACTATGCTTTTTATTTATGTCTTACTGTTGAGTGGACCCAGAATATCCATTGTTTGCCCCAGTACAAGCATTGTGGAACCTGTGTCTTATGGGGAAACTGCCAGGTGATTGAGACCTAGATTGGCCACTGTTGGAAACAGGATACTGGGCTTGATGGACCTTGGTCTGACCCAGTATGGCATATCTTAGCAGGTGAAATCGCCACTTTGTTTTAATTTCTTATTATTTGTACTCCTAGTTTTAATTTTGACCACTGCATTTGTTGCTTGTCTTTGCAATCGGTTTACTTATCCACAATGAATATGCATGAGATGTAAGAACATAAGAGATATCACTTTCTCATTTTTTTTCTGCCAGCTCTATTAAATTGTTAAATTATGGTCTAGTAATTTACATGAACCTGTTGGTTCATGTGAAAGAAACCTTCAGCTGGTATCAGCTTCTGCCAGGTTTTGAAACTTTGACCTAGAGATGAACTTTACAACCCTGCACCAGTTCAATTAATGAATACTTAGTATCAGGAGAGAAGCTTACTGAGGAGTTAAATTTCTCATTTACAGAGGAAAATGTTAAAGATGCACCTTTCTGTATGTAGTAAAATCTGTGACCCAGAGAGGAGTTTCTCTGTTACTGCTTGGTTCTGCTGCAGAACAGCACAAGGGTACCATTACTGGCCAGGAGCCTATCTGTTAATGTTGAAAGTGAACTGGGGCAGGTGGCAAGAACCTCTGGGTATGAGATGTAAAGATGACTTTATGCAATTATGGTATAAAAACAGCAGAAGCAAATCTCATATCTGCATTAGGCAGGAATCTTACACGCAGAGGTGATTTGCTGTTTCCCTTCTCTGCTTTTGCAGGTGTCTATTTGCCGCTGCTTTGGGAACAGACCTTTTGTTGGAAGAGTCCCATTGCTTTGGGATATACAAGAGGCCATTTCTCAGCTCTAGTTGCTATGGAGAATGATGGATTTGACAATCGTGGCGCTGGTGCTAACCTCAACACTGATGATGACGTGACAATAACCTTTTTGCCATTAGTGGACAGCGAGAGGAAGCTTCTGCACATTCACTTCCTCTCTGCTCAGGAGGTGAGGATTTGGGAAAGGGGCCATACCATGCTCTTGACACCATGTGTGCATAAGAGGGGGCATTTTAGAGCTGTGGTGCAAGGGTGAGCAAAGAGGGCAGCACGCCTTAGTGCAGTGGATGTAGGCGTGGATGGTTGATTCAGCATTGCATGTATATGGGTTGGGAGAAGGTTCCTGCTGTTTGTATAGCATGTGAATAAGAACTCAGATGTTTTCTGACCTTGATGCAGTGTTCGTATGACAGGGAATTTCTCAGTAGTGTGTACAGGGGCATGGTGCGCCTATGATGCAAAACTGGAATTCTGCCATACTGTTATCCTTGTAACTTGGCTTTGTAGATACAAGTCCTGTACTCAGCATTTTTGAAACAAAGGTCCTGAAGCTAGATCCATTCCATCTACGTTGACACTGCAGAATTGATAATGTCAAATCGGAAGATAGAATGTCTAAGCCTGAGAATGTCACACACACGCAGTGGAAGTATTCTTAATAGAAGCTTAAATTCCTAGGACTACCATGTTGTGTGCATGGACAACATCCATATTATCAAAGAGTTACGACAATTGGCAAGTAGGCAAATATCATGAGACCAACAGTTTAAAAAGCAGGATGCGCCGGGATGCAGCCGATTTGAAATGCAGCAGCAGCAGGTTTACTTTAAGGATGTAGAGCAGTTTGAATAGAATCTCAGCCCTTTCTAGTGATCTCTGTGGAAGACGCTGCGGTTCAAGAACCGGCCTTGGTCCACATGAAAGGCATTACTAATGAGATCTGTCAATCAAAGGCTCTATCCTAGAGGTAGGAGGTGAACAGTATAAGGAAGAATGGGTGCATTAATGGATAGTCATGAAGGAGTTACTCCCTTACTCTTCATTGGCTGCCAGTAGAAGCCCGTGTGCTGTTTAAGGTGTTGTGCCTGGCTTTTAAAGCTATTCAGAAAGAGATACAATGTAACCAGTAGCCTTAAAAGGCCACTTCTCCAGGACCAAGCAGGAAGTCAGTCCTCACTTATGGGTGACGTCGGCGCCGACGGAGCCCCCGCGGAGCAATTTTCCCCAGCTTTCAAAGAAAGCCTTTGGGAATTGCAGCGCGCATGCGCGGTCCTCTTCCCGCCCAAGGGTGCCATCTTAGCCAGTCGTCTTTTTTCCGCGGAGCCCTACAGACGTCCCCGTCTTGTCCCCGCGAAAAAGTCGATATATTCTTCATTATTTTATTCCTTTTTTCCTTCGGGCCGACAGGCTTGGCTTCAGTCGTCAGACCTTGAGCCCTGGGTGCAGGACAAGTTGGTCGATGTCCCCTGCCGAGGCGAAAACCTCTTTGGCAAGCCCATGGCTGAGAAGGCTGCACAAATTGAGACTGAGACTCTCACCAGGACCAGGCTTTCTAGGAAGACCTCTGCCCCTTCCCAGAAAAAGAAGGGCTCGGGAAAAAAGTCCTTTTACCCGAGGAAGGCGGCTGCCTACAAACAATACCCCCATTATCAGGCCCCTGCAGCTCCCCAACAGGGCCAGCAGGCCAAGGGACGGGGTAACGGGTCCCGTAGGCAGCAAGCCCCCAAGCCTGCACCACCAGCCCCTGCTCCGCAGGGTGGGGGTTTTTGACTCACTAAGCATAGCCTCTCCCCCCCCGCTGGTTCCTCCCAGCACCGGAGGCCGGCTGGTTCACTTCGCCCACAGGTGGTCCAGCATCACCGCAGATGCCTGGGTGCTTCAAGTCGTGCGAGAAGGCTACCTTCTCCACTTCCACCAGGTCCCTCCCTCCTATTTTCCGGGAGAACCTCCACGACCCCCTCTGCACAGGGAATTACTCCTTCAGGAGTTAGCAGGTCTTCTGCAGGATCAGGCGGTGGAACCGGTGCCACACCACCTGAGAGGTCAAGGTTTTTACTCCCGGTATTTTCTAATACCAAAGAGAACAGGAGGCCTCAGACCCATCCTGGACTTGCGCAACCTCAACAAGTTCCTCGTGCGAGAGAAGTTCAAGATGCTTACCCTTGGAATCCTTCTGCCCTACCTCCAGCAGGGAGATTGGCTATGCTCCTTGGATCTAAAGGATGCCTACACGCACATCCTCATCCACCCAAGCCACCGCCAATACCTAAGGTTTGTGGTGGCAGGAAATCATTACCAGTACAGAGTACTGCCCTTTGGCCTGTCCTCCGCTCCGCGAGTCTTCACAAAATGTCTCGCGGTGGTGGCGGCCCATCTCCGGCTTCACGGCCTCTGTCTTTCCGTACCTCGACGACTGGCTCATCAGAGCGGCGTCCGCTCCGGAGGTCACCAGCGCCACACACCGCACGGTGACTCTTCTGCAACACTTGGGCTTTGTTATAAATTTCGCAAAGTCCACTTTGCTCCCCTCACAGGATCTCGAGTTCATCGGCGCAAGGCTGCACACTCCTCAGGCACGGGCGTACCTACCGCTCGACAGGGCTCAACGGCTCATGGACCTAGCCGACCGTTTTCGCAGCCAGCCCCTGGTCTCCGCCAGGCGCTTCCTGAGACTACTCGGCCATATGGCTTCCACCGTCCATGTGACCCCCAATGCCCGCCTGAATATGCGGCCTGCTCAATGGTGTCTCCGCCAGCAGTGGCGACAAGCCACAGGCGGCCTAGCAGACCTAGTGCGCGTCTCCGAGCCGCTGTTCTCGTCTCTCCGGTGGTGGCTTCAGCAGCCGAACCTGATATTCGGAATGCCTTTCCAGTCACCCCAGCCGACCCGGGTGCTGACCACGGATGCATCCCTCCTGGGCTGGGGAGCACATTGCCAAGGGGCACGTACTCAGGGCCTCTGGACCACGTGGGAGTCTGCTCAGCAGATCAACTTCCTGGAGCTCCGGGCGATCCGCCTGGCTCTCAAGGCCTTCTCCCACCTGACTTCCCACCAGTCCGTCCTTGTCCAGACGGACAATCAAGTTGCCATGTTCTACGTGAACAAGCAGGGGGGCACGGGCTCCTTCCTCCTCTGCCGGGAGGCACAGAAGCTCTGCTCTTGGGCCGTCAGTCACGGCATTCTCCTCAAGGCAGTTTATCTCCCGGGCCGAGAGAATTGCCTGGCGGACAAACTCAGCAGGATCCTCCAGCCGCACGAGTGGCGGCTGGATCCCTTGATAGTTCAGAAGCTCTTCCTAAAGTGGGGCCTCCCCACGGTGGATCTCTTTGCCAGTCCTCACAACCGGCAGCTTCCTCGCTTCTGCTCTCGTCAGCCACACCCCCTTCGGGTTGCGGCGGACGCGTTTCTCATTTCATGGTCGGGGAGCCTTCTGTACGCTTTCCCTCCCATCCCGCTAGTCTCTCGGACTCTTTTCAAGGTTCTCCGAGACAAAGCCTTCATGATCCTCGTGGCCCCTCGTTGGCCCAGACAGCCGTGGTTTCCGCTCCTGCTGCAATTAGCGGTGGAGGATCCATTCCCTCTGGGGGTACAACCGGATCTCCTCACTCAGGATCAGGGGTCTCTACTACACCCCAACCTCAGGTCTCTCAACCTCATGGCCTGGCTGCTGAGAGGGTAGTCCTTGCTCCCCTCCTCCTGCCGGCAGAGGTGGAGGAGGTCGTCTTGGCTTCGCGACGGCCTTCTACCCGCAAATGCTACGCCCTTAAATGGCGTCGCTTCGCCATCTGGTGTACCCAACAGTCTCAGGATCCCTTCTCCTGCCCGGTGTCGGTGATCTTGCAGTACTTGCTACACCTCTCTAATCTGGGACTTAAGTCCAACTCCGTCAAAGTTCACCTCAGTGCTCTTTCGGCCCATCATATGCCAGTGGACGGTAGACCTCTCTCCAGCGACCCTCTCGTAACGAGGTTCCTCCGAGGTCTCCTTCTACTTAAACCACCTCTGCGCCCGCCAGCGCCTGACTGGGACCTGAATGTGGTTTTGCAGCGGATCACCTGTCCGCCTTTTGAACCTATGGCTACCTGTTCTCTCCGTTTTCTGTCTTGGAAAACACTGTTCTTGATAGCCCTCACTTCCGCTAGACGCGTAAGTGAATTGCAGGCCCTCGTGTCTGATCCCCCTTACACTCGGTTCTACAAAAATAGGGTAGTCCTACGGACTCACCCAAAATTTCTTCCAAAAGTGGTCTCCCCTTTTCACATCAATCAGGAGGTGGTACTTCCAACCTTCTTTCCCAGACCACACTCCAGCCGAGCTGAAACGGTCCTCCATACCCTGGACTGTAGAAGGGCATTGAACTTCTACCTTGACCGTACGCGGGAGCACCATAAAGCTGCTCAGCTTTTTGTGTCTTTTGACCCCAATAAATTGGGGCTCCCGGTCTCCAAGCGTACTCTGTCCATCTGGGTTGCGGACTGTATCTCTTGGGCTTATGGGGCAGCCGGACTCTCCTTAGCAAGTCGAGTCACGGCTCATTGCGTTCGGGCAAAGGCCACGTCAGTGGCTTACCTCCGCTCTGTTCCGTTGGCAGACATCTGCCGGGCCGCTACTTGGTCTTCGAGCCAGACTTTTGCGGTCCATTACTGCCTCGAGAGGGAGTCCCGCAGGGACAGTGCTTTCGGACAGGCAGTCCTCCGTAATCTCTTTGAGGTCTGAGCAACTCCTACCCTCCATCCCGGATGTGGGCTACCGGTGGGTGATAATTCAGCGAAGATTCTTTCCTTCTGTGCTGCTGAGCTAGAGGGAGCTCATTTTTGTGCTTAGGGTCTCCGGTAGCCTTGAGCTTGGGAGTCCCATAAGTGAGGACTGACTTCCTGCTTGGTCCTGGAGAAAGCGTAGTTACTCACCTGTAACAGGTGTTCTCCAGGAGCAGCAGGAATCAGTCCTCACTACCCTCCCTCCTCCCCTTGGAGTTGCAATCGTCTGCTTTAGTTTTTTGCAAATTTTTATGCTGTCTTTTTTAGCTATGTCATCTGACTGGCTAAGATGGCACCCTTGGGCGGGAAGAGGACCGCGCATGCGCGCTGCAATTCCCAAAGGCTTTCTTTGAAAGCTGGGGAAAATTGCTCCGCGGGGGCTCCGTCGGCGCCGACGTCACCCATAAGTGAGGACTGATTCCTGCTGCTCCTGGAGAACACCTGTTACAGGTGAGTAACTACGCTATCTTTTCAATTCCCTCTATCCAATAATGTTATACAAATCTTTTTATTATACATCATAAATCCTAATCCTATTATAAAAATATATATATCCACCTCATAGATCTTTAATTTTTATACATGTAATTCAATGTATTAATACATTCACGATTTAAAACGCATAATCAATTCAAAACTAATCTCCAGCCATCATATCATACACCTCACATTCACACATATAAACCCTATCATAAATGAGGACAAAACTCTATTATGTTGTTAACTGCCGTCGAGTTGGTGTTGATACCGCATTACTGACTGGAGCACACACTGATCTGAAACATTTGCTTCTCACGATCAAAGTACATAGTCTCAAAATGGGCCTGCACCTTAATTTATTTTATTTATTTAGTTAGTTAGTTTACACTTATATACCGCTACTTCCAGCGATCAGCAGCGGTTTGATTACCAATTTGGGAGATGTCAAATCAGGACAGGAAAATCGGGTCATATATACATAGATTTAGGGTTAGGCACAGCATGCAGGGTTAGACACTTCAAAAGTTAGGTTTACAATATTTACATATTTACAGTTCTCTAATAATTACATTTACACAGGTCGGCATCATGGTGTCACTTTTTTACATCAGGTTATAGTGACATTTAAAAAGATGGGTTTTTATTTTCCTTCTGAAGTCATTTATGTCCTTTATAGCTCGCAGTTCATGTGGTAGATGATTCCAGGTTATCGGGGCTGAGAATGAGAATGCTTTGTTGCTGGTGCTTGCTTTTACTGTTCTGATATTATTAGGAACTTGTAGTGTGTCAGAGTTGATAGTTCTCCTGTCTCTGTTGGTTGCTTGTTGACCAGTGTTGAGAGGAATGAGGGTGCTATGTCATGTATGAGCTTGAATGTGGTTACCAAAGTTTTGTATTGTATTCTGGCCGCAACTGGTAGCCAATGTAGTTCAATCAGTACAGGTGTGATGCGTTGAGTGATTCTTGTTCGTGTGATGATCCTTGCCGCTACATTTTGAGCCAATTGTAAAATATTTAGCGTTTTCTTTGGCAGACCCTGTAGTATGGCGTTACAGTAGTCTAAGTGCGGCATAATGAGTGCTTGTGCCACTGTCCGAAAATCACAGGGTTCGATTAATTTCCTCAGTGGCTGCAGGACTCTGAGTTTGTGGAAGATGGCTTTGTTAGTTTTTCGCAGGTGTTTTTCCAATTGAAGTTTGCTGTCAAGTGTGACACCCAGGTATTTGATCTCGTTTTTTGTGTTATATGTGGTGTTGCAGAGGGTGACCGTCGGAGGGGGTTCAAAGTTCGGTATACTTGATATATACATTACTTCGGTTTTCTTATGGTTAATTGTCATGTTGTTTTGTTGGAGCCATGCTAACATCTCGTACAGGCAGGATTCAAGCTGTGTGTACTTTGGGTTATTTGTGTCTAATTGAGTGTATAACATAATATCGTCTGCATAGATATGGTAGTTGATGTTATGTTTTTTGAAAATGTCAGAGGGGCTGCATGTAGATGTTGAAAAGTAGAGCCGAGAGGGCTGATCCCTGGGGTATGCCTTGCGTTTGAGTGAATCCTTCCGCTTTTTCTCCATTGAATTGTACCTGTGGACTTCGGTTCGTTAATAGAAGACAAAGAAGACAAAGATCGTTAATAGAAGACAAAGAAGACAAAGATCAAGACAACTGGCAAAATCAACAAGTTCATCGTTGAAGGAGAAGAAATTGAAATTGTGGACAACTTTAACCTACTTGGATAAACTATCAATAAAGAAGCAACAAGCAGTCAAGAAATCCAACGACACATTGCTCTTGGCAGAATGACTATGAAAGACCTAGACAAGATTCTCAAGAGCAGAGATGTCTCTCTCCATTCAAAGATTTGACTTGTTCAAGCCATGGTATTTTCAATAACATCATATGGATGTGAAAGCTGGACAGTGAAAAAGATAGACAGGAAGAAAATTGATGCCTTTGAATTAGGGTGCTGACGGCGAATACTGCGCATACCATGGTCTGCCCCAAGAACAAACCAAACTACTACTACTACTGAGCATTTATATAGCACTAGCAGTCGTATGCAGCGCTGTACAGACATGTAAGAGACAGTCCCTGCTCGTCAGAGCTTACAATCTAGTCAAGACAAAACGCAGAAGGTGTAAACAGGGATAAAATTAGGGGACAGAAAAGGAGATCAGGTGAGTCAAGATACAAAAGCAGCAGCGAAGAAGTGAGTTTTCAACCTGGATTTGAAGAGGGCTAGAGAGGGTGCCTGACGTACAGAGACAGGTAGCTTGTTCCAGGCGTAAGGTGCGGCAAGGTGAAAGGAGCAGTCCGGAGTTAGCAGTAGGAGAGAAGGGCACAGATAAAAGTAGTTTGCTAGAAGAGCGGAGTTCCCGAGAGTGTTTGTAAGGAGAGATAAGAGATGAAAGGTACTGAGGAGCCGCAGAGTGAAAGCATTGATAGGTCAGGAGGAGAAGTTTGAACTGGATGCGGAAATGGATAGGGAGTCAATGAAGTGACTTGAGAAGAGGAGTAATGTGGGCATGGCGAGGCTGGTGGAAGATTAGTCGCGCAGCAGAGTGTTGAACAGATTGAAGGGGAGAGAGATGATTCAAAGGGAGACCAGCAAAGGAGTAGGTTACAGTAGTCAAGACGAGAGGTGATTAAGGAGTGGATAAGCGTTTTAGTAGTGTGTTCAGAAAGGAAGGGGCAGATTTTGCTAATGTTGTAGAGAAAGAAACGGCAGGTCTTAGCTATGAGCTGGATATGCGTGGAGAAAGAGAGGAGTCAGACAACCCCCAGATTGCGGGCCGAGGAAACAGGAAGGAGTACAGAGTTATCCACAGAGACTGAGAAAGGAGGAAGAGGAGGGGAGGTATTGGGGGGGACGATAAGAAGTTCAGTCTTGGCCATGTTCAATTTCAAGCGGCGGTGAGACATCCAGGCAGCAATGTCAGAAAGGCAGACAGAGATCCGGGTCTGGAGAGATTTTCAGGCGTAGGAGAGATTTCAGGCGTAGAGAGGTAGATCTGGGAGTCATCGGCATACAGATGGTACTGAAAACCATGAGAAGAGATAAGCGCACCAAGGGATTGGGTATAGAGAGAGAAAAGGAGCGGACCCAAGACCGATCCCTAGGGTACACCAACTGGGAGTGGGGTAGCAGAGGAGGAGGAGCCTCCAGCACACACACTGAAAGAGCGATGGGAGAGGTGGGAGGAAAACCAGGATAGTACAGAGCCCCTAAAACCAAGTGAGGACTTTCTTTAGAAGCTCAGATGACAAGACTTTGACTTTCATACTTTGGACACATCATGCGAAGAGAGAGAGCATTAGAGAAAGACAACATGCTTGGCAAGATAGGTCAACGCAAAAGAGAGAGGCCAGCAATGAGATGAATCGATACAATAACAGCTATGGGTATCAGTCTGTCGTCAATTAGCCACTTGACAGAAGACCAAACACAATTTAGAACAATTATCCAAAGGGTCGTCATGAGTCAACACCGACTCGACGGCACTTAACAATAACACACTAACAGCTTTTACTACATTCTCTGGTAACAAATTTCAGAGTTTGATTACACATTGAGTGAAAAAATATTTTCTCTTATTAGCCTTAAATAGGTTACCCTGTTGCTTCATTACATGTCCCCTAGTCTTTCTATATTCTGATGATGTAAACAGTCGATCTACGTATCTCCAGGAACAAGCAGGAATGTAGTCTTCACATATGGGTATCGTGGGTACCGACGGAGCCTGCGCAGGAACGCTCCCCAGCGTCCAATAGGAACATTTTTGGGAGCATCCCTCAGCACATGCGCGCTGCCTTCCCACCTTTCCAACTGTCCCTCTTCAGTTCTTTGTTTTCCGTGGAGCCGGCAGTATCCATACCCTGTCACCGCAGAAAATTCCGTCTTTAAAATTGTTTTCTTGTGGTCGCGTTTGCCTCCGCATGACGCTTACCGGTACCGCCAGTTCTTTTCTTTTCTTTTCTTTTCCAAAAAAAAAAACCTTATACTTTGAACTGTTTCTCTTCAGAAACTTTTCTTTTTTGGTGCTAGGCGCCATTTTGGGCACTAGGCCCCATATTCCTAAAACATGGAAAAACCAACTAGTGGTTTTAAAAAATGTACTAAGTGTGGCAGTACCATTTCCGTCACTGACACCCATGACTGGTGTCTTAAATGTTTAGGGCCTGAACATTCTCCATCTGAATGTCTCTCCTGTATGGGGATGACTAAAAGAGGAAGACAGAACCGGTCTGCAAAGCTCAGTACCCTCTTTTCTTCGGATGCCAGATCCATTGCATTGACATCTTCAAGGGCCTCCTCTTCCTCCCATGGATCTCAGGTAACTAAACATAAAAGCCGGTCCTCAAAGGGTAGCTCTTAGCATCGAGAGGCCATTAGCATTACCCTTGAGGGAACCACACCGGCAAAGCAGCCCCGGCGGGAGGCTTCGGCTTCCAAAGCATCAATGGGGCTCCAGGATGTTCTCGAGGCCTCGACCTCGCAAGAACTACCTGTGCCATGCTCAGGGGTCCCGGCCGTTTTCACCGGTACCAACACCCAGGCATCGGCAGCGTCGATAGACCAGAGGTTCCTTGCTATCTAACGCAGCATTGCAGCTCTTCTCTCAGCTGCGGTACCGTTGGTCCAACGGGCACCGCTATCGATACTGATGCTGGTACCTACACCGGTACTGGTACCGCCGATACCGGTACTAACGGTACCGGCCCCGGTGGGAATTCTTCCCACGCCATCTTTGGCTGGAATCGACAAGTCGGTACCGGATCAACTCGGTACCGACTTTGATCGATACCGGGACCGTGCTTTGCATGAGCATCGTGGTCAGGAATGTTTGTTTACTTCGAATCCTCCGATTCCAAAGACTCTGACAATTCTGCTGGTACTAGAGGATTTCTTCCAGAAGATCCCTCTTCACCCCAGCGCAGAATGTCACCTCCAGAGGACATGTCTTTTCAGGATTTTATTTGTGACATGGCCAAAGGCCTTTCAATCATGGTGGCTCCTGAAGAGGAACCCAGAGCAAAGGAATTGGAAATTCTCCAATATCCTAAAGCTCCAAAGGAGGCAGCCACTCTGAAATTCTGCATAACCTGATGCTTAGAATGTGGGAGACACCTCTGACTACATCTCCTCATTCTAGGAGACTTGGTACTATGTATCGAGTTCTGCCATGTCCTGGATTTCAAAAGACTCAGCTGTCACACCATTCAATGGTGGTGGAGTCAGATATGCATAGGATGAAAAGTGCGGAGAGGCATGCTTCCAATCCCCCAGGTCGTGAATGCAGGACTCTAGACGCTTTTGGGCGCTGAACTTTTCAAGCTTCCATGCTTTCAGCTAGGATCAGTTCATATATACTATATATGGGAATGTTCCTCAAGGAAGTTACAGGAGACTTGAACCTTATGAGCCCATTTCTTCTAGATGACAAGAGACAAGACTTTCTTGCTCTAATTAAGCATGCTGAAGATGTTTCCAAGTTTGTCAATCGTGCAGCCTTTGACTGCTTTGAATGCATCAGCAGAAAGATCCCAAATTACCCATGTCTACCAATAGCCAAATTAATATGAATAAAATACAGTCTCTAAAATGCTTGTATGCAAATGCTAGAAGTCTACAAAACAAGATGGGAGAGTTAGAATATATAGCACTAAACGAGAGGTTAGATATGATTGGAATATCAGAGACATGGTGGAAGGAGGACAACCAGTGGGACACTGTGATACCTGGGTACAAACTATATCGAAATGATAGAGCTGATCAAATTGGTGGAGGGGTTGCGCTCTATGTTAGAGAGGGCATTGAATCAGAAAGGATTAAAGTTTTGCAAGAAACAAAATTTGCTGTAGAATCTCTATGGATTGAAATTCCATGTAAAAAGGGGAAGGCGATGGCAGTGGGGGTGTACTATCGTCCGCCTGGCCAGAATGAACAAATGGATGATGAAATGCTCAAAGAAATCAGGGAAGCTAGCAGGAGTTACAGTGCAGTAATAATAATGGGTGATTTCAATTACCCCGGCATTGACTGGGTCAGTGTCACAACAAGACATGCTAGGGAGATAAAGTTCCTAGATGAAATAAATGACTGCTTCTTGGAGCAGCTGGTTCATGAACCGACCAGAGGGGAAGCAATATTAGACCTAGTCCTTAGTGGAACACCAGATGTAGTGCAAGAGATAAGGGTGTTGGGGCCACTTGGCAATAGTGATCATAGCATGATCGCCTTTGATTTAATTAGTGGAGGAGGGATAGTAAGGAAATCCACAGTACTACCCCTTAACTTTCGAAAGGGAGACTATGATAGAATGAGGAAAACAGTTAAGAAAAAACTAAAAGGAGCAGTTGCAAAGGTTAAAGACGTACATCAAGCTTGGGTGTTGTTGAAAAATACTATCTTGGAAGCCCAGACCAGCTGTATTCCACGCTTTAAGAAAAGTGGAAGGAAGTCAAAAAAAATTGCCAGCATGGTTTAAAGCTGAGGTCAGAGAGGCTGTTGTTGCCAAAAAAGCATCTTTCAAGAAATGGAAAAAAGAGCCAAATGATGAAACCTGGAAACAGCACAAGCACTGGCAAGTCAAATGCAAGGCATTGATAAGGCAAGCAAAGAGAGAATTTGAGAAGAAGCTTGCTGCGGAAGCAAAAACGCGAAATAAAGACCTTTTCAAGTACATTCGTAGCAAAAAACCCGTGAGAGAGTCAGTTGGTCCATTAGATGATAAAGGGGTTAAAGGAGCACTAAGAGGCGACAAGGCGATAGCGGAGAGACTGAATGAATTCTTTGCTTCGGTCTTTACTGAGGAAGATGTAGGGATGTTACCCACGACTGAAGTGGTATTTAAAGGTGTGGAAGAATTGAAGGAAATATCGATACATCGGGAAGATGTCCTACAACTATTAGATAAACTGAAGAGTAGCAAATCACCTGGGCCGGATGGTATACATCCAAGGGTGTTGAAAGAACTGAAATTTGAGATTGCAGACCTGCTATCAGTAATCTGTGAACTATCATTAAAATCATCTCTAATACCTGAGGATTGGAGGATCGCCAATGTAACACCAATTTTTAAAAAGGGTTCGAGGAGTGATCCGGGAAACTACAGACCGGTGAGCCTGACATCAGTACCGGGAAAAATGGTAGAAACCATCATAAAGAATAAAATTACTCAGCATATAGATAGTCATGACCTAATGGGAGACAGCCAACATGGCTTTAGACAAGGAAGATCTTGTCTTACTAATCTGTTATGTTTTTTTGAAGGAGTGAATAAACAGGTGGACAAAGGTGAGTCGGTTGATATTGTGTATCTGGACTTTCAGAAAGCCTTTGACAAGGTCCCTCATGAGAGACTTTTGGCAAAACTAAAGAGTCACGGGATAGGAGGCAGTGTACTACTGTGGATCAGGAACTGGTTAAAAGATAGAAAGCAGAGGGTAGGGCTAAATGGCCAATTTTCCCAATGGAGAAAGGTGAATAGTGGTGTACCCCAGGGATCTGTGCTGGGTCCGCTGCTTTTTGACATATTCATAAATGACCTGGAAAGTGGAATAACGAGTGAGGTTATCAAATTTGCTGATGACACAAAACTATTTAAAGTTGTTAAAACCCAGGAGGATTGTGGAAAATTGCAAGAGGATCTTGATAAATTGGAAGACTGGGCATCAAAATGGCAGATGAAATTTAATGTGGAGAAGTGCAAGGTTATGCACCTAGGGAAGAACAACCCAAACTATGGTTACACGATGCAAGGTTCCACATTAGGAACCACCACCCAAGAAAAAGATTTAGGCGTCCTTGTGGATACCATGTTAAAACCCTTGGCCCAGTGTGCAGCGGCGGCCAAGAGAGCAAATAGAATGCTAGGTATGATAAGGAAAGGAATGGAAAATAAAACAAAAGATATTATAATGCCTCTATATCGTTCCATGGTGAGACCGCACCTTGAATATTGTGTGCAATTCTGGTCGCCATATCTTAAAAAGGATATAGCAATTTTAGAAAAGGTTCAGAGAAGAGCCACCAAAATGGTAAAGGGGATGGAAGGCTACTCCTATGAAGAAAGGCTAAAAAGGTTGGGGCTCTTTAACCTGGAAAAGAGACGGCTGAGGGGAGATATGATAGAAGTCTATAAATTAATGAACGGAGTGGAACGGGTAAACGTAGATCGATTGTTTACCTTATCAGAATATAGAAAGACTAGGGGACATGCAATGAAGCTACAGGGTAAACTATTTAAGACTAATAAAAGAAAATATTTTTTCACTCAACGTGTAATCAAACTCTGGAATTTGTTACCGGAGGATGTAGTAAAGGCTGTTAGTGTAGCTGGGTTTAAAAAAGGTTTGGACAAGTTCCTGGAGGAAAGGTCCATAAACCATTATTAAGAAGGGACCCAGGATATCAATGCTTGAACCAATACAAGCATTGTGGAACCTGTGTCCCTTGGGGAAACTGCTAGGTACGTATGACCTAGATTGGCCACTGTTGGAAACAGAATACTGGGCTTGATGGACCTTGGTCTGACCCAGTATGGCATATCTTATGTTCTTATGTTCTTATGAACCTCTGCTATTGCCATTGGCGCAGGCATCAGATTTGGAGACTTTGGTACAGGACAATTTAGATAACATTCTTTGCATTTTATTGTACACCGCCCTGATACTTCGGTCTTGGGCGGTATATCAAGCCTAAATAAATGAAATGAAATGAAAAAAATGGGAGAGAATCTCTTTGGCAAGAACTGGCAGGAAAAGGCTAACGAGTTGGATGCTAACAATACTACTCTAGATAGATTGTCGAAATCTACAGCCACTCCAGCCAAAAAGAAGCCTTATAAAAACCCCTCTTTCGGCAAAAAGAGGAAATTTTATCCTTCCTATACCCAGCAGAGTCAGACTCGGGGTCAGGTTGCCCAAAAGGGAAAAACTAGACAGCAAAGGAAGCCAAAAGGCCTGAGAGCCCAACCAGCTCCGCAGGTTCAGCCCCTCAAGGGCTTTGACTCCTTCCTAGAGAGCTTAGCCTTCCTGCCTCTGAGGGTTCCCCAACCCTCCAATATCCCAGGCAGGTTATGCCACTTTGCCAACAAATGGCATCAGATAACAACAGAAGATTGGACTTTGTCCATTGTGGGAGAGGGGTACAAGCTTCATTTTCACAGCATGCCCCTCCTACAATTCTAAAGCAATTCAATTCTCAAACCTCTGCAGATGATCTGCTAGATCACAAGGTCTCAACACTTCTTGCCCAAGGGGCAATAGAGGAGGAACCCATTCTTCAACGGGGTGCAGGGTTCTACTCCCCCTATTTTCTTATTCCAAAGAAAACAGGAGGACACAGACCCATTTTAGACCTCAGAGAATTGAACAAATACCTGTTTTGAGAGACGTTCAAAATGATTTCTCTAGGAACTCTTCTGCCATACCTTCAAAGCCAGGATTGGCTTTGCTCTCTAGACTTAAAGGGTGCATACACTCACATTCCGATCCATCCAGATCACAGGAAATTCTTACAATTCCGTTTCAGGGGAAAACATTTCCAGTACAGGGTTCTTCCCTTTGGTCTGGCTTCAGCACCAAAGGTATTCATGAAATGCATGGCAGTAGTAGCTGCATTTCTGCGTACCCTGGGGATATTCGTCTTCCCTTACTTAGACGACTGGCTCATTCGAGCCCCTTCAGTTGCAGAGGCCGGCACTGCACTGTCTCGCACAATGCGAATCCTCTAATACTTGGGATTGGTAACAAACTTCCCAAAATCCCAACTTGTTCCTTCCCAATGCCTGGAATTCATAGGGGCCTGTCTAGATACCAGACAGGCAAAGGCTTTCCCTTCCACAGGCCCGGTGTCTTCGCATAATGCAACTAGCTTCTCAAGCAGCGAGGAAATCCTCCCTAACTGCTCGGGAGCTACTACAGTTGCTAGGAGATATGGCATCCACAGTTCATGTAGTCCCATATGCTCGCCTCCATATGCAAGCAGCTCAGTGGACCCTATCCACACAATGGACACAGGCCACAGGTCATTTATCAGACAAAATATTAAGCTCTCAACAATTAATTTTCTCTCTCCAATGGTGGCAATCATTAGAAAATCTGACGATGGGGTCTCCTTTTCATCAATCCCTCTTTCGGGCCACCCTAACAGATGCATCACAGGTGGGTTGGGGAGCACACCTGAATCATCTCTCTACCCAGGGCACCTGGACTCCACAGGAGGCTGGTCTACACATAAACCTCCTGGAATTAAGAGCAATCTGTTTAGCTGTTTGAATATTCCACGCCCAGCTCAGCTACAAGACAGTACTAGTCCAGACGGACAATCAAGTAGGCCATGTTCTATGTGAACAAGCAGGGCGGGACTGGCTCTCTGTCGTTATGCAACGAAGCTTTACGACTGTGGGCCCTCGCCAGAGAGTATCAAATTCACCTTCTAGTGGTATATCTTCCAGGCATTCAAAAGCTTTGGGCAGACAAACTCAGTTGAGTACTGCTGCCTCACGAGTGGTCCCTCCACCTGGACCAGGTGGCAAAGATATTTCCCGGTGAAAAGCGGGATATAAATGCAGTTAAATAAATAAAATAAAATAAATAAATTTCATCTCTGGGGCACTCCAGACATAGACCTCTTTGCAAGTCCACTGAATGCCTGACTTCCCTGGTTCTGTTCCAGGATTCCGGCTCACAATTGTCAGGCAAGGGATGCCTTCTTCCTTCACTGGGGTCAGGACTTCCTTTATGCTTTCCCACCCATTCCCCTCATCCCCAAAACACTCTTCAAGCTTCAGAGAGACAGGGGTCGCATGATTCTCATAGCGCCACGATGGCCACGCCAAGCGTGGTATCCCCTGCTTCTACATCTCTCTCAAGCGGCACCTCTGGAGTTAGGGAATGCTCCAGATCTCCTTTCCCAAGAGGACGGGACGCTATGGCACCCGAATCCCCAGTCCCTGCATCTCACGGCCTGGTTGCTGAAGGCTTAGACCTCCAGGATTTTAACCTGTCCCAACAGGTAAAGGATATCCTTCAGGCTTCTAGAAAACTTTCTACAAGAAGATCTTATGCCTTCAAGTGGAAACGTTTTACTATATGGTGCTCCAAGAAGGGATTAAACCCCCTTGTCATACCTTTAGAATTGATACTAGAGTATCTCCTTCACTTATTGAGTTCTGGTCTAAAGACCAATTCAGTAAGAGTTCATCTTAGTGCAATTGCAGCTTCTTATAAGCCTCTGAATGGACAACCAATTTCCTCTCATCCACTCATATCCAGATTTATGAGAGATCTTCTATTAACCAAACCTCCCATTAAGCCACCACCGGTGGCATGGGATCTGAATCTAGTTCTCGGGCAGCTTATGAAGCTGCCTTTTGAGCCTTTAGCCGCTACAACCCTTAAGTTTTTGACCTGGAAGGTCATCTTCCTAATTGCAATCACTTCTGCACGTTGCATTAGTGAACTGCAAGCTTTAGTGGCTGATCCTCCTTATACTAGATTTCATCATGATAAGGTTGTTCTTAGAACTCATCCACACTTTATGCCAAAGGTGGTTTCGCCTTTTCATTTAAATCAATCAATTTATCTTCCTGTATTTTTTCCGAGGCCTCACGCCTCTAATGTAGAAAGAAACCTTCATACTTTGGGTTGTAAAAGAGCCTTAACCTTTTACCTACAGAGAACACAGCAAAATAAAGTCCTCGCAACTTTTTATAGCTTTTGACCCTAGTCATTTGGGACTCCCAGTCTCCAAAAGAACTTTATTTAAATGGATTGCCCAATGCATACCCTTTGCTTATGAGAGTAAGGGTCTTCCTCTTCAAGGCCATGTCACAGCTCATAACGTGAGAGCCATGGCAACTTTCATGGCTAATCTCCACTCTGTGTCTATCGATGACATTTGTCGAGCAGCCACCTGGGCTTCGGTACACTCCTTCACAGCTCACTACTGCCTGGATAAAGCCTCCCGTTCGGATGCCTTTTTTGTCCAAGCTGTTCTTCAAAATCTCTTTCAGACCTAATTCAGCTCCTACCCACCAACCCTGGTGGAATGCCAGAGATCCATGGGAGGAAGGATTTCCACCTTTCTAGGGTGGCACTTTCCTGGGGCTATCTCCCTGGCATCTTCAGCTAGGGAGTCCCCATATGTGAAGACTACATTCCTGCTTGTTCCTGGAGATAGCGTAGTTACTCACCTGTAACAGGTGATCTCCGGGAACAGCAGGAATTTAGTTTTCACAACCCATCCACCTCCCCTAGGAGTTGTGTCTCTATCTCTTTGTCTCTTTCCTCTCTCCCTCTATCCTTTCACTCAGCTACAAACTTAATTGAAGAGGGACAGTTGGAAAGGCAGGAAGGCAGCGCGCATGTGCTGAGGGATGCTTCCAAAAGCGTTCCTATTGGACGCTGGGGAGTGTTCCCGCGCAGGCTGTCGGTACCAACGATACCCATATGTGAAGACTAAATTCCTGCTGTTCCCGGAGATCACCTGTTACAGGTGAGTAACTACGCTTTACCCATTCCACTCCATTCAGTAATTTATAGACCTCTATCATATCTCCCCTCAGCCGTCTGTTTTTCAGGTTGAAGAGCCCTAACCTTTTTAGCCTCTCTTCATAGGGGTATCTTTCCATACCCTTTATCATTTTGGTGACTCTTTTCTAATAACGCTATATCCTTTTTAAGATATGGCGACCAGAATTGCACACAATATTCAAGGTGCGGTTGCACCATGGAACAATACAGAGGCATTATAACATCACATATCACAAGCAAACACACCATTTAGAAATTACATAGCACTCACCTATTGCAAATCTCCCACACGATTCCGAAGAAAGCAAGCACTTTCTAAACAAACACCAGTGCATGTGTTTATAAAATATGCAACAGGCAATGTCAGGTTTGCCTGTATCATCTGCCTTGACAAACGGGCCCCTAACTGCGGGGTAGTTCCCAGTCAACAAGCCAGTTCCTGAGCACAACCGGCCTCAGATGAGCCTTCCGCACCAATCGAGGTCCGGGTCCCAATCTTCGGGTGTCCAGTCCTCCCCAGACAGTTTCCGAGAGTCTGACCCGAGACCCACCAGGAGACCCCGGTTCCTCTGGACCGGCCTCGGCACGAAAGCTTGAGCCTCGGCTCCGATTGGGAGACAGACGCCAAGGCCGCCCCCGAGACCTCTCGACACAGAGATGTCCCCTCAGAGCCATCCCCTCTGGAACCCTGGCGCTGCTCCCCACCCGATGACGTGGCTTTCCACGAATTCATACTGGACAAGTGCAAAGTTATGCACCTAGGGAAGAACAACCTAAACTATGGTTACATGATGCAAGATTTAGGTATCATTGTGGATAACATATTAAAAGAGGGAGGAGTGGTCTAGTGGTTAGGACAAGGTACTTCAGGCCGGAGGGCCGGGGGTTCAAGTCCTACTTGGGGACAGCAATCTCAGGCCGGAGGGACTGGGATTTCTAGTCATATAGGCACTCCTTGTGGTCTTGGGCAAGCCACTTAACTCTCCATTGCCCATGTTCCCTGTAAGTATTAACGTATGTGTGTCATATCCCCTCGTGTTAAATGTATCCCCCAATTGACTGCTTTGACCCGGTGAAAAGCGGAATATAAATACAGCTAAATAAATAAATAAAACCCTCTGCCCAGTGTGTTGCAGCGGCCAAGAGAGCAAATAGAATGCTAGGAATCATAAGGAAAGGAATGGAAAATAAAACAAAGGATATTATAATGCCTCTGTATCGTTCCATGGTGCGACCGCACCTTGAATATTGTGTGCAATTCTGGTCGCCGTATCTTAAAAAGGATATGTATGTACCTCGGCTTTATCCAAGAGCTGGCAGGCTTTTCTGTGAGCCTCGCCGGGGATCTCCTTCAGAGGTTTCAAGCCCTCACTACCGGGATCCAGGACTGCTCAAAGTTCTTCTCTCGCGCCGCCTATGACTGCTTTGAATCTGCAGCAAGAGTAGCAGCAGCGGGCATTGGGGCCTGGCACCAGACCTGGTTACTAACCTCAAGTGGAAGAAAGTCTAAAAAACTGCATGGTTTAAATGTGAGGTCAGAGGCTGTTAATGCCAAAAAGCATCTTTTAGCACATGGAACAAAGAGCCAAATGACGAAAACTGGAAACAGCACAAGTACTGGCAAGTTAAATGCAAAGCATTGATAAGGCAGGCAAAGCGAGAATTTGAGAAGGAACTTGCTACGGAAGCAAAAACAGGAAATAGACTTTTTCAAGTACATTTGTAGCAAAAGGCCTGTGAGAGAGTCAATTGGACCGTTAGATGATAGAGGGGTAAAAGGGGCAGTAAGAGGAGACAAGGCTATAGCGGAGAGACTGAATGAATTCTTTGCTTCGGTCTTTACTGAGAAAGCTGTAGGGATGTTACCCAAGACTGAAGTGGTATTTAAAGATGATACTGCAGAGGAATTGAGTGGAATATCGCTACACCGGGAAGATGTATTACAACTATTTGATAAACAGAATAGTAGCAAATCACCTGGACCGGATGGTATACATCCAAGAGTGTTGAAAGAACTGAAATATGAGATTGCAGACCTGCTATTAGTAATCTGTGAACTTTCATTAAAATCATCTGTAATACCTGAAGATTGGAGGGTCGCCAATGTAACACCAATTTTTAAAAAGGGTTCCAAGGGTGATCCGGGAAATTACAGACCGGTGAGCCTGACATCAGTACCGGGGAAGATGGTAGAAACCATCATAAAGAACAAAATTACATAGCATGTAGATAGTCATGGCCTAATGGGAGACAGCCAACATGGCTTTAGACAAGGAAGATCTTGTCTTACTAATCTGATATGTTTTTTTGAAGGTGTGAATAAACAGGTAGACAAAGGTGAGTCGGTTGATATTGTGTACCTGGACTTTCAGAAAGCCTTTGACAAGGTCCCTCATCAGAGACTTTTGGCAAAACTAAAAATTCATGGGATAGGAGACAGTGTACTATTGTGGATCGGGAACTGGTTAAAAGATAGAAAGCAGAGGGTAGGGCTAAATGGCCAATTTTCCCAATGGAAAAAGGTGAATAGTGGAGTCCCCCTGGGATCTATACTGGGTCCGCTACTTTTTGACATATTCATAAATGACCTGGAAAAGGGAATAACTAGTGGGGTTATCAAATTTGCAGACGACACAAAACTGTTTAAAGTTGTTAAAACCCAAGAGGACTGTGGAAGACTGCAGGACGATCTGGATAAATTGGAAGACTGGGCATCCAAATGGCATATGAAATTTAATGTGGACAAGTGCAAAGTTATGCACCTAGGAAAGAGCAACCCACACTATGGTTACACGATGCAAGGTTCCACATTAGGAACCACCACTCAGGAAAAAGATTTAGTAGTCATTGTGGATAACATGTTAAAACCCTCCGCCCAGTTTGCAGCGGCAGCCAAGAAAGCAAATAGAATGCTAGGTGGTATAAGGAAAGGAATTGAAAATAAAACAAAGGATATTATAATGCCTCTGTATCGTTCCATGGTACGACCGCACCTTGAATATTGTGTGCAATTCTGTTCGCTGTATCTTAAAAAGGATATAGTGTTATTAGAAAAGGTACAGAGAAGAGCCACCAAAATGGTAAAGGGGATGGAAGGCTACTCCTATGAAGAGAGGCTACAAAGGTTAGGGCTCTTCAACCTGGAAAAGAGACTGCTGAGGGGAGATATGATAGAGGTCTATAAATTAATGAACGGAGTGGAACGGGTAAACGTAGATTGATTGTTTACGCTATCAGAATATAGAAAGACTAGGGGACATGTAATGAAGCTGCAGGGTAAACTATTTAAGACAAATAAGTGAATATATTTTTTCACTCAACGTGTAATCAAACTCTGGAATTTGTTACCGGAGGATGTAGTAAGAGCTGTTAGTGTAGCTGGGTTTAAAAAAGGAAGGAAAGGTCCATAAACCATTATTAAGAAGGGACCCAGGATATCAATGCTTGACCCAATACAAGCATTGTGGAACCTGTCTCTTTTGAGGATACTGCTAGGTACGTATGACCTAGATTGGCCACTGTTGGAAACAGGATACTGGGCTTGATGGACCTTGGTCTGACCCAGTATGGCATATCTTATGTTCTTAAGCAATGTGTGCATGAAAAATTACTGGATGTCTCCTGCACTGGGGAAAACTTGCTTAACAAGCCCATGGCCAACAAAATGGCAGAGATAGAGACTGAGGTCATAATCAGGCAAAGGCTCTCGAGGAAAACCTCGACCCTTCCCCGGAGAAAGCCATCGAGAAAGAGACCACCCTTCCCGAGGAAGATGGGTCTTTCCACCAAGGCCACTACCAACATTTCTCAGGGCAACAGAGCCCCCACCCCAAAAACCAGGGCCATGGGCCCAGAAGCTTCAGATACCAGCTCCCACTCAGCCTGGGGGGTGGGGGGGGATTGGATTTGACTCTCTGGGTAGGGTCTCCTCTCCCCTGGGAGACCCTCCCCAGCCCACAGGGGGCACCTGGTGCTTTTTGTCCACAGGTGGGTCGGGGTCCCATGGACCAGTGGGTCCTACAAATAGTGAAGGAGGGCTATCTCCTCAGGTAACAACAAACATCTCCAGGGTTCTTCCTAGGAGAGCGGGTGCGGCCTGTCCCTCACCAGACCTTTCTCCTTTCAGAGCTCGAGGGTTTACTCAGGGACAAGATGGTAGAACATGTACCCAGACAACTGTGGGGAAAATGTTCCTACTCAAGTTATTTCCTTGTCCCCAAAAGAACTGGAGGCCTCAGGCCCATACTAGACCTGTGAAATTTGAACAGGTTTCTGGTGAGGGCGGGAACTCTGTTGCCCTACCTCCACCAGGGAGGTTGGTTGCACTCCTTAGACCTAAAGGACGCACATACCCACATCCCGATCCACCCCGCCCACAGGCAGTACCTAAGATTCGTGGTGGGAGGAGATCACTACCAGTACAGAGTATTTCCATTCGGCTTGGCTTCTTCACTCAGAGTCTTTACAAAGTGCCTGGTGGTCGTGGCCGCCTACGTGCACTTACAAGGGGCCTTCGTCTTCCCCTATCTGGACCACCACTCACTCGTTAGGGGCAGCATGGCCCTCAAGGCCAGCCATGCCGCAGGGCGAACAATATGCCTCTTGCAGCACCTGGAGTTCATCATCAATTATCCTAAATCCCACCTCTCTCCAGCCCAAATCCTGGAGTTCATAGGTGCCCAGCTGGACACGTTACAGGTCAAGGCCTCCCTTCCAAAGGAGAGGGCACTTCACCTCGTGCAGCTAACAAGAGAAGTACAGACTCGCCGGTCAGTACCGGCTCACCGCTGCCTCTGATTATTGGGCCACATGGCCTCAACAGTTCCCATCATGCCCCTAGCCCGCTTGCACATGTGGGCGACCCAGTGGTGCCTCCGCTCCCAGTGGATCCAAGCCACAGGCATATTACGCGACACGGTCAATCACCCGCCAACTGATGCACTCTCTCAACTGGTGGCAGTCCCTACGCCACCTCTGGGAGGGGATGCTATTCCAAGCACCTGCTCCGCCATGGACCTCTCCCTTCTGATTTGGGGAGCACACTGCGGAGACCTTCGTACTCAAGGCAGCTGGTCATAAGAGGAGTCACTCCTCTGCAGATCAACCTCCTGGAACTCAGGGCCATTTTCCTAGCCCTGCAAACGTTCCGCCACCTCCTGTGCAACCGTCATGTGCTGATCCAGATGGACAACCAAGTCGCCATGTTCTGTGTGAACAAGCAAGGGGGCATGGATTCGTACTCCCTCTCCCTGGAAGTGGTGGCTCTCCTTGCCTTTGCGGTATGCCACGGAATGCTTTTAAGGGCAGTATACCTCTCAGGCCAGAACAACCACTTGGCGGAGAAGCTCAGCAGAATCCTCCGCCCACACACAGATGGAGTCTGCACCCCAAGATGGCACAGTGACTCTTCTGCCTCTGGGGCAGGCCCAAGATGGACCTGTTCACTTCCCCGGACAACATGCAGCTGCCCTGTTCCTGCTCATGCCAGCCACACCTGGAGAGAGTAGCAGCGGATGCCTTCCTGATCTCGTGGTCCAAGGGTGGCCTCTATGCCTTCCCACCAACTCCTCTGGTGGCCAAGACCCTCTTCAAAATCCAGAGCGAGTGGGCATCAGTAATCCTGATTGCCCTCAGATAGGCCTGTCAACCCTGGTTCCCTCTGCTGCTTTCCCTGTCTCTGGCACTCTGTCCCGCTTGGTCAGGATCCAGACCTTCTTTCCCAGGATGAGGGCTCCCTCCTGCATCCCAACTTAGGGTCGCTAGCATCGACAGCGTGACTGATGAAAGGGTAGCCTTGACTCCCTTCAGTCTCCCAGGAGACGTCGAGGAAATTCTGTTGGCCTCCTGAAAACTCTCCAGCAGATGGGCGTATGCCTTCAAATTGAGGAGATTCTCTGTCTGGTGTGCAAAGAGAAGGGAGAACCCTTTCTCCTGCCACGTGTAACTGATGCTACAATATAGTAACATAGTTTCTCCAGGACCAAGCAGAACAGGTTAGTAACTACTCTAAATGATAGCAGATAAAGACCAGCATGGTCCATCCAGTCTGCCCAGCAAATATACGGCAAGAGTGGGTGCACCCGTCGCTCCGTGCAGGCCACCCCTCCCCATGTCTTTGTTTAGAGGGTGGACCCACCACTGCATGTAGGACACTCCTATTTGTTGAGAAGTTAGATGGTTCAGTTTATTTTGTTTTTATCCTGTTCCTATAAAGGGATCCGCTGTGCTTGTCCCATGCTGTTTTGAATCCCGTCACTGTGTTTGCCCCCACCACTTGCATCGGGGAGAGCATTCCAAGCATCCACCATCCTTTCGGTGAAAAAATATTTCCTGACATTGCCTTTCAATTTTCCACTTTGCAGCTTCATGTTATGCCCTCTAGTTTTGCAGCTTCCCCGTCTTTGGAAGAGGTTTGTTCATCGTTCCTCTTTAAGTATTTAAAGGTCTGAATCATATCTCCCCTATCCCTCCTCTCCTCCAAAGTGTACATATTTAGGTCTTCAAGTCTCTTCTCATAGGGTTTCTTACGCAGGCTCCAAATCATTTTGGTCACCTTCCTCTGAACAGTTTCCAGTCTTTCTCCAGGACCAAGCAGTAAGTCAGTCCTCACATATGGGTGTCATCGGCGCCGATGAAGCCCCAGCGGAGCATTTCCCCAGCTTTCTATGAAAGCTTTTGGGAATGCAGGCACGCATGCGCGGTTCCCTTCCCGCCTAAAGGTGCCATCTTACCTCAGTCTCTTTTTTTCCGTGAAGCCCACCGGACGTGTGTCCTGTTCTCCCGGTTAAAATTAGATTTTTTTTTGGCGATTTTCGCTATTTTTTCTTCCGGTTCGACACCGGTTCCCCTCCCGCCGGGTTCGGTACACCGCTATTGAGCCCGATTCTTCTTTTTCGGTTTTTGCCCTTCGTGGCTGGTGTTCACGCCCTTTTTTTTCCATTTTTCCCTGGAAGGCTGGTCCTTTGACCTCGCGGGGACTCTTTTTTTTTCCCCGATGGCTTCCAGCGGTTTTAAGAAGTGTAATTGGTGTAAGAAATTAATGTCTCTCACCGACACACACGACTGCTGCCTTCGGTTCCTCAGCCCCGACCACGACCCTAAGTCGTGCGGGCCATGTGGGAAGATGTCTTCCAAGGCACTCCGAAGTCGACAGCAGCAAAAAGAAAGGCTTTTCTCGGACTCAGCCTCCGGCCGGGCCCGGACCTTGTCTGAGGCCTCGACATCTCGGGATTCCGATCCCGAGCACCGCCGAAGCTCCTCGGACAGGGGGTCCCCAGACCAGGAACGCAAGAGGAAGAAGCGGCTCGCGAGGGCGGCGGCGTCGGAGGTCCCTGGCTCCTCGAGGGCCAGGTCTAAGACCCCTGACCGTCGCCCCGGGCCCCACCATATTTTCCAGGGGAGCCTCCAAGGCCTCCCCTGCACACAGACCTTCTTCTACAAGAGCTTCATGGTCTGTTGGACAGGGCGGTGGAGCCTGTGCCTCCCCACTTACAGGGTTACGGTTTCTACTCCAGGTATTTCCTGGTGCCCAAAAGAACCGGTGGCCTTCGACCCATTCTGGACCTCAGGAACCTCAACAAGTTCCTAGTGAAGGAGAAGTTCAAGATGCTTACTCTTGGGACACTTCTGCCCTACCTCCAGCAGGGAGATTGGCTATGCTCTTTAGATCTAAAGGATGCGAACGCTCACATCCTCATTCATCCAGACCACAGAAAGTACCTCAGGTTCATTGTGGGAGGAAACCATTATCAGTACAGGGTGCTGCCTTTCGGCCCCACCTCCGCCCCCAGAGTCTTCACAAAGTGCCTAGCAGTGGTGGCGGCCTACCTGAGAAACCAGGGCATCTTTGTCTTCCCCTATCTGGACGACTGGCTCATCAGGGGTCAGATGTGCCAGCAGGCCAAACAAGCCACCCTCAGCACTATTGCTCTTCTCCAAAGGCTGGGGTTTGTCATAAACTTCGCAAAGTCCACTTTGCTCCCCTCCCAGAACTTGGAGTTCCTAGGAGCAAGGCTGGACTCTCTGCTGGCAAAGGCTTTCTTGCCAGCAGACAGGGCCCAAAGGTTGATGGCCTTGGCAAATCAGTTTCTCAGCAGGTCCCTGGTCTCCACCAGACTCTGCCTGAGGCTTCTAGGCCACATGGCTTCGACAGTATATGTGACCCCCAATGCCAGGTTCCATATGAGGCCTGCACAGTGGTGCCTTCGGACTCAGTGGTCACAGGCCACAGGCAGCCTCAGAGACAGGATAAGGGTGTCCAGACAATTTCTGCTCTCCCTCAACTGGTGGCTACACCCACCCAATCTATTGAAGGGGGTGCCTTTTCAGATTCCAGGGTACACAGTAGTGATGACCACGGACGCCTCCCTGCAAGGCTGGGGAGCTCATTGTCTGGGCAAGTGCACCCAGGGCCTGTGGTCTCCTTGGGAAGCTGCACAGCAAATCAATCTCCTCGAACTCAGAGCTATTCGATTAGCACTCAAAGCTTTCACTCCTACAACCAAGTAGCCATGTTTGATGTGAACAAACAGGGCGGAACTGGGTCCAGGATCCTTTGTCGGGAGGCTCAGGACCTTTGTTCATTTGCCCTCAAGCACAACATGCTCCTCAAGGCTGTGTACCTTCCAGGCCAGGACAACTACCTGGCCGACAGGTTAAGCAGAATACTGCAGCTCCACGAGTGGCAGCTGCATCCTTCAGTAGTTCAGAAGATCTTCCTAAAATGGGGTCTCCCTTTGATAGATCTCTTTGCCAGCCAAATGAACAAGCAGCTGCCAAAGTTCTGCTCCAGGCAACTGCATCCTCTGCGGATAGCAGCGGATGCTTTTCTGATATCCTGGTCTCAGGGCCTCCTCAATGCGTTTCCTCCCACGCCCTTGGTGGCCCGAACTCTCTTCAAGATTCTTCAGGACAAGGCCTCTGTCCTGCTGGTGGCTCCCAAGTGGCCAAGACAGCCTTGGTTTCCTCTTCTGCTTCAGCTGGCGGTGGATCCTCCACTACCTCTGGGGTTGCAACCCGACCTTCTCTCACAGGAGCAGGGTTCCCTTCTCCACCCCAATCTCAAAGCTCTCAATTTGATGGCCTGGAGGCTGCAAGGGTAGCTTTGGCTCCCTGGGGCCTACCTCAGGAAGTTGAAGAGGTTGTCCTAGTCTCTAGGAAACAGTCCACTAGGAAAACCTATGCGCTCAAATGGAAAAGGTTTTCTGTGTGGTGTCAGCTGCGTACAGAGGATCCTTTCTCCTGTACTGTACCAGTAGTCCTTCAGTACTTACTGCACTTGTCAGATCAGGGTCTTAAATCCAATTCTGTTCGGGTCCACCTCTCAGCTCTAGCAGCTCACCACTCTGGTGGAGGGACATTCTCTGTCTGGTCACCCCTTGGTGTCCTGCTTTCTTAGGGGCTTGCTTTTGCTCAGGCCTCCCCTCCGTCCTCCTGCCCCTGAGTGGGAGCTGAATGTGGTCTTGCAGCAACTGACTCGCCCACCTTTTGAGCCGATGGCTACTTGTCCACTACGCTTCCTCTCCTGGAAGACACTCTTCCTGATAGCCCTGATAGCCTCGGCTAGGCGAGTAAGTGAGCTTCAGGCCCTGGTCTGTGATAGGCCTTACACCAGGATTTACAGGAACAGGGTAGTCCTTAGGACTCATCCCAAGTTCCTCCCTAAGGTTGTCTCCTCTTTCCACCTCAACCAGGAGGTGGTTCTTCCAACATTCTTCCCTAGGCCTCATGCACGCCAGGCTGAAGCAGTCCTGCATACCCTGGACTGTAGGAGGGCCTTATCCTTCTACCTTGAACCGTACGCAGGGGCATAGAAGGGCTACCCAACTCTTCGTATCCTTTGACCCCAATAAATTGGGTTTGGTTGTGTCCAAGCGTACCTTGTCCATCTGGGTGGCTGACTGTATCACCTGGGCTTACAAGGTGGCTGACCTTCCTTTGCAGGGTAGGGTCACGGCCCATCGTGTCAGGGCAATGGCTGCCTCAGTGGCTCATCTCCGCTCTGTGCCCTTGGTAGACATCTGCAGGGCTGCAACTTGGTCTTCAAGCCAGACCTTTGCGGCCCATTACTGCCTGGAGAGGGAGTCCCGTAGGGACAGTGCTTTTGGCCAAGCAGTACTCCGGAATCTCTTTGAGGTTTAGGCAACTCCTGCCCTCCTGCCCTCTGTTGGGCTACCGGTGGAGGTTGTGTCCTTGAAAAGCCTTTCTTTGCTGCTGAGACTAGAGGGAGTTCCCTTGTTGAGCCTGGGTTCCTCGGTAGCCCAGAGCTTGGGAGTCACCCATATGTGAGGACTGACTTCCTGCTTGGTCCTGGAGAAAGAGTAGTTACTCACCTGTAACAGGTGTTCTCCAGGAGCAGCAGGAATCGGTCCTCACAACCCTCCCTCCTCCCCTTGGAGTTGCAGTTGTACATAGTTTATTTTTCATTTTTGTGTGCTGTTCTTAGCTATGTCATTTGACTGAGGTAAGATGGCACCTTTAGGCGGGAAGGGAACCACGCATGCGTGTCTGCATTCCCAAAAGCTTTCATAGAAAGCTGGGGAAATGCTCCGCTGTGGCTTCATCGGCGCCGATGACACCCATATGTGAGGACTGATTCCTGCTGCTCCTGGAGAACACCTGTTACAGGTGAGTAACTACTCTTTTTGCATCTTTTGCAAGATATGGTCTCCAAAACTGAACACGGTATTCCAAGTGAGGTCTCACCAGCAAACTACAGTGGCATAAGTACCTCTTCTTTTCTGCTGATAATCCCTCTTTGTATGCAGCCCAACATCCTGCTGGCTTTTGCCACCGCCTTGTCGCACTGTTTTGCCACCTTGAGATCATCAGAGATAATCACACCAAGGTCTTTCTCCTGAACCATGCACACCAACCTCTCGCCTCCATTGCGTACATTTCCCTTGAATTTCTGCTACCTAAGTGCATGACACTGAACTTTTTCGCATTAAATCATAATTGCCAAGCATTAGACCATTCTTCCAGCTTTTGTAGATCTTTCCCCATGTTATCCACTCCCTCGGGGGAGTCCACTCTGTTGCAAATTTTTGTGTTATCTGCAAAAAGACACTTTTCCATTCAGTCCTTCAGCAATATCCCTCACAAATACATTGAACAATGCCGGGCCCAGGACCCGAACCCTGGTGCACCCCGCTAATCACCTTCCTTTCATCCGAGTGAGCTCCATGTACCATCACTTTCTGTCGTCTGTCAGTCAACCAATTTCTAATCCATTTCACCATCTTGGGACTCATCCCCAAGCTACTGAGTCTGTTGACAAGCCTCCTATTTATTTATTTATGTATTTATTTGCATTCTCTTATATACCGCGCTATTCTGCATCAGTGCGGTTTACATTGAACAAACTGAAATTACATTGAACAAACTGAAATTACATTGAACAGGGCATTATAACTTGGAGATAACTATTTTACAGGGAACATGGGCTATGGAGGGTTAAGTGGCTTGCTCAAGACCACATGAGGAACAGTATGAAAGGCTTTGCTGAAATCCAGGTAGATGACATCCATCGCATGCCCCTGATCTAGTTCCTTGGTCACCCAGTCAAAGAACTCAATCAGATTTGTTTGGCAAGACTGTCCTTCAGTAAAACCATGTTGCCTTGGATCTTGCAACCTGTTGGTTTTGAGAAAGTTCACTATTCGCTCTTTCAGGAGCGTCTCCATTACTTTTCCCGCCACCGAGGTAAGGCTCACGGGTCTGTAGTTTGACACTTCTTCCCTGTCACCAGTTTTGCTGCACCTCTCGCACGCCGGTCTAAAGTCTAATTCGGTGAGAGTACTCCTGAGCGCCATAGCTGCTTACCATCACCCTTTAAAGGGAAAATCCCTCTCAAACCAGCCCCTGGTCTCCAGGTTCCTCCGGGGCCTCCTACTATCGAAGCCCCCTCTCCGCCCTCTGGTGGCAGAATGGGACCTTAATGCAGTGCTCTCCCAACTCACCAAGCCGCCATTCGAGCCCCTGGCCACCTGCCATCTGTGATACCTCTCCTGGAAAGTGTTTTTTCTGGTGGCCATCACGTCCGCTCGGAGAAGTTCAAGATGCTGTCCTTGGTGGCGGATCTTCCCTATACAAGGTTCTATGAGAACAGGGTAGTGCTCCACACAGATCCCAAATTCCTCCCCAAGGTAGTATTCCCTTTCCCACCTCAACCAGGAGGTGGTCCTCCCCACCACCTTCCCATGGCCCCACGCCAGCAGGGAGAAACTCATCTTACATGCGCTAGACTGCAAGCGGGCCCTGTCCTTCTACCTGCAGAGGACCCAGGCCCATCGCAAAGCTCCTTAGCTCTTTGTATCATATGACCCTAGTAGACTGGGGCTCCCAGTAATGAAGCGGACTGTCCACGTGGGTGGTAGACTGCATTGCCCTTGCCTATGAGTGAATAGGCCTCTCTCCCTTGACCACCGGATCACTGCACATCGCATGCGGGCCATGGCCACGTTGGTGGCCAAGCTCCGCTAAGTGCCGGTGCCAGAAATCTGCAGAGCCATCACATGCGTTTCAATTCATATGTTTGTAGCTCATTACTGCCTGGAGAGCGAGTCCCGCAGGGACAGTGCCTTCCGACAGGCAATTACTTGTAATATTTTTGGAGTGTAGGCAACTCCTGCCCTCCGATCATTCTGTGTGCAGGCTACCAGAGTGATGGTCTCGCTGGACGCTAGGGTCTTGCAGAGTATCTCAGTGGGGACTCATCTTCTGCAACGCACGACTACCTGATGGGTTGCTGGTGGTATTGTAGTGGATTGGTCCGTGGCAGCCTGGAGCTAGGGAGTCCCATATGTGAGGACTGATTTCCTGTTTGTTCTCCAGGAACAATAGGAATCGATCCTCACAACCCTCCCTCCTCCCCTTGGAGTTGCCTCCCTACATTGTTAAAGTCCTTTTTTGCTGTGTCATCTGACTGAGCAAGATGGCACTCTTGGTTGGGAAGGGGACCATGCATGCATGGTAGTATTCCAAAAGGCTTTCTGTGAAAGCTGGGGAAATGATCCGCATGGGATCTGTCGGCGCAAACGTCACCCATATGTGAGGACTGATTCCTCTGTCCCTGGAGAACAATCTGTTACAGGTGAGTAACTATGCTATCTATGAGGTGGATATATATATTTTTTTATAATAGGATTAGGATTTATGATGTATAATAAAAAGATTTGTATTTATTTATTTTATTTATTTAGCTGTATTTATATTCCGCTTTTCACCGGGTCAAAGCGGTCAATTGGGGGATACATTTAACACGAGGGGATATGACACACATACGTTAATACTTACAGGGAACATGGGCAATGGAGGGTTAAGTGGCTTGCCCAAGACCCCAAGGAGTGCCTATAGGACTAGAAATCCCAGTCCCTCCGGCCTGAGATTGCTGTCCCCAGGTGGGACTTGAACCCCCGGCCCTCCGGCCTGAAGTACCTTGTCCTAACCACTAGACCACTCCTCCCTCTATAACATTTATCTACTGTTTCATTTATCTACTGTATAACATTTATCTACTGTTTCATTCTATATTTGAAGGAGAAATAATCCTTAATGCATATACATCAAGAAAAGGAAAATATATAGTGACAAGTCATTGAAATTGGTAAGCTAGCACCTTGTTTGGGGTCCTATAATATTGGATAGAGGGAATTGAAAAGATACAGCCTTTTAAGGCTGTTGGTTACATTGTATCTCTTTTTGAGTTTTCATGGTTCTTTAACTTTGTATGGTGATTTTTTAGGTTTTAAAGCTAGTCGTCAGCATGTAGAGTGGAGGAGTAGCCTAAATGGTTAGAGCACTGGCTTGGGAACCAAGCAACCAGGGTTCGGTTCCTACTAGCACTCCTTGTGACTTTGGGCAAGTCACTTAACTCTCCATTGCCTCAGAATAATCCACGTTATCAATGTTCCTGTTTTAATGTACTTACCAAGTTTGTTATAATGTAAACTGCTTTGACTGAAATGATAAAGCGGTATAAAAAAGCAGTTAACTAAATCAGATTGGCCGTATCTCTTTGTCTAATAGACTGCTTCTACTACTACTACTTGTCATTTGCATAGCGCTACAAGTCATACGCAGCACTGTACATACACATGTAAAAGACTGTCCCAGCTCATCAGAGCTTACAGTCTTGTCAAGACAGATAACACAACAGCTGAAGACAAGGACACATTTAGAGGAGTGGCAAGGAAACATATAGGAGACCAAGCGGTTCAGGATCCAAAAGCAGACTGTTTCATTGTTCATCAACTAAATCACTCTATTCCTCGACTCAATGGATATTGATATTGTCCTGTTTCTGCCTTTTGACAAAAGAGGACCAGGGAAAGCTGTTTTTCAGTTGTAGTTCCAAAATTATGGAATGACTTACCTGTTATAATTAGGGATTTTTAGGATTATGTGCAATTTTGAAAAATTGTATAAACGTGGTTATGAGATACATTTTTTAATCAACACAGAAACCTGACAGCAGAAGACGACCACATGGCCTATCTAGTCTGCCCTTCCATATCAACTACAGTAGTCCCCTTTTTTCCTTTTGATATCCTCTGTGTTTGTCCCATGCTTTTTTGAATTCAGGTACTGTCCTCATCTCTACCACCTCCACTGGGCAGTGACTATTCCATGCATCTACCCCTCTTTCCAAAAAGAAATATTCCTAATCGCTTCTCCGGGCCAGTCCAGGGAACGTTAGGGTTGTCAATCCTGTCCAGCAGCTGAGGACTGACAGACTAGAAGTTTTGCTGACAGCTTAAGCTGCTCCTCCTGATGCAGCACTCCAGTCTTTCAGTCCTCAGCAGCTGAACAGGACGACGTGTTGACAGGCTCCTGGCCAGAAAGAAAGATTTGGTTTATTTTGAGAACGGACAGTGAGCTAGCTCTAGCAGGACTGATGCTCCTATATTCCCCTTAGCTGCAAGATCCTTTAATTTGGCTACTTTCAAATTCAGCGGATACAGCCCTTGGCGGCCGGTTTGTGGCAGCACGAGACAGCAGAGCCTGCTTTCTCAGGGGCGTAAATTTCACTTATTGGAGCTCTGGTCCTGAGAGCCTCAGGGATCATTCTCCTGACAGAACCGCCACATTTTCTCTTCGCCCGCTAGCAGCGGGGAAGCGAGAGAAAGGCCGGCGCTCTTGCAATCAGCCCACCAGGCCTTCGGGGCAGGAGGGGGCTGCGTTCAGAAATTCCGCGCGGTTTAGTGAAGTCGGGGGTTCCTCCGGTTCGGGACGGCGGCGGTAAGTTGTTTGCGCCTTGTGGTTTGAGACGAGTCTGTTCCGGTTTCGTTGGCAGCGTGTGTATTAGGGCTGCTTTTTTTTTTCAACATGGAAATTAAGTCTGCAGAGGCAGAGCGGCCTTCCCTTCCCTCAGAAAAGGCGGGAACGGCCGCCATCTTAGGTGAGCCTTCTGTGGCTACCGCAGGGCCTCAAATGCACGGAAAGAGAAAGTCAAAGGCCAGTAAAGAAGCTCCGGTGGTGGTTCAGGCGAAGCAGAAGCCTCCTGAAGCTCAGGAAGGCGTCTCTGCTCTTTTTTCCCACAAGTTCATTTTGGCGCTGCATCGGGCGTTTTTACTGAAATCTGCACAGGCTACAGTGGCTCCCGATTCCTGGCAGGATCAACGTGAGCATCCAGAAAGGCCTCAGGTAGACCCGAGAGAGGGTTCTTCCTGGGGGGTTTTAAGTAAGCTTGCTACCGAGGATCCCAGCATCTCCCTGGCCGTGGAGCCACATTTAGGAGAGGAGGGTGAGCTCCTCTCTGAGACAGGTTTAGATCCTTGGCTAGGGGAGCTGGAAGAGGGGGAAATTGCACCAGGAGAGGATCCTAACGTATTTCGAGTATTCCGCAAGGAGGAGCTCGGAGCGCTAATCTCGCAATCTTTGTCAGCTCTGAATATTCAAATGCCCTCCATGTCTCAGGAACCGCTTGAGGATCCATTGCTGCAAGGCTTCAAAGCGGAGCAATGCTGTTCTCCTGTGCACCGCGTCATTAAGCAAATGATAGAATCTAAGTGGGAATGTCCAGAGGCTACGTTGAGGGGGAGTCGCGCCTTAGGTCGCCTATACCCGGTGCCTCAGGAGGAGAAAGTTGTTAAAGATATGCCTAAGGTGGATGCCTTAGTTTCAGCGGTGACTAAGAAGACAACGATTCCGGTTGAGGGCGTGGCAGCGCTTAAGGATCTGCAGGATCGGAAATTAGAAGTACTTTTGAAGCAGGCGTTTGATTCTAGTGCGCTAGCGCTGCAGGTGTCCATTTGTGGAGCGTATGTGTCTCGAGCTTCTATTAGGTGGCTCCAGGGAGAGGTCGCTGCTGAGGCAGCAGAAACATCTCCCGCGGAGGGAGCGAAGCTAGAGTCAGCAGCGGCTTACCTGGTGGACGCCTTTTATGATTTGGTTCGCATTGCCGCGAAATCCATGGCTTCCTTGGTGGCGGCTAGACGTTTTCTCTGGTTACGAAATTGGACGGCTGACGTGTCCTCTAAATCGCGTCTCAGTAAGTTACCTTATAAAGGGAAGTTACTTTTTGGAGAAGCGTTGGAAAAGATTGTTAAGGATCTTGGAGATTCCAAAGGTGGTCGGTTACCAGAGGATCGACCAAGGCCTCCTAGAGGGGGGTCGGCGCAGCGGGGACAAGGTAGGGATTCTCGTAGATTTCGAGGTGCTCGATTTCTTCCCTATCCCAGGGGCTGCTTCGGCCCTCGAGGGCAGTCCTTTCGTGAAGCTAGAGGATTCGCTAGAAGCTACTTCAATTCTCAGCAGTCCGCAGTTAAGAAGTCGCAATGAAGGTCGGCCGGTCCAGGCAGAGATACCTGTGGGAGGACACTTGCAGGATTTTCTCCCGGCCTGGACCACAATAACTTCCGACGCATGGGTACTAGAGATTGTTCCCGAGGGGTATGCACTAGATTTCGCGTACCCGTTGACGGACGCCTTTGTAGTGTCTCCTTGTGCTCCCGGCCCGAAAATGCAGGCAGTCGCCGAAACTCTCACACGCTTGGTACGACTGCAGGCAGTGGTACCGGTTCCTCCAGACCAGTGCGGCTTAGGTCGATACTCGATTTATTTTGTGGTCCCCAAGAAAGAGGGTTCTTTTCGACCAATCCTCGATCTCAAGCATGTCAATTGCGCCCTGCGGGTTCCGCACTTTCGGATGGAAATGTTGAGATCCGTTATTCGGGCGGTGCGCCCGGGAGAGTTCCTCTCGGCTATAGACCTCACGGAAGCTTATCTACACATTCCCATCAGGGCAGCTCATCAACGGTTTTTGAGATTTGCGCTGCCCATGGGTCATTTCCAGTTTCACAAAGGTGATGGTGGTGGTAGCAGTGGCTCTGCGGAAGGAAGGGATTCGAGTTCATCCTTATCTGGACGATTGGTTGATCAGGGCCGATTCCCGGGCGGATGCTGTCGTGGCGACGGCTCGGGTGGTTCAACTCTTAGAACAACTCGGTTGGGTCATCAACCAAGCGAAGAGTCAGTTGCAGCCGGTGCGACAGCTCACTTACCTCGGGGCCTTCTTCGACACGGAAAGCGGTTCGGTCTTTCTACCCGAGAACAGAGTTCAAAAGATTGGTCGGCAGGTACAGATGTTTTTGCAGACTTCGGCACCTTCGGCGTGGGCCTATTTACAGCTCTTGGGGTCCATGGCAGCGGCCCTGGACTTGGTTCCGTGGGCCAGGGCGCATATGTGGCCCCTTCAACAGGCCTTGCTTTCCAGATGGTCTCCTCAACTCCATCCTCTATCGCAAAAGTTGACCTGCCCAGACTCGGTGGCTGGATCCCGGTCATCTATCAGCGGGGGTTCTCTTGCAAGATCCTCCGTGGGTGCTTCTGACGAAGGACGCCAGTCTCTCGGGCTGGGGTGCACACTGTCAGGCTCAGGTAACGCAGGGCTTCTGGTCCCAGGAAGAAAGCTCGTGGTCTATCAATCACTTAGAGCTCCGGGCCGTTCGCTTGGCACTTCTACATTTCGGGCGCCTGCTCGAAGGGATGGCGGTTCGAGCGGTGACCGTCTCCTACATCAATCGACAAGGCGGTACCAGGAGTCTGCTGTTACTGGAGGAGAGCCAGGAATCGTTTGCTTGGGCGAAGAATCATCTCTTAGCCTTATCAGCGGCGCATGTGACTGGCAAGGACAATGTGCAGGCGGATTATCTCAGTTGCCATGTTCTCGATCCCGGGGAATGGGAGCTGAATGCGGCTGTATTTCACGACATCACGATGCGCTGGGGGCAACCGTCAGTGGATCTGATGGCTACCTTCAGCAATGCTAAAGCGTCTCTTTTTTTCAGCAGGCGCAGGGAGCGCATGTCGGAAGGACTCGATGCGTTGGTTCAACCTTGGCCACTCAACACCCTGTTGTATGTCTTTCCGCCGTGGCCGATGCTCAGTAGGATCATTCACCGCATAGCCGGGCACAGGGGAACGGTGCTTCTCATTGTGCCGGATTGGCCTTGGCGGCCGTGGTATGCGGATCTAGTGTGTCTGGTGATAGATTCTCCTTGGCGGCTTCCGGCTCGGTGCAACCTGTTGAGTCAGGGTCCTGTGTTGATACCACAGGTGGATCGCTTCTTGCTTACGGCCTGGCTCTTGAGAGGGCTCGTTTCAGATGCAAGGGTTACTCGGAGGCTGTTATCTCCACCTTGTTGCGTTCGAAGAGGTCTTCGACTTCCCTGGCGTGCGTCCGTGTCTGGCGCATTTTTGAGAGATGGTGTGCGCTTCAAGGCTTTGCGCCAATGTCAATGACGTTGCCGCAGCTTCTGTTTCTTCAGGACGGTTTGGATAAGGGCTTGTCGGTCAGCACTCTGAAAGTGCATGTGGCGGCCTTGAGTTGTTTTCGAGGGCCGGTGCGGAATCGCCGTATCTCGGTTCATGCAGATGTGCAGCGCTTCTTTCGGGCGGCTAAGATCCTTAGACCTCCTTTACGGAACGTCGTTCCCCCTTGGGATTTGAACGTGGTGCTGGAGGCGTTGATGCAGGCTCCGTTTGAGTCCGCTTCCAGGGTAAGTGTAAAGGAGTTTTCTTGGAAGACGGCCTTCTTAGTGGCATTATGTTCGGCTCGCAGAATTTCGGACTTACAGGCTCTCTCTTGCCGGGAGCCGTACCTGCAATTTTTACTGGAAAAAGTGCTGTTGCGACCGGTGCCTTCATTCTTGCCTAAAGTGGTGTCTAACTTCCATGTGAATCAGTCAGTAGCTTTGCCCGTTTTCTCCGATCTTTCAGGTTCTCCTATGGACCGTGCTCTCCGGAAATTGGATCTCGGACGAGTTCTCAGAAAGTACCTTAAGGTCACTAAAGATTTTCGCCAGTCCGATAGGTTATTTGTGCTGTTTGCGGGTTGGCGTAAAGGCAAGGCGGCTACGAAGGCCTCTATTGCCCGATGGGTGAAACAGGCGATAGTGGCAGCTTACAAAGTTAGGGGTAAGGAACCTCCGGAGGGGCTCCGAGCCTATTCCACGCGGTCACAAGCGGCGTCTTGGGCAGAATTTGCATTAGTGCCTCCAGTGGATATTTGTAGAGCTGCTACGTGGTCTTCTCTGCATACTTTCACTAGACATTACAGGCTGGATGTTATGGCGAGAGGGGATTTATTTATTTATTTAACATTTTTTATATACCGTCTTTCTACGAATCAAAACGGTTTACATAGAACAATAAAAGCAGTGTATTTCAACTGTGATGCAAAAGTTGGAGCAGCAGCGATGGTTGCCGGGCTCTCGGGTCCCTCCCGTGTTTAGGTACTGTTTTGGTACTGCCCTAACGTTCCCTGGACTGGCCCGGAGAAGCGATTAGGAATGAGAAATTAGGCCTTACCTGCTAATTGTCTTTCCTGGAGTCTTCTCCGGGCCAGTCCAGGGCCCCACCCGGGGTTTTGTTTTCATTGTGAAAGGTCGTTCGCTCGCGGAGTCTGGTCTGGCTGACATCAAGAGCTTTAGCGAGGCTTTCTCTCTCTAATCTGCAGCATACCGATGGTGTGATAAAGAGAAAAAAAGAAGATGCAACAAAAAACACTGTGCACCGACAGGAAGAACACTTCCGGTTTATTAAGTCTACGGCTCACATTGCATTTGCGTGTGCAGTCCGTACCTGGGGAATATAGAAGTTCTCAGTTCTGGTTCTGGTGGTTCTAGTTTTGCTAGGTTGTGTTTTCTTTTTCCTGCTTCGTTATCTTTGTATCTGTCTGAGTTCGCTGCTTTGTTAGTACAAGACTGGAGTGCTGGCATCAGGAGGAGGGGCTTAAGTTGTCAGCAAAACTTCTAGTCTGTCAGTCCTCAGCTGCTGGACAGGATTGACAACCCTAACGTTCCCTGGACTGGCCCGGAGAAGACTTCAGGAAAGACAATTAGCAGGTAAGGCCTAATTTCTCATTTCCGCATATTACGCCTAAGTCTATCCCTTTTCATCTTCATCTTATGTCCCATCGTAGCAGAGCTTGCTCTTAATTGAAAGAAGCTCTCCTCCTGTGCATTTATGCCATGGAGGTATTTAAATGTCTCTAACATATCTCCTCTATCCTGCCTTTCCTCTAACATATGCGTATTAAGTCTGTCCTCATATGCTTTACAAAGAAGACCACTAACCATTATAGTAGTCACCCTCTGCACTGACTTCATCCTGTTTATATCCTTTTGAGGATGCGGTCTCCACAGTTGCACACAATACTTCAAATGAGGTCATACCAAAGACTTATACAAAGGCACTACCACCTCCTTTTTTTCTGCTGGCCATTCCTCTCTTTATGCACTCGAGCATCCTTCTAGCTTTCGCTGTTGCCTTTTCTACCTGTTTAGCTACTTTAAGATCGTCAGACACAATCAAGCCCAGGTCCTGCTCTTTTGTGGACAGAAGTACTTCACCCCCTACACTGTACTCGCTCCCTTGGATTATTGCAGCCCAAATGCATGACCCTGTATTTTTTATCATCAAATCTCAGCTGTCAGATTCTCGACCATTCTTCAAGCTTAGCTTGATGTGAATTTAATGTTTATATTTTAATTTTGTACTCTGCTTTGTACATCTGTACATTGTAAAAGTGGAATATAAGCGCTGCTGTTAAATTAAATTATATGGACTGGAGGCATGCCTCCATGCAGTGGGTGTGTAGGGACTGAATTTCATTTAATATACTTAATAGTATAGAGTGGATGGGAGGTATTTCTGGATGCTGTGGGTATACACAGATTTAAATTAATATTTTTACAATTTGTCCTTTTCCAAGAAGATAGAATACACTCCTGGATGCAGTATATGTATTGGGATAGAAGACACACCTGGGTGTAAGGCATGTTGGGGGGGCATTCTGGATAAAGTATGTATTGAAGGAGGCATATTCTGAGATGCAGCATATATAAGGAAGGAGGAAGAGATGTTCTTGGGCACTCTGTGTATATGGGAATGGAGACTCTCCATGAAGCAATCTTCTTTTTTTTCTTTTTTTTTTTTTTTTTGAGAGGGAAGCGTTTAAACTGGGCGCAGCATGCCCCACTTTCTACAGTTGGGCATATACTCGAGACTCGATTCCTGGGCTTAGTGTGTGTGTGTAGAAGGGGGAATGTGCCTCTGTTCAGTGTAAGCATATGAGAGGGAAGTCTACTTCTGTTCTGTCAAGGGGATGAGAGAATCTTTCTGTACCTCAGTGCAGCCTGAATGTAAAGGAGAGGGAGCAGGCTAGTTGCTGTCATCAGTGCAATGTGTGTATTGGAAGGGGGGGTTATTCCCTGGCCTTGGTGGAATGTGTATGCAAGTGGTTGGTGTTCCTTGATATAATGGGCCCAATATCCAAAGGACTTACCATGACAACTGGCAGCTGATTTTCAACAGCTGTAATGCTGGCTTCAGACTTTTCAGTGTAGTGTGGGGCAGAGCATGGGCAGTGTAAAGCTTAACAGTTGGTATGGAAGGGTAGACTGGATAGGCCATATGGTCTATATCCAGGAACAAGCAGGATTGTAGTCTTATATGGGTGACGTCAGTACCGACGGAGCCCGCATGGGAACTCCCCAGCATCCAATAGGAAAGCCTTTGGGAACATCCCACTGCGCCTGCGTAGCTGCCTTTCCAGCTCTCCCTCCTCAGTTCTTCGTTTTCCGCGGAGCCGAAAAGAAGCAATTCCTGTCACCGCAGAATTTTTTTTTTCTTATTTTTTGTGGTCGCATGTTGACACTGGTACTGACCCCGTCGGTGTTTGCTTGCTTTCTTCTAAAAAAAAAAAAAAAAAAATTTCTGAGGGGAGAAACTTATTCCCTCAGGGCGCATCAACACCATCTTAGCCTTAGGTCTTTTTTTCTTAAAATGGACAAACCAGCTAGTGGTTTTAAGAACTGTTCTAAATGTGACAGTGCAATTTCAGCCACGGACACCCATGACTGGTGTCTAAAATGTTTAGGACCGGATCATCAACCATCAGAATATCCTCTCTGTAGGAAGATGACAAAGAGAGGTCTGTAGAACAGAGCTGCAAAACTCTGCACCCTCTTTGCCACCGATGCAATGTCGGTAGCATCAATGTCATAGCTTCATCTTCCTCCCAAGGATCTCAGGTATCGAAACCCAGGTCTTAATCAAAGACTAGCCGGCCCTCCAAGGGTAGATCTCCTTCTAAGCATCGAGATGTCCTAGGCATTGCCCTGGAGGGGGGACACAATGACCAAACTACTCCAGCATGAGGTCCTTGCCTCCAAAGCCTTAGTGGAGTCCAAGGATGCTCCCGAGGCCTCTACCTCTGGAGAGCTTTTGGTGCCATAGGGATCGTGGCCTGCAACTCTGGTACCGATACCTAAGCATCGGCAAGCTCCATGGATCAATGTATCCTGGCCATTGAGCGGAGCTTAGCAGCCTTGCGGCTTCCATACCGGTAAAGCCTCTACAGTCAATTCCTCAGCCATTGGTACCGACGACGGTACCGAAAGTGCCTGCATCAACTTTTTTTGCCGCTTACCATGCTACCACCCATGCCGGCCCTTGACTCCGTCTCTGGTACAGAGGTTCCGGCACCGCATCTTTCAGATACCGGCTTCGAGCGGTATCGAGTTCGTGCAGAGCATGAGCACCCTGCCCGTCAATACTTCAAGTCTTCTGACTCCGATTCGTCGGATTATGAATCGGCTGGTACCCGGGAAATGAGAACTCTCCCGGAGGATCCATCTCTGTCCCCACAATGTTGCATCTCCCCTCCAGAAGACATGTCTTTTCAAGACTTTATCCGTGATGTTGCTCGGGGCCTGTCTATAATGGTGACTTCGGAGAAGGAACCTAGGGCTGAGGAGCTCGAAATTCAATACCCTGCATCCCCAAAGGAAGCTACTATTCTCCCTATTCATCGAATACTTCATGACCTTATGTTTCGAATGTGGGAAACACCCTTAACCATCTCTCCACATACTCGGGCGCGATACAATGTACCGGGTACCGGAGTGCCCTGGCTTCCAGAAGACACAATTACCACACCATTCCATGGTGGTGGAATTGGAAATGCATCAAATTAAGAGTGCTAAGACGAATTCCTCAAACCCTCTAGGCTTCCATGTTATCGGCCAGAATCAGTTCCTACATACTTTAAATGGGTATGTTAGGGAGGTGGCTAGGGATTTGGAGTTGATGGAGTCCTCTTCTCCCTGACAACAAGAGAGCTGATTATCTCACCCTGGTAAAACATGACCAAAATGTTTCCAAATTTGTTAACGGGGCAAATTTCGACTGTTTTGAATGCATCAGCAGAACTTCAGCTATATGCATTGGTGCACACAGGATTGCTTTGCTCCAAGCCTCTGATCTTGAACAGTGGGTTCAAGATAAGCTGGATAATATACCTTGCACAGGTAAAAGCCTTTTTGGCAAAGACTGACAGGATAAGGCTTCTCAACTAGAATCTGAGAACACCACTCTTAATAAACTTTCTAGATCTACTACCAACCCAGCTAAGAAAAAGACATCAAAGAAACCTTTTTTCATTAAGAAAAAGTACTGCCCTTCTTACACCTCTGCGGTGCACTGTCCCATCCATGCTCCCCAGAAAGGGCAGCAACAACCAAAACAGCAAAGAAAGGTTCAGACTCCCAGGTCTCAGCCAACCCAGCAGACACATCCTCCTCAGGGTCTTTGACTCCTTTCTGTAGAACATAGCCGTCCTGCCTCTGGAAATTCCATATCCCATCCGCATTCCTGGCAGATTGTCACTTTTCCTACAGGTGGCATCTTGTAACATCAGAACACTGGACTCTATCCATAGTAAGGGAGGGGTACAAACTTCACTTCCAAAGTCTATCCCCCCCCCAGTCTCCTCCAAGAGAGTTCAGTTCTCAACCCCCTCTCACCACTCTGTTGTTGCAGGAGGTCACCTCCCTTCTCTCACAGGGTACAATAGAGGAGGTGCCACTCTCCCAGCAAGGTCTCAGCTTCTATTCTCCTTACTTCCTCATTCCAAAGAAGACAGGGGGATACAGGCCCATCCTGGACCTCAGAAAACTGAACAAGTATCTACTTCGGGAGAAATTCAAGATGATCTCCCTAGGTACTCTTCTCCCCTATCTCCAGAGTCAGGACTGGCTCTGTTCTCTAGATCTAAGGACACATATACTCATTCTTATCCACGCAGAATACAGACGGTTCCTGCGTCTCCTGTTCCAGGGGAGACATCATCAGTACAAAGTCCTACCTTTTGGCCTTGCCTCTGCCCCAGAGTCTTTACAAAGTGCATGGCAGTGGTAGCTGCATTCCTAAGGACTCTAGGGATATTTGTCTTCCCCTACTTAGACTGGTTCATTCGAGCAAGAACATCTCTAGAGGCCAGTCTTTCTCTCACGCGCACCATACAGGTGCTGCAACACTTGGGATTTATAATAAATCTTCCAAAGTCCCATCTCGTTCCCTCTCAAACTCTAGAGTTTATAAGGGCTCTCCTAGACACTCAACAGTCAAGGGCTTTTCTGACCCAAGCCAGCTGTGCTCAACTCATTCAGCTTGCATCCCGAGCATGCCTCAAGACCTTTCTCACTGCTCGAGAAATGCTGCAACTCCTGAGCTATATGGCATACACTGTACATGTGGTTCCATATGCTTGTCTGCATATGCGTGTAGCTGAATGGACCCTGGCTTCCCAGTGGTCTCAAGCATCCGGTCATTTGGGAGACAAGATAATTCTCTCTACACATACCTCATTTCTCCAGTGAGCGGCAGTCCCCAGAACACCACCTCGTAGGGTCACCTTTTCAGAAGCCTCCACATCAATGTCCCCTGATGACTGATGTGTCCAAATTGAGCTGGGGAGCTCATCTGGACAACCTCTCCACTCAGGATCTTTGGTCTCATCAGGAGTCACAACTCCACATAAATCTACTGGAACTCAGAGCCATCCACAATGCTCTCAAGGTGTTCCACGACCACCTTTGCTTCCGCCCAGTTCTAGTCCAGATGGACAATCAGGTAGCCATGTTCTACTTGACAAGCAGGGCGGAACAGGCTCCTGGACAATTTAAAACAAAGCCCTACACCTGTGGACCTTCGCCATACAGCATCAGATTCACCTACTTGCGGTGTATCTCCCAGGCAAACAGAATCTCTTGGCAGACAAACTCAGTCGAGTACTGCTACCCCACGAGTGGTCTCTCCATGCGGAAAAGGTTGCTCACATTTTTCATAAGAACATAAGATATGCCATACTGGGTCAGACCAAGGTCCATCAAGCCCAGTATCCTGTTTCCAACAGTGGCCAATCTAGGTCATACGTACCTAGTAGTTTCCCCAAAAGACACAGGTTCCGCAATGCTTGTACTGGGTCAAGCATTGATATCCTGGGTCCCTTCTTAATAATGATTTATGGACCTTTCCTCCAGGAACTTGTCCAAACATTTTTTAAACTCAGCTACACTAACAGCCTTTACTGCATCCTCCGGTAACAAATTCCAGAGTTTGATTACACGTTGAGTGAAGAAATATTTTCTTTTATTAGTTTTAAATAGTTTACCCTGTAGCTTCATTGCATGTCCCCTAGTCTTTCTATATTCTGATAACGTAAACAATCAATCTGCTTGTACCCGTTCCACTCCGTTCATTAATTTATAGACTTCTATCATATCTCCCCTTAGCCGTCTCTTTTCCAGGTTAAAGAGCCCTAACCTTTTTAGCCTTTCTTCATAGGAGTATCATTCCATCCCCTTTACCATTTTGGTGGCTCTTCTCTGAACCTTTTCTAATAACGCTATATCCTTTTTAAGATACGGCGACCAGAATTGCACACAATATTCAATGTGCGGTCTCACCATGGAACGATATAGAGGCATTATAATATCTTCTGTTTTATTTTCCATTCCTTTCCTTATGATATCTAGCATTCTATTTGCTCTCTTGGCTGCCGCTGCACACTGGGCCGAGGGTTTTAACATGCTATCCACAATGATGCCTAAATCTTTTTCCTGGGTGGTGGTTCCTAATGTGGAACCTTGCATCGTGTAACCATAGTTTGGGTTGTTCTTCCCTAGGTGCATAACTTTGCACTTGTCCACATTAAATTTCATCTGCCATTTTGATGCCCAGTCTTCCAATTTATCAAGATCCTCTTGCAATTTTCCACAATCCTCTTGGGTTTTAACAACTTTAAATAGTTGTGTGTCATCTGCAAATTTGATAACCTCACGCGTTATTCCACTTTCCAGGTCATTTATGAATATGTCAAAAAGCAGCAGACCCAGCACAGATCCTCGGGGTACACCACTATTCACTTTTCACCATTGGGAAAATTTTCTATTTAGCCCAACCCTCTGCTTTCTATCTTTTAACCAGTTCTTGATCCACAGTAGTACACTGCCTCCTATCCCATGACTCTTTAGTTTTGCCAAAAGTCTCTGATGAGGGACCTTGTCAAAGGCTTTCTGAAAGTCTAGATACACTATATCAACCGACTCACCTTTGTCCACCTGTTTATTCACACTTTCAAAAAAACATAATAGATTAGTAAGACAAGATCTTCCTTGTCTAAAACCATGTTGACTGTCTCCCATTAGGCCATGACTATCTACATGCTGAGTAATTTTATTCTTATGACGGTTTCTACCATTTTTCCCGGTACTGATGTGAGGCTCACCGGTCTGTAGTTTCCCGGATCACTGCTGGAACCCTTTTTAAAAATTGGCGTTACATTGGCGATCCTCCAATCTTCAGGTATTACAGATGATTTTAATGAAAATTCACAGATTACTAATAACAGGTCTGCAATCTCATATTTCAGTTCTTTCAACACCCTTGGATGTATACCATCCGGCCCAGGTGATATGCTACTCTTCAGTTTATCTAATAGTTGTAATACATCTTCCCAATGTATCGATATTTCCTTCAATTCTTCCGCACCTTTAAATACCACTTCAGTCATGGGTAACATCCATACATCTTCCTCAGTAAAGACCGAAGCAAAGAATTCATTCAGTCTCTCCGCTATCGCCTTGTCGCCTCTTAGTGCCCCTTTAACTCCTCTATCATCTAATGGACCAACTGACTCTCTCACAGGTTTTTTGCTACGAATGTACTTGAAAAAATCTTTATTTCACGTTTTTGTTTCCGCAGCAAGCTTCTCAAATTCTTCCTTTGCCTACTTTATCAATACCTTGCATTTGACTTGCTAGTGCTTGTGCTGTTTCCAGGTTTCGTCGTTTGGCTCTTTTTTCCATTTCCTGAAAGATGCTTTTTTGGCAACAACAGCCTCTCTGACCTCCCCTTTAAACCATGCTGGCAGTTTTTTGGACTTCCTTCCACTTTTCTTAAAGCATGGAATACAGCTGGTCTGGGCTTCCAGGATAGTATTTTTCAACACCACCCAAGCTTGATGTAAGTCTTTAACCTTTGTAACTGCTCCTTTTAGTTTTTTGTTAACTATTTTCCTCATTTTATCATAGTCTCCCTTTCGAAAGTTAAAAGGTAGTACTGTGGATTTCCTTACTATCCCTCCTCCACTAATTAAATCAAAGGTAATCATGCTATGATCACTATTGCCAAGTGGCCCCAACACCCTTATCTCTTGCACTAGGTCTGGTGTTCCACTAAGGACTAGGTCTAATATGGCTTCCCCTCTGGTCGGTTCATGAACCAGCTGCTCCAAGAAGCAGTCATTTATGTCATCTAGGAACTTTATCTCCCTAGCATGTCCTGCCGTGACACTGACCCAGTCGATACTGGGGTAATTGAAATCACCCATTATTATTACTGCGCTATAACGTTTGTTAGCTTCCTTGATTTCTTTGAGCATTTCATCATCCATTAGTTCATTCTGGCCAGGCGGTCAATAGTACACCCCCACTGCCATCGCCTTCCCCTTTTTACATGGAATTTCAATTCATGGAGATTCTACAGCAAATTTTGTTTCCTGCAAAACTTTAATCCTTTCTGACTCAATGCCCTCTCTAACATAGAGCGCAACCCCTCCACCAATTTGATCAGCTCTTTCATTACGATATAGTTTGTATCCAGGTATCACAGTGTCCCACTGGTTGTCCTCCTTCCACCATGTCTCTGATATCTCAATCATATCTAACCTCTCATTTAGTGCTATATATTATAATTCTCCCATCTTATTTTTTAGACTTCTAGCATTTGCATACAAGCGTTTTAGAGACTGTATTTTATTCGTTTTAGTTTGGCTGTTGGTAGACATGGGTAATTTGGGATCTTTAAGCTCTGTCTGCTCCATACTCGGGGGCATTTGGGCTACTTTACTCTTTTTTGGAACCTCTCTGCTTTTGGTAGTATCCTTCAAGGATACATTCTTCCGAACCATCAGATCTGGGGAACCCCAGATTATAGACCTGTTTGCAAGTCCTCAGAATGCCAAACTTCCCCGCTTCTGCATCAGAACGCCTGCTCAGAACAACCAAGCGGTAGATGCCTTTCACCTTCACTGGGGTCAAGGCTTCCTATATGCCTTCCCTCCCATTCCCCTCATCCCCAAAACTCTCTTCAAATTCCAGAGAGACAAGGGCTGCATGATTCTTATAGCCTCGCTTTGGCCACAACAACCGTGGTATCCTCTGCTTCTACATCTCTCTCAAGTTCAACCAGTAGATTTGGATTCTGCTCCATATCTCCTCTCACAGGAGGGTGGGATACTGCTGCATCCCAAATCAGCAGTCCCTACATCTTACAGCATGGCTGCTGAAGGCATAGCATTCCAGGACATCAGCCTCTCTCAACAGGTGAAAGCTATCCTTTTGGCGTCTAGGAAACCTTCCACAAGGCGCTCCTACACCTTCAAGTGGCGTAGATTCTCTCTCTGGTGTTTGAAAAGGGATTTTAACCCCTTTTTAGCTCCGATGGAAGCATTACTTGAATATCTGTTCCACCTCTCTTCTTCTGGACACAAAACCAATTCGATAAGAGTCCACCTAAGTGCCATTGCGGCTTTTCACATTCCCTTAGATGGTGAACCCATCTCCTCTCAGCCGCTTGTAGCATGCTTCATGAGAGGTCTTCTATTAACCAAGCCTCCCATTAAGCCACCCCCAGTGGCATGGGACCTTAATGTTGTTTTAGGACAGCTTATGAAGCCACCCTTTGAACCCCTGGCCACTGCTTCTCTGAAGTTTCTTATCTGGAAGGTCACCTTCCTTATTGCCCTCACTTCAGCAAGGTGCATCAGTGAGCTTCAGACTTTGATGGCTGATCCTCCTTATACACGATTCCACTATGATAAGGTAGTTCTTAGGACTCATCCTCACTTTATGCCAAAGTTGGTCTCGCCTTTTCACTTAAACCAGTCTGTGTACCTCGCTGTTTCTTTCCCTAGACCTCATTCTTCTAGGGCGGAAGTAACCCTTCATACTTTGGATTGGAAACATGCTTTGGCCTTTTATCTCCAGAGAACTCGGGAGCACAGAAAAGCTTCCCAACTTTTCATTGCTTTTGACTCCAGTCACCTAGGTCTTACCAGTATCCAAGCAAACTCTCTCCAGATGGATAGCAGATTGTATTTCTCTTGCTTACGACAGTGACTCTCTGGAGGGTCACGTCACTGCACATAATGTTCAGGCAATGGCTACCTCCATGCCAAATCTGCGCTCTGTAGCGATTGATGAGATATGCAAAGCAGCAACCTGGTCCTCTGTCCATACTTTTGCTGCTCACTATTGCCTGGCCAAGGACTCCCACCGGGGTGCCTCGTTTGGCCAAGCTGTTCTCCAGCATCTCTTTCAGACTTAGATCAACTCCTACCCCCCATCCCGGGTTTCGATACAAGACATCCTTGGAGGATATATGACCTACTACTTAGGCCTGTGTTCCACAGCTCGCTCTGAGGTCATCTCTCTGGCATCTCCAAGCTAGGGAGTCCATATGTGAAGACTACATTCCTGCTTGTTCCTGGAGAATAGCTTAGTTACTCACCTGTAATAGGTGATCTCCGGGAACAGCAGGAATTGAATCTTCACAACCCATCTTCCTCCCCTAGGAGTTGTACTTTTCCTCCTCTTCTCCTTCTCTCCTTTTATCTCGGCTACAAACTCAACTGAGGAGGGAGAGCTGGAAAGGCAGGAAGGGAGCTACGCAGGCGGGATGCTCCCAAAGGCTTTCCTATTGGACACTGTGGAGCATTCCTGCGTGGCTCTGTTGGTACCGATGTCACCCATATGTGAAGACTCAATTCCTGCTGTTCCCGGAGATCACCTGTTACAGGTGAGTAACTACACTTTATCTGCCACCATTTTTCTCAGTTTCTATTATCCAGTCGTATGTACACTAGGCAGTTTGCTTTGACTGCTGAAGTTTCTATCTTCCCATTTGACATGGGCAATTCTGCAGTGTCAACGTAGATGGAATGGATCTAGCTTCAGGACCTTTGTTTCTAAAATGTTGAGTACAGGACTTGCATCTACAAACCAAGTTACATGGATAACAGTATGGCAGAATGCCAATTTCACATCATACACACACTATGCCTCTGTATACTGTACTGAGAAAGTCCCCGTCATACGAACACTGCAGCAAGGTCAGAAAACATCTGACTTTTTATTCACATGCTATGCAAACCGCAGGAACGTTCTCCCAACCCATATGCATGCAATGCTGAGCCAAATATCCAAGGTGTGCTGTTCCCTTTGCTCATCCTTAAGATACATGCTCCACATCCACACCCTTTCACTTTCTACACACTGCACTACAGCTAAATAATGTCCCCTCTTATACATACACAGAGTGCCAATTTATTTATTTATTTATTTAGACAGTTTTTGTATACCGCTTTATCCTTCAATCAAAGCGGTCACAACACAATTGGGGGATACATTTAACACGTGGGGATATGAGACACATACACTAATACTTACAGGGAACATGGGCAGTGGAGGGTTAAGTGGCTTGCCCAAGACCACAAGGAGCATCTGTGGGACTAGAAACCCCAGTCCTTCCGGCCCAAGGTTGCTGTCCTCTAGTGGGATTTGAACCCCCGACTTTCCGGCCTGAAGTACCTTGTCCCATCCACTAGGCTACTCCTCCCTCCACATGCCAAGAGCATGTGAGTGACAATCATCACTTACACACTGCTAAAAGGCAGTCTTAAAGAAAGCCACTTACCTAGTAGTCGGTGTATTACACATTCAGCACTACTGACTACATGTAGCCATACTAAATATACATTTTTGTTTTGACTGTAGTTTGCCTTAAGAAAAAGTACACTGAATATTGGGTCTGACCTAAGTGTGTGTAAAATCAGCATAGTGCATGTATTGGGGGGGGAGGGAAGGCATTCCTCTGCTTAACTGAAAGACTGCCTTTCAATTACTTGTCACTATATATATTCCTTTTCTTGATGTATATGCATTAAGGATTATTTTTCCTTCAAATATAGAATGAAAGAGTAGATAAATGTTATACACATTTTTTTTATTATACATCATAAATCCTAATCCTATTATAAAAAATATATATTCACCTCATAGATCTTTAATTTTTATACATGTAATCCAGGGGTTCTCAACCCAGTCCTTGGGACCCACCTAGCCAGTCGGGTTTTCAGGATAACCACAATGAATATGCTTGGGAGAGATTTGCATATAATGGAGGCAGTGTATGCAAATGTATCTCATACATATTCATTGTGGTTATCCTGAAAACCCAACTGGCTAGGTGGGTCCTGAGGACTGGGTTGAGAACCCCTGACTGCATTAATACATTCACAATTTAAAACACATCATCAATTCAAAACTATTCTCCAACCGTACTATCATACACCTCACGTTCACACATATAAATCATATCATAAATAAGGACAAAAACTGCATCAAACTATAAAATTTACTATCCCAGGGGTGGGCAATTCCGGTCCTGGAGGGCCGCAGACCAGTCAGGTTTTCATGATGTCCCTAATGAATATTCATGAGATCTATTTGCATCCACTGCCTTCCATGGTATGGAAATAGGTCCATGAATATTCATTAGGGACATCACGAAAACCTGACTGGTCTGCGGCCCTCCAGGACCAGAATTGCCCACCCCTGTACTATCTTATCTGCCCCATAATCTTAACTCTCAATGAGAGTGACAATTTCTAAGCGATTTAAATAATAAATGGGGCACATTTCTTAGACTCGTGTTTGTTTCCATATCGTCCTGCTAGACCAGTCCAAACAAGTGGGTCATGTTCCCCTACCAGCAGATTGGTTGAAACAAAGAACCAATGAAAAGCCCAGGTTTCAATGACATCACTCTCATGCCTCTATCTGCTTCAGCCACCAGAGGTCCCTCAGTATTTCTTTGTCTCCAGCCAGATGACAGATGGATTTTCTCCTCTCTGAAGAAAATCTGAGGACTGAGAAGAAAAGAGATTGATTAAATGCTCATGAACGACCACCTCAAGCCCTAAAGGGGTGACACACTCGAGCACGACGTGGGAGGCTCCACTAGACTGCAGTCTTTTTGGTAGTCAGAAGAGGAGGGAAAATTGATTCAGCTCCATGTCCTTATCAGGATAAGAGCCTGTTGAGCAGCCACAAATTGACAAGCAGGAATCTCAAATCTTTCTTTACTCGAGATTCCATCAATAAAGCCTCCACCCCCTCAAAAAAACAGATATCAACTTTCCACAATCATAACTCCTCTTTAATAACTGTGGCAATCCTCCCCACCCCTTTTCCCTCCCTAACGAGGTTGCCTCAGCTCCTCATAAACTGTATGCACTAATCCCTGTACATAAAATCCATCCACTTCTGGTAACCAACATTCAGTAATAAAAAGAACATCTGAACAATTATCTATCACTGTTTGGTGGTATTACTCCCACCACTTTTGTCTTTCACATGGCACATGGAATTTGTCCATAAAATTTTATTTATTTATTTATTAGAATTTATATACCACCACTTCTAAAGGTCAGTGGCAGTTTACAGAGAACAAGCAGGAACTTTACATTATAAAACTGGAGAAACTTATTTAATTCTATTGATCTTCAAAATCCTACATGGCCATTCTGCTGAATGCCTAAGTGACCTAATCCAAAAAAAGCCAGACACCAGATTGCGGAGGAGCCTGCATCAAAACACCCTATCAACCACTTCTATCAAGACCAGCACCTCGCAAACTGCAATACAGTGAGTGTTCAAATACTACAGCCTGCATCTTTGAAATTCACTCCCTACCCACCTAAGAGCTATCTCAGACACAGCCGACTTCAGGAAAGAATTGAAGACTCAACAGTTCATAGAGCACTATGGCAAAACACCAAATACGCAGAATTAATCCACAAACCCAGAGTTTACCGCTACCTTGTAAATAGTTATACAATGTTACACAGTTAACTAGCTACAGTCTAGGGATGTTACTGTTTTTGTAAGTAGCTCGAAGAACATGTTCATTGTAAAACCTTCAGTTCAATGTAAACCGCCTTGATAAATTTGAAAGGTGGTATATAAAAAATGTCAAATAAGTAAAATAAATTTACAAGGTAAATGCGATAGGCAATTAGCAATTAACATAACAGTATACAATAATCATATAATGTAATGAATGCGTATTGGTGTGAGGAAGGAAGAGATGGAGGGGATAGAGGGATAAGATCTTGTCAATGGAGATGAGAGGTTCGAGGGGTGATTTTTGTAGGTGGAGGAACCATAGTATTCAATAAATAGGTGTGTTTTGAGCTCTTTCCTGAATGTTTTGAAGGTCCTTGATAGCTCTTAAGTTGTCTGGTAATGCATTCCAGATGGATAGGGCAACGTAAGTAAAGGCTCTATTGCTTGTAGTTTTATTAACATTGCGGATATGAGTTGGAATTGTTAGGGTATTTTGGGAACAAGCCCTCATGGTTCTTGTAGTACTAGGTGAGTTGAGGAGGGATCTGAGGAATGAAGGGGCAGTTTTGTTGTTCGGTTAGTAGGTTATTACAATGTATTTGTATTTAGCCCTTGTTGCGATTGGTAGTCAGTGGAGGGAAAGGAGGTGTGGCATAATGTGGTCGGAGTAGTGAGCCTTGTGTATAATGCGGGCAGCTAGGTTTTGTCCTAGTTGGAGTTGATGGATTTTTTTGGGGGTAGACCATACAGAATGCTATTACAGTAGTCGAGATGGGAGGAATGGCTAGCAGAAAAAAGGAGAAAATAGTGCCTCTTTATAAGTCTTTGGTGCAACCTCATTTTGAGTATTGTGTGCAATTCTGGAGACCGCACCTTCAAAAAGATATAAACAGGATGGAGTCAGTACAGAGGGTGGCTACTAAAATGGTTAGTGGTCTTCATTATAAAGCATATGAGGACAGACTTAAGGATCTTAATATATACTACTTATTTATTTATTTATTACAATTTCTTATATACCGCACTATTGTCAGCGCGGTTTACATACAACAAAATGACCATAACAAACTGTTTGGCTTCACATAGAACAGGAGAAAACAACTTGGATAACATGTTTATGCTTTACATAGAACAGGAGTAATAACTTGGATAAACGGGGAATGCAAACTAAACTACTTACATATGTACAATGAGACCGAGTATTGGGAATTCAGTGTGAACATGTGTACAATGGAGTTGATATATTAACTTGAGGGGGTGAGGGAGAGGCACTTATGTAGTGGTCGGGTTAATCTGGTAGTATTGAGTAAATAAATGGGATTTGAGAGCCTTTCTGAATTGTGATAGGTCAGTAATTGCACGGATGCCTGGTGGTAATGCGTTCCAACATTTTGGGGCATAGATACTAAATGCCCTGTTAGATGTTGCGGTTGTGTACTTTGTTGAAGCCTTTGGAATTACTAGCACATTTGTAGATGGGGTTCTCCTTGTTCTGTTGGGAGGAGCTGGCTGGATGATGTTGGTTAAAGAGGGGGAGGTGATGCCATGGATAGATTTGAAGGTGAGTAACAAAGATTTGAATGTAAGCCTTCCTTGAACGGGGAGCCAATGAAGTTGTATTAGGATAGGCGTTATATGGTCGCATCTTGCTGCTCCTACTAAGATTCTGGCTGCGGCATTCATGGCAAGTTGCAACGGATTTAGAGATGATTGAGGGAGACCTTGGAGAATAGCGTTGGCAAAGTCAAAGTGTGGTAAGATAATTGCTTGGTATATTGTCCGGAAGTCTTCAGTGCTTAGAAGGGATTGCAGGTGTCTGAGTGACCGGATTTTGAAGTATACGGCTCTGACTATGTTGGATATATGGGTTTTCATATCTAGTCGTTGGTCGAGGGTGACCCCTAAGTACCGAATTGCTGATTTGGTTTGGAGCTCAGCTTCTTTAACTTTTATATGAGTTGGGGGGCAGAATTTCTGGTCTCTGGTGATAAATAGCACCTCAGACTTTTTGTGTTGGATCCTGAGGTTTTGTGATAGGAGCCATTCGGAGACTGTATTGAAGCATTCAATCAGTGGCGAAAGGTCCATTTTTTCTGTGGAGAATGGCATAAATAGGAGGATGTCATCAGCATAAATTAGACAGTCGACCTTGAATGATTCGATAATGTTGAAAATAGGTTGCATGTAAATATTAAATAATAGAGATGAGAGGGAAGACCCTTGGGGGACGCCTTGTCGCTGATGGAAGGGTTCGGAAGATCTTGAACCTGATTTTACATGCTGCCATCTGCCATCAAGGTACGATCTGCACCAATCGAGGGCGACGCCACTTATGCCCTTTTCTTTTAGTCGTTCTATTAGCAGACCATGGTGTACAGAGTCAAAGGCTGCCGCAATGTCTATAAAGATGAGGGCGAAACCTTGATGGATGTTGTCGATACCTGTGACGATTTTATTGAAGAGAGAGGTAAGTAGGGTTTCGACGCCATGGTATTCCCTGAAGCCATGTTGCCGATGGTCTAGTGGGGAGGCTAAATCTATATGGTCTTGGAGTTGCCTTTGTGCTTCCTTTTCGATTATTTTGGCTAATAGAGGTATACTGGCTATGGGTCTATAGGATTCAACTTTGCTTGGGTCCAGTTTAGGGTTCTTTAACAGAGGTCTGATGGATGTTTGCTTGAGTGGTGCAGGGAAAGATCCATTTGAGAATGATAGGTTCATCATTTTTGTGATAAGTGGGCTGAGTTCTGATCGTAAATTTTTAATCCAATATGCAGGGCAAGGGTCAGTTTGTGCAGTCGTGGTGTTGAGTGCTGCAATAGTATCTTCCACATGTTTCTTGGATGGTGTGGAGAACTTATAAAGTAAAGTTGGACTGGTGGTGCCTTGTGCTATGAAAGTGTTAACTTCATCAGTTTGAAGTAGCTTGGATTGTAAATGGTTGGCAAACTCTTGTGGGTGGATCTCTTCGGGATGGCTTGGAGATGGTTCCTTAGAGAATGATTTAACTAGTTCGAAGAGGTCACGAGGTTTGTTTAGAGATCTTTTGAGGGTGTCAGTATGGTATTGTTTCATATTTGATAGGATAGCCTCTTTGTAAATTGCAAGGTGAGTTCTGTAAGCTGACAGGTCTCCGGCTGAGTGGGAACGCCTCCATCTTTTCTCTAGTTTCCGTAAATGAGAGCGGGAGATACATAGTTCAGGAGAGAACCAAGGAGAATGTTTTCTATTATTTACGATGTTGTTCTTCGTAGGTTTTTGGGCAATAGCGCTAAGATTCTTATTCCATGAGGAGATTAAATTGTCAAGGTTGAGGGTTGCATTGTTGTATAGGGGAAGAGTTTCAGCCAGTATGAGATCTTTGTTGAAGGCTCTGAAATTTCGAGAAGTGGTGTTGCTTAAAGTTCCATTGTTGTGTAGAGAGTTGTTGTTGATAGGTATGCTGAAATTGATAAGCTTGTGATCTGACCATGGTACAGAAGTGAGTGATGTTACCAGCTTTTCATTTGGATCTTGTAATGACAGAGGGGCAAAGATCATGTCCAGTATGTTCCCTTTGGTGTGGGTGGGTTCGTTGATGATTTGTTTGTAGCCCAGATCATTAATTGCTTCTAGTAGGGCAGTGGCATGACTGGAGTGAAGTGAAGGGAGATTGAAATCTCCTAGTATCCAGTTTGATAAGTTGAGGTTGCGAGTGTTGGCTGCTAGGTCGAGGATGTTGCAGAGATCGTCAGTTGAGGATGAGGGTGCTCTATATAGCAGGTTGATGGCGCATTGATCATTTGCTATGGATATGATATCAAGATTGTTGGTACTGGAGGAGTCTGTTGTATGAAAGTGCAAGTCCGTTTTGGTTAAGATAAGGGCCCCCCCTCCTCTTTTGATTCCTCTATGCCGGGAGTGGCTTGTGAAGTTGTTGGGTAATAGTTGGTTGAGAATTACATTGTCTACGTCGGAAAGCCACGTTTCAGTTATTAAGAGAATATCCAGGTTGTGGGATGCAATTAATTCAGTGACAACTGGCCATTTATTACGAATTGATCTTGCATTTATAAGGGCGCAATTAAGAACTAGAGTGGATTTCTCTGGTTTAGTTTGTTTGTTATGTTGGAGAGCTATGTGTAACAAATATGATTGACGTGTGTGTGTGTTCTTTAAGTTGTTAGGGTAGGCAGAGTTTGTCCATGTTTTGGCATGGTGCTGGAGTATTGGGATATGATTAGTAGCGTGGAATAAGGCTAGGGACTCAACAATCAGCAAAGAAAAGATCATGAGGCCGCTCATTATGGCCGTGATGGGTGGGGCCATTTCAGTGTTGATCTTGGATGTTGAAGATCTGGTGTCAGCCTTGTTGTTAGTGTATCAGTGGTAAGTCTATGCTGTGTTAGTGGGTATTACTGACTGCTGGGTTGTCAAGAGAGCAAATGCAGTATTTTGTAGTGGTTTGGCGGTGAATAGATATAGGAGTGTAAACAGATGTATAATATGCAAGTTCTAGTAGTGTACAACAGGCACAAATGGATCAAATATATCAATGAGACAGAATTTAGAGGTAAAGCTATTAAGTATTACACAAGGTATATGACGGATTTCAGAAACTATCTAATTCTGACTGAGTTTCGGAGACAGTGCTGTTCAGTGGGGTACAAATTAGCAGGTAAATATTGTATGAGAGCTTACTGAGCGATAGTTAGTCAACAGTGAATCATTACATGAGAAACTCCAGGTATAAGGCAAAATAGCAGATACATAAGGGGTCTATCTAATCTTACTTGAGGCAATGAGAAGGAGAAAGTAGCAGACTTGGAAAATATAAGACAGACAGAGAGGTACATAGACGAGTCCTACAGGGATATAGTCCTGAAGTCCCACCTCCAGTCTGGCAGCACCCCTGTTGCCATGGAGGAGAGAGGTCACGTGACAGGAGAGCATCACCCTGGTGTGGCAGGAAGTGATCCTGTAACTAGGACCTGTCCTCCAGGTGATGTAAAACCCTCTCGCACCGAGGAAGTTTCTCCAGGGCCATGTGCCGTCAGACGGCTGCCTGGGTGAGAATGTTCACAGTCTTGGCAAATGCATATATCAATATGATTTGCAAGGGATTGTGGGAAATGCAGTCCATTCACACCAGACACAGCCACTCACAATAATTAGTTGTGCTTGAGTGTAAAGCCAATAAGATATTTATTTATGGGGTTATTTCTCCCAACACAGATATGCTTGGTAGCACATAAAACAGGATACTTGCTTTCAGTGTTAAACTTAGAAAAACAAAATCAGGAAAACAGATGAACTTGTCAGGCAATCAAATGAAAAGAATAAAGACCTGGTTGGTAACAAACTGGTCTTTTCTGTAGGCTTTAGCTAATACTTTCTTAGCAGTGTTTCAAACAACAAGCAAAACCCACAAAGAAGGGAAAAACTGTTCTTTTCAGGTTAACTTCTTATATCTTCACACATAGATTCAGAAGTGATTCCCTCAGAGCTCACAAGCAATTAGGTAAGGCTCAATTGCTAGCAGTTATCCAGCTGAAACCCCTTAGCTGGCTTAATTTCTACTGCATGGCTCAAAATCCTACGCAGGAGCTTTTCTGAGTAGATTAAAGAACAAGTTTGTATTTCTTTGTGATGGTCGTTGTACTTTGTAACAATAAATTACCAAAGGAGTTTAGACAGAGAGCAATCCATATATTCACAACCTGTATCTAAGACCGCTCCCCCTTCTTCAACAATCATGGGTTCAATATCATGGATTGGCACAGAGGAATTTCTCAATGGAGCACTCTCAGGAGAATACTTGTTTCCCTGCTGTCTTTCAAGGTTATAGCTAGGGCATAGATCAGTGTTCATACCTGAGCTTCCATTGCTGTTAGAGTTCCTCTCTAAATAGCCTGGCCAGTATGTAGTCCAGTTCTGATGTCCAGCCTTCCAATCCAGATCCCTGGACACTGGATCTCTCTTCACATACCTTCTGGCACGGGTCCTAGGGTCCCTTCCAAGTGCAGCCGTCTCCCTCACAGGTACCGTCTGGAGATTCCTAGCTCTGCAGCACCACTCCTCTGGTTTTCTCCAGTCCAATGGTGTATGCTGGCCTTTTGAATGTCTCCCAGTATACGTACTGCTCTGGACTCCTTTAGACCTCCCAAATGCTTTTCTCTTCTTTCTTCCAAAGGGTTTCTTGCCCCCTCTGTCCGTCCGCTCTGGCTTCTGCTTCTGATGATCCTCCAGATGATGAAGACGTCCAAGCTGAGGATATCCAAGCTGATTCTGAGGATAAGGATCTCCCAGATGAAACTGAGGATGAGGATCAAGATGAGGATAATTCTCTGTAGAATAAACTCTACCTTTATTCTGCTTTGAGTGCTCCACCCTAGCACAGCGCAGCTGTGCTGAATCAGGCCCTGCCCTTTGAGATGAGTGCTTGGGGATTACCTCATAGCCCTTCTGATTGAACAAACGTTTTCCCACTTCAGCTCCACTAATGGCTGTTGGAAACCTGGTGCATTCTGGGACTGGTAGTCTTTTATGGGAAAATTCTGTTTTCTTATTTCTACCAGGACTGACAGGTTGCTTGTTCAGAGTCACTTCACCTTTACTATAGCTCCTTCCTGAGCTATGATAAGCTTCCTTGTCACAGTGCCCATGAGGGAAGGGTTAGGACAGCCGTTATAGTTGGTGATTCGATCATTAGGCATGTAGATAGCTGGGTGGCTGGTGGACGTGAGGATCGCCTGGTAATATGCCTGCCTGGTGCGAAGGTAGTGGACCTCACGCGCCACCTAGATAAGGTCTTAGATAGTGCTGGGGAGGAGTCTGCTGTCTTGGAACATGTCGGTACCAATGACATAGGAAAATGTGGTAGGGAGGTTCTGGAGGCAAAATTTAGGCTTTTAGGTAGGAAGTTGAAATCCAGAACTTCCAGGGTAGCATTCTCTAAAATGCTTCCTGTTCCACGCGCAGGACCCAAAAGGCAGGCAGAGCTTCGGAGTCTCAATGCGTGGATGAGACAATGGTGCAGAGATGAGGGTTTTGGATTTGTTAGGAACTGGGGAACATTCTGGGGAAAGGAGGGGCTCTTCCGAAGGGATGGGCTTCACCTTAACCAGGATGGAACCAGGCTGCTGGCATTAACCTTTAAAAAGGAGATAGAGCAGCTTTTAAACTAGATATTAGGGGAAAGCCAACAGTCACCCAAGAGCGGATGGTTCGGAAGAATGTATCCTTGAAGGATACTACCAAAAGCAGAGAGGTTCCACAAAAGAGTAAAGTAGCCCAAATGCCCTCAAGTATGGAGCAGACAGAACTTAAAGATCCCAATTTACCCATGTCTAACAATAGCCAAATTAACATGAATAAAATACATTCTCTAAAATGCTTGTATGCAAATGCTAGAAGTCTAAAGAATAAGATGGGTGAGTTAGAATATATAGCACTAAATGAAAGGTTAGATATGATTGGAATATCAGAGACATGGTGGAAGGAGGACAACCAGTGGGACACTGTGATACCTGGGTACAAACTATATCGTAATGATAGAGCTGATCAAATTGGTGGAGGGGTTGCGCTCTGTTAGAGAGGGCATTGACTCAGAAAGGATTAAAGTTTTGCAGGAAACAAAATCTGCTGTAGAATCTATATGGATTGAAATTCCATATAAAAGGGGGAAGGCAATGGCAGTGGGGGTGTACTATCGAGCACCTGGCCAGAATGACCAAATGGATGATGAAATGCTCAAAGAAATCAAGGAAGCTAACAAAAGTTACAGCGCAGTAATAATAATGGGTGATTTCAATTACCCCGGTATCGACTGGGTCAGTGTCACGTCAGGACATGCTAGGGAGATAAAGTTCCTAGATGAAATAAATGACTGCTTCTTGGAGCAGCTGGTTCATGAACCGACCAGAGGGGAAGCCATATTAGACTAGTCCTTAGTGGAACACCAGATCTAGTGCAAGAGATAAGGGTGTTGGGGCCACTTGGCAATAGTGATCATAGCATGATTGCCTTTGATTTAATTAGTGGAGGAGGGATAGTAAGGAAATCCACAGTACCACCTTTTAACTTTCGAAAGGGAGACTATGATAAAATGAGGAAAACAGTTAAGAAAAAACTAAAAGGAGCAGTTGCAAAGGTTAAAGACGTACATCAAGCTTGGGTGTTGTTGAAAAATACTATCTTTTAAGCCCAGACCAGCTGTATTCCACGCTTTAAGAAAAGTGGAAGGAAGTCCAGAAAACTGCCAGCATGGTTTAAAGGTGAGGTCAGAGAGGCTGCTGTTGCCAAAAAAGCATCTTTCAGGAAATGGAAAAAAGAGCCAAACGATGAAACCTGGAAACAGCACAAGCACTGGCAAGTCAAATGCAAGGCATTGATAAGGTAGGCAAAGAGAGAATTTGAGAAGAAGATTGCTGCGGAAGCAAAAACGCGAAATAAAGACCTTTTCAAGTACATTCGTAGCAAAAAACCTTTGAGAGAGTCAGTTGGTCCATTAGATGATAAAGGGGTTAAAGGAGCACTAAGAGGCGACAAGGCGATAGCGGAGAGACTGAATGAATTCTTTGCTTTGGTCTTTACTGAGGAAGATGTATGGATGTTACCCATGACTGAAGTGGTATTTAAAGGTGTGGAAGAATTGAAGGAAATATCGATACATCGGGAAGATGTCTTACAACTATTAGATAAACTGAAGAGTAGCAAATCACCTGGGCCGGATGGTATACATCTAAGGGTATTGAAAGAACTGAAATATGAGATTGCAGAACTGCTATCAGTAATCTGTGAACTATCATTAAAATCATCTCTAATACCTGAAGATTGGAGGATCGCCAATGTAACACCAATTTTTAAAAAGGGTTCCAGGGGTGATCCGGGAAACTACAGACCGGTGAGCCTGACGTCAGTACCGGGAAAAATGGTAGAAACCATCATAAAGAATAAAATTACTCAGCATGTAGATAGTCATGACCTAATGGGAGACAGCCAACATGGCTTTAGGCAAGAAAGATCTCATCTTACTAATCTGTTATGTTTTTTTGAAGGAGTGAATAAACAGGTGGACAAAGGTGAGTCGGTTGATATTGTGTATCTGGACTTTCAGAAAGCCTTTGACAAGGTCCCTCATCAGAGACTTTTGGCAAAACTAAAGAGTCATGGGATTGGAGGCAGTGTACTATTGTGGATCAGGAACTGGTTAAAAGATAGAAAGCAGAGGGTAGGTCTAAATGGCCAATTTCCCCATTGGAGAAAGGTGAATAGTGGTGTACCCCAGGGATCTGTGCTGGGTCCGCTGCTTTTTGACATATTCATAAATGACCTGGAAAGTGGAATAACGAGTGAGCTTATCAAATTTGCAGATGACACAAAACTATTTAAAGTTGTTAGAACCCAAGAGGATTGTGAAAAATTGCAAGAGGATCTTGATAAATTGGAAGACTGGGCATCAAAATGGCAGATGAAATTTAATGTGGACAAGGGCAAGGTTATGCACCTAGGGAAGAACAACCCAAACTATGGTTACACGATGCAAGGTTCCACATTAGGAACCACCACCCAGGAAAAAGATTTAGGCGTCATTGTGGATACCATGTTAAAACCCTCGGCCCAGTGTGCAGCGACGGCCAAGAGAGCAAATAGAATGCTTGGTATGATAAGGAAAGGAATGGAAAATAAAACAAAAGATATTATAATGCCTCTATCGTTCCATGGTGAGACCGCACCTTGAATATTGTGTGCAATTCTGGTCGCCGTATCTTAAAAAGGATATAGCGATTTTAGAAAAGGTACAGAGAAGAGCCACCAAAATGGTAAAGGGGATGGAAGGATACTCCTTTGAAGAAAGGCTAAAAATGTTAGGGCTCTTTAACCTGGAAAAGAGACGGCTGAGGGGAGATATGATAGAAGTCTATAAATTAATGAACGGAGTGGAAAGACTAGGGGACATGCAATGAAGCTACAGGGTAAACTATTTAAGACTAATAAAAGAAAATATTTTTTCACTCAACGTGTAATCAAACTCTGGAATTTGTTACCGGAGGATGTAGTAAAGGCTGTTAGTGTAGCTGGGTTTAAAAAAGGTTTGGACAAGTTCCTGGAGGAAAGGTCCATAAACCATTATTAAGAAGTGACCGAAGATATCAATGCTTGACCCAGTACAAGCATTGTGGAACTTGTCTCTTGGGGAAACTGCTAGGTACATATGACCTAGATTGGCCACTGTTGGAAACAGAATACTGGGCTTGATGGACCTTGGTCTGACCCAGTATGGCATATCTTATGTTCTTATGTAACGCTATATCATTTTTAAGATACGGCGACCAGAATTGCACACAATATTCAAGGTGCGGTCTCACCATGGAGCGGTATAGAGGCATTATAATATCTTTTCTTTTATTTTCCATTCCTTTCCTTATGATACCTAGCATTCTATTTGGTCTCTTGGCTACCGCTGCACACTAGGCTGAGGGTTTTAACATGTTATCCACAATGACGCCTAAATCTTTTTTCTGGGTGGTGGTTCCTAATGTGGAACCTTGCATCATGTAACCATAGTTTGGGTGGTTCTTCCCTAGGTGCATAACTTTGCACTTGTTCACATTAAATTTCATCTGCCATTTTGATGCCCAGTCTTCCAGTTTATCAAGATCCTCTTGCAATTTTCCACAATCCTCTTGGGGTTTAACAACTTTAAATAGTTTTGTGTCATCTGCAAATTTGATAACCTCACTCGTCGTTCCACTTTCCAGGTCATTTATGAATATGTCAAAAAGCAGCGGACCCAGCATAGATCCCTGGAGTACACCACTAATCTCCAGGAACAAGCAGGAATAAGTCCTCACATATGGGGTACGTCGGAACCGACGGAGCCCGCGCGGGAAAGCTCCCCTGCTTCCCAGAAGGAAGCCTTTGGGTCCTCCCACTGCACCTGCGCGCTGCCTTCCCGCCTTCCTGACCAGCTCTCCTCAGTTTCTCTTTTTCCGCGGAGCCAGCAGGTCGTGTTCCTGTCACCGCTGAAGAAATTATTATTTTAGTTTGTTTTCTTTAGACCGCGTACCTGCCTTCCCCATACCGAAACCGGTACTGCTGGTCTCTCTTTTTCTTTCTTTAAAAAAAAAAAAAAAAACTTCTTTTTGCACAACTTGGTGACTTCGGTTAGGCCTCAGGCCTACACAAATTCTCCTCATGGAGAAACCAGCCCCTGGTTTCAAGAAGTGTACCAAGTGTAGTGCTGTAATTTCTGTTACAGACACCCATGACTGGTGTCTTAAATGTTTGGGGCCTGACCACTCCATTCCGGACTACCCATCCTGCTCCCAGATGTCTAAACGTGGTTTGCAGAACCGGGCCAACAAATTCCATGTGCTGTTTGCTTCAGATAATCCAGCATCACAGTCATCCAGGTCTTCCTTTCCGGATGGATCTCAGGTAACCAAACTTTCTGCGGGCAGGTCCTCAAAGAGCAAATCTCCTTCAAAGCATCGAGAGGCTCTCTTTTGAATCTGAGGACCCTGCCCCAGCCAAACAACCCCGGCGGGAAGCTCCGGCTTCCAAAGCTCCACCTATAGGGTTACAGGTTGACATTGATGGCACGGCCTCGACCGATCACCTGTTAGACTGCTCTGGGGTACCGGCCCATACCGGTACCGACATCCAGGCAGCAGTGGCGTCTATGGGCAATACTGTCCAGACCATGCAGCAGGCCATTCTGGCTTTCATTAAAGCTGCGACGCCCTCGGTACCGCATCCAGCGGTTCCGGGTCCGGTTCCGGTACCGTCTCCCATACCGGAACCGAGACCATCGTCTTCCAAACGCAGATCGGTTCCGCATGCCGGATCCGAGTATTCGCCCGATACCGATCCCATACCCGGTACGTCCGATGTCGGTACCGAGCGGTATGCGTATCGTGCGTTGGAAGCAAATAGAAGATACTCTGATTCTTCAGAGGATTTTGACTCCTCTGATGACTCTGATGAGCTGTCTCTAGTTCTTCCTGAAGAGTCTTCTTCCCCAAAGAGGAGAATGTCTCCACCAGAGGATTTGTCCTTTCAAGACTTCATTATAGAAGTAGCTAAAGGACTTTCTATTACCACATCCTCTGAAAAAGAACCTCGATCAAAGAAATTGGATATTTTAGGATACCCTAAGGTTCCTAAAGAGGCAGTCACCCTGCCTATCCATGAAATCCTTCAAGAACACTTGATGGACTTATGGGAGGCTCCTCTAACGTTGTCTCCTCATTCTCGTAGGTTGGACACCATGTACCGGGTCCCTCCTTCTCCTTCTTCAAAAAACTCAGCTGCCTCACCATTCCATTGTGGTGAAGTCTGCGCTGAAAAAGATTAAGAGTACCAAAAGGCACTCTTCTACCCCTCCAGGGCGAGAATGTAAGACCCTAGACTCTTTTGGTAGGAAAATTTTCCAGGCTAGTATGCTTATAGCCAGGATTAATTCATACAGTCTGTATATGGGCATGTTTCTGAGGGAACTTGCCCTAAAGGTACGGCATTTTTCCCCCTTTATCCCTGAGGATAGAAAGGAGGAGTTCCTTTCTCTGGTGAAACAGCTTCTAGATGTTTCTAAGTTCTCCAACAGAGCAGCCTTTGATTCCTTTGAGGGTGCCGGTAGAGCTTCGGGCATTGCCATTGCAACCCGACGACTTGCTTTGCTCCAGGCCTCTGACCTAGAACCCTGGGTCCTGGATGGCTTACGGAATCTGCCCTGTACAGGTGAGAACTTATTTGGTAAAGACTGGCAAATTAAAGCCACTCAAATGGACGCAGAAAATGCCACCTTAGATAGACTTTCTAAGTCTACCTCTACTCCTGCCAAGAAAAAGTCTTTCAAGAGGCCTTACTACAAAAAGGCCAGATTTTCCACAAACACTGGCCAACAATCTTCTCAGCCTCGCTTTGCTGCTAAACGTCAGCAACCTAAGCAGGCAAGGTCAAAGCCTGCAGCGTCTGCCACTCCTCAGCAGGCTCAACCCCCTCAGGGGTTTTGACTTGCCCCTAGAGAACTTAACCTTTCTGGCTCTAGAACAACCAGAGCCCCTCACCATTCCCGGAAGGTTAGCTCACTTTGCTCCCAGATGGGAGCAAATTCCATCAGAGCAATGGACCCTCTCTATCATCAGAGAGGGCTACAAACTTCATTTTTCCAACCTTCCTCCACATACTATGGTGAGGCACTTCAATTCTCCCCCATCTTTCCTGGCCCTGTTGGGTCAGGAAGTCTCTTCCCTCCTTGCCCAAGGGGCAATAGAAGAGGTTCCTCTTCTTCAAGAAGGGACAGGTTTCTACTCCCCTTATTTTCTCATACCAAAGAAGACAGGGGGATTCAGACCTATCCTAGATCTGAGAGAATTGAACAAATTTCTATACAAGGAGAAATTCAAAATGCTTACTCTGGGCATTCTCCTTCCATACCTTCAGAGTCAGGATTGGCTTTGTTCTCTAGATCTCAAGGATGCGTACACACATATACTCATCCACCCATCCCACAGAAAATATCTACGATTTCTGTTCCAGGGAAAACATTTCCAGTACAGAGTACTTCCCTTCGGTCTAGCCTCTGCTCCAAGAGTGTTCATCAAATGCATGGCAGTTGTAGCCGCATTTCTAAGAGGTCTGGGAATTTTTGTATTCCCATATCTGGACGACTGGCTCATCCGAGCTCCATCTCAGTCAGAGGCCCAGATTTCCCTGGACCGCACAAGGCACATTCTGCAGTATCTGGGACTGGTGGTAAACCTTCCCAAGTCTCAACTCATCCCTACTCAGTCTCTGGAATTCATAGGGGCCCAGTTGGACACCACCACTGCAAGGACCTACCTACCTCAAGTCCGGGGCCAACGTCTGGTGTGCTTGGCCTCCCAAGGTCAGTCCAGCAGTCACTTGACAGCCAGAGAAATGCTGCGACTTCTGGGCCACATGGCCTCCACGGTACACGTGGTGCCCTACGCTCGTCTTCATATGAGAGCAGCTCAATGGTCCTTGGCCACCCAGTGGACTCAAGCATCAGGAGCGCTCTCCGACCAAATACTCACCTCAAATCGTCTGTTTTGGTCCCTCCAATGGTGGATATCCACCAAGAATCTGTTGTTGGGGGCCCCCTTCCAACCTTTGTTGCCCCAAGCAACCCTCACAAAGGATGCCTCCCAAACAGGGTGGGGAGCCCATCTTCAACACCTCTCCACTCAGGGTACTTGGTCTCCACAAGAGACCACCCTTCACATCAACCTCCTGGAACTGCGAGCAATCTTCTTTGCCCTCAAAGTCTTCCATACCCTCCTTGTCAACCTGACCGTCCTAGTTCATACAGACAATCAGGTGGCCATGTTCTACGTAAACAAACAAGGAGGGACAGGCTCTCTGTCGCTTTGCAACGAAGCTCTCAGATTATGGGCCTTCGCCAGAGAGCATCAAATTCATCTTCTGGCAGTGTATCTTCCAGGGGTTCAAAACTCTCGGGCAGACAGACTCAGTCGAGTTCTGCTTCCACACGAATGGTCCCTACATATGGACCAGATACGCAGAATCTTTCAGGAATGGGGAACCCCGGACATAGACCTCTTTGCAAGTCCGTGGAATGCCAAACTTCCCCGGTTCTGTTCCAGGACTCCGTGTCAGGGAGCTCAGGCCAACGACGCCTTTCTCCTGCATTGGGGTCAGGAATTCCTATATGCCTTTCCACCCATTCCTTTGATTCCCAAGACTCTGTTCAAACTCCAGAGGGATCACGGATCGATGATCCTCATAGCTCCACGCTGGCCACGCCAAGTGTGGTTCCCTCTACTTCTGCATCTCTCCCAGGGACCCTCCCTGGACCTGGGAGCTGCGCCAGACCTTCTGTCTCAGGAGGAGGGGACTTTGTGGCACCCAAACCCCAAGTCCCTACACCTCAGAGCTTGGTTACTGAAGGCCTAAGCCTTCATGACTTCAATCTTTCTCAACCAGTGAAAGATATCCTTCATGCCTCTAGGAAACCCTCCACGAGGCGTTCCTATGCTTTCAAATGGAAACGCTTTTCCATTTGGTGTGCTCAACAGGGTCTCGACCCTCTAGCACTTCCTTTGAATTCTCTACTAGACTATCTCCTGCATCTTTCTAATGCAGGCCTTAAGACAAATTCAGTAAGAGTCCATTTGAGTACTATTGCAGCATCCTTAAAACCTATAAATGGACATCCTGTCTCCTCTCATCCTCTTATTGCAAGGTTCATGAGATGCCTGACTCTAACTAAGCCTCCCATCCGACCTCCTCCAGTAGCATGGGATTTGAACCTAGTTCTAGGTCAGCTTATGAAGCCACCTTTTGAAGCTTTGGTTTCTACCTCCTTGAAATTTCTTTCCTGGAAGGTCCTTTTCCTTATTGCAGTCACTTCGGCTCGCTGCATCAATGAACTACAGGCCTTAGTGGCTCATCCACCTTATACTAGGTTTCATCATGATAAGATGGTCCTTAGGACGAATCCCCACTTTATGCCCAAAGTGGTCTCGCCTTTTACCTCAACAGGACTCAGCCACATCGAAAGTCTTCCCAACTTTTTGTGGCTTTTCATCCTTCTCATTTGGGACTTCCAGTCTCCAAACGTACACTTTCCAATTGGATTGCTCAGTGTATTTCCTTTGCTTACCAGAGTAAAAACATTTCTCTGGAAGGCCATGTCACAGCTCACAATGTGAGAGCCATGGCAACTTCTATGGCTCATCTTCATTCTGTATCCATAGATCAGATTTGTCGAGCCGTAACCTGGGCCTCGGTTCATACCTTCACAGCCCATTACTGTTTGGACAAGGACTCACGCCGGGATGCCTTGTTTGGTCAGGCTGTCCTCAAACACCTGTTCCATACTTGAACAACTCCTGCCCACCTTCCCAGGATGGATGCCTGAGATCCATACGAAGATGGTGATCCTTGGAAGGGGATCTCCCAGGCATCTTAGCTAGGGAGTCCCCATATGTGAGGACTTATTCCTGCTTGTTCCTGGAGATAGCACAGTTACTTACCTGTAACAGGTGATCTCTGGGAACAGCAGGAATTAGTCCTCACAACCCACCCACCTCCCCTAGGAGTTGTATCTTTTATCTATCTTCCTTTCCTCTCTCTATTGTCTCAGCTATAAACTCGAACTGAGGAGAGCTGGTCAGGAAGGCGGGAAGGCAGCGCGCATGTGCAGTGGGAGGCCCCAAAGGCTTTCTTCTGGGAAGCTGGGGAGCTTTCCCGCGCGGGCTCCGTCGGTTCCGACGTACCCCATATGTGAGGACTAATTCCTGCTGTTCCCAGAGATCACCTGTTACAGGTAAGTAACTGTGCTTTCTCCTTTCTCCATTGGGAAAATTGGTCATTTAGCCCAACCCTCTGCTTTCTATCTTTTAACCAGTTCCTGATCCACAGTAGTACACTGCCTCCTATCCCATGACTCTTTAGTTTTGCCAAAATTCTCTGATGAGGGACCTTGTCAAAGGCTTTCTGAAAGTCCAGATACACTATATCAACCGACTCACCTTTGTCCACCTGTTTGTTCACACTTTCAAAAAAACATAATAGAAACATAGAAACATGATGACAGAAAAAGACCACATGGCCTATCTAGTTTGTCCTTCCATATCAACAACTACAACAGTCCACTTTTTACCTTTAGAGATCCTCTGTGTTGGTCCCATGCTTTTTTTAATTCAGTTACTGTCCTCATCTCTACCACCTCCACTGGGAGACTATTCCACGGATCCACTACTTTTTCCGTAAAGAAATATTTCCGCATATCACTCCTGAATCTATCTCCCTTCACCCTCATCCCATGTCCCCTCGTAGCAGAACTTGCTTTCAATTGAAAGAGGCTCTCTCCCTGAACATTTATGCCACGGAGGTATTTAAACATCTCAATCATATCACCTCTATCCCGCCTTTCCTCTAAGGTGTACATATTAAGATCCTTAAGTCTGTCCTCATATGCTTTATAATGAAGCCCACTAATCATTTTAGTAGCCACCCTCTGCACCGGCTCCATCCTTTTCACATCCTTTTGAAGGTGCGGTCTCCAGAATTGCGCACTATACTCCAAATGAGGTCGCACCAAAGACTTATACAGAGGCATTATCACCTCCTTTTTTCTGCTAGCCATTCCTCTCCGTATGCACCCAAGCATCCTTCTAGCTTTTGCCGTCGCCTTTTCTACCTGTTTAGCTACTTTAAGATCATCACATACAACCACGCCTAGGTCCCGCTCTTCTTTAGTGGACAAAAGTACTTCACCTCCTATACTGTATTGCTCCCTTGGATTGCTGCAGCCAAAATGCATGACCTTACATTTTTTAACATTAAATCCCAGCTGCCAAATTCTAGACCATTCTTCAAGCTTAGCTAGATCCCTCCTCATGTTATCTACACCTTCCTGGGTGTCTATTGCAGATTTTGGTATCATCTGCAAAGAGGCAAACCTTACCCGACAGCCCTTCCGCTATATCACTAACAATGATGTTAAAAAGAATTGGATCAAGGACAGATCCCTGGGGCACACCACTGGTAACATCCTTCTCCTCAGAGTGAGTTTCATTTACTTGTACTCTTTGTCGCCTCCCACCCAACCAATTTCTAACCCAAGCAGTAACTTTAGGGTCCATCCCTAGGGTGCTCAGTTTGTTTATAAGTCGCCTGTGAGGAACAGTGTCAAAGGCTTTACTGAAATCTAAATACACCACATCTAGAGCTCTCCCTCGGTCCAACTCCCTGGTCACCCAGTCAAAGAAATCAATCAGATTTGTCTGACAAGACCTGCCTCTGGTGAATCCATGCTGCCTCGGATCCTGTAATCCGCTGGATTCCAGAAACCTCACTATTTTCTCTTTCAGCAGCGTTTCCAATAATTTACTCACCACCGAAGTTAAACTAACTGGCCTGTAGTTTTCAACCACATCCTTACTTCCGCTTTTGTGTAAAGGCACCACATGAGCCTCTCTCCAGTCCTTTGGCACCACTCCCGACTCCAACGAGGCATTGAAAAGGTCAGTCAGTGGAGTTGCTAGAATGTCCCCAAGTTCCCTCAGTATTCTAGGGTGTATCCCATCTGGTCCCATCGCTTTGTCTACTTTAAGTTGAACTAGTTTCTCACGAACACAGTCTAATGAAAATTGTTCAAGATGTCCCTCGCTTCTGTTCCTATTTGTGGGTGTTTTCTGAGGTCCTGCTCCTGGTTCTTCATCTGTGAACACAGAACAAAAATATTTGTTAAGCAATTCCGCTTTATCCTTATCAGCTTCTACATATTCCCCCCCCCCCCCTACACCCTTGAGTCTGACAATACCACTTTTGCCCTTCCTCTTCTCACTAATATATCTGAAAAATGTCTTATCCCCCCATTTTATTGCATTGGCTATTTCCTCCTCCTTTTGAATCTTTGCCTTCTTGACTACTTTGCTAGCTTCTCTAATAGATTAGTAAGACAAGATCTTCCTTGTCTAAGCCATGTTGGCTATCTCCCATTAGGCCATGACTATCTACATGCTGAGTAATTTTAATCTTTATGATGGTTTCTACCATTTTTCTCGGTTCTGATGTGAGGCTCACCGGTCTGAAGTTTCCCAGATCACCCCTCTAACCCTTTTTAAAAATTGGTGTTACATTGGCGATCCGCCAATCTTCAGGTATTAGAGATGATTTTAATGTTAGTTCACAGATTACTAATAGCAGGTCTGCAATCTCATATTTCAGTTCTTTCAACACCCTTGGATGTATACCATCTGGCCCAGGTGATTTGCTACTCTTCAGTTTATCTAATAGTTGTAATACATCTTCCCGATGTATCGATATTTCCTTCAATTCTTCCACACCTTTAAATACCACTTCAGTCATGGGTAACATCCCTACATCTTCCTCAGTAAAGACCGAAGCAAAGAATTCATTCAGTCTCTCCGCTATCGCCTTTACGCCTCTTAGTGCCCCTTTAACTCCTCTATCATCTAATGGTCCAACTGACTCTCTCACAGGTTTTTTGCTACGAATGTACTTGAAAAAATCTTTATTTCGCGTTTTTGCTTCTGCAGCAAGCTTCTTCTCAAATTCTCCCTTTGCCTTCTTTATCAATGCCTTGCATTCGACCTGCTAGTGCTTGCTCTGTTTCCAGGTTTCATCGTTTGGCTCTTCTTTCCATTTCCTGAAGGATGCTTTTTTGGCAACAACAGCCTCTCTGACCTCACCTTTAAACCATGCTGGCAGTTTTTTGGACTTCATTCCACTTTTCTTAAAGCGTGGAATACAGCTGGTGTGGGCTTCCAAGATAGTATTTTTCAACAACACCCAAGCTTGATGTAAGTCTTTAACCTTTGCAACTGCTCCTTTTAGTTTTTTCCTATTTTTCTCATTTTATCATAGTCTCCCTTTCGAAAGTTAAAAGGTAGTACTGTGGATTTCCTTACTATCCCTCCTCCACTAATTAAATCAAAGGCGATCACGCTATGATCACTATTGCCAAGTGGCCCCAACACCCTTATCTCTTGCAATAGATCTAGTGTATCTCCAGAAACAAGTAGGAATGAGTCTTCACACGTGGGAGACGTCGCCGACGGAGCCCCCACGGGAATGCTCCTCAGCATCCAATCAGAAGGCCTTTGGGAGCATACCCCGCGCCTGCGCAGTGGCTTACCGCCCTTCCTACTGCCTCTCCCCAGTTTTTCGTTTTCCGCGGAGCAGGCAGGACGTACCTCCTGCCACCGCAGAAATTTGTTTTTTCCCTTTTTCTGTAGTCGCGGCTTTCCCGCCGACTGTGGCACCTCCGTGCCCCCCCCCCCCCCTTTCTGTATTTTCCTTTAATTTTCGTCACTCCCTCCGGGCGCTGAGGACCGGGGCATGGAGCCTTCTTCCCCCTAGCCTCATGGCGGGGACTCCATTTTCCATGTGGACTCCAATGCCTGGTGCCTCTCCTGTGTGGGGCCTGACCCCTCTTTCCCGGATTCCCCGGGCTGCAGTGTCAGCAGAAGACCCTCCCTCTTTCGGGTATCCCTCGACGACGTCTTCGCGCCCAGGGCGCAGTCGTCGGGTTGTTCTTCTCTCCAGGATCAGGTAACCACACAACAGTCTGTTAAGACTAGCCGAGTCTTGAGGGGCAAGTCTCATGCGAGGCATGGCGACGGCTCCGACCAACCCCTCAAGTCCTCCTTGGCTGATATACCCCGGCGGGAGTCCTCGGGCTCCAAAGCATTTACGGGGTTTCGGGATGTTTCTGAGGTTCGTTCCTCACAGAACATTCCCGAGCCATGCCCGAGGGAGGTACCCGCCTCGAGCGGTGCCGATTCCTTGGCGTCGGCGTCGAGTGTTCCACTCTTCGCCAGGGATCGTCAGCCGGTGTCCTCGGCGCCTTCGGGGCCGACTGGCTGGACCGGGTCTGACATCCCTACATCCAAGCCATGCTCGGGCGTGGTAGCCGCTTCGGGCGGTACTGAGCCCCCGGCGTCGGTGTCGAGCGCTCCGCTCCTCACCGAGGATCGTCGGCTGCTGTCCTCGGCGCCTCCGGGGCCGATCGACTCGGTCCAGTCTGGCGTTCCTCCATCCCTGCCATGCGCGTGGGCGGTGCCCGCTTCGGGCAGTACCGACCCGTCGGCGTCGAGCGTTCCGCTCCTCACCGGGTATTGGCGGCTGAGGTCCTCGGCGCCTCCGGGGCCGACCGACTCGCGCCGGTATGGCCTTCCTAGGGGGCCGGTATCCGCCTTGGGCGGTGCCGACCCGTCGGCGTCGAGTGACTCGCTCCCCACCGGGGATCGCCGGCCACTGTCCTCCCTACCTCGGGGGCCGATAGACTCGACACGGTCTGACGGCCCTACGTTCAGGTCATGCGCGGGGGTAGTACCCGCTTCGAGCGCGCGGGCGTCGGTGGTTCCGCCCCGCGCCGGGGATGGTCATCGGGCCTCCCTCCCCTCGGGGCTGCTCGCTTCGACCCGCGCCGGGTCGCAGTTTTCCCAGCCCTGCGCAAGGGTGGTACCGGGTTCGAGCGGCGCCGCTCAGCCCGCGACGGCAGGGGCGTCGAGCACAAGGGGCCGCCATCGACCTTCCCCGGGGACCTCGGAGTGTGTCGGCCAGTGCTCGGACGACTCCCCGGCATCGACGCAGCCGTCGAGGGCCCCTTTTTTTCCTAGAGAAGGGGCCTCGGGGCCTTCGACCGCTTCGATCCGATCTGGATCTGTGCCGCCCCGCAACGGTACACCGACGTCGGCGCAGGGGCTTTGCACCCCCGCAGGGACTCGACGTCGGGTGACCGGGGTCCCCTCGGGGACGGGCCGTATGCCCCGGGAGGGTTTCTGTCCAGGTCGAACGGGTGCGAGAGGGAGCCCGGCTTCGGGCAGTGCCCGCCGATCGACATCGGCGCCGGCGTCGGATGACCCCCTCTCCACCGAGCTCCGCCGTCGGATGACCCCCTCTCCACCGAGCTCCGCCCTCGGGGATCCGTGATGCTCGCGGCACCGATCAGCGCGGTTCCGATTCGCGCTCCGGGTTTTCCACCACCGGCGCGGTCGCCCCCGTCGAGGCCCTCTGGAAGGGAGTCGATCTCCTCGCTCTTTTCGATGCCCAGCCTGGAGTCGGTATCCAGCCTTGAAAGCTTGGACACTACACGTCTCGGGATCGGTCCCTGTCCCCTCCCGCGATGCAGAGCGGAGTCCGCTGGCCCCTGCCCTCCGGCGGCCGCTGAACCGCTTCGATCGCAGGAAGCAGCGCCACCTCCGGGTTCAGGGCCGAGGCCGATTCCTGCGGCGCTGTCGGTGCCATCGACCCCTTCGATGCCTAGTTTGGAATCAATCCCAGGAGCCGACGACGCCATGGGGACTGCCCCGATCCTGGGCGGTTGTTCCCCTCCTATGCCTAGCGGGCATCGGGCCGAGTGGCCTCTGTGTGCCCCGGCAGCCTCCCCCGCCATAACTCCTCCGGCAGAGCCATCTTTTCAGGATTTCCTCCTTGACATGGCGGACTTGCTGGCCATCCCTACCCCGGGCCCGAGCCTGGGCCCTGAGGAACAGGCAGCCGTGATGCTTCCTCTGCATCCCTCCCTGCAGGATCTCCTGCTGAGGGCTTGGCGGTCGCCTTTGAGGGTTCCGGCACCGTCGACTGCGATGCAGGCTCTATACCGGGTGCCTCCGTCCCCGGGTTTTCGGCAGCACCAGCTTCCACATCAGTCCATTGTGGTGGAATCGGCGCTGAGGAAGGCCGGAAGCAAGGAGAAGCATGCTTCTCGCCCCCCAGGCCGCGCCTCAAAGACGCTAGATACTCTAGGACGTCAAGCTTTCCAGACGTCTATGCTGACGGCCAGAATTATCTCATATATATTTTATATGAGTCTGTCGCTGCAGGAGGTCACCGCGAGGTTGTCTCGGTTATCCCTCTTCGTATCAGCGACCAAGGCCTTTGAATATTCCCTGCTCCTTTATCACTGCAGGAATATCTCCGGGTTCCTTTTTCGTGCTTCGCTGGACTCCTTCCAGTCGGTCAGCAGAGCTTCTGCTGTTGCCATTAGAGCACGCCGTACAGCATGGCTGCAGGCGTCCGAGTTGTGTAGACGGGCACAGCACTACCTGGGTAATTCTCCCTGCGACGGAGATCACCTCTTCAACAGCGAAGCCTTGCGTCAGGTCGCACAGTGCTTCGCTAACCTTCCCAGGGTTAGCAGCCAGCCTAGGGCCCGGCCCCACGGCGGCGGTAAACGCCTCTCTAGGAAGAGGAAATATCAGACCTCCGCCCACCCTCCAGGCGCACCCAGGCAAGGGGCCTCTCACCCCGGGTTGATGCTCCCGGGCCCGCGCCAGGACTCTCCTTCTAAGCATTTTTAGGCTCAGGCAGGCGGCTGCCTGCACTTAACCCTCTTATCGGACGTTTAAAACTTGAGCTCTGCTCGGGGGCTCGTTCAGTTGCAAATGGTTCGGAGGCTTATCTAGGGGTTCGGATATTCTCCTTCCGTTAGTAGGGAGACCACCTCTATTCCGTGATAGCTATGGCCAACGGCCAACTTATTACCCTTCGGTACGTCTCCGAACCCTTCTCAGCCGGTATCCCCGTGCTGATTGCTTCCATACCGGAATTACCTTCCTGTCCCCCGTCTGTGCGGAGGGGGGGGGCGAGTTTCTGCGTGCAGGTCCTGGGGACACATATAGGGCCTCCAGCCCCTGTGGCGTTCTACCAGACTGATGCTATCCCCTGTCCCCCACGCTACCGCGCTGTTGGTTCGCCGATCTGCCCTTCTCCTCTGGAATAGATCCCTCTACTGACAGATCTTGCTGCCACCTTCCAGGTGGATCGATGGCAGATCCGCCTTACCAGGGTGATGCGCAGGGAGGTAGGCCCCTCGACATACCTGCATTAGTACCGGAGTGGGCGCCCTCATGCCCACCGGTTTAGATATACTAGATATCTCCTGCGCGATAGGCGCATATTGGGGGGATGCCCGCAGTACCTGTGCTATACCGCCTTTTTCCCTTTGGCCGGTACTCACGCCCCCCCCCCCCGGGGTCCGGCCAGTCCGCCTGCCTATTCCTCGATCGGGCCGCGGACTGGTGGTACTCTACCGCTGTGGAGTCTACAGCTCCTTTTCAGTTAGGTCCTCCTCCCGGAGGTTCGGACCCTTGTCTCCCTATCTCTCGCTAGGGTAGCCTGTGTACTCCTTCTGCTCCGGGGTGCACCCCTACTCTTCTCCGGAATGGGCTCTCTGGTTCGGCCAGTCTTCTACTGTTAGTCCTCTGAGTTCTGGACTCTACTCCTAAGGGAGTGCTCAGCTTGCACTAAGCCTCCTGGACGACCTGCCGTCTTTCTCCTGACCCAGCTGACGCCTGGATCTCCTAGCCTTCCGGATTTGGAGCTTCCTCCTCGCTGCGGCGAAGTTTCCTTGACGACTTCGCTACTGCATCTACGGTGCCTTCACCACAGGTCTGCTTCCGGCAACCCGGTAGGTAAGCCCTACGGGGTTCCACACCATTACTTCATTAAAACTTAGTGGCCAGTAAGCTCTACATGATACTAGGGCATTTACTCATTGAATGCTTACTGATACTATTTGTGCATCCCTCTGGCTACTCTTCCCGTAGCCTGGTTTTTTTTTTGCTGTATCTTAATGTTACCTGTTCTGCACTCTAAAGACTCCCTCTGTAGTCTGTAGATTCGCTGTTCCTCTATTCAACTCCTGCCCTCCATCCCTCAGGGGATGCCGGGGATTAAGAACATAAGAAATGCCATACTGGGTCAGACCGAGGTCCATCAAGCCCAGTATCCTGTTTCCAACAGTGGCCAATCTAGGTCATACGTACCTAGCAGTTTCCCCAAAAGACACAGGTTCTGCAGTGCTTGTACTAGGTCAAGCATTGATATCCTGGGTCCCTTTTTAATAGTGGTTTATGGACCTTTCCTCCAGGAACTTGTCCAAACCTTTTTTAAACCCAGCTATACTAACAGCCCTTACTACATCCTCCGGTAACAGATTCCAGAGTTTGATTACACGTTGAGTGAAGAAATATTTTCTCTTATTTGTCTTAAATAGTTTACCCTGTAGCTTCATTACATGTCCCCTAGTCCTTCTATATTCTGATAGCGTAAACAATTGATCCACGTTTATCCGTTCCACTCCATTCATTAATTTATAGACCTCTATCATATCTCCCCTCAGCCGTCTCTTTTCCAGGTTAAAGAGCCCTAACCTTTTTAGCCTCTCTTCATAGGAGTAGCCTTCCATCCCCTTCACCAATTTGGTGGCTCTTCTCTGTACTTTTTCTAATAACTCTATGTCCTTTTTAAGATACGGTGACCAGAATTGCACACAGTATTCAAGGTGCGGTCGTACCATGGAGCGATACAGAGGCATTATAATATCCTTTGTTTTATTCTCCATCCCTTTCCTTATGATACCTAGCATTCTATTTGCTTTCTTGGCCACCGCTGCACACTGGGCGGAGGGTTTTAACATGTTATCCACGATGACTCCTAAATCTTTTTCCTGGGTGGTGGTTTCTAATGTGGAGCCTTGCATCGTGTAACTATAGTGTGGGTTGTTCTTTCCTAGGTGCATAACTTTGCACTTGTCCACATTAAATTTCATCTGCCATTTGGATGCCCAGTCTTCCAATTTATCCAGATCCTCCTGCAGTTTTCCACAATCCTCTTGGGTTTTAACAACTTTAAACAGTTTTGTGTCATCTGCAAATTTGATAACCTCACTAGTTATTCCTTTTTCCAGGTCATTTATGAATATGTCAAAAAGTAGGGGACCCAGTACAGATCCCTGGGGTACTCCACTATTCACCTTTTTCCATTGGGAATATTGGCCATTTAGCCCTACCCTCTGCTTTCTATCTTTTAACCAGTTCCCGATCCACAATAGTACACTGCCTCCTATCCCATGACTTTTTAGCTTTGCCAAAAGTCTCTGATGGGGGACCTTGTCAAAAGCTTTCTGAAAGTCCAGATACACTATATCAACCGACTCACCTTTGTCTACCTGTTTATGCACACCTTCAAAAAAACAGATCAGATTTAGGCTGGGTGAATGCCATCCTGTCCTGGGCTGCGCTTATGGGACCTCCCCGGGCATCCTAAGCTAGGGAGTCCCCACGTGTGAAGACTCATTCCTGCTTGTTCCTGGAGATAGCACAGTTACTTACCTGTAACAGGTGATCTCCGGAACAGCAGGAATTAGTCTTCACAACCCGCCCACCTCCCCTAGGAGTTGTATCTCTTTTTTGTATCTATTCCTTCCTCTCCTCTCCTTATGGCTCAGCTATGAAACTCAACTGGGGAGAGGCAGTAGGAAGGGCGGGAAGCCACCGCACAGGCACGGGGTATGCTCCCAAAGGCCTTCTGATTGGATGCTGGGGAGCATTCCCGTGCGGGCTCCGTTGGCGACGTCTCCCACGTGTGAAGACTTATTCCTGCTGTTCCGGAGATCACCTGTTACAGGTAAGTAACTGCTTTCACTAAGGACTAGGTCTAATATGGCTTCTCCTCTGGTCGGTTCATGAACCAGCTGCTCCAAGAAGCAGTCATTTATGTCATCTAGGAACTTTATCTCCCTAGCATGTCCTGCTGTGCCACTGACCCAGTCGATCCTGGGGTAATTGAAATAGCCCATTATTATAACTGCGCTGTAACTTTTGTTAGCTTCCTTGATTTCTTTGAGCATTTCATCATCCATTTGTTCATTCTGGCCAGGCGGTCGATAGTACACCCCCACTGCCATCACCTTCCCCTTTTTACATGGAATTTCAATCCATAGAGATTCTACAGCAAATTTTGTTTCCTGCAAAATTTTAATCCTTTCTGACTCAATGCCCTCTCTAACATAGAGCGCAACACCTCCACCAATTTGATCAGCTCTATCATTACGATATAGTTTGTACCCAGGTATCACAGTGTCCCACTGGTTGTCCTCCTTCCACCATGTCTCTGATATTCCAATCACATCTAACGTCTTACACTTATTAAAAGAGGGCTGCTACACAGTACCCTGTCCTGTGCTGCTGAGGTAAGCTATATTCTTATTTGATTTAGATTATAGTTCTTTGCTGCTGCTAGGCTCTAATTTATTATGAAATTTAAACTACAAGCTCTCTTCTGGGTTCTAGATTTAACCAGAAAGCTCTCTTCTGTGTTTTAAATTTAAACTAGAAGTACTTTGCTGTTGCTAGACCCTGAGTGACTATTAAATTTAAACTACAGCTCTCTGCTGGGTTCCAAATTTAACCAGAAAGCTCTCTTCTGTGTTTTAAATTTAAACTAAAAGTACTTTGCTGATACTAGGCCCTGAGTGACTATTAAATTAAAACTGTAAGCTCTCTGCTGGGTATGAAATGTAACCAGAAAGTTCTCTTCTGTGTTTTAAATTTAAACTTAAACTGCTGCTTCTAGGCCCTGACTGATTTAGCAAAAAATAGTGGGTTCACAGATTAAATAGCTTTAATAGAAAGAATTCCTTTCAGAAAATTCCCAGAAGTATATACTCACAATTGCAGATCTCTCTCCAGAAGTAACAGTCCCTTTTTCTAGTCCTTCAAGTATTTGATTTCTTGTTTGACCTCCAGCTCTGAGTTATATAGGTGGTGGTTTGATGGGCAGTTAAAGTTTTGATTCCGTGTGATGAATAAAAGATGTTGATTTTTAAGTTGTGTGCGTTAAGCCAGTCGGATATGTCAGTCAGGCAATCTTGGATTTGAGGGCAGATGGGGTTATTGACGTCTACTGGATGATATAACATAATATTATCGTCCGCATAGAAGTGATAGTGTACGTTGTGTCTCTTGAAGATGTGGCATATGGCTTGCATGCTGAGATTAAATAGAGGGAAGGATAGGGAAAAGCCTTGAGGGGACTCATTGTCCCTGTTTGAATGTTGAGGAGGATGCTGTGCCTATTTGGACTTGAAGGGTATGGTCGGTGAGAAGCTTTAACCATTTTAGTACTGTGCCTTGGAGGACAAGTTGTTGCAGTCTTGTAATCAATGTGTTATGGCTGATGCTGTCAGAGGTGGCCACGGTATCGAGAAACGCTTGTTTATTTAGTCCACGTTGGAGTTTGTCCATGAGAATAAGCATCAAGGTTTTCACACTATGAAACGGTCTAAAGCCATGCTGTTGATCGTCAAGGGGAACATTCAAATTAATTAAGTCTTTTAATTGGATTTGAACTTTTTTCATGATTTTTTGCCAGAAATGGTAGGCTTGCAATGGGCCTGTATGAGTTTGGGAGGGTTTTGTCTGTTACATTGGATTTTAAAATAGGGTGTATGATTGCCTATTTTAGTGCGGATGGCATCTGTCTTGTTTGCAGTGACCGGTTGACTATTTCAAGGATAATAGGTGAAAATTCTTCTTTTGTTACCTTGAGCCAGCTGACTGGGCAAGGATCTGATGGGGGAGGTGGTTGTGTTGATGTTTGTGATAGTGTTTTTTAGTTGTCTGAGATTTATGTGGTGGAATGAGGACCAGGTGGTTTGGTCGTGGGGTTTAGTCTGGCTGGGGTTGACTGCATGGGTATTGGGATGAGCAAGACTATTATCCTGAGGGACGTGTTTCTCCATAAGAAAATTTGCTATGTTTTGGGGTTCTATTGAGGGAAGTTCAGTGTCATGACTGGGGTATTTGGTTAAAGATTTGACAATTGAGAAAAGCTCTCTAGGTTGGTTGAGGGATTTTATGAGTTTGGTGTGGTGGTCTTTTTTTTCTTTTGTTAATGGTATCTTTGTAGGCTCTGAGAATGGACATGTAGAGCAGATTGTCGGTGTCTGTCTTTGTGATTCTCCATTTGGTTTCTAGTTTTCTGAGCTTTATGTTTTAGCTTTCTTCAGAAGTGTATCAAGGTTTGGATTCTTTTTGCTTTGTGGTGAGATACGGTGGTCTGTGCGGCTGTGGCACTGGTCGAGTTCAGTTATTTATTCTGATGCGTAAGTAAAGGGCGGTATATCAAATGCCTAAACCATAAACCATAGTCATTTAATTCCATTGCGGAGGGATTTATGTTCAGTATGGTGTCATTTAAGAATGATTCTTTGTCGAAAGCTTTAAATTTGTTTTTGAAGCAGTTAGTTTCCTTGGTTTCAGGGGGAGGTGTGGTGGATGGGATGGTGAACTCTAATAGGAAATGATCTGTCCACAGTAGAGGGAGTGCTTGAGGAGGGGAGAAGTGTATGTCTTGGTGAATGGTGTTTGAGATAAAGATGAGATCAAGCATGTTGCTTATCTCCAGGAACAAGCAGGAATACGTCATCACATATGGGTACGTCGGTACCGACGGAGCCCGCGCGGGAAAGCTCCCCAGCTTTTCAGATTAAAAGCCTTTGGGGCCTCCCACTGCACATGCGCGCTGCCTTCCCGCCTTCCTGACCAGCTCTCGTCAGTTTCTTTTTTTCCGCGGAGCCAGCAGGTCGTGTTCCTGTCACCGCTGAAGAAATTGTTAATTTTATTGTTTTCTTTAGACCGCGTACCTGCCTTCCCCATTCTGAAACCGGTACTGCCGGTCTCTCTTTCTTTCTATAAAAAAAAAATAAATATATTTTTCTTTTCTTCAGCACAGCTTGGTACTTTGTTAGGCCTTCAGGCCTACACAATTTCTCCTCATGGAGAAGCCAGTTCCTGGTTTTAAAAAGTGTACCAAGTGCAGTGCTGTCATTCCTCTTACAGACACCCATGAATGGTGTCTTAAATGTTTAGGACCTGACCATTCCATACCGGACTGCCCATCCTGCTCCCAGATGTCGAAACGTGGATTGCAGAACCGGGCCAACAAGTTCCATGTGCTGTTTCCTTCAGAAGCATCACAGTCATCCAGGTCTTCCTCTCCGGATGGATCTCAGGTAACCAAAACTCCAGTGGGCAAATCCTCTAAAAGCAAATCTCTTTCTAAAGATCGAGAGGCTCTCAATTCTGAGTTCGAGGATTCTGCCCAGGCCAAAAAACCCCGGCGGGAGGCTCCGGCCTCCAAAGCAATCATGGGGTCACAGGTTGACATCGATGGCGCGGCCTCGACAGATCACCTGTTGTACTGCTCTGGGGTACCGGCCCATACCGGTACCGACATCCAGGCAGCAGTGGCGTCTATGGGCAATACTGTCCAAGTCATGCAGCAGGCCATTCTGGCTTTTATTAATGCTGCTACGCCCTCGGTACCGCAGCCAGCGGTACCGGGTCCGGTTCCGGTAATGGCTTCCATACCGGAACCGAGGCCATCGTCTTCCAAACGCAGATCGGTTCCGCATGCCGGATCCGGGCTTTTGCCCGGTGCCGATCCCATACCCGGTACGCCCGATGTCGATACCGAACTGTATGCGTATCGTGCGTTGGAAGCACATAGAGGATACTCTGCTTCTTCAGAGGATTTTAACTCCTCTGATGATTCTGATGAGTTCTCCCTTGATCTTCCTGAGGAGCCTTCTTCTCCTAACAGGAGAATGTCTCCACCAGAGGATTTGTCCTTTCAGGACTTCATCATAGAAATGGCTAAAGGTCTTTCTATTGCTTCATCCTCTGAAAAGGAACCCAGATCAAAGAAACTGGATATTTTAGGATACTCTAAGTCTCCTAAAGAGGCAGTCACCCTGCCTATCCATGAAATCCTTCAAGAACACTTGATGGACTTATGGGAGGCTCCTCTAACATTGTCACCTTCTTCTCGCAGGTTGGACACCATGTACCGTGTCCCCCCTTCTCCTGGTTTCCAAAAAACCCAGTTGCCTCACCATTCTATTGTGGTGAAGTCTGCAATGAAGAAGATAAAGAGTACCAAAAGGCACTCTTCTACTCCTCCAGGGCGAGAATGTAAGACTCTAGACTCTTTTGGCAGGAAAATTTTCCAGGCTACTATGCTTATAGCCAGGATTAATTCCTATAGTCTTTACATGGGCATGTTTCTCAGTGAAATCGCTCTAAAAGTTCGGCATTTTGCCCCCTTTCTCCCTGAGGATAAGAGGGAGCAGTTCATTTCCTTGGTGAAACACCTTTTGGATATTTCAAAGTTCTCCAACAGGGCAGCTTTTGATTCCTTTGAGGGTGCTGGTAGGGCTTCGGGCATTGCTATAGCAGCCCGACGTCTTGCTTGGCTCCAGGCTTCTGATCTAGAACCTTGGGTCCTAGATGGCTTACGAAATCTGCCCTGTACAGGTGAGAACTTATTTGGTGAGGAGTGGCAAATCAAGGCCACTCGGATGCAGAAAATGCCACCTTAGATAGACTTTCTAAGTCTACCTCCACTCCTGCCAAGAAGAAGTCTTTTAAGAGGCCTTATTACAAGAAGTCCAGATTTTCTACAAATACTGGCCAACAATCCTCTCAGCCTCGTTTTGCTGCTAAACGTCAGCAACCTAAACAGGCAAGGTCAAAGCCTGCGGCGTCTGCTACGCCTCAGCAGGCTCCACCCCCTCAGGGGTTTTGACTTGCCCCTAGAGAACTTAACTTTTCTGGCTCTAGAACAACCAGAGCCCCTCACCATACCCGGAAGGTTAGCTCACTTTGCTCCCAGATGGGAGCAAATTACATCAGAGCAATGGACCCTCTCTATCATCAGAGAGGGTTACAAACTCCATTTTTCCGACCTTCCTCCTTATACTATGGTGAGGCAGTTCAATTCTCCCCCATCTCTCCTGGCCCTCTTGGGTCAGGAAGTCTCCTCCCTCCTTGCCCAGGGGGCAATAGAGGAGGTCCCTCTTCTTCAACAGGGGACGGGATTCTACTCCCCTTATTTTCTAATACCAAAGAAGACAGAGGGCTTCAGACCAATTCTGGATCTGAGAGAATTGAACAAATTTCTTTTCAAGGAGAAATTCAAAATGCTTTCTCTGGGCATTCTCCTTCCATACCTTCAGAGTCAGGATTGGCTTTGTTCTCTAGATCTAAAGGATGCGTATACACACATACTCATCCACCCATCCCACAGAAAATACCTTCGATTTCTGTTTCAGGGAAAACATTTCCAGTACAGAGTACTCCCCTTCGGTCTAGCCTCTGCTCCAAGAGTGTTCACCAAATGCATGGCAGTCGTAGCTGCCTTTCTAAGAGGCCTGGGAATTTTCATATTCCCATACCTGGACGACTGGCTCATCCGAGCTCCCTCTCAGTCCCAGGCCCAAATTTCCCTGGACCGCACAAGGCGTCTTCTGCAGTATCTAGGACTGGTAGTAAACCTTCCCAAGTCTCAACTAATCCCTACTCAGTCTCTCGAGTTCATAGGGGCCCAGTTAGACACCATCACTGCAAGGGCCTACCTGCCTCAGGTCAGGGCCCAACGCCTGCTGAGTTTGGCCTCCCAAGCTCAGTCCAGCAGTCATTTGACAGCCCGGGAAATGCTGCGACTTCTGGGCCACATGGCCTCCACGGTACATGTGGTGCCCTACGCTCGTCTGCATATGAGAGCAGCTCAATGGACCTTGGCCACCCAGTGGACTCAAGCATCTGGAGCGCTCTCCGACCAAATACTCACCTCAAGCCGTCTATTTTGGTCCCTCCAATGGTGGACATCCACCAAGAATCTGTTGTTGGGGGCCCCCTTCCAACCTTTGTTGCCCCAAGCAACCCTCACAATAGATGCCTCCCAGACAGGGTGGGGAGCTCATCTTCAGAACCTCTCCACTCAGGGCACTTGGTCTCCACAGGAGGCCACCCTTCATATCAACCTCCTGGAACTGCGAGCAATTTACCTTGCCCTCAAGGTCTTCTATACCCTCCTTGTCAACCTGACTGTCCTAGTTCAGACAGACAATCAGGTAGCCATGTTCTATATAAACAAACAAGGAGGGACAGGCTCTCTGTCACTTTGCAACGAAGCTCTCAGAATATGGGCCTTCGCCAGAGAGCATCAAATTCACCTTCTTGCAGTGTATCTTCCAGGAGTTCAAAACTCTCGTGCAGACAGACTCAGTCGAGTTCTGCTTCCACACGAATGGTCCCTACATATGGACCAGATACGCAGAATCTTTCAGGAATGGGGGACCCCGGACATAGACCTCTTTGCAAGTCCGTGGAATGCCAAATTTCCCGGTTCTGTTCCAGAACTCAGTGTCAGGGAGCTCAGGCCCACGATGCCTTCCTCCTGCATTGGGGTCAGGAATTCCTCTATGCCTTTCCACCCATTCCTCTAATATCCAAGACTCTGTTCAAGCTCCAGAGGGATCACGGGACTATGATCCTCATAGCTCCCCGCTGGCCACGCCAGGTGTGGTTCCCTCTACTTCTGCATCTCTCCCAGGGATCCTCCCTGGACCTGGGAGCTGCGCCAGACCTTCTGTCTCAGGAGGAGGGGACTTTGTGGCACCCAAACCCCAAATCCCTACATCTCAGAGCTTGGTTACTGAAGGCCTAAGTCTTCAAGACTTTAATCTTTCTCAACCTGTGACAGATATCCTTCATGCCTCTAGGAAACCTTCCACGAGGCGTTCTTATGCTTTCAAATGGAAACGTTTTTCCATTTGGTGTGCTCAGCAGGGTCTTGACCCTCTAGCACTTCCTTTGAATTCCCTCTTGGACTATCTCCTGCATCTTTCAAATGCAGGCCTTAAGACGAATTCAGTAAGGGTCCATTTGAGTGCTATTGCAGCATCCTTAAAACCTATAAATGGACAACCTGTCTCCTCTCATCCTCTTGTTTCACGTTTCATGAGAGGCCTGACTTTAACTAAACCTCCCATCCGACCTCCTCCGGTAGCATGGGATTTGAACCTAGTTCTAGGTCAGCTTATGAAGCCACCTTTTGAGCCTTTGGACTCTACCTCCTTCCAATTTCTTTCCTGGAAGGTTGTTTTCCTTATTGCAGTCACTTCGGCTCGCCGCATCAGTGAACTGCAGGCTTTAGTGGCTCATCCACCTTATACTAGGTTTCATCATGATAAGGTGGTCCTTAGGACGAATCCCCACTTTATGCCCAAAGTGGTCTCGCCTTTTCATCTTAATCAAGAGGTATATCTACCTGTCTTTTTCCCGGCTCCTCATGCATCCAGTGCAGAGAGGAACCTTCATACTCTGGATTGTAAAAGAGCTCTTGCCTTTTACCTCAACAGGACTCAACCACATCGAAAGTCTTCCCAACTTTTCGTGGCTTTTGATCCTTCTCATTTGGGACTTCCAGTCACCAAGCGTACACTTTCCAATTGGATCGCTCAGTGTATTTCTTTTGCTTACCAGAGTAAGAACATTTCTATGGAGGGCCATGTCACAGCTCACAATGTGAGGGCCATGGCCACTTCTATGGCTCATCTTCACTCTGTGTCCATAGATCAGATCTGTCGAGCAGCCACTTGGGCCTCGGTTCATACCTTCACAGCCCATTACTGCTTGGACAAGGACTCCCGCCGGGATGCCTTGTTTGGTCAGGCTGTCCTCAAACACCTGTTCCATACTTAAACTACTCCTGCCCACCTTCCCTGGATGGATGCCTGAGATCCATACGAAGATGGTTTACCCTTGGAGGGGGATCTCCCAGGCATCTTAGCTAGGGAGTCCCCATATGTGATGACGTATTCCTGCTTGTTCCTGGAGATAGCACAGTTACTTACCTGTAACAGGTGATCTCTGGGAACAGCAGGAATTAGTCATCACAACCCACCCACCTCCCCTAGGAGTTGTATCTCTATCTATCTTCCTGTCCTCTCTCTCTATTGTCTCAGCTTTAAACTCGAACTGACGAGAGCTGGTCAGGAAGGCGGGAAGGCAGCGCGCATGTGCAGTGGGAGGCCCCAAAGGCTTTTAATCTGAAAAGCTGGGGAGCTTTCCCGCGCGGGCTCCGTCGGTACCGACGTACCCATATGTGATGACTAATTCCTGCTGTTCCCAGAGATCACCTGTTACAGGTAAGTAACTGTGCTTTCTTGTGGGTAGGGGATTGGACAATTTCTCCAGGACCATGCAGGAAGTCAGTCCTCACATATGGGTGACGTCGGCGCCGACGGAGCCCTCGCGGAGCAATTTTCCCCAGTTTTCAAAGAAAGCCTTTGGGAATTGCAGCGCGCATGCGCGGTCCTCTTCCTGCCCAAGGGTGCCATCTTGCTCAGTCTTCTTTTTTCCGCGGAGCCCTACAGACGTTGCCTGTGAATCCCCGGCAGAAAAGTTGATTTTTCTCTATTTTCTTTATTTTTCTTCGGTTCGACGCCGGTTCTTTTCCCGCACGGACTCGCGACGCCGGTTACGAGTCCGTCCGTTATTTTTCAGTTTTTCTTGTCCTTCGTGACAGACTTCGAGCTTTTTTCTTTTCCCTGGCTGCCCGGTCATTCGACCTCGCAGGGGCCCTTTTTCCCCCTATGGCTGCCAGTGGCTTCAAAAAGTGTGACCTCTGTAAGAAACTTATGTCTCTTACAGACACTCACGACTTCTGCCTCCGCTGCCTAGGCCCGGATCATAACTCCATGATCTGCGGGCCATGCGGCAAGATGTCCTCAAAAGCATTGAGGAGTCGGCAGCACCAGCGGGAGCGTATCTTCTCTGACTCCGGCCGGGCTCGGACCTCGTCAGAGGCTTCGACGTCTCGGGACTCTGGTCCTGAGCATCGTCGAAGTTCCTCTGAAAGGGGGTCTCCTACCCGGGATCATCATCGGAAGAAGAAACCCGCGAGGGCGGATTCGGTGGACGCTCCTAGTCCCTCGAGGGCCAGGTCGCATAGCCCCGATTCCCGTCCCGGGTCCTTGGAGTCGGAGAGGCCATCGAAACATCCTCGACTCGAGGAGGACTTGCCCGCTCACGTGAGTACTGTTGTCCTCGTAGACTCGCCTCCGAAGGACCCGCCGTCGGGGCCCGAGTCGGGGGCTGCTGGGTCTCCTGAGCTCGGACTCAGGTTGACGGCCTTGGAGGTCAGCTTGGCTGCCTTCATGGACCAGCAGCGGGCATTGATCGCTGGCCTCACTGGCGCTTCTGCCCTGACCGCCGGGACGTCGACCTCCAAGTCGACCCCGGAGACCGAGCCGATCTTCGAGTCCATGAGGGCTCGAGTCGATCCTCGGTCGCGGTCTCCTTCGGCCTCCCGTTCGGGACCGAGGTCGTGACGCCGACTCCCTCGGCGTCGGGGCGGATGGCTTCAGTGCCCGCCCGACCGGAGCCGGTCGACTCCTCCTCCGAGGAGTCGGCCTGGGAATCTGAGGACGAAGAGTCACATGGTTCCTTTCGGACTCGGTGTGTCCCATCGGACTCCCCTGAGTCCGAACCTCGGAGACGGTCCCCCCTGGAGGATACCCGGTTCTCGGACTTCGTGAGGGATATGGCCAAAGCCTTGGCCTTCCCCGCAGATCCCGAGGAGGAGCCTCGAGTCGAAGAACTCGATGCCCTCCAATATGACTCTCCCCCGAAGGAGGCCTTTATTGTACCGGTTCCTCCCATGCTGGAACGGCTTCTCTTCCGCATGTGGGAGAGCCCGGCATCGTCGCCGGTATTGAGCAAGCGGGTCGATTCCATTTATCGAGTCCGCAAGAGCCCCGGGTTCCAAAAGGCACAACTACCGCACCATTCCATGGTGGTGGAATCGGCCATGCATAGACTGAAGAGTCAGAAGATGCACTCCTCGGTGCCCCCTGGTAGGGAAGCCCGAAGCCTGGATGCCCTCGGTAGGAAGTGTTTCCAGGGCTCTATACTTGCTTGTCGAGTCCAGACGTACCAGCTCTACATGGGCATGTATCTCCGAGACCTGGCTAAAGAAATAGCCGGGTTCTCTGCTGGTCTCTCCGATGAACCTTTGCAGAGGTTCCAATCCTTGTCTACTGGTATTCGGGAGTGCTCCAAGTTTATTTCTCGAGCAGCCTATGATGGTTTTGAGGCTTCGGCTCGAGTAGCCGCTGCCGGCATCGGTGGACGCCGCCAGGCTTGGCTCCAGTCGTCCGACCTCGAGCCCTGGGTGCAGGACAAGTTGGTCGATGTCCCCTGCCAAGGTGACAACCTCTTTGGCAAGCCCATGGATGAGAAGGCTGCACAAATCGAGACGGAGACTCTCACCAGAACTCGTCTCTCGAGGAAAACCTCTGCCCCTTCTCAAAAGAAGAAGGCCTCGGGGAAAAAGCCCTTTTACCCGAGGAAGGCGGCTGCCTATAAATACTACCCTCAGTATCAGGCCTCCCCAGCTCCCCCACAGGGAAAGCAGGCCAAGGGACGGGGTAATGGGTCCCGTAGGCAGCAAGCCCCCAAGCCTGCACCACCGGCCCCTGCTCAGCAGGGTGGGGGTTTTTGACTCTCTCAGCATAGCCTCTCCCCCTCAGCTGGTTTCTCTCAGCACAGGAGGCCGGCTGGTCCACTTTGCCCACAGGTGGTCCAACATCACCACAGATACCTGGGTGCTTCAGATAGTTCAAAAGGGCTATCTTCTTCATTTTCACCAGGTGCCTCCCTCCTACTTTTCAGGGGAGCCTTCCAGACTCCCTCTGCACAGGGACTTATTCCTTCAGGAGTTAGCAAGTCTTGTTCAGGACCGAGCCGTGGAACCGGTGCCCCACCACCTGAAGGGTCAAGGGTTTTACTCCAGGTACTTCCTGGTTCCAAAAAGAACAGGAGGCCTCAGACCCATCCTGGACTTGCGAAACCTCAACAAGTTCCTTGCAAAGGAAAAGTTCAAAATGCTTACCCTTGGAATCCTGCTGCCCTACCTCCAGCAGGGAGACTGGCTATGCTCCTTAGATCTAAAGGATGCGTATACTCATATCCTTATTCATCCAGACCACAGACAATACCTAAGGTTTGTGGTGGACGGACGCCATTACCAGTACAGAGTACTGCCTTTCGGCCTATCCTCCGCCCCCAGAGTGTTCACCAAATGCCTAGCAGTGGTGGCGGCCTATCTGAGGCTTCAGGGTCTCTTTGTGTTCCCATACCTGGACGACTGGCTCATCAGGGCCCAGTCTGCCCAAGAAGCCACTCAGGCTACTCATCGCACAGTAGCTCTGCTCCAGCACTTGGGATTTGTCATAAACTTCGCAAAGTCCACTTTGCTCCCCTCTCAAGATCTAGAATTCATCGGTGCCCGGTTGGACACTCTTCAAGCGCGGGCCTTTCTGCCTCTAGACAGGGCCCAAATGCTCATGGATCTCGCCAGCCGCTTTCACAGCAATTCCCTGGTCTCGGCCAGGCAATTTCTGAGACTGCTCGGCCATATGGCTTCCACGGTCCATGTAACCCCCTATGCCCGCCTGAACATGCGACCTACTCAATGGTGCCTTTGCAATCAATGGCATCAGGCCACTGGGAGCCTAGCGGACTCCGTACGGATCTCCGACCAGCTGGTCTCCTCTCTGCGATGGTGGCTTCACCTGCCAAACCTAGTGCTCGGAGTAACCTTTCAGACTCCTGCGCATTCTCAGTTCCTGACGACCGATGCTTCTCTCCAGGGCTGGGGAGCACATTGCCAAGGGACTTGTACTCAGGGTCTCTGGACTCCTTGGGAGTCCGCTCAGCAGATCAACTTCCTGGAGCTCAGAGCCATCCGCCTAGCGCTCAAAGCCTTCTCTCACCTGATTTCTCACCAATCCGTACTTGTCCAGACAGACAATCAGGTTGCCATGTTCTATGTGAACAAGCAAGGCGGAACCGGCTCCTTCCTTCTCTGTCAGGAAGCACAGAAGCTCTGCTCTTGGGCCGTCCATCGCAACATCGTCCTCCAAGCTGTCTATCTCCCAGGTCAAGAAAACTACCTGGCAGACAAATTGAGCAGGGTCCTCCAACCGCACGAGTGGAGGTTGGATCCGCTTGTGGTTCAGCGGATCTTTCTCCGGTGGGGCCTCCCCACCATGGATCTGTTCGCCAGTCCTCTGAACCGGCAACTTCCCAGATTCTGCTCTCGACAGCCACATCCCCTCCGGGAGGCGGCGGATGCTTTTCTAATTCCATGGTCCACGGGCCTCTTGTATGCCTTTCCACCCATGCCCCTGGTGTCTCGGACGCTCTTCAAAGTTCTCAGAGACAAGGCATCGATGATCCTAGTGGCTCCCCGGTGGCCGAGGCAACCTTGGTTCCCGCTTCTGCTACAGCTAGCGGTAGACACCCCTCTTCCACTGGGATTTCAGCCCGACCTCCTCTCGCAGGATCAGGGGACGCTCCTGCACCCCAACCTCCGGTCCCTTCATCTGATGGCCTGGCTGCTGAAAGGGTAGTCCTTGCTCCTCTCCAGCTGCCTCCAGATGTGGAAGAGGTCGTCTTGGCCTCCAGGAGGCCTTCCACCCGGAAGTCCTACGCTCTTAAGTGGCGTCGGTTCTCCGTCTGGTGTACTCAGCAGTCTCAAGACCCCTTCTCCTATTCGGCATCAGTGGTCTTGCAGTACTTGCTTTCTCTTTCTAATCTTGGCCTCAAGTCCAACTCGGTCAAGGTCCACCTCATTGCTATTTCTGCGCATCACGTGCCGGTGGATGGTGGACCTCTTTCCAGCCACCCTCTGGTGGCTCGTTTTCTCAGAGGCCTCCTTCTCCTTAAACCACCTTTGCGCCCACCAGCCCCGAACTGGGATCTCAATGTGGTTTTACAGCGGCTTACCTGTCCGCCTTTTGAGCCTATGGCAACCTGTCCTCTTCGTTTTCTTTCCTGGAAAACCTTGTTCTTGGTGGCCCTCACTTCTGCTAGACGCGTTAGTGAGCTGCAGGCCCTAGTATCTGATCCTCCTTACACTAGGTTCTACAAGAACCGGGTAGTCCTACGGACTCACCCTAAATTTCTTCCCAAAGTGGTTTCCTCTTTTCACATCAACCAGGAGGTGGTACTTCCAACCTACTTTCCCAGGCCACACTCCAGCCGAGCTGAAATGGTCCTGCATACCCTGGACTGTAGGAGGGCGCTGAACGTCTACCTTGACCTAACGCGGGAGCACCGAAAGGCTGTTCAGCTCTTCGTGTCTTATGACCCCAACATGTTGGGGCTCCCTGTCTCCAAGCGTACTCTGTCCATCTGGATTGCGGACTGCATCGCTTGGGCTTACGAGGCTGCGGGCCTCGTGCTGGAAGGTAGAGTCACCGCTCATCATGTTCGGGCGAAGGCTACGTCAGTGGCTTACCTCCGCTCTGTTCCATTGGCAGACATCTGCCGGGCCGCTACTTGGTCTTCAAGCCAGACTTTTGCAGCCCATTACTGCCTGGAGAGGGAGTCCTGCAGGGACAGTGCTTTCGGACAGGCAGTCCTCCGTAACCTCTTCGAGGTATAGGCAACTCCTACCCTCCATCCCGGATGTTGGGCTACCGGTTGGAGACGTATTCAGAGAAGATTCCTTCCTTCTGTGCTGCTGAGCTAGAGGGAGCTCATTTTTGTGCTTAGGGTCTCCGGTAGCCTTAAGCTTGGGAGTCCCATATGTGAGGACTGACTTCCTGCTTGGTCCTGGAGAAAGCGTAGTTACTCACCTGTAACAGGTGTTCTCCAGGAGCAGCAGGAATCAGTCCTCACAACCCTCCCTCCTCCCCTTGGAGTTGCAGTTTTATGCTTTCGTTTTTGCTAATTTTTGCTGTCTTTTAGCTATGTCATCTTGGGCGGGAAGAGGACCGCGCATGCGCGCTGCAATTCCCAAAGGCTTTCTTTGAAAGCTGGGGAAAATTGCTCCGCGAGGGCTCCGTTGGCGCCGACGTCACCCATATGTGAGGACTGATTCCTGCTGCTCCTGGAGAACACCTGTTACAGGTGAGTAACTACGCTTTACTGGAATCTTAAGTCATAAAGGGCATTTATGAAGTGAGTGGCGTGTGTGTGAGTGTGAGTGAGGGTAAGTTGAAGTTACCAAGGACAGTGTGGTACTTGCTTGGGTTGAAGTGCACGCTGTTTCTAGTATAGAGGATAGGTTTTCTGGGTTGGGGGAGGAGGGTTTGTAGATCAAACTGATCGAGATGGATCTGTTGATTAGTATATCCATACCTTCTATAGTGTTGTTCAATTGGAGGGAGAATTTGAGGTCGGTCTTTTGCTAAGATTAGCACGCTACCTCCGTGCTTGTTTTGTCTAGGCCAGGACATTGAAATAGGTCATAGTTGGAGAGGGCTAATTGGTTGGATAAGACATTGTCAGAGTTGGCTAGCCAGGTTTCAGTTAAGCAAAGTATGTTTGGGTTGTTATCATTGGGGATAATTATTGTGGGAATTTTGTTTCTGATGGACCTAGCGTTGAGAGCAATTTTTATCGGGCATGCAGTGTTCGTTTACGGATAAGGGAGGGGATGGAAGGGGATTACGTGAATTAGTCTTGGTGGGGGTCTTTTTGTGTGGGCAGCAAATGGGGTTTGGAAGGGGAATGATTGAGGGTTTCTTTGGTGTTGTGATAGAATGGATATATGGTAGTAACTGTCTTGATGTTGTGGCAAAGCAGTTATTGGTGCTAGCAGTAGAAGAGTACTAATGAGGAATATGTGCTTTAGTTTGGCCATTGTATGTAGAGGAAGTTCTACGATTGAAAGAGATTGAATGCTGTGTGGGGATGATATATGCTGGTGGGCTAATTAGGTATGGAGTAGTAATGAGAGGGAGAAATATGCACCAATATGAGTACTTATAGTATATATGGTACCTGAAATGAGTACTTATAGTATATATGATACCTGAAATGTCATCATTGACATGGTATCTGTTTCAGTTTATCGTAATAGTTACTTGTTAAGGCATTTGCCCACTGTACATAGTTTACCGATGTTCCATGTAAAAAAACAGACCTTGAATCTGTTCATTAACTTGTTCCTTGTAAACCGCACCTGATACATCGGAAGGTGCGGTATATAAATGATTGTTAAAATAAATAAAATAAATAAATATGGTAATTTGCAAACAATTGAATTATACTTAGGATGAATGCTCTGTACAAATGAGAATAGCATAAGCAAACTGGTGAGAATATGAATGGTAATTAACAGACAAATGAAATTTTGTAAGAATATGAATAGTACTTAGCAAACAAATGAAGCATGTATGATTATACAGAGAGTGAATGGTATGTCGACAATCAAGTGTGAAATATTTTTGCAAGGTTACATAGAACAATTGATGTCAGTTGAACAAACGATCAGGTGGTAGAGATAGTATGTCTGAATATTCCAGGCATGAGAGATGTAATGCTGTAAAAGTTGATATCCGTAGAGGAATGATTCTTTGTTTGCAATTGGCTAGACACAGAGTTGTTGTTTTTGGTATATAAACTGCCGTTGCTGTGGATATGCTTCTATAATGCTAATAAAATAATAACAATGCTTACATGTTTTGTACGATTCTATGGTGTAGAGCAATATTATTAGAGAAAGTTAGGTGGAGTTATAGATAAGCAATTGGCTGGCATGTTAGGTTACTGAGAATTAGTTCTGGAGGGGCTGAGGGAGTGCCCATTCAGTCTTGAGATATTTTTGCTCTGGGTGACTTGAGAGTGAATAAGCATTGGAAAATTGATTGGAAGGAGTAGTTTAGTTTCCTGGTACCTGGGTTATCTGTAGTAGGCAGTCCATTCATCTAGGTAGTAGTGTCTTCAGCGAGTTCGTCTCCTAATCGCCCCGCCTAAGGGCCATGCCAAAGGGCCCTCTGGCGAGGTCCGCCTGGCGCGGGCATGCCTGGTTGTGCTGTGAGTTTTATGGTCTGGTGGGCGGGTCCAATTGGCCTTGTTGGAGGAGAGCAGGGAGGAGCTTACCTTCCCGCTCTCCCTCGATGATTCCAATCGGGTCTAGTGGAGCAGAGGAAAAGGCTGGTTTCTATTGCAGGAGTTCCTTTTAAAGAGCCGGTGGTAAGCTGGAGCAGGGCCCGATTGTCAGAAAGGAGCGGGGAGGAGCTTACCTTCCCGTTCTCCCTCGATGATGCCGATCGGGGACCAGTGGAGCAGATTCAGTAATAAAAAGAACATCTGAACAATTATCTGTTACTGTTTGGTAGTATTACCCCCATCAATGTTGTCTTTCACATGACACTTAGAATTTCAGTTCATAAAGAAGCTATAATGCATTTTGTTTCCTGCAGAACTTTTATCCTCTCTGATTCTATGCCATTTATGCCATCTTTAACATATAGCACCATTGCTTTACAAATTTTATCCCTCCTTTCATCGTAATGTAATTTTGTACCGCTGGTGTTACCCTTCTTCCACCAGGTTTCTGAGATACCAGTTATATCTATCACTTGCTTTAGTGCTATATATTCCACTGCCTGAATGTCTCTTTGGGAACTAATGGTGTTCCTTGACACTTTGTGTGGAGGAGTATAATGCGCATGTAAGGGTTTGGGAGACATGCCTCAGTGTAGTGTGTATAATGGAGGGATAGCGGAATCTCAAAGAAGTATGTATATGGGGGGGGGGTGAGTGAATGTCTTACTCTGGATGTGTATGGGGGGGGGAGGTAGAGATCCTTGGTCTTGGTACAATTTGTGTATGAGCTGGGGAAGCATGCCTCTGTGCAGTATTTATATAAAGGGGAAGGGGGGGCTGCTGCTGTTCAGCCTCTACATAAAAGGGAATTTCTCATTTCAGTGTGTGTATAAGGAAAATGTGCTATATTTCTGTAATAGAGGGGTGATGATTCTGGTCAGTGTTTATAAAGTTTCAGTGCAGTGTGTGTATAAGATGTGCCTCTTTTCTGTTGTGTACTTGTAGACCTCTGTTCAGTTTTTAGGTGAATAAGGGGATATGCTGCAGTCTGTGTATAGTAAGGAGGGGGGCTGTGCCCCAGACCAGGGTATATGGGGCAGGGAAGGATTTTCTTGGGCCCAGTGCAATGTCTGTGCCTCAATGAAGCATGTGTATGAAGAGGTTTCACTGCAGTGCATCTGTATAAGGAGGTGTGCCTCTCTATTCAGGATGTGTATAAGGGGGTGAGGGAGCATTCCTCACCTCTGTTCAGTATCCATCTATCCCTAAATTTATTGCATAGATGAAGTGTAAGTATATGAGAGTAGGGTGGATATGTCTGGATTACATGGGACACTTTGTGCATGAGGGAATGTTGCCTTGTTTCTAATTGTAGTGCATTTCTTTCAATTATTCTCCCTTAACAGATGGGTAATGAGGAGCAGCAGGAGAAGTTATTGCGGGCATGGCTGGACTGCTGTGTAACAGAAGGGGGTGTGTTGGTTGCTATGCAGAAAAGTTCTCGCCGTCGCAATCACCCTCTTGTTACACAAATGGTAGAGAAGTGGCTTGATCGATATCGCCAGATCCGAGCTTGCACATCACTTTCTGATGGTGAAGAAGAGGAGGATGAAGACGACGAATGATGGAACTGAAAGAGAAAATATCAATGCACAATACCTGCAATCCTAAAGGAGGTATTGCAGTAAGGCCTGGTGTATGGGCGTGGCCTGCTCCCTGTAGGAACTGACCCACAAACCTGATTCACCAGAGCAGCATGGAGAGGACATTTGATGCAATGTGAAGAGTGCAACTGACTGCTCTCCAGCCTGTTCCAAGCTAATCTTGATATTAAGACAGACAATTTGTTTTCTCCTTCCAATTATAAATCTGTCTATAAGCATAACGCATGTGGCTGTGCAAGACATTGTGTAATAGGAAAGCAAATAAATTCCTACCCAGGGCACTTCCAGAAGCACATATTCAGTGGAGATTTGTTCCTTTCAGATTCTCCAGCACCCTTTGTTTCCCGTCATTCACCCTTGCAGGATGGTGCTCGTCTCATGCACTGCAGCCCGGAGAGGAGTGGGCGCTGGACTTTCTTCTGTTTTGTTTGCACAGAGTAGTTGCATTTGCCAGTATGAACGGGTTCATTAGTTTATTAATATTTTATCTTATGTTGTGCCCAATATAATAAAATCAGATCTTTAAGGAACAAACCATGGCAGAAGACTGCATTTTTCCTTTCTTTTCTGTCCATATGATGATGTGCTCTGCAGTGGTGTTTCTCCAACTGATCCTCCTTTTCTGTTCTCTTACACCACTATATTCCACTCACAAGGGGACACTTTAGTTACTGGTTTGTATAGAAACAGGAAAAACAGTATCAAAATCCTGGTAGCACATTTCTCTTCTCTTGTATCAACACTTTGCTCACTTTCATTCTCACTCTGTTTTGCAGTTAGTAGCAACTTTCTTCTAAGAGTCTTGTGAAAATGTGCTGATGAACTCGGTGTCTCCTCTTTGTGAAGTAAGGCCTCTAGTTGTGCTTTCAAAATGCATTTTTGGATAACAAAACAAGAAAGATACACATAAAACAGAACTGTGCAGATAGTATACCATGCCTGCATTTATTAAACATATCATAATGAACTTATTTTAGGTGACTTCTAAGGTATCAATTCAATATATTTCCTGGAGACCTGGAAGCAGCCATGTTTGGGATACTAATGGGTGGTATCACAAGAATTGGATCGTAGCTTTTAAATTAGATAATGGGGAAAAGGAGAGTGTCGCCCAAGAGTTCCTGACTAGTAATGATGTATCTCTGGAACTCATTGCCACTGTCATTACGGTTGGAACCTTCTTTTCACGCTTTCAGAGCTAATCTTAAGACTCACCTCTTCTGCACAGCCTTTGATCTTCCCCTTCCCCCTCCCCCTCCCCCTGCCATTACCTGATTGTTCACCTGACCTTTGTCCTTTTTATTTCTAATATTATTGTTGTGTTGTTACTTTTGCTGTCCCTTTTCTTAAAACAAATGGCGTTCCTTTTCTGTTTCTTTTTTTTTCCTCAGTAGTTCCTTTTGTTTTTATTGTAAACCGCTGCATGCCTAATTGGTTTAGGCGGTATAAATTTTAAATAAAGATAAAGATACTAGCAAAATAAGGAAGTTAGAGCATCCTGATAGAGGTTCCAATAAAGGTAAAAGTAATCCAGAAACCTTTAAGTAAAAAGCAGATAGTTGAAAGATTCCAAATTACCTCTGTCATCTGATAGCAAGACTTAATATGAACAAAATACAAGCTTTGAAATGCCTATATGCAAATGCTAAAAGTCTTAAAAAAAAAAAAAAAAAAAAAAAAAAGGATGGAAGAGTTGAAATATATTGCACTAAAGGATATAATTAGCATCTCACAGGCCTGGTGGAAGGACAACAAATAGGGTAGATCAAATTGGAGGGGTGGCAGTGCAATATAGGTTAGAGGAGGCATTGATTCGAACAGCATAAAGATTTTGCAAGGAACAAAATACACAGTAGAATTTCTCAGTCTTTAGCGGCTCTAAATATTTCTATGCCCACGGTGTCTCAGGAGCCCTTGGAAGATCCATTATTACAGGGCTTTAAGACAGAACGCTGTTTCCCGGTACATCGCGTCATAAAACAAATGATTGAGTCCGAGTGGGAGTGCCCAGAGACTACGCTGCGGGGTAATCGCACCTTAGGTCACCTGTACCCTGTTCCACAAGAGGAAAGGGAGTTATTGAAAATGCCTAAGGTAGATTTATTTTTATTTATTTATTTAGACAGTTTTGTATACCACCTTATCCTTCAATCAAAGTGGTCACAACACAATTGGGGGATACATTTAACACGAGGGGATATGAGACACATACACTAATACTTACAGGGAACATGGGCAGTGGAGGGTTAAGTGGCTTGCCCAAGACCACAAGGAGCACCTATGGGACTAGAAACCCCAGTCCTTCCGGCCCAAGATTGCTGTCCTCTAGTGGGATTTGAACCACCGACCTTCCGGCCTGTGGTACCTTGCCCCAACCACTAGGCCACTTCTCCCTCCTAAGGTAGATGCCTTAGTGTCTTCGGTGACGAAGAAGACCACGATTCCTGTGGAAGGCGGAGCAGCCCTTAAAGATCTACAGGATCGTAAGCTTGAGGTGCTCTTGAAACAAGCCTTCGATGCCAACGCTCTTTCGCTGCAGGCTTCTATTTGTGGAGCATATGTCTCCAGGGCTTCCATCCGTTGGCTGGAGGGCGAGGTCCCGATGGATTCGGGGGTAGGTCCTCCCGCAGAGGGAGCTAAGTTGGCGTCCGCGGCGGCTTACCTAGCGGATGCCTTCTATGATTTGGTTAGAATTGCCGCTAAGTCCATGGCCTCGCTGATAGCAGCCAGGCATTTTCTTTGGTTGCGAAGCTGGGCGGCTGATGCCTCGTCTAAATCTCGGCTAAGTAAGCTCCCCTATAACGGTGAGCTACTCTTTGGGGAGGCCTTGGAGAAGATTGTCAAGGATCTCGGTGACTCCAAAGGAGGTCGGTTACCAGAAGATCGTCCGAAGACTTCTAAAGTGGGTGTAGTGCAGCGGGGGCAAGGTAGGGATTCTCGGAGATTCCGAGGTGCTCGGTTTGCTCCCTACCCCAGGGGCCGTTTTGCGTCTCGTGGTCAGTCCTTTCGCGGTGCCAGAGGTTTTGGCAGAGGCTATTTCTTGGCCCAGCAGTCCTCCGCTAAGAAGACACAATGAAGGTCGGCTGGTCCAGCCGGAGATCCCTGTGGGCAGTCGCTTGCGGGACTTTCTTTCCGCCTGGACCACCATAACTACAGACAAGTGGGTTCTGGAGATTATTCGAGACGGGTATGCGCTGGAGTTCGCTTACCCATTAAGGGAGGCCTTCATGATGTCCCCTTGTGGTCTGGGACCCAAGGCAAAGGCCATTGCTGAGACGTTGGAGCGCTTGTTCCTACAGGCCGTGGTTCCCGTTCCGCCCGCCCAGTGTGGGTTAGGTCGATACTCGATTTATTTCGTAGTCCCCAAGAAAGAGGGATCATTTCGGCCAATTCTCAATCTCAAGCACGTAAATCAAGCGTTGAGCGTTCTGCATTTTCGGATGGAGACGCTGCGATCCGTCATTCGAGTGGTACGCCCCGGAGAGCTTCTCTCAGCAATAGATCTCACGGAAGCTTATCTGCACATTCCGATTCAAGAGGAACATCAACGGTTTTTACGCTTTGCGGTTCCCATGGGTCATTTCCAGTTCCGAGCCTTACCTTTCGGTCTGGCGACAGTGCCGCAAACCTTCACAAAGGTCATGGTGTTGGTTGCGGCGGCATTGAGGAAAGAAGGGATCAGAGTGCATCCGTATCTGGACGACTGGTTGATCAGAGCAGATTCGTTAGCGGACTCGGTCGCGGCGACAGCTCGAGTAGTCCAGCTCTTGGAACAGCTCGGTTGGGTTATCAACCAAGCAAAGAGCCAGTTATCTCTGGTGCGACAGCTTACTTACCTAGGGGCCTTCTTTGACACGGAATGAGGATCGGTAATCCTGCCCGAAAGCAGGGTGCTAAAGTTGGTAGGACAGATTCACGCGTTCTTGCGGCTCCCGGCGCCGTCGGCATGGACCTACTTGCAGCTTTTGGGTTCCATGGCGGCGGCCCTAGACCTAGTGTCATGGGACAGAGCGCATATGAGACCTCTTCAACAAGCATTGCTCTCCAGGTGGTCTCCGCAACATCATCCTCTTTCGCAACGGTTGGTCTATCCAGAGGTGGTGCGCCACAGTCTACTTTGGTGGCTGGAGGTCAAGCCAGCCTGTCTGGCTGGGGAGCGCACTGTCAGTCTCGTGTAGCACAAGGAGTCTTGTCCACGGACAAGAGCTTGTGGTCGATCATTCAATTGGAGCTCAGGGCGGTGCGTCTTTCACTGCTGCATTTTCAAAGCTTGCTCGAGGGAACAGCGGTACGTGTGTTCTCTGACAATATGGCGACGGTATCGTATATCAATCGACAAGGGGGTACAGGCAGAGTGTGCTCTTATTAGAGGAGAGTCAGGAGTTGATGATTTGGGCGTTGACTCATCTCGTAGCATTGTCAGCGGCGCACGTGGCAGGCAAGGACAATGTGCAGGCCGATTATCTCAGCCAGAATGTTCTCGATCCCGGGGAGTGGGAGCTGAACGTGGCAGTGTTTCACGACATCACGATTCGCTGGGGGCAGCCGGTAATGGATCTGATGGCAACTCGCGGCAATGCAAAAGCGTCGCGATTTTTCAGCAGACGCAGGGAGCACATGTCAGAGGGCTTGGATGCTTTAGTACAGCCTTGGCCGTCGGACGCTCTCCTCTATGTGTTTCCTCCGTGGCCCATGCTCGGTCGGGTCATCCAGCGTATATCGAGTCACAAAGGAACGGTGATTCTCATTGCTCCGGATTGGCCTCGCCGTCCTTCGTATGCAGATCTGATCCGGCTATTGATAGATTCTCCCTGGCGTCTGCCCGATCGACTCAACCTCTTGAGCCAAGGTCCCGTGTTGATGCCGCAGGTGGATCGCTTCTTGCTTACGGCTTGACTCTTGAAAGGGACCGCTTAAAGTGTAAGGGATACTCGGAATCGGTGGTTTCCATGATGTTGCAGTCTAAGAAAACTTCGACTTCGCTGGCGTACGCGCGTGTTTGGAGGGTTTTTGAAACTTGGTGCGGACAACGTAGCATTAGCCCTAGGGAGGCTACGTTACCACAACTCTTGTTGTTTCTTCAACACGGTCTAGAGAAAGGATTGGCCCTTAACACTCTCAAGGTACATTTGGCAGCCTTATCTTGTTTTCGGGGAGCAGTGCAGAGACATAGGCTCTCGACACATGTGGATGTGCTGCATTTTTTTAGAGCGGCCAAGATTATTCGACCACCGGTACGCCCAGTAGTGCCTCCTTGGGATTTGAACTTAGTTCTAGAGGCTTTGACGTGCTCTCCATTTGAAGCAGGTTCCTCGGGGAGTTTAAGGGAACTTTCCTGGAAGACGGCGTTTTTAGTGGCGTTGTGTTCTGCAAGGAGGATTTCGGATCTGCAGGCTCTCTCTTCTCAGGAACCCTACCTTCAATTTTTGCCGGAGAAAGTGTTGCTGCAGCCTGTGCCTTCGTTTCTGCCTAAAGTAGTCTCGTTTTTTCATGTGAATCAGTCTGTAGCGTTACCGGTCTTTTCGCATCGGTCAGGTTCGCGGATGAATCGATCGCTTAGAAAATTGGATTTAGCGTGGGTGCTGAAAAAGTATCTCGCGGCTACTGAGGCTTTTCGTAAATCAGATCGTTTATTTGTGTTTGCGGGGCCGCGAAAGGGTAAAGCGGCGACAAAGGCATCGATTGCCAGATGGGTGAAGCAGGCCATAGCAGCGGTTTATGAATCTGGCAGTCAGACGCCGCCTGTGGGTCTCAGAGTGCACTCTACTCGAGCTCAGGCGACGTCTTGGGCTGAGTACGCCTTAATTTCGCCAGTAAATATCTGTAGAGCTGCGACATGGTCCTCTCTGCATACGTTTGCGAGACACTATAGGTTGGACGTGCTCGCGAGGCAGGATGCCAATGTAGGGGCTTCGGCGATTGTCGCGGGTCTTGTGGGTCCCTCCCAGCTTTAGGTACTGCTTTGGTACTGCCCTAACATACCCTGGACTGGCCCGGAGAGACGATAAGGAAGGAGAAATTAGGTCTTACCTGCTAATTGTTTTGTCTTGAGTTCTCTCCGGGCCAGTCCAGGGCCCACCCAGTATTCGCCTCAGTGTAGTTTTTCTTCGAGGAGTTTGGTTTCTCTGGGAGTAAGAAGTGCTTACCAAAATAACAATTCTCTCAGAGGACATGGTTTTCTTTTTGGGGGCTCCCTCAAGTTCCTTCAAAATGTTCTCCTCTTGTGTTTTGTTGTAAAAAAAAAAAAAATAATAAAAAGAAAAAAATAAGATAGCGCGACACAATGTGCATAAGTAGATGAAGCAGGGCTGTCTTTTTACGTGAGCGGTCTGTCACTGGGAAATATAGCGGATATTCAGTGTTCTTTTTAGTTTTTTGGTTTTTTCCGGCTAGGCAAGTTGAGCTGCTTTGTCAGAAGAAGACTGGAGCACTGTCACCAGGGGGAGTGGCTTAGGCTGTCAGCAAAACTTGGAGTTTTTTAGTCCTCAGCTGCTGAAGGGGATTGACAACCCTAACGTACCCTGGACTGGCCTGGAGAGAACTCAAGGAAAGACAATTAGCAGGTAAAACCTAATTTCTCCGTCCAAAATAGCTTCCCCTTTTGTCTGTTCATGAACCAGCTGCTCCAAGAAGCAGTCATTTATTTCATGTGTATGACTTGTTCCAGTTTTATCAAGTTCTCTAGTACATCACCTTTAAATATAATTTCTGGTATGGACTTTTCTACAGGAAGGATGTGTATCGATAAGCTATAACCACTGGTTATGAAGAAGCCACACTGAGGCAAAACCATCAGCCGTGGTCACCTGGCTGGTGTTAATTGCCATTTGTAGCCTGATTTAATGCCTGGAGGAGTCACTGCCAACAAATTAAGTTGAGTATGTTATGAGTAATATAGCTTTTGTTTAAAAAGAAAGGAGCACTTTATTCTTGGGCAAGTTTGATGTTTTGTTGTTTGGGGGCAATGATGACAGATTTTGAGCGGCATGCATTAGTTTGAAGACACATTGAGTGGGTTTCAACCAGCTGTTCTACCTAGACATTTTGACCCATTTTTTGGCTTTTTAATGGATGACTTCCTTGCAGCATCTTCAGTAAAGAACGAAGCAAAGAATTAATTCACTTTCTCCACTATAGCCTTATCCTCCAGTAGTGCCCCTTTAACCCTTCTGTCATCTAATGGTCCAACTGATTCTCACGTTTTCTGCTACAAATGTACTTGAAAAATAAATGTTATGAGTGCTTCCACAGCAAGCTTCTTTTCAAATTCCTTCTTTGCCCGCCTTATCAGTGCCCTGCGTCTGGCTTGCCTGTTCTGCTTGTTTTGTCATTTGGCTCCCTTTTCCATTTTCTGGAAGATGGCGTTTTGGCTGTAAGCCTCTCTGACCTCACCTTAATCCATGCTGGCAGTCATTTGACCTTTCTTGCACCTTCCTTACTGCTACTGCTTATTTGTATAGCACTACAAGGCATATGCAGCGCTGTACAGACACATGTAAAGATGGTCCCTACTCATCAGAGCTTACAGTCTAGTCAAGACAGAACACAACAGCTGAGAACAAGAATATATCTAGGGGAGTGGTAAGAAAACATAGGAGACTAAACGGATCGGGATCTAAAAGTGACCTCAGATATGGGTTTTCAGCCTTGATTTGAAAAGGGTCAGAGATGAAGCCTGATGCACAGACTTAGGTAGTTTGTTCCAGGCATAAGGAGCAGCAAGGTGGAAGGATCAAAGTCTGGAGTTGGCAGTAGTAGAGGAGGGTACAGATAGAAGGGATCTGCCAGAAGAACAGAGCTCCCAAGGAAGGGTTTAGGGAGAGATAAGAGAGGAAAGGTAGTGAGGAGCAGCAGAATAAATGCACTTATAGGTCAGTAGGAGAAGTTTGAATTGTATACGGAAACAGGGAGCCATTGAAGTGACTTGAGAAGAGGGGTTATATGAGCATATCGAAGCTGGTGGAAGATTAGCCATGCTACTGAGTTTTGAACAGAATGAAGTGTGAAAGACTGGATAGCCCCCATCTTGCTGCTGAACAGCTGTCTGCATCTTAGCTGTTCAAGGTGAGTAGGGATATTTAAACCAATACATATATAGCTTAATAATTTTTAAGGACTTTGTTTAATGTTCACCTCAAGCTGAACTGCAAGGACCTAATTAATCTATTCCTAAGGCCTAATAACTTGCTAATGAAGATAACTAGTTAAACCTGAAAATGAAAAAGTTCCCTCTTTTCCCTATAACTTATTTAAAAGCCTATAAAGCAGAGATTCTGCTAGAGTGGGTGGTAAATAAAAACTAACTGAAAATTTACCTGTTAAACTATACCATAACAGACTTAATATAGCACAGAATTTTAAAATAGACATAGATTTTATCAGCTTAACCCAAAGAATTCCCTTTTCCCCAAAATTGAGAATTTCCTAGCAGATAAATAAAAGTGCAGTTTCCTTCCCAGCAGTAGCAGCTGTTCTCAGCAATTCTTCAAAACTTTAGATAATCTATTCTACTACTACTTATTTGTATAGCACAACAACGTACACAGTGCTGTACAGAGACATGTAAGAGACACTCCCTGCTCATAAGAGCTTACAGTCTAGTCAACACAACAGTCAAGACATAGTATATGACAGCAGATAAAGACCAGTTTGGTCCATCTAGTCTGCCCAGCAAGGCGGAAAGAGTAGGTGAACCTGCTGCTCCGTGCAGGTCACCCCTCCCCCTGCCTTTGCTTAGGGGTGTACCCACAGCTCCGTGTAGATCACCCCTGTTTGCTGAGATATAAGAGAGAGTTCTGTTTACTTTGATTTTATCATGTTTCTGTAAAGAGATCCACTGTCTCACAATCAGTTTTGAATTCTGTCACTGTATTTGCCCCCACCACTTCCATCGGGAGGGTATTCCAAGCATCCATCACCCTTTCAGTGAAAAAGTATTTCCTGACGTTGCCTTTCAGATTACCCTTTGCAGCTTCATGTTATGCCCTCTAGTTTTACTTTCCCATCTTTGGAAGAGGTTGGTTTGTTCATTAATGCTCTTTAAGTATTTAAAGGTCTGAATCATATCTCCCCTGTCCCTCCAAGAATTGGGGTCTAGGATATATCTAGGGGAATGGTAAGGAAACGCACAGAAGGTGAACAAGAGACTAAGGAGATCAGGATCCAAAAGCAGTCTCAGCGGTGATGCTTTAGCTTGGATTTGAACAGGGCCAGAGATGGAATCTGATGTGCTGACTCAGATAGTTTGTCCCAGGCATAAGGAGCAACAAGATAAAAAGATCGAAGTCCGGAGTTGGCAGTGGAAGAGAATGGCACAAATAGAAGAGATCTGCCAGAAGAGTAGAGTTCCGTAGGGGAGGGGTGTAGGGAGAGATAAGAGAGGAAAAGGTAGTGAAGAGCAGTCAAATGAAGGTGCTTATAAGTCAGTAGTAGAAGTTTGAACTGAATACGAAAAGCCAATAAAGTGACTTGAGAAGAGGGGTGACTTGAGCAAAGCGATACTAGCAGATGATTTGCTGTGCAGCTGAGTTTTGAATAGATCGAAGTGCGGAGAGATGATTAGAGGAAGACCATTGAAGAGGTTGCAATGTCTAGACTAGAGACTGGATAAGGGTCTTGGTAGTGTGTTCAGAAAGGAAGGAATGAATTTTGCCAATATTATAGAGAAAGAAGCAACAGGTTTTAGCTATCTGTTGGATGCATGTGGGGAAGGAGTCAACGATGACCCCAAGGTTGCACGCCGAGGAAACAAGGAAAAGTAGAGTGCTATCCACAGAAATAGAGAAAGAAGGAAAAGGGGGGGGGTGAGTTTAGGGGGAAAGATAAGGAGTTCAGTTTTGGCCATTCAATTTCAGATGGCAGTGAGACATCCAGGCACTAAGGTCAGATAAGCAGGCAGAGATTCCCAGAGAGATTTCATGTGTAGAGAGCTAGATCTGAGTGTCATGAGCATAGAGGTGGTACTGAAAACCATGGGAGGAGATGAGTGCACCAAGAGACTGAGTGTAGAGAGAGAAAAGGAGAGGTCCCAAGCAATGTTCCCTCTAATTTTCTGTAGGCTGTGTGCGCATAAAATATCAGCTGTGCAGCTTTTGAAGGAAGGTTAAATTTTTGTGCGCCACATAACGACACTCAGAGTTATATACTTTAAAATTTGGCTACACGTCAGAATACAATATGTACACCACATTGATTGCACTAGAAAATATTGTAGAACTTGTGAAAACCATAAATACACAACAACTTTTCAATTTTAAGAATGTCTGTGTTGTTTTCCATCAGAATCAGAACCGTAATTTTTGTGCGCTCTGTTGTAAAGTATGTGTGCTCACTCGGCGAGGTGTGTGCGCGCGCACACGCGCATAGCTTAGAGGGAACAGTGGTCCCAAGACAGAGCCGCCCTGGGCTACACTGATTGAAAGCGGGATAACAGAGGATCCACAAGAACAGTGATTCTCAACCCAGTCCTCTGGTACCCCTAGTCCAGTTGGTTTTTCAGGGTATCCACAGTGAATATGCATTTGAGAGATCTGCATGCACTGCTTCCATTGTATGCAGATCTATCTCATGCATATTCATTGTGGATGTCTTGAAAATCTGATTGGCCTGGGGGTACCAGAGGACTGGGTTGAGAACCACTGCTCCAGAACATATTCTAAAAGTTTCTGTATCCAATTCAAACTCCTCCTAACCTTCAAGTGCATTAATTCTGCTGCTACTTACTATCTCTCCTCTCCCTCTATACCCCTCCTCGTGAACTTTGCTCTTCTACTGGCTTGCTCCTTTCTTTGCCATTTGCTAACTCTAGATTTTGGTCCTTTCACCTTACTGCTCCTTATGCCTGGAACAAACTCCGAGTCTGTATGATAGGCTACATCTCTTCAAATCTTTGCTAAAGGCTCAACTCTTTGAGGCTGCCTTTGGATCCTGATCTCTTGTTTCTTGAGTTCCCTTACCCTTTCCTATTCTATCCAATTTCTAACTTTGTCTTGTTTGTCTTGATTAGTGTGCGCTCTAATGAGTAGGGATTGTCTTTATCTGTGTTTGTACAGTGCTGTATTTTTCTACTGGCACTTAATAAATAATGCGGTAGGAGAGAGGGGAAGAAAACCAGGACAGAACCCTTAAATCCAAACAAGGACAGGATATCAAGGAGAGAAGGTGGTGATCAACAGTGTCAAAAGCAGCAGAAAGGTCAAGAAGGATGAGGATTGAGTAAAGGCCCTAATGTACCTGTAATTTCCTAAACATTGACAAAAAAAATATCAAAAAAGGAAACTCTTACTACTTGGAGACTCCCTCATCAGGCATTAACTTGGAAACATATTTCAAGGAACAAAAGATGGTCAAATGCCTCTCAAAATGTTTAGACAGCAGGAATACAAAACAAACTGTTAGTGAAGTCAGAGAGAAAAGTAAGTAGATATTTCAAAATCAATGATGTTATCTATCTGGGAACATATGGCCTAGCTAGAAACAGTACCTCTAGAGTACAGAGACTCCAAATTTTGGAAGAGTGACTTAAACCTAGTGACAGCATTGTAACATTATCAGAAGTTCTACCTGTTCATGGCATGAGAGAAAAGAGGCTGCATTGCACACCCAACTTTAGTATGTGGTTCATCTCTCTATGGCAGAAAAAAGGATCCTAAATGAAAAAGTTAGGCAGTATATGGGTGGACTTTTAAACTAGGGAAAGAGTGTGGTGGATAGAAGAAAACAAGTTCCAAGACATTACCCTCAGCAAAAGCATTATAATAAACTTGTCAATAGTCATCTTAAGTTGAACAAAGGAGAAGAGGAGTCGGGAATAAAACACATGCAAGCCAACCAAAAATTGCTAGAAGGCATTGAGCACAACTGCTTAGAGTGTAAGCAACAAAGTTTCTGACCTGGAAGCCCTGATGGTGGAAATTGATTTGGATATTGTAGCCATTACCGAGAAATGGTTTAATTTATCTTATGAATGGGATATTGCCATTTTGTGTGCCATCACCTGGCAATCCAGCCCTTGGCTTTTTGTGGGAAGGTGTGGCCAGAAGTAGATTGCCAGGCCTTTCTTCCATATGGTAAGTCTACAGCACCTGGTATTTCAAGGTAGTCTCCCATCCAAGTGCTAACCATAGCTGGCTATAATATATTTAGAAGGGATAGAGGGGGCAGAAAAGGAGGTATAGCAGCCCTCTGTCAAAAACAATATTAACTATATCCACATATACTTCATCCTTCCTTATTGAACCATACCCTTCTTAATTTGAAACATTGTTATTATAGGGAGAAAAAGGATCTCTGTACCTGTGGGCCATTTAATCCTGGCATATATATCTTGGCCATGAATTTGCTCCATAACATCAATGATCCAAAAAACACTGACAATTTATCTTATTTGTATCATATCATTTCTACCCATATACACAGTATGTTGTTAATATACATGTACAAACTGCATGTGGTAATGCATAAGTACAAATAATTCTCCAGGACCAAGCAGGAAGTCAGTCCTCACATATGGGTGACGTCGGCGCCGACGGAGCCCTCGCGGAGCAATTTTCCCCAGCTTTCAAAGAAAGCCTTTGGGAATTGCAGCGCGCATGCGCGGTCCCCTTCCCGCCCAAGGGTGCCATCTTAGCCAGTCTTCTTTTTTCCGCGGAGCCCTACAGACGTGGTCGTCTTGTCCCCGCTGAAAAAGTTGATTTTTCGTGATTTATTTTCTCTTTTTTCTTCGGTTCGACGCCGGTCTCTTTCCTGCCCGGACTCGCGACGCCGTTGCGAGTCCTTCTCTTATTTTTCGGTTTTTCTGATTTTCTGTCAGTTTCGTTTTCGGTTTTTCGTTGGCAGCCCGGTCCTTTGACCTTGCAGGGGCCCTTTTTCCCCCGATGGCTGCCAGTGGTTTCAAGCGGTGTGTTCAGTGTGACAGAAACATGTCACTCACTGACACACACGATCATTGCCTCCGCTGCCTTGGCCCGGATCACGAGGAACTGATCTGTGGGGCCTGCAGCAAAATGTCCTCCAAAGCGTTAAGGAGTCGGCGGCATCAGCGGGAACGAATCTTCGCTGATCCCACCAGTACCTGGACCTCGTCGGAGGCCTCAGCGTCCAGAGGCTCCAGCTCTGAGCATCGCCGGAGTTCCTCCGACAGAGGTTCTCCCTCCGGGGATCATCGACGGAAGGCGAAACCCGCGAGGGCGGCGTCGGTGGACGCTCCTGGTTCCGCGAGGGCCAGGTCGCATAGCCCCGATAGCCGTCCCGGGTCTTTGGAGAAGGAACATCTCCCGAAGCGACCTCGTTTGGAATCGGAGATGCCTGCTCGGGTAAGTCCTGTAGTCCTCCTGGACTCGCCTCCGAGGGGTCCGACGTCGGGCCCGACGCTGTCGGGGCCCGAGTTGGGGGCTGCTGGGTCACCTGAGGTCGGACTCAGGTTGACGGCCTTGGAGAGCAGACTATCTGCCTTCATGGACCAGCAGCGGGCACTGATCGCTAGCCTCGCTGGCGCCTCTGCCCCGACCGCCGGGACGTCGACGTCTAAGTCGACCCCGGAGACCGAGCCGATCCTCGAGTCCATGCGGGCTCGAGTCGATCCTCGGTCGAGGTCACCCTCGGCCTCCCGTTCGGGACCGAGGTCGTCGACGCCGACTCCCTCGGCGTCGGGGCGGCCGACGCCTCCGCCCGTCCGGACCGACCCCACCGATTCCTCCTCGGAGTCGGCCTGGGAGTCTGAAGAGGAAGAGTCACCTGATTCTTTTCGGACTCGGTGTGTCCCCTCGGACTCGCCTGAGTCCGAACCTCGGAAACAGTCCCCCCCGGAGGATGCCCGGTTCTCGGACTTCGTCAGGGATATGGCCAAGGCTTTGGCCTTCCCTGCGGATCCCAAGGAGGAGCCTCGAGCCGAAGAACTCAATGCCCTTCAGTACGACTCTCCCGCCAGGGAGCACTTTACTGTACCGGTTCCTCCCATGCTGGAACGACTACTCTTCCGCATGTGGGAGAGTCCAGCATCGTCGCCGGTATTAAGCAAGCGGGTCGATTCCATCTATCGAGTCCGCAAGAGCCCTGGCTTCCAAAAAGCACAGCTACCGCACCATTCCATGGTGGTGGAATCGGCCATGCATAGGCTTAAGAGCCAGAAGATGCACTCCTCGGTGCCTCCTGGCAGAGAGGCCCGCAACCTGGATGGCCTCGGTAAGAAGTGTTTCCAGGGCTCTATGCTTGCTTGTCGGGTCCAGACCTACCAGCTCTACATGGGCATGTACCTTAGAGACCTGGCTAAAGAGCTAGCCGGATTCTCCGCTGGGCTGTCCGAGGAACCTTTGCGGAGGTTCCTAGCCTTGACAACTGGTATTCGGGATTGCTCCAAATTCATTTCTCGAGCAGCCTATGATGGCTTTGAAGCATCGGCTCGAGTGGCCGCAGCCGGCATCGGTGCCCGCCGACAGGCTTGGCTTCAGTCGTCTGACCTTGAACCCTGGGTGCAGGACAAGTTGGTCGATGTCCCCTGCCGAGGTGAGAACCTCTTTTTGGCAAGCCCATGGCTGAGAAGGCTGCACAAATCGAGACGGAGACTCTCACCAGAACTAGGCTCTCTAGGAAGACCTCCGCCCCTTCCCAGAAGAAGAAGGGCTCGGGAAAGAAGTCCTTTTACCCGAGAAAGGCGGCTGCCTATAAACACTACCCTCAATATCAGGCCTCCGCAGCTCCCCAACAGGGTCAGCAGGCCAAGGGACGGGTAACGGGTCCCGTAGGCAGCAAGCCCCCAAGCCTGCACCACTGGCCCCTGCTCAGCAGGGTGGGGGTTTTTGACTTCATCAGCATAGCCTCTCCCCCTCAGCTGGTTCCTCCCAGCACAGGAGGCCGGCTGGTTCACTTTGCCCACAGGTGGTCCAACATCACATCAGATGCCTGGGTGCTTCATGTTGTGAGAGAAGGCTATCTTCTCCACTTCCACCAGGTCCCTCCCTCCTATTTCCCGGGAGAACCTCCACGACTCCCTCTGCACAGGGACTTACTCCTTCAGGAGTTGGCAAGTCTTCTTCAGGAACAGGCTGTGGAACCGGTGCCCCACCACCTGAGGGGTCAAGGCTTCTATTCCAGGTATTTCCTAATACCAAAAAGAACGGGAGGCCTCAGACCCATCCTGGACTTGCGCAACCTCAACAAGTTCCTCGTCAGAGAGAAGTTCAAGATGCTTACCCTTGGAATCCTTCTGCCCTACCTCCAGCAGGGAGATTGGCTCTATGCTCCTTGGATCTAAAGGATGCCTACACGCACATCCTCATCCACCCAAGCCACCGCCAATACCTAAGGTTTGTGGTGGCAGGAAATCACTACCAGTACAGAGTACTGCCCTTTGGCCTATCCTCCGCACCACGAGTCTTCACAAAATGTCTCGCGGTGGTGGCGGCTTATCTCCGGCTTCACGGCCTCTATGTCTTTCCGTACCTAGACGACTGGCTCATCAGAGCATCGTCCTCTCCAGAAGTCACAAAAGCCACACACCGCACTGTGACTCTTCTGCAGTACTTGGGCTTTGTCATAAACTTCGCAAAGTCCACTTTGCTCCCCTCGCAAGATCTCGAGTTCATCGGCGCAAGATTGCACACTCTTCAGGCACGAGCTTTCCTGCCTCTCGACAGGGCTCAACGGCTCATGGACCTAGCCGGCCGTTTTCGCAGCCAGTCCCTGGTCTCAGCCAGGCGCTTCCTGAGACTACTCGGCCATATGGCTTCCACCGTCCACATGACCCCCAATGCCCGCCTGAATATGCGGCCTGCTCAGTGGTGCCTTCGCAAGCAGTGGCAACAGGCCACGGGCGGCCTAGCCGACTTAGTGAGCATCTCCGGCCCGCTGGCCTCTTCTCTACAGTGGTGGCTTCATCGGCCGAACCTGGTGCTCGGAATGCCTTTTCAGTCTCCTCCGCCGGCTCAAGTGCTGACGACCGATGCGTCTCTCCTAGGATGGGGAGCGCATTGCCAAGGGGCATGTAAAGGTCTCTGGACCACGTGGGAGTCTGCGCAGCAGATCAACTTCCTGGAGCTCAGAGCAATCCGTCTGGCTCTCAAGGCTTTCTCCCACCTGACTTCTCACCAGTCCGTCCTTGTCCAGACGGACAATCAAGTTGCCATGTTCTATGTGAACAAACAGGGAGGCACGGGCTCCTTCCTTCTCTGTCGCGAAGCACAGAGGCTCTGCTCTTGGGCCGTCAGCCACGGCATTCTTCTCAAGGCAGTTTATCTCCCAGGCCAAGAAAATTGCCGGGCAGACAAACTCAGCAGGATCCTCCAGCCGCACGAGTGGCGCCTGGATCCCTTGGTAGTTCAGAATCTTTTTCTGAAGTGGGGCCTCCCCACGATGGATCTCTTTGCCAGTCCTCTCAACCGGCAACTTCCTCGCTTCTGCTCTCGGCAGCCGCATCCCCTTCGAGTAGCGGCGGATGCTTTTCTGCTCTCATGGTCGAAAGGCCTTCTCTATGCCTTTCCTCTCATACCGCTAGTCTCTCGAACTCTTTTCAAGGTTCTCCGAGACAAAGCTTCCATGATCCTGATAGCTCCTCGGTGGCCCAGACAGCCGTGGTTTCCACTCCTGCTGCAACTAGCGGTGGAGGATCCGTTCCCTCTGGGGTTTCAACCAGATCTCCTAACACAGGATCAGGGGTCCCTACTGCACCCCAACCTCAGATCTCTACATCTGATGGCCTGGCTGTTGAAAGGGTAGTCCTTGCTCCCCTTCTACTGCCGGCAGAGGTGGAAGAGGTCGTACTAGCTTCCCGGCGACCTTCTACCCGCAAATGCTACGCCCTTAAATGGCGTCGCTTTTCCGCTTGGTGTGCCCAGCAGTCTCAGGATCCCTTCTCCTGCTCGGTGTCGGTGATCTTGCAGTACTTGCTCTACCTCTCTAATCTGGGACTTAAGTCCAACTCCGTCAAAGTTCACCTCAGTGCTCTTTCAGCACATCATGTGCCGGTGGACGGCAGACCTCTTTCCAGTGACCCTCTCGTAGCGAGGTTTCTCCGAGGTCTCCTTCTACTTAAACCACCTCTGCGCCCGCCAGCACCTGACTGGGATCTGAATGTGGTTTTACAGCGGATCACCTGTTCTCTCCGTTTTCTTTCTTGAAAAACCTTATTCCTGATAGCCCTCACTTCCGCTAGACGCGTAAGTGAATTGCAGGCCCTCGTGTCTGATCCCCCTTACACTTGGTTCTACAAAAATAGGGTAGTCCTACGGACTCACCCGAAATTTCTTCCAAAAGTGGTCTCCCCTTTTCACATCAATCAGGAGGTGGTACTTCCGACCTTCTTTCCCAGGCCACACTCCAGCCGAGCTGAAATGGTCCTGCATACCCTGGACTGTAGAAGGGCGTTGAACTTCTACCTTGACCGTACGCGGGAGCACCGTAAAGCTGCTCAGCTTTTCGTGTCTTTTGACCCCAATAAATTGGGGCTCCCTGTCTCCAAGCGTACTCTGTCCATCTGGGTTGCTGACTGTATCGCTTGGGCTTATGGGGCAGCCGGACTCTTGCTAGATAGTCGGGTCACGGCTCATTGTGTTCGGGCGAAGGCTACGTCAGTGGCTTACCTCCGCTCTGTTCCATTGGCAGACATCTGCCGGGCCGCTACTTGGTCCTCGAGCCAGACTTTTGCGGTCCATTACTGCCTCGAGAGGGAGTCCCGCAGGGACAGTGCTTTCGGACAGGCAGTCCTCCGAAATCTCTTCGAGGTTTGAGCAACTCCTACCCTCCATCCCGGATGGGGGCTACCGGTGGGTAATAATTCAGTGAAGATTCCTTCCTTCTGTGCTACTGAGCTAGAGGGAGCTCATTTTTGTGCTTAGGGTCTCCGGTAGCCTTAAGCTTGGGAGTCCCATATGTGAGGACTGACTTCCTGCTTGGTCCTGGAGAAAGCGTAGTTACTCACCTGTAACAGGTGTTCTCCAGGAGCAGCAGGAATCAGTCCTCACAACCCTCCCTCCTCCCCTTGGAGTTGCAATCATCTGCTTTAGTTTTTTTGCAAATTTTTATGCTGTCTTTTAGCTATGTCATCTGACTGGCTAAGATGGCACCCTTGGGCGGGAAGGGGACCGCGCATGCGCGCTGCAATTCCCAAAGGCTTTCTTTGAAAGCTGGGGAAAATTGCTCCGCGAGGGCTCCGTCGGTGCCGACGTCACCCATATGTGAGGACTGATTCCTGCTGCTCCTGGAGAACACTTGTTACAGGTGAGTAACTACGCTATAGCAACATAGTAGCAAGTGTGTAACAATACAGCAGCACATCAACAGGTACTGACATAAGAACTTGGAGGTATAGCACATATATAACGCAAAATAGCACAAACACTACCTATGCAGCTTGTCTCAAGCCTACACGTGAAAGAACAAACAGTGGCTCACTTAACTTTATTAAACAATTGGAGCACTTATCATAATACTGAAGCTTGTCTCTACACATCACAGAACAAACAGCAGCTTACTTAGCTTTATTAAACAGTTGGAGTGTATCTTAATACTGAAACTTCTCTTGAAATGTCCTGGCGCGTTTATCTTAATGCTGAAACTTGTCCTGACGCCCTATGTGTTTCATAATATCTTCTTCAGGGGATCAACCATCAAGTACAACTACTGTGATCTCCCAATTGTGCTCATCAGCCAAACCTCCAAAAATCCTCCGATCGTGCTCACTTGCTCAATAAAACACAGATTAGCGTACTGCTAACACGTTAGCTATTTCACTGCAATCTCTTTAACTAATACCTCAAACAGCTCCCTCAAATACCATTGGATACATGTAGACATTCCACTGAAAAACCATCAGCCCCACCTATTCCCATATATACTTTTTACTCGTGTATCAATCAGAGACCAATGAAAACATTTTGCCTGCCATTAAACAAAAGGCCCTTCGCTGTCCCAGCATGCACACTTAAATCCACCTTTCAACCAATGAGCACATGCCCCCAGCAGCCAATCACAATCAACTTTAGCTGATTCCATTCATACCTTTCATCTTGATGTCATACAGTACCTTTTCCTGATACTCAACATATACCCTTTACTCATAATAAGCCCACAAATATCCATCATACCAGCGTGCACAGAAACCATCCAAATGACCCTAACATATATGCAGATTGTGACATCTTCTCCAAGCCCTTTGTAATTCTCACTCACATCCAAATATACTGTCACTAGAATCCCACACACTTTACATACAAGAACTCCATTCAGTTTCAGCATTCAAATCTCCAGGCCAAACAGGACGGAGTTTGAAAATCCATCGTTGCTCACACAACACCAATCACCTATCGTGATCTGCATAATCCTCCCTCACTTTGTCAATACAAAGAAACTTCATCAAACGTGTTTCTTCGCTACACAGTATGCAACAATTGAGGCTTCCAAACACACACTCCCAACCTACTCCGGTGCTCCCCCATACGGGCCTTGAAGACATGAGTGGTTTTACCTATTTAATATAGCTGGGATGGTCAACAAATAGCATAAACCACATACATAGAGGTGCATGTGGTATAACACTGTAAACAATACATCCCTCCATTATATATGAATTCCTTCACAGGAACCTGCGCTGCACAGATTGAATATGACCCACACAGAAAAAATCCTTTCACCTCCACCCACTGTACTAATGGGGATTTCAGATGGGACGGACACATCATCTTCAGTTTGTGTCCTTGTGTCCATACCATTCTAGTCTACTTATCCTGCAATCCTTGGATAATTTTAAGGACCAGAAAATGTTTCTTAATAACCTTCTGAATTTCCCGATTCAGAGGGGAATGTGGAGTTACAAATTGTATGTACTCAATCTTCCCCCCAACCCACCTTACTCTTAGATGTCAACAATAATGCCGTATCATATTTAGCCCGTGTATATACCCTTTTGACCACTGTCTTAGGGTACCCTCTCAGAGCAAAAACAGTACTCAGAGAACCTGTTTGAATCTGAAATTCCTGCATTGAAGAGCAGTTCCTTCGATACCGCACGAATTGTGAGAATAAGGTAACCCCTCTATAAGGCAGCAGGTGAAGGCTTGAAAAATGGAGAAATGTATTCTCCAGGACCAAGCAGGAAGTCAGCCCTCACATATGGGTGACGTTGGCGCCGACGGAGCCCTCGCGGAGCAATTTCCCCAGCTTTCAAAGAAAGCCTTTGGGAATTAAAGCGCGCATGCGCGGTCCCCTTCCCGCCCAAGGGTGCCATCTTGCTCAGGCTTCTTTTTTCCGCGGAGCCCTACAGACGCTGTTTGTGATCGCTGCTGAAAAAGTTGATTTTATTTACTATTCTTTTCTCGGTTCGACGCCGGATCCTTTTCCCGCCCGGACCCGATACGCCGTATCGAGTCCGTTCTTTATTTTTTCGGTTTTTGTCCTTCGTGACTGGCGTTCCCGCCATTTTTTCTTTTTTCACTGGCAGCCCTGTCTTTTGACCTCGCAGGGGCCCTTTTTCCCCCGATGGCTGCCAGCGGGTTTAAGAAGTGTGATCGGTGTAAGAAACTTATGTCTCTTACCGACACACACGACTGCTGCCTCCGCTGCCTCGGACCCGATCATGACCCGATGATCTGTGGTCCATGTGGCAAAATGTCCTCAAAAGCGTTGAGTCAGCAGCATCAAAGAGAACGAATCTTCTCTGACTCCGCGTCCGGCCGGGCCCGGACCTCGTCAGAGGCTTCGACGTCCCAGGACTCCGGTCCTGAGCATCATCGGAGTTCCTCTGAGCGGGGGTCTCCTGCCCGGGAACATCATAGGAAGAAGAAACCCGCGAGGGCGGCGTCGGTGGACGCTCCTGGTTCCTCGAGGGCCAGGTCGCATAGCCCCAATAGCCGTCCCGGGTCCTCGGAGTCGGAGAGGCCTTCGAAACATCCTTGTCTCGAGATGGAGTCTCCTGGACACATGAGTACTGTAGTCCTCGTGGACTCGCCTCCGAAGGAGCTGACGTCGGGCCCGACACCGTCGGGGCCCGAGTCGGGGGCTGCTGGGTCTCCTGAGCTCAGACTCAGGTTGACAGCCTTGGAGAGCAGTTTCGCTGCCTTCATGGACCAGCAGCGGGCATTGATCGCTGGCCTCGGCGGTGCATCTGCCCCGACCACCGGGACGTCGATGTCTAAGTCGACCCCGGAGACCGAGCCGATCCTCGAGTCCATGCGAGCTCGAGTCGATCCTCGGTCGCGGTCTCCCTCGGCCTCCCATTCGGGATCGAGATCGTCGACGCCGGCCTTGGCGTCGGGGCGGAGGGCATTGGTGCCCGCCCGACCGGAGCCGCTCAATTCCTCCACTGAGGAGTCGGGCTGGGAGACGGAGGACGAAGAGTCCCCAGGTACTTTTCGGACTCGGTGCGTCCCATCGGACTCGCCCGAGTCCGAACCTCGGAGACGGTCCTCCCCGGAGGACACACGGTTCTCGGACTTCGTGCGGGATATGGCCAAGGCCTTGGCATTCCCCATGGATCCCGAGGAGGAGCCTCGAGCCGAAGAGCTCGATGCCCTCCAGTATGACTCTCCCCCGAAGGAGGCCTTTACTGTACCGGTTCCTCCGATGCTGGAGCGACTTCTCTTCCGCATGTGGGAGAGCCCGGCATCGGCGCCGGTGTTAAGCAAGTGGGTCGATTCTATTTATCAAGTCCGCAAGAGCCCCGGGTTCCAAAAGGCACAACTACCGCACCATTCCATGGTGGTGGAATCGGCCATGCATCGACTCAAGAGTCAGAAGATGCACTCCTCGGTGCCTCCCGGCCGGGTGGCCCGGAACCTGGATGCCCTCGGTAGGAAGTGCTTCCAGGGCTCTATGCTTGCTTGTCGAGTCCAGACCTACCAGCTCTACATGGGCATGTATCTCCGAGACCTGGCAAAGGAAATTGCCGGGTTCTCTGCTGGTCTCTCAGAGGAACCTTTGCAGAGGTTCCAAGCCTTGTCCACTGGTATTCGGGAGTACTCGAAGTTTATCTCTCGAGCAGCCTACGATGGCTTCGAAGCATCGGCTCGGGTAGCCGGAGCCGGCATCGGTGCCCGCCGACAGGCTTGGCTTCAGTCATTCGACCTCGAGCCATGGGTTCAGGACAAGTTGGTCAATGACCCCTGTAGAGGTGAAAACCTCTTTGGCAAGCCCATGGCTGAAAAGGCTGCACAGATCGAGACCGAGACTCTGACCAGGACTCGGCTGTCCAGAAAGACCTCTGCCCCTTCTCAGAAGAAGAAGGGCTCAGGAAAAAAGCCCTTTTACCCGAGGAAGGCGGCTGCCTATAAACACTACCCTCATTATCAGGCCTCAGCAGCTCCCCAACAGGGTCAGCAGGCCAAGGGACGGGGTAATGGGTCCCGTAGGCAGCAGGCCCCCAAGCCCACAACTCTGGCCCCTGCTCAGCAGGGTGGGGGTTTTTGACTCTGTCAGCATAGCCTCTTCCCCTCCGCTGGTTTCTCTCAGCACAGGAGGCCGGCTGGTCCACTTTGCCCACAGGTGGTCGGCCATCACCTCAGATACCTGGGTGCTTCATATAGTTCAGAAAGGCTATCTTCTACACTTTCACCAGGTACCTCCCTCCTACTTTCCAGGGGAGCCTCCAAGACTCCCTCTGCACAGGGACTTACTCCTTCAGGAGTTAACAAGTCTTCTTCAGGAACAGGCTGTGGAACTGGTGCCTCACCACCTGAGAGGTCACGGCTTTTATTCCAGGTATTTTCTGATACCAAAAAGAACAGGAGGCCTCAGACCCATCCTGGACTTGCGAAACCTCAACAAGTTCCTTGCAAGGGAAAAGTTCAAGATGCTTACCCTTGGAATCCTGCTGCCCTACCTCCAGCAGGGAGACTGGCTATGCTCCTTAGATCTAAAGGATGCCTATACTCACATCCTTATTCATCTAGACCACAGACAATATCTCAGGTTTGTTGTGGGAGGAAATCATTACCAGTACAGAGTCCTGCCCTTTGGCCTATCCTCCGCCCCCAGGGTGTTCACCAAATGCCTGGCAGTGGTGGCGGCCTATCTAAGACTTCAAGGCCTTTTTGTGTTTCCATACCTGGACGACTGGCTCATCAGAGCCCAGTCTTCCCAAGAGGCCACTCAGGCCACTCATCGCACCGTGACTCTACTCCAGCACTTGGGATTTGTCATAAACTTCGCAAAGTCCACTTTGCTCCCCTCTCAAAATCTCAAATTCATAGGCGCCAGGTTGAGCACACTTCAGGCGCGAGCCTTCCTGCCTCTAGACAGGGCCCACAGGCTCATGGATCTCGCCAGCCACTTTCACAGCAATTCCCTGGTCTCTGCCAGGCAATTTCTGAGACTGCTAGGTCATATGGCTTCCACGGTCCATGTGACCCCCAATGCCCGCCTGAACATGCGACCTGCTCAGTGGTGCCTTCGCACGCAATGGCATCAGGCCACGGGGAGCCTGGCGGACTCAGTACAGGTGTCCGACCTGTTGGTCTCTTCTCTGCGGTGGTGGCTTCATCTGCCAAACCTGGTGCTGCGGATGAATTTTCAATCTCCTCCACCTACTCAGGTGCTGACAACCAATGCTTCTCTCCTAGGTTGGGGAGCACATTGCCAAGGGACATGTACTCAAGGTCTCTGGACTCCTTGGGAGTCTGCTCAGCAGATAAACTTCCTGGAGCTCAGAGCCATCCGCCTAGCTCTGAGAGCCTTCTCCTACCTCACTTCTCACCAGTCTGTGCTAGTCCAGACGGACAATCAGGTTGCGATGTTCTACGTCAACAAACAAGGGGGCACAGGCTCCTTCCTTCTCTGTCAGGAGGCACAAAAACTGTGCTCTTGGGCCGTCCTTCACGGCATCCTCCTCAAAGCTGTCTATCTCCCAGGTCAAGAAAATTACCTGGCAGACAAGTTGAGCAGGATCCTCCAACCCCACGAGTGGAGATTGGATCCGTTGGTGGTTCAGCGGATCTTTCTCAAGTGGGGCCTCCACACCATGGATCTATTTGCCAGTCCTCTGAACCAGCAGCTTCCCAAATTCTGCTCTCGACAACCGCATCCTCTCAGAGTAACGGCGGATGCTTTTCTGATCCCATGGTCCACAGGCCTCTTGTATGCCTTTCCTCCCATGCCACTGGTGTCTCGGACGCTCTTCAAGGTTCTCAGAGACAGAGCCTCGATGATCCTAGTAGCTCCCCGGTGGCCGAGACAGCCCTGGTCCTGCTTCTAATGCAGCTGGCGGTGGACACTCCTCTTCCTCTGGGGTTTCAACCCGATCTCCTGTCACAGGATCAGGGGACTCTCCTACACCCCAACCTCCGGTCCCTTCATCTGATGGCCTGGCTGCTGAAAGGGTAGTCCTTGCTCCCCTCCTGCCTCGGGAGGTGGAAGAGGTCGTCTTGGCCTCCAGGTGGCCCTCCACCCAGAAATCCTACGCTCTTAAGTGGCGTCGGTTCTCCGTGTGGTGTGCTCAGCAGTCTGAGAATCCCTTCTCCTGCTTGGTGGCAGTGGTCTTGCAATATTTGCTTTACCTCTCCAATCTGGGCCTTAAGTCCAACTCTGTCAGAGTCCACCTCAGTGCTCTTTCTGCACATCACGCACCGGTGGATGGCAGGCCTCTTTCCAACCACCCTTTGGTGGCTCGTTTTCTCCGAGGCCTCCTTCTCCTTAAGCCTCCTTTGCGCCCTCCATCCCCTGAATGGGATCTGAATGTGGTCTTACAGCGGATTACCTATCCGCCCTTTGAACCTATGGCTACCTGCCCTCTTCATTTTCTTTCCTGGAAAACCTTGTTTTTGGTAGCCCTTACCTCTGCTAGGCGCGTTAGTGAACTGCAGGCCCTAGTGTCTGCTCCTCCTTACACTAGGTTCTACAGGAATAGGGTAGTCTTATGGACTCACCCTAAGATTCTTCCAAAAGTGGTTTCTCCTTTTCATCTCAACCAGGAGGTGGTTCTTTCGACCTTCTTTCCCAGGCCACACTCCAGCCGGGCTGAAATGGTCCTGCACACCCTGGACTGTAGAAGGGCCTTGTCCTTCTACCTTGACCGTACGCGGGAGCATAGGAGGGCTGTTCAGCTCTTCGTTTCTTTTGACCCCAATAAATTGGGGCTACCTGTCTCCAAGCATACCTTGTCCATTTGGGTCGCTGAGTGTATCGCCTGGGATTATGGGTCAGCCGGCCTCTCGTTGGAGGGTCGAGTCACGGCTCATCGTGTCAGGGCGAAGGCTGCGTCAGTGGCTCATCTCCGCTCTGTTCCGTTGGCAGACATCTGCCGGGCCGCTACTTGGTCTTCAAACCAGACTTTTGCGGCCCATTACTGCCTGGAGAGGGAGTCCCGCAGGGACAGTGCTTTCGGTCAGGCAGTCCTCCATAATCTCTTTGAGGTTTAGGCAACTCCTACCCTCCGGCCCTGGTGTTGGGCTACCGGTCGGGGGCGTTTTCAGAGAAGATTCTTTCCTTCTGTGCTACTGAGCTAGAGGGAGCTCATTTTTCCGCTTGAGGTCTCCGGTAGCCTTAAGCTAGGGAGTCCCATATGTGAGGACTGACTTCCTGCTTGGTCCTGGAGAAAGAGTAGTTACTCACCTGTAACAGGTGTTCTCCAGGAGCAGCAGGAATCAGTCCTCACAACCCTCCCTCCTCCCCTTGGAGTTGCAGTCCTATCATTTCGTTTTTGCTAATTTTTTTGCTGTCTTTTAGCTATGTCATCAGACTGAGCAAGATGGCACCCTTGGGCGGGAAGGGGACCGTGCATGCGCGCTGCAATTCCCAAAGGCTTTCTTTGAAAGCTGGGGAAATTGCTCCGCGAGGGCTCCGTCGGTGCCGATGTCACCCATATGTGAGGACTGATTCCTGCTGCTCCTGGAGAACACCTGTTACAGGTGAGTAACTACTCTTTCCTATCTGTGGGCTTCTTAAACACTGTGATATCCCAAGCCCCTAAACCTTTCTTAACCAGAACTTCCGAAAAGCCACTGTACACTGTCAAAAACCATGGAGAACTGGATATTGGCATCCCTGTCATTCAACCACTGATAGAATTGTGTCAAGGGTGCCTCAGATCCACGCCACAACATAAAAATGTCGTCATTGTACCAATGCCATACTACAATATGTTGTGCAAACGGAGAGTCTGGACCTAACCATTTCTCCTCATATGTCGCCATAAATAAATTTGCAATCGATGGGGCAGATGTCGCCCCTATTGCTACCCCTTTCAGCTAACGATAGAGATTCTCACCAAATTGAAAAAAATTCTCCCTCAAGGCCAAATCGCCTACAAATTGTCTGTATGCACTCCCCAAATCACCTCTACATGTTAAGGATGCCAATACCACCTCCGAAGCAGCCTCCTGTGGTATACTGGTATAGAGGGAAGATACAGCCATAGTTACAAGTATGACATCTGGTTGGAGGCCAACTGGCCCTAAATCATGTAGTATATTCAGAAAATATGTAGTGTCACGAATATAAGAAGCGATCTATGGACGCATTGGATGTAGAAACGTGTCCACAAATACTGACAAGGGCTCCAGTACTGTTCCCTTAGTGGACACAATCGGATGTCTGGGTGGTTTTACAGCATCTTTATGAATCTTGGCAACAAATAAAAAATAGCTACTCTTGGAGCTTGCCCATTCAAAAGTGATAATTCTTTCTTGGTAATAATACCTTGTGCAAAAGCTTGCTCTGTCAACACTTTAATCCATGACTGGAGATGTACTGTGGGATCTACAAAAAGCTTCTCATACACCGTATTATCATTCAATTGTCTCTCTGCCTCTTCACAGTAGGCTATCTTATCCAGCACCACAATTCCTCCTCCCTTATCAGCCCATTGTATAACGACATCATCCATTGCCTGAAGGTCACTCAATGCTCGTCCATCAGCTGTAAGGGTCCAGAGAACTTTCTTGCATGAGGACTGTAAAAGAGCTTCATCATCCTTGTTCACTAGTTCCCAGAAAACCCCAACTGTTGGAGGAGGTGAACCAGGTGGTATCCAAGTTTATTTATTTATTTAGCTGTATTTATTTATTTAGCTGTATTTATATCCCGCTTTTCACCGGGTCAAAGCGGTCAATTGGGAGATACATTTAACACGAGGGGATATGACACACATACGCTAATACTTACAGGGAACATGGGCAATGGAGGGTTAAGTGGCTTGCCCAAGACCACAAGGAGTGCCTATAGGACTAGAAATCCCAGTCCCTCTGGCCTGAGATTGCTGTCCCCAGGTGGGACTTGAACCCCCGGCCCTCCGGCCTGAAGTACCATGTCCTAACCACTAGGCCACTCCTCCCTATAAGTTGACTTAAACAGTAAATCCACCCGCATCACATCTGCATTTCCCTTCTCTTGATCACCCATAGAGGCACTATCAGGCCTAGAGAAATACACCTTAATATGGACTTTGTGCAAAAACCGATCAAGATCCAGAAAAGAAATCAAACCGATCATCGGTACCACGGAAAGACCTTTCTCTAAAACCCTGATCTGATCTTGAGTTAACTCGAAGGTAGATAAATTCACAACCAATGAACTATTTACTTCTGAGATCTTGTCCTATACCGGTGGTGCGCCAAAGGGGGATTAGCTTCCCAACCATGCTTTATGGGTGGCTTCTTGCGTCTCCCCCTGGCGCCCCCAAAAAAAGCCTTGACAGCGTCCATCTGTGTCAGAGGACTCATCTGAGGTCTCTTCAAACTTAACCCGCTTCTTATATTTCTTACCATCTTTATGCTGGGGATTCATCCAGGGAGAGACATAACCTGAAACGTAATCATTCTCATCCTGTTTCAGCTTCTTATCTTTATCTTTATTTGGCAGATTTGATATACCGCCTCTTACAATAGTATAAGGCGGTTTACAATACAAGCAATCTTGGCTGCAGGAAAGAGAGTCATGGAAAAGAACGCCAATTAGGGGACAGGAAAGTGGTAGAAAAAGAGTAGTAAGGATAGTAAAGAGTAAGCTGTAGAAAACAGCGTGATAGATGAGACAGGACGAACATAAAGACTAGCAAAGACAAGCAACAAACAGCAAAGACAAGCAATAAAACAGAGTGCAACTGACAGAGTGCATAGTTCAATTTCTTAATATCTGATCTATAAGTCTCAAGCAGCCATTGTATGTCCTCCATCTGCCGACCAAAAAGCTCTTTAGACTCTGTTGTCTTCAATACATTAAGAATTTCCTCAATTTCTGTTTTGAATTCACAAATGTTCCTAGTCTCTTCCACGTCCACTGGGAGACTATTGCATGCATCTACCACTCTTTCTGTAAAGAAATATTTCCGCATATTATTCCTGAGGCTATCCCCTTTCACCCCCATCTTATGTCCCCTTGTAGCAGCACTTGCCTTCCTGTGCATTTATGCCACGGAGGTATTTATTTAAATTTTTTTATATACCACTTTTCAATCTATCAAAGCGGTTTACAGAGAACATTGGGGAGGGGATATGTAAGTAAGAGGAGGAAGGGCAAAAGTGGTATTTTCAGAATCAAGGATGAAGGGGAGGAATATGTAGAAACTGATGAGGATAAAGCGGAATTGCTTAACAAGTATTTTTGTTCTGTGTTCACAGATAAAGGGCCAGGAGCAAGACCTCAGAAAACACCTACAAATAGGAACAGAAACAATGGTGAACTTGAACAATTTTCAGAAGACTCTGTTTGTGAGGAACTAGCTAAACTAAAAGAAGACAATGCTATGTGTCCAGATGTGATACATCTAAGAATTCTGAGGGAACTTGGTGACATTCTAGCAGCTCCACTGTATGATCTTTTCAGTGTTTCTTTGGAGTTGGGAGCGGTGCCAGAGGACTGGAGAAAGGCACATGTGGTCCCTTTATACAAAAGCAGACATATGAATGACATTGAGAAGTACAGAGCCGGTTAGTCTAACCTCTGTGGTTAGTAAGTTATTGGAAACACTACTAATAGAGAGAATAGTGAGGTTTCTGGAGTCCAGTAGATTGCAAGATCCGAGACAGCATGGATTCACCAGAGGCAGGTCTTGTCAAACAAATCTGAGTGATCAGGGTGTTGGACCAGTAGAGAGCCCTAGATGTGGTGTACTTAGATTTCAGTAAAGCCTTTGATACAGGTGACTTATAAGCAAACTGAGCACCCTAGGGATGGACTCTAAAGTTACTGCTTGGGTTAGAAATTGGTTGAGTGGGAGGTGACAAAGGGTACAGGTAAACTGAGCTCACTCTGAGGAGAAGGAGGTTACCAGTGGTGTGCCACAAGGATCTGACATTGGTCTGATTCTTTTTAACATCTTTGTTAGTGATATTGCGGAATGGCTGTTGAGTAAGGTTTGCTTGTTTGCAGATGATACCAAAATCTGCAAAAGAGTAGACACCCTGGAAAGAATATATAACATGAGGGATCTAGCTAAGTTTAAAGAATGGTCTAGAATTTGGAAGCTGAAATTTAATGCTAAAAAATGCAAGATCATGCATTTGGGCTGCAAAAATCCAAAGGAGCGCAGTACAGTGTAGGGGGGCGGAGTACTTCTGTCCACAAAAGAAGAGTGCGACCTAGGCATGATTGTGTCTGATGATCTTAAAGTAGCTAAATGAGTAGAAAAGGCGACGGTGAAAGCTAGAAGGATGCTTGGATGCACAGGGAGAGGAATGGCCAGCAGAACAAAGGAGGTGATAATACCTCTGTATAAGTCTCTGCTGCGACTTAATTTGGAGTATTGTGTGCAATTCTGGAGACCACCTTCAAAGGGATATTAGCGGGTTCGAGTTCGTGCAGAGTGCGGCTACTGAAATGATTAGTGGTCTTCGTTATGAAGCATATGAGGACAGACTTAAAGATCTTAATATGTATATTTTAGAGGAAAGGCGCAGGGTAGGGGAAATATGATAGGGACATTTAAATACCTCTGTGGCATAAATGCATAGGAGAGTCTCTTTCAATTGAAGGCAAGCTCTGCTACGAGGGGACATAGGAAGAGGGTGAAAGAGGATAGACTCAGGAATAATCTGCATAAATATATCACCAGGGACAAGCAGGAATGTAGTCATCACATATGGGTATCGTCGGCACCGACGGAGCCCGCACGGGAACGCTCCCCAGCATCCAATCAGGACGCTTTTGGGAGCATCCCACAGCGCCTGCATGCTGCCTTCCCGCCTTTCCCAACTGCCTCTCTCCAGTTCTTTTTCCACGGAGCCAGCACGTCGTGTTCCTGTCACCGCAGAAGAATTTCTTTTTTCTTTCTTTTTGTGGTTGCGCCTTTTTTGGGCCTTAGGCCCAAAAATGTTTTCCTTAACATGGAAAAACCTGCCTCAGGTTTCAAAAAGTGCACCAAGTGTGGCTGTACCATTTCCGTCACTGACACCCATGAATGGTGTTTAAAATGTTTAGGTCCTGACTACTCCATCACGGATTGTGTGTCCTGTGCCATGATGTCTAAAAGAGGTCGGCAGAATTGAGCTGCCAAGCTCAGTACCCTGTTTCCCTCTGATGCGGCTTCGGTGGCATCGACGTCTTCCAGGGCTGCTTCTTCCTCCTGTGGATCTTAGGTAACTAAACATAAATCCAGCCGGTCCTTGAAGGGTAGATCTCCTTCTAAGCATCGAGATGCCTCTGGTGTTGCCCTTGAGGATTCTGCACCGGCAAAATTACCCCGGCGGGAGGCTTCAGCTTCCAAAGCATTATCGGGGTTCCAGGATGTTCTCGATGGCTCGGCCTCGACAGATCTCCTGGTGCCATGCTCTGGGGTACCGGTACCGACATCCAGGCATTGGCGGCGTCCAAGGACCAGAGAATTCTGACTATGGAACACAGTCTGGCGGCTTTCATTGCGGCATCGACGCCCTTGGTACCGTGACAAACAACTCCACCGGTACCGGCACTGGCATCGATGTCTGCTCTGCTGGTACCCTGTCCTCCGATGCCCTCCGGTACCGATTCTCCGGTACTGGTTATTCCCGGTACCGACCTTGGTCGGTACAGGTATCGGGCTCTGCAGGAGCATCCGGACAGACGATACTTCGAGTCCTCAGAAGAATCTGAGGATTCTGAAAGTTCTGTCGATGCAGCGATGCTTCTTCCAGAGGAGTCGTCCTCCCCTAAACGCAGGATGTCTCCTCCAGAGGACATGTCCTTCCAAGACTTCATCAGGGAGGTGGCTCGGGGCCTGTCCATTACTGTGGCCCCTGAAACAGAGCCAAGGGCCAAGGAGTTGGAGATTTTACAATATCCCAAAACTCCTAAGGAGGCAGCTACCTTACCCATTCATGAGATTCTATATGATCTCATGTTGAGGATGTGGGAAACACCTCTTACCACCTCTCCTCATTCTCGTAGATTGGATACTATGTATCGTGTCCCTCCTTGTCCTGGATTCCATAAGACTCAGCTTCCTCACCACTCTGTTGTGGTGGAGTCAGCTATGAGAAGGATCACAAGTGCAAAAAGACATGCCTCTAATCCTCCAGGACGTGAGTGCAGAACCCTGGATGCTTTTGGATGTAGAGTCTTCCAAGCTTCCATGCTTGCTGCAAGAATCAGTTCCTATAGTCTCTACATGGGAATGTTCCTAAAGGAGATCACAGATAATTTACAAACTTTAAGTCCTTATATTTCTGAGGATAAAAGACAGGACTTTCTCACTTGGGTCAAACATGCCCAAGATGTTTCTAAATTCTCCAACTGTGCAGCCTTTGACTGCTTTGAAAGTATAAGCAGAACCTCGGCTATCGCCATAGGTGCACGTAGAATTGCTTGGCTCCAGGCATCTGATTTAGAGCTCTGGGTACAAGATAAATTGGGAATTATCCCTTGTACTGGTGAGAACCTGTTTGGTAAAGATTGGCAGGAAAAAGCCAATGAAATGGATGCTGAAAATTCCACCTTGGATAGACTATCCAAGTCCACTGCTGATACTGTTAGAAAGATGTTGTTCAAGAAAACATCTTTTTCTAAAAAGAAAAGATTTTATCCTGCTTATGGTCAGCAGGCATCTTCTGCAGGTCAGTTTTCAAGCAAATGTCAGCAACCACCCAAACAGAAGAAAGCAAAGGCTGCTAGGCCTCCACCAGCCCAGCAGCCTCACCCTCCTCAGGGCCTTTGACTTTCATCTAGAGAACTTAGCCTTTTTGGTTCTGGAGGGACCAGAACCGTCCACCATTCCAGGAAGGTTATGTCATTTTGCCCCCAGATGGGGGCAAATAACAGCAGAGCATTGGATACTCTCCATCATAAAGGAGGGGTGCAAACTTCATTTTTCAAGCAGCCCCCTCACACTGACTTCCGGAAAAAGTTAAAGACCCATCTCTTCCTTGATCATTTTTCCCTCCCACCCTAACACCTAAACCCCTTATTTTTTACCTCCCTGCCCTTGTTCCATCAAACTTTACATTACTCCCATCCGTGGCCCTACACATACATATGTAAATATGTAAATAGTTGATCATTGTTCACTATAATTAATTGTATATTATAATTTAGTTCCTCATGTTTTATTCTGTATCCTGTTATCCGTCCCTTGTAAACAGTTGAAATACACTGCTTTTTATTGTTCTATGTAAACCGTTTTGATTCGTAGAAAAACGGTATATAAAAAATGTTAAATAAATAAATAGTGAAGCAGTTCAATTCTCCGACCTCTCTTATCGACCTGTTAGGTCAGGAGGTTGCCATCCTTCTTGCCCAAGGGGCAATAGAAGAAGTACCTCTTCATCAACAGGGCATAGGGTTCTATTCCCCTTATTTTCTTATTCCAAAGAAAACGGGGTTACAGACCTATCTTAGATCTCAGAGAATTGAACAAATTCCTTGTCATGGAGAAATTCAAGATGATTTCTCTCGGATCTCTGCTACCATACCTTCATAGTCAGGATTGGCTTTGTTCTCTAGATCTCAAGGATGCGTACACCCATGTCCTCATCCATCCAACCCACAGAAGGTTCCTTCGGTTCCTTTTTCAAGGAAAGCACTACCAATACAGGGTACTTCCTTTTGGTCTGGCCTCAGCACCAAAGGTGTTCATGAAATCCATGGCTGTGGTAACAGCATTTCTCCGCACTCTAGGAATATTCGTCTTCCCTTACTTGGACGACTGGCTCATTCGAGCTCCAGCACAGTCAGAGGCCAAGACCTGCACAGTGCGTATCCTTCAGTATTTAGGGCTGGTAATAAACATCCCAAAATCCAGTCTAACTCCCACTCAGTCTTTAGAGTTCATAGGAGCTGTGCTGGATATTTATTTATTTTATTTATTTAGCAAGCATTTGTAGCCCGCTCCTTCCAGCGATCAGAAGCGGGTAGGATTACTATTGTGAAACTGCCGAATCAAGGCAGGTACAAATTTTGTTTACATACAGATTGTCAGAAAAGCACATCATACAGAGTTAACACTTCTTAGCTATGGGGGAGTTCATTTACATATATACATAAATACATATATACAGGATAATCTTCTTGGACTGTCGAATCAAGGCAGGTACAAATTTTGCTTACATACAGATTGTCAGAAAAGCACATCATACAGAGTTAACACTTCTTAGCTATGGGGGAGTTCATTTACAGATATACATATATACAGGATAATCTTCTTGGACACAGTGGTCAGGGGCTGCTCCATCTGTGGGTTTAGTTCAGGTTGAAATGTGATTGGAAAATGTGCGTTTTGAGTTTCTTTCTGAAGTCTAGAAGGTCATTGCTAGCTCGTAGTTCTGGTGGGAGTTGGTTCCACAGTGTTGGCGCCACATATGAGAAAGCCCTGTGGCTGGTGTTAGTTTTGGCAGATACCACAAGGGCAAGGGCCTATCTTCCCCAGGCCCGTTGCCTTCGCTTGGTGCAGTTGACTTCTCAAGCAGTGCAAAAGCCCCATCTAACTGCTCAAGAAATGTTGCAATTACTAGGCCACATGGCATCCACCATGCATGTGGTTCCATATGCTCGCCTCCACATGAGGGCAGCTCAGTGGACTTTGTCCACCCAATGGACCCAGGCATCAGGGTGCCTGTCAGACAAAATAGCAAACACAAGTCGCCTCATTTTGTCCCTCCAATGGTGGAGGTCCACTCAAAACCTGTTGCTGGGGTGCCCCTTTCAACAACCCTTACCCCAAGCAACTCTCAACAGATGCTTCTCCAAAAGGTTGGGGAGCTCATCTGCAAGACTTCTCCACCCAGGGCACCTGGTCTCCGCAAGAGAGTTGTCTACATATCAATCTCTTGGAACTCAGAGCAATTTTCCTGGCTCTGCGAGTGTTCCACTCCCTGCTCAGCTACAAGACAGTCCTCATTCATGCGGACAATCAAGTAGCCATGTTCTATGTGAACAAGCAGGGGGGAACGGGCTCTCTGTCGCTTTGCAACGAAGCTTTGCGACTATGGGCCCTCGCCGGAGAGCATCAGATTCATCTGCTGGCAGTATATCTCCCAGGCATTCAAAACTCTTGGGCGGACAGACTCAGTCGAGTTCTGCTTCCACACGAGTGGTCTCTGCATGCAGACCAGGTGACCAGGATATTTCAACTTTGGGGAACCTCGGACATAGACCTCTTTGCAAGTCCGTGGAATGCCAAACTTCTCCTGTTCTGTTCCAGAATTCCGGCTCAGGGGACTCAGGCCGGGGATGCTTTCCTCCTTTACTGGGGTCAAGACTTCCTGTATGCCTTTCCACCCATTCCCCTAATTCCCAAAACCCTCTTCAAGCTTCAGAGAGACAGAGGCCACATGATTCTCATAGCACCACATTGGCCACGGCAAGTGTGGTACCCTCTGCTTCTACATCTCTCTCAAGCTCCCTCCCTGGAGTTAGGGTCTGCTCCAGATCTCCTATCTCAGGAGAACGGAATGTTATGGCATCCCAATCCCCAGTCTCTGCATTCAGGGCTTGGTTGCTGAAGGCCTAGATCTCCAAGATCATAATCTTTCTCAGCAAGTGAAAGATATTCTTTATGCTTCCTGAAAATCTTCCACTAGACGCTCTTATGCTTTTAAGTGGAAAAGGTTTACTATTTGGTGTTCGGAAAAGGGTCTTAACCCCCTTGCGATACCACTGCAATCTTTGCTGGAGTATCTCCTCCATTTATCTAATGCAGGCCTTAAGACAAATTCAGTAAGAGTCCATTTGAGTGCTATTGCAGCTTCTCTTAAACCTCTAAATGGACAGCCTATTTCTCCAGGACCAAGCAGGAAGTCAGCCCTCACATATGGGTGACGTCGGCGCCGACGGAGCCCTCGTGCGGAGCATTTCCCCAGCTTTCAAAGAAAGCCTTTGGGAATTGCAGCGCGCATGCGCGGTCCTCTTCCCGCCCAAGGGTGCCATCTTGCTCAGTCTTCTTTTTTCCGCGGAGCCTGACGGACACAGTTCGTTTTTCCCTGAGGAAAAAGTTGATTTTCCCTATTTTTCTCTTTTTTTCTCCGGTTCAGCGCCGGTTCCTTTTCCCGCTCGGACCGATACGCCGGTATCGAGTCCTTTTCTTTCTTTTTCGGTTTTTGTCCTTTGTGACTGGCGTTCGCGCCTTTTTTCTTTTTTCCCTGGCAGCCCGGTCTTTTGACCTAGCAGGGGCCCTTTTTCCCCCGATGGCTGCCAGCGGGTTTAAGCAATGTGATCGGTGTAAGAAACTTATGTCCCTTACCGACACACACGACTGCTGCCTCCATTGCCTCGGACCCGATCATGACCCGATGATCTGTGGTCCGTGTGGCAAAATGTCCTCGAAGGCGTTGAGGAGTCGGCAGCACCAGAAGGATAGAATTTTTTCTGACTCCGCGTCCAGCCGGGCCCGGACCTCGTCAGAGGCCTCGACGTCTTGGGACTCCGGCCCCGAGCAGCGTCGGGGTACCTCTGAGCGGGGGTCTCCTTCACGGGAACATCGCAGGAAGAAGAAACCCACGATGGCGGCGTCGGTGGACGCTCCTGGTTCCTCGAGGGCCAGGTCGCATAGCCCCGATAGCCGTCCCGGGTCTTCGGAGTCGGAGAGGCCTGCCAAGCATCCTCATGTCGAGATGGAGTCTCCTGGACACGTAAGTGCTGTTGTCCTCGTGGACTCTCCTCCGAGGGAGCCGACGTCGGTCCCGACGCCGTTGGGGCCCAAGTCGGGGGCTGCTGGGTCTCCTGAGCTCGGACTCAGGTTGACGGCCTTGGAGAGCAGCTTCGCTGCCTTCATGGAACAGCAGCGGGCATTGATCGCCGGTCTCACCGGTGCATCTGCCCCGACCACCGGGACCTCGACGTCCAAGTCAACCCCGGAGGCCGAGCTGATCCTCGAGTCCATCCGGGCTCGAGTCGATCCTTGGCCACGGTCTCCCTCGACCTCCCGTTCGGGGCCGAGGTTGTCGACGCCGATACCCTCGGCGTCGGGGCGGAGGGCATCGGTGCCCGCCCGACCGGAGCCGCTCGATTCCTCCTCCGAGGAGTCGGGCTGGGAGACGGAGGACGAAGAGTCACCCGACACTCATCGGACTCGGTGAGTCCCATCGGACTAGTCCGAGTCCGAACCTCGGAGACGATCCCCACCGGAGGATACCCGGTTCTCGGACTTTGTGCGGGATATGGCCAAGGCCTTGGCCTTCCCCGCGGATCCCGAGGAGGAGCCTCGAGCCGAAGAGCTCGAGGCCCTCCAGTATGACTCTCCCCCGAAGGAGGCCTTTACTGTTCCGGTTCCTCAGATGCAGGATCGGCTGCTCTTCCGCATGTGGGAGACCCCGGCCTCGACGCCGGTGTTAAGCAAGCGGGTCGATTCCATCTATCGAGTCCGCAAGAGCCCTGGGTTCCAAAAGGCACAATTACCGCACCACTCCATGGTTGTGGAATCGGCCATGCATCGACTGAAAAGTCAGAAGATGCACTCCTCGGTGCCTCCTGGCCGGGAGGCTCAAAACCTGGATGCCCTCGGTAAGAAGTGCTTTCAGGGCTCTATGCTTGTTTGCCATGTCCAGACTTACCAGCTCTACATCGGCATGTACCTCCGGGACCTGGCAAAGGAGATTGCCGGGTTCTCTGCTGGTCTCTCCGAGGAACCTTTGCAGAGGTTCAATGCCTTGTCCACCGGTATTCGAGAGTGCTCAAAGTTTATCTCTCGAGCAGCCTACGATGGCTTCGAGGCTTCGGCCCAAGTAGCCGGGGCCGGCATCGGTGCCCGCCGACAGGCTTGGCTACAGTCATCCGACCTCGAGCCATGGGTCCAGGACAAGTTGGTCGATGTCCCCTGCCGAGGTGAAAACCTCTTTGTCAAGCCCATGGCTGAAAAGGCTGCAGAACCTGAGACCGAGACTCTGACCAGGACTAGGCTGTCCAGAAAAACCTCTGCCCCTTCTCAGAAGAAGAAGGGCTCGTGAAAAAAGTCCTTTTACCCGATTAAGTCGTCTGCCTATAAACAATACCCTCATTATCAGGCCTCTGCAGCTCCCCAACAGGGTCAGCAGGCCAAGGGGCAGGGTCAAGAGCCCCGTAGGCAGAAGGCCCCCAAGCCACCAACACCGGCACCTGCTCAGCAGGGTGGGGGTTTTTGACTCAAACAGCATAGCCTCTTCTCCTCAGCTGGCTTCTCTCAGCACAGGAGGCCGGCTGGCCCACTTTGCCCACAGGTGGTCAGCCGTCACATCAGATACCTGGGTTCTTCATATAGTCCAAAAGGGCTATCTTCTCTATTTTCACCAGGTACCTCCCTCCTATTTTCCAGGGGAGCCTCCAAGACCCCCTCTGCACAGGGACCCACTCCTTCAGGAGTTGGCAAGTCTGCTAAAGGATCAGGCTGTGGAACCGGTGCCCCACCACCTGAGAGGTCACGGCTTTTATTCAAGGTACTTTCTCGTACCAAAAAGAACAGGAGGCCTCAGACCCATCCTAGACTTGCGAAACCTCAACAAGTTCCTGGAGAGGGAAAAGTTCAAGATGCTTACCCTTGGAATTCTGCTGCCCTACCTCCAGCAGGGAGACTGGCTATGCTCCTTAGATCTAAAGGATGCGTATACTCACATCCTTATCCATCCAGACCACAGACAATATCTCAGGTTTGTTGTGGGAGGAAACCACTATCAGTACAGAGTACTACCCTTTGGCCTGTCCTCCGCTCCCAGGGTGTTCACCAAGTGCCTGGCAGTGGTGGCGGCCTACCTGCGGCTTCAGGGTCTTTTTGTGTTTCTGTACCTGGACGACTGGCTCATCAGGGGCCAATCTTCCCGAGAGGCCAACCAGGCCACCCTTCACACTGTGGCTCTGCTTCAGCACTTGGGATTTGTCATAAACTTCGCAAAGTCCGCTTTGCTCCCGTCCCAGAACTTAGAGTTCATAGGGTCCAGACTAGATACTCTTCAAGCAAAGGCTTTTCTGCCTCTGGACAGGGCCCACAGGCTGATGGATCTGGCCAGCCAGTTTCGCAGCAATTCCCTGGTCTCTGCCAGGCAATTCCTGAGACTACTCGGCCATATGGCTTCCACAGTTCATGTCACCCCCAATGCCCGCCTGCACATGCGCCCTGCTCAGTGGAGCCTTCGCACTCAGTGGCATCAAGCCACAGGGGGCCTAGCAGACTCAGTAAAGATATCCGACGACCTGGTCTCCTCTCTGCAATGGTGGCTTCATCTTCCGAATCTGGTACTCGGAGTGGTTTTTCAATCCCCTCCGCATACTCAGGTGCTGACGACAGATGCCTCTCTTCTCGGTTGGGGAGCACATTGCCAATGGACATGTACTCAGGGTCTCTGGACCCCTTGGGAGGCTACTCAACAGATAAACTTCCTGGAACTACGGGCGACACGCCTCGCTCTGAGAGCCTTTTCCCACCTCGCCTCTCACCAGTCTGTACTGGTCCAGACTGACAATCAAGTTGCCATGTTCTATGTGAACAAACAAGGAGGCACAGGCTCCTTCCTTCTTTGTCAGGAGGCACAGCGACTGTGCTCTTGGGCTGTCCATCACGGAATCCTTCTCAAGGCTGTCTACCTCCCAGGTCAGGAAAATTGCCTGGCAGACAGACTGAGCCGGATCCTGCAACCACACGAATGGAGATTGAACCCATTAGTGGTACAGCAGGTCTTTCTCAAGTGGGGGCTCCCCACCATGGATCTTTTCGCCAGTCCTCTGAACCGGCAACTCCCGAGATTTTGCTCCAGGCAACCACATCCTCTCAGAGTAGCAGCGGATGCGTTTCTGATCTCGTGGTCCACAGGCCTACTGTATGTGTTTCCTCCCACACCACTAATGTCCAGAACGCTGTTCAAAGTCCTCAGGGACGGGGCGTCATTGATTCTCATAGCCCCCAGGTGGCCGAGGCAACCGTGGTTCCCGCTTCTGCTACAGCTGGCGGTGGACACACCTATTCCTCTGGGGTTTCAACACGATCTCCTGTCTCAGGATCAGGGGACTCTCTTGCACCCCAACCTCCAGTCCCTTCATCTGATGGCCTGGCTGCTGAAAGGGTAGTCCTAGCTCCCCTACTACTTCCACGAGAGCTGGAAGATGTAATCTTGGCCTCTCGGCGTCAATCCACCAGGAAATCCTACGCTCTTCAGTGGCGTAGATTCTCCCCATGGTGTGCTCAGCACAGTGAGAATCCCTTCTCGTGTTTGGTAGCGGTAGTATTGCAATATTTGCTCTACCTCTCCAATCTGGGCCTTAAGTCTAACTCTGTCCGAGTTCACCTTAGTGCTCTCTCAGCACACCACTCGCCGGTGGACGGCAGGCCTCTTTCCAACCACCCTTTGGTGGCTCGTTTCCTCCGAGGCCGCCTTCTGCTTAAGCCTCCTTTGCGTCCACCGGCCCCTGAGTGGGATCTGATTGTGGTCTTACAGCGGATTACTTGTCCGCCTTTTGAACCTATGGCTACCTGCCCTCTCCGTTTTCTCTCCTGGAAAACTTTATTTCTGGTAACTCTCACCTCTGCTAGGCGAGTGAGTGAACTGCAGGCACTAGTGTCTGATCCTCCTTACACTAGGTTCTACAGGAATAGGGTAGTCCTGCGGACTCACCCTAAGTTTCTTCCTAAAGTTGTCTCACCTTTTCACCTCAATCAGGAGGTGGTTCTTCCGACCTTCTTTCCCAGGCCGCATGCCATCCGGGCTGGGATGGTCTTGCATACCCTGGACTGTAGGAGGGCGTTATCCTTCTACCTTGACCGTACGCGGGGGCATCGGAAGGCTGTTCAGCTTTTCATTTCTTTTGACCCCAATAAGTTGGGGCTCCCTGTCTCCAAGCGCAAGTTGTCCATATGGGTCGCTGACTGTATCGCCTGGGCTTATGGGGCAGCCGGCCTCTCGTTGGAGGGTCGAGTCACGGCTCATCGTGTCAGGGCGAAGGCTGCGTCAGTGGCTCATCTCCGCTCTGTTCCGTTGGCAGACATCTGCCGGGCCGCTACTTGGTCTTCAAGCCAGACTTTTGCGGCCCATTACTGCCTTGAGAGGGAGTCCCGCCGGGACAGTGCTTTCGGACAGGCAGTACTCCATAATCTCTTTGGGGTTTAGGCATCTCCTACCCTCTGGCCCAGGTGTTGGGCTACCGGTTGGGAGCGTTCTCAGAGAAGATTCCTTCCTTCTGTGCTGACGAGCTAGAGGGAGCTCATTTTTCCGCTTGGGGTCTCCGGTAGCCTTAAGCTGGGGAGTCCCATATGTGAGGACTGACTTCCTGCTTGGTCTTGGAGAAAGAGTAGTTACTCACCTGTAACAGGTGTTCTCCAGGAGCAGCAGGAATCAGTCCTCACAACCCTCCCTCCTCCCCTTGGAGTTGCAGTCATATGTTTTATTTTTGCTAATTTTTTGCTGTCTTTTAGCTATGTCATCAGACTGAGCAAGATGGCATCCATGGGCGGGAAGAGGACCGCGCATGCGCGCTGCAATTCTCAAAGGCTTTCTTTGAAAGCTGGGGAAATGCTCCGCATGAGGGCTCCGTCGGCACCGACGCCACCCATATGTGAGGACTGATTCCTGCTGCTCCTGGAGAACACCTGTTACAGGTGAGTAACTACTCTTTCCTCTCATCCTCTTATAGCAAGATTTATGAGAGGCCTCCTCCTAACTAAGCCTCCCATTAGACTACCTCCGGTGGCATGGAACTTAAACCTGGTTCTTGGGCAGCTCATGAAGCCACCTTTCGAACCTTTAGCTACCACCTCCTTAAAATTCCTTTCTTGGAAGGTTGTCTTTATCATTGCAATCACATCAGCACGCCGCATTAGTGAGTTGCAAGCGCTAGTAGCTAATCCACCTTATGCAAGGTTCCATCATGGCAAGGTAGTCCTTAGGACTCATCCACACTTTATGCCTAAGGTGGTCTCGCCTTTTCATGTGAACCAAGAGGTCTACCTACCTGTCTTTTTTCCAGGACCTCATGCATCAAAGGCAGAAAGGAATCTTCATACCCTGTACTGTAAAAGAGCTCTAGCTTTTTACTTACAAAGAACACAGCAACATAGGAAGTCCTCTCAACTCTTTGTTGCTTTTGATCCTTCTCATTTGGGACTTCCAGTCTCCAAGAGAACACTATCTAACTGGATTGCTCAGTGTATTTCCTTCGCCTATCAGATTAAGAACCTTTCTCTGGAGGGCCATGTCACAGCTCACAATGTGAGAGCCATGGCAGCCTTAATGGCTCATCTGCACTCTGTGTCTATTGACGACATCTGTCGAGCAGCCACTTGGGCCTCAGTTCATACCTTTACAGCCGATTACTGCTTGGACAAGGACTCCCGCCGGGATGCCTTGTTTGATCAGGCTGTTCTCCAACACCTGTTCCATACCTAATCAACTCCTACCCACCATCCCTGGTAGGATGCCAGAGATCCATGGGTGGAAGTGGAGCCTTTTTCAGGGACACACAACTTCTGGGGTCTCTCCCTGGCACCTAAAGCTAGGGAGTCCCCATATGTGATGACTACATTCCTGCTTGTTCCTGGAGATAGCATAGTTACTCACCTGTAACAGGTGCTCTCCGGGAACAGCAGGAATTTAGTCCTCACAACCCACCCACCTCCCCTAGGAGTTGTATCTCTCTATCTCTTTCCTTTCCCTCTCTCTCTCTTTGTCTCAGCTTTAAAACTCAACTGGAGAGAGGCAGTTGGGAAAGGCGGGAAGGCAGCAGACAGGCGCTGTGGGATGCTCCCAAAAGCGTTCTGATTGGACGCTGGGGAGCGTTCCTGCGCAGGCTCCGTCGGTACTGACGATACCCATATATGAGGACTAAATTCCTGCTTTTTGTTTTTGTTTTTTTCTGCTGTTATATTTTTAAGTCCAGTATGGTCCCATCATGTGTGGGTTTTGTTATCAGATGCCTGAATAGTTTTCCATGTAGAGAATCCAGGATCGTCTTACTTCTAAATGACACTGCAACGGGGATGTGCCAGTCCACATCTGGCATATTGAAATCATCAGCTTGTTGAGAATGTTGGGCCATATGGTCTCAACAGTACACAATGCCTTTAGCACATCTGAAAATGACAGTCTCAATGGACCTTGAACACGCAGTGGCCTTAGGCTCCGGAATATCCTATCTGCCACTATGTCATTTCAGGACACTGACCTGGTGGTCGGTCCATTCCAATCTGGCAATAGGTGTTCCCTTTCAAATTCTATCTTATCAAAATATATTCAGGATGGATGCTTCCAAACTGACGTGAGGAACCCATGTAGACTGACTTAACACTCATGAATTTTGGTCCACCAGGTAGAAACCATGTAGTGATCAATTTCCTAGGATAGAGAGCAGTATTAAATCCATGAAAGGCTTTCAGGGATTGTTTTGCCAAGCAATTCAGATGGACAATCAAGAGCTAGGTACTGTGTCGTCAAGGATGGATGAACAGGGTTATACATCCTGTGATGAGAGACTTTTAGGATGTGGAATGGCTATTTCTCATGGGATAGCAGTCAGAGCCATGTACCAGGCAGGAGAAGACAGTGCTGGCAGACAAGGCTAGACCATGTCTTGCAACCACACGAATGATTCCTGGACATGGAAGTAGTGCAGAAAATCCTTGGAAAGTGAGACACTCCCATCAATAGATCTGTTCTCAGAACAGGAAAACACCTTTGTTATGATCCAAGACAGGGATGCATGGCAAATTGGCACTGGATGCCTACCTCCTAGATTTGGGGATAAGGCCTTCTGTATGGATATCCTCTGATATTCTGGTGCAAGAGTTAGGTGTTGGGGCCACTTGGCAATAGTGATAATAACTTGATCACTTTTGATTTAATAAAAGGGAAGATAGCAAGGAAATACACTGCACTATTTTATTTATTTAAATGGATTTGTATCCCGCCTTATCCTAAAATCAAGGCGGCTTTCACATCAAATGATTTAGATTTGTGGTAGGGTGGGGATGTCGGCATGCAGTGGTTGAGTAGAAGTGTTTGTGAGGGGGAGGATTAGCATTTCCATTTTGTCCTGCTAGACCAGTCCAGATAAGTGGATTGTGTTCCCCTAGCAGCAGATGAATGGAGACAGAGCCAATGAAATGCCCAGGTTTCAATGACATCACTCCCATGCCTCTATCAGCCTGAGCCACTAGGAGTATTTTTCTGTCTCCAACAGATTGTGGTTGGCTTTGTTTCAGCTCTGATAGATATCTATTTGTTCAGATTCTGATTGAGAGAAAAGATTTGATTTCGCTTATGAATGACCACCTTCAGGTGACTTTCACTTGAGCATGACGTGTAAGGCTTCACTAGTCTGCGGTCTTTTCGGTAACCTTGTTCTTAAGTGTCATCGAGTTGGTGTTGACTCATGGTGATCCTCTGGATAGTTGTCCTGAACTGTGTTCTGTCTTCATTCAGGCGGCTCATTGTTCATAGAGTGGCATCCATAGCTGCTGCTGTTGTATCTCATTGCTGGTCTTCCTCTTTTGTGTTGACCTTCAACCTTGCCAAGCATGATGTCTTTATCAAATGATCTCTCTGTATGATGTGTCCAAAGTATGAAAGTTAGTCTTGTCATCTGAGCTTCTAAAGAAAGCTTTAGGTTGATCTCCTCTAATACTGACTGGTTTGTTCTTCAGGCAGTCCATGATATAGACAGTATTCTTCACCAGCACCATAATTCAAAGGCATTGGGTTTTTTCTGTCTATCTTTTTCACTGTCCAACTTTTGTATCCATATCACATTATTGAAAATACTATGTCTTGGACAAGTCGTATTTTTGTATAGAGAGACACATCTCTGCTCTTGAGAATCTGGCCTAGGTCCTTCATAGTACCCAATACCTACCGCTCCAGAGATATAACAACTATCACCACCCAAAAAAACTCTGGATAATCACACCCTTTTTCCCCTTCAAAGGACTACCACACACCTTTATTCTGAGTCTGAATTGAAATCTTTAAATTGAACAAAAGAGTAGAAAAGATCTCAGAAGTAAGATTATCCTTCTAACAGGTGGTTACCCACCAACAGGGGACTGGTCTTTAGTACCATCAATGATCTAAAAACTCCTCTTCATAAATTATTTATCTTAAACTTTAAATCACTGTCAAGCAGCTAAGCTTAGCTCCTCCAGCTTACATATAATTATTCAACAAAATTATATTCACAATCCAATCAACTTGATAATATGCCAGTAATACATGGCTAGAACAAAATTGCAAATCTCATAAAGCTCCAGGCGACTTATTCACACTGCCAACACCTAGAACAAAATGACAGAATGTCAACAGTCCATTCATAAAAAACTGCTTCAAGTGCTACCAGACACGTAAATGGTGCTTAAATCCCTCAAAGAACTTTGAACTATCTCACCTAACGGAGATCCTTGTTTCACCAGAGGGCTTCATCGGGGGCAGTCGACATTTTCTTCAAAAGGAACCAACCAATCAATGGTCCATTCATAGCCATTCTGCCAAGAGCAATGCGTTATTGGATTTCTTTTGACATTTTCAAAATATTTTATTCAGCAAATTCAAGAATACAAACATTCCAAAAACAAACATTGCTAATCAATAATCAAATTAATTACAGTCCACATCATGAGGAGCAGAACAAAACATAGAAAAGAAAGGAAACTTGCACAAAGAAAACTGCGAGAAAAGGGAAAGCTGATCTAGTCATTTTAAACTCTTTTTTTTTACCATCTGATGACAAGAATTCTACCAAGAACTAACTATCAAACCTGTGAAGAATGTGACAAAAGAAAAGTTTCCAAAGCCGATGTTTCCAAGAAGACGTACTTGGTGCCCTTAAAAGTGACTAAACATTTGCAAGGAAATTTAAGGAAAAACGTAGCACCAATAGCTAGGACGCGGGGCTTTAACAATAAAAAGCCCCGACGACGAAGCTGAGTCTTCCTGGAGACATCCGGAAACATATTAATTTTCTCCCCACAGAAAACAGCCTCTTTATTCATAAAATATAATCGTATCACAGCATTCTTTTCAGCCTGTCAGACGGGGGCCTGGGTGAGAATGTTCACAGTCTTGGCAAAGGCATATATTATGATTTGCAAGGGATTGTGGGAAATGTAGTCCATTCACACCAGACACAGCCGTTCACAATAATTAGTTGTGCTTGAGTGTAAAGCCAATAAGATATTTATTTATGGGGTTATTTCTCCCAACACAGATATGCTTGGTAGCACATAAAACAGGATACTTGCTTTCAGTGTTAAACTTAGAAAAACAAAATCAGGAAAACAGCTGAACTTGTCAGGCAATCAAAGCAAAAGAATAAAGACCTGGTTGGTAACAAACTGGTCTTTTCTGTAGGCTCTAGCTAATATTTTCTTAGCAGTGCATCAAACAAACAAAACCCACAAAGTAGGGAAAAACTGTTCTTTTCAGGTTAACTTCTTATATCGTCACACATAGACTCAAAAGTGATTCCCTCAGAGCTCACAAGCAATTAGGTAAGGCTCAATTGCTAGCAGTTACCCAGCTGAAACCCCTTAGCTGGCTTGCTTTCTACTGCGTGGCTCAAATCCTACTCAGGAGCTTTTCAGAGTAGATTAAAGAACAAGTTTGTATTTCTTTGTGATGGTTGTTGTACTTTGTAACAGTAAATTACCAAAGGAGTTTAGACAGAGAGCAATCCATGTATTCACAGCCTGTATCTAAGACCTCTCCCCCTTCTGCAACAATCATGGGTTCAATATCATGAATTGGCACAGAGGAATTTCTCTATGGAGCACTCTCAGGAGAATACTTGTTTCCCTGCTGTCTTTCAAGGTTATAGCTAGGGCATAGATCAGTGTTCATACCTGAGCTTCCATTGCTGTTAGAGTTCCTCTCTAAATAGCCTGGCCAGTATGTAGTCCAGTTCTTATGTCCAGCCTTCCAATCCAGATCCCTGGACACTGGATCTCTCTTCACATACCTTCTGGCACGGGTCCTAGGGTCCCTTCCAAGTGCAGCCGTCTCCCTCACAGGTACCGTCTGGAGATGCCTAGCTCTGCAGCACCACTCCTCTGGTTTTCCCCAGTCCAATGGTGTATGTTGGCCTTTTGAATGTCTCCCAGTATACGTACTGCTCTGGACTCCTTTAGACCTCCCAAATGCTTTTCTCTTCTTTCTTCCAAAAGGTTTCTTGCCCTCTCTGTCCGTCCGCTCTGGCTTCTGCTTCTGATGATCCTCCAGATGATGAAGCTGTCCAAGATACTGAGGATCTCCAAGCTGAATCTGAGGATAATTCTCTGTAGAATAAACTCTAACTTTATTCAGCTTAAATGAGTGCTCCACCCTAGCACAGCGCAGCTGTGCTGAATCAGGCCCTGCCCTTTGAGATGAGTGCTTGGGGATTACCTCATAGCCCTCCTGATTGAACACACGTTTCCCCACTTCAGCTCCTCTAATGGCTGTTGGAAATCTGGTGCATTCTGGGACTGGTAGTCTTTTATGGGAAAATTCTGTGTTCTTATTTCTACCAGAACTGACAGGTTGCTTGTTCAGAGTCACTTCACCTTTTCTATAGCTCCTTCCTGAGCTATGATAAGCTTCCTTATCACAAGCCTCAGACGCAAATGATACCAGAAGTGTAGCCCGTGTTAAAATTATATCCCGAGAGGACTCAATGAATGCAGAAACGTCCAGAGAATCCTGGGATACAACAGGGGCAGCTCCAGGAGGCATCTCCTCTGGATTTGTCCCTTTGCGAGGAATATAAAACAATTTTGTAACATGCGGTTTCATATCTTCACGATAGCCTAAAATTTCCATTAAATATTTGTCAAATAAAATTTGAGGAGACAAGAAACGGGTATAAGGAAAATTTAAACATCTCACATTTGAAGCTCGCAAATTATTTTCTAATATTTCTTGCTGAGTATGCAAAGTAATACTATCCTTTATGAAAGACATTGAAGAATTTTGTAACACATTACACTGAGCTTCCAATTTCTGGCATTTTTGATCCAATAGAGCAATCTGAGAGTCATGCTGGGCAAATTTCGCCACAGAGTCCTTTGAAAAATCTGAGAATTGAGACACAACTGAACTAAGTGAAGATTCAATCCTAGATAGAACCCGCCACACATCCGAAAGGGAGATTTCCTGTGAGTCCACAGGTACAGACGATAAACCGTCCCGGTGTGCTGAAGCAAAACCCTCCGGGACCTTCAAGACCCGGGGTAAAGGAACAATCCCAGGAACTATGGAGGGCCCAGAAGGGGATAAAGATGGCAAAGAATCCAACTGCTGCAGCAATACCTCCTTTACTGGTGAGGAGGTAACTGGGGCGATCTTTCCATTGCCAACAGAAGGGGAAGAGATACTAACCCCCAAAGATATCGAGGAGCTGTCACTGGGGAGCTGAGTCTCAGACGGAACAACTACCTTAGCCTCCATATTTCCCACGGCGACTAAATGCCTATTCATAGGACCGGAAACTTTGACAACTTTAGTAGGATTCACAGTACTCACGTTTTGGTGACGTTTCCTGCGTTTACCCATCCTACAAGACCAAGGACCAGCTCCCCGGCTCCTCGAGCGCCAAAGGAGCGCATAAGGAGCATTACCAGCCCCTTAATAACGTGCCCCTTTAGAACGCTACCGCGTACCACGTAGCGGTCGTGCTTTTAAGGCCCCCTGGATGACGTCAGGGCCAGGCGCCGCACAGATGGACCGGGTGCTCCGGGCTGCCGAGGAGACTCCCAACGCGGTGCACAGGGCAGACAGCCAACCTCTTTCCTCACACGCTCCCCCGTTATTGGATTTCTTGACTGCTTGTCGTTTCTTTGATATTGATCCAAGCAGAATAAAGTTGTCTACTATTTCAATTTCTTTTCCATCAATGATATCCTGACCACTGGTAAAATTAGTAAGTTTCTTTGTCTTTTTTATGTTAAGGTGCAGGCCCATTTTAAGACTGTTCCTTAATCTTGAGAAGCAAATGTTTCAGATCATCTTTTCTTTCAGCCAGTATTGTGGTACCATCAGCATAGCGAAGATTGTTGGTGAGTCTTCTACCAATCTTTACACCTCTGTTGTCTTCATACAGTCCTGCTTCTCTGATTTGTTCTGCATATAAATTAAACAGATAGGGGGGAAAGTATGCAGCCCAATTGTACACCTTTGTTGACTTTAAACCATTGTGTTTCTCCTTGTTCAGTTTGAACCTTTGCTTCTTGATCAATGTAAAGCTTGTGCAAGAGAACTATCAGATGTTCTGGTATACCTATGCTTCTTAATGTGGCCCAGAGTTTCTCATGGATTACACAGTCAAAGGTTTTGCTGTATTCAACACACACATAGATATCCCTTTGGTACTCTTGGGCAAGACACTTAACCCTCCATTGCCTCGGAAGAAAGGCCTGGCAATCTACTTCCGGTGACACTGCCAAGAAAACCCAGGAGCTTCTGGGTCGCCAGGAGTCAGGACTGACTCGAAGGCACACATTGCATTTGCATTCTTTTGTCTTTTCAAGAATTCATCTCACATCCTCAATGTTGTCTCTCATTCCTTGCCCTTTCCTGAATCCTACTTGCACTTTGGGCAGTTCTCATTTCAGGTATGCTGCTTGTCTCTGCTGAATGATCTTGAGTAGAATCTTGCTGGCATGTGGGATCAAAGCGCTTGTGCAATCATTTCCAGAGTCAGTTGGATCATCTTTCGGTAGCCGTAGGAAGGGAGAGGAAATTGGTTCAGCTACAGGCTCTTATCCTGTTAAGGGTTTTTTGAGCAGCCAGAAAATGGTAAGGATTTGATTTAAGCTGCCTCTTACAACCTCAACACCCCCTCCCCCCTCCTCTGTCCCCCCACTTTCCTTTGAAGACTGAAGAAGGCTCTGAGAAGTATGTGGCTGCAAGCCAGTTTAAAAAAAAAAAGAGTAAAAACTAGTAACGGGAGTAGCGCTGTGCCCAGCATGGTGTTCCTACCTAGGGCTCCAAGGGTGAGAGTACCAAGGTGGTCTTTGTTGTGGGCTCTCGTACTTGTCTGTTTGGGGTGTAAATCAGGGTGGACCATGAGCAGCCAATGGCATGGTGCCAGGGATTCCTGCCCTTTTCCAACTCCCGCTGTTAGCATTTTATATCTGTGTGCCTTGAGCTGAGTGGTCCTAGCGCACGTTCTTCCTGAGCAGTTCCAATGTGTATTCCTGCCCAAGAGCCCATTACCCATGCTCCTGTATATGCTCCGATAACATGCGCTTCTGGGCCTATGTGGCCTTAGTGTGCCCAAGTGTTTGCCTTGCCTTAACACTGTCATCTTCCAAAAAGAATTGCTTGACCTGTGGCAAGTTAAGAAACTCATCGCTGAATTCTGGAACCTGATCTTCTGATATGGCAGTCTCTGACTCGTCACTGGAGGGCCTGTCTCCCTTCTCCCACTGAGGGATTCTGTTGGCCTAGCATTTTCTGCCTCAATGTAGGAGGCGACTGATAGCGCTGTGGATAAGGAGGATGACCTGGCCTTGAGTTCCAGTGACCAAACTTCTGGCCGCTCCCCTTCTTTGGAGGGTTCAGCTTGTGATAAGGAAGCTTATCATAGCTCAGGAAGGAGCTATAGTAAAGGTGAAGTGACTCTGAACAAGCAATCTGTCAGTTCTGGTAGAAATAAGAAAACAGAATTTTTCTATAAAAGACTACCAGTCCCAGAATGCACCAGGTTTCCAACAGCCATTAGAGGAGCTGAAGTGGGGAAACGTGTGTTCAATCAGGAGGGCTATGAGGTAATCCCCAAGCACTCATCTCAAAGGGCAGGGCCTGATTCAGCACAGCTGCGCTGTGCTAGGGTGGAGCACTCATTAAAGCAGAATAAAGGTAGAGTTTATTCTACAGAGAATTATCCTCATCCTCAGTTTCATCTGGGAGATCCTCATCCTCAGGATCAGCTTGGAGATCCTCATCTTGGACAGCTTCATCATCTGGAGGATCATCAGAAGCAGAAGCCAGTGCGGACGGACAGAGAGGGCAAGACCCCTTTGGAAGAAAGAAGAGAAAAGCATTTGGGAGGTCTAAAGGAGTCCAGAGCAGTACGTATACTGGGAGACATTCAAAAGGCAAGCTTACACCATTGGACTGGGGAAAGCCAGAGGAATGGTGCTGCAGAGCTAGGCATCTCCAGACGGTACCTGTGAGGGAGACGGCTGCACTTGGAAGGGACCCTAGGACCCGTGCCAGAAGGTATGTGAAGAGAGATCCAGTGTCCAGGGATCTGGATTGGAAGGCTGGACATAAGAACTGGATTACATACTGGCCAGGCTATTTAGAGAGGAACTCTAACAGCAATGGAAGCTCAGGTATGAACACTGATCTATGCCCTAGCTATAACCTTGAAAGACAGCAGGGAAACAAGTATTCTCCTGAAAGTGCTCCATTGAGAAATTCCTCTGTGCCAATCCATGATATTGAACCGATGATTGTTGAAGAAAGGGGAGAAGTCTTAGATACAGGCTGTGAATACATGGATTGCTCTCTGTCTAAACTCCTTTGGTAATTTACTGTTACAAAGTACAACGACCATCACAAAGAAATACAAACTTGTTCTTTAATCTACTCAGAAAAGCTCCTGCGTAGGATTTTGAGCCATGCAGTAGAAATTAAGCCAGCTAAGGGGTTTCAGCTGGATAACTGCTAGCAATTGAGCCTTACCTAATTGCTTGTGAGCTCTGAGGGAATCACTTCTGAATCTATGTGTGAAGATATAAGAAGTTAACCTGAAAAGAACAGTTTTTCCCTTCTTTGTGGGTTTTGCTTGTTTGAAACACTGCTAAGAAAATATTAGCTAAAGCCTACAGAAAAGACCAGTTTGTTACCAACCAGGTCTTTATTCTTTTGCTTTGATTGCCTGACAAGTTCATCTGTTGTTTTCCTGATTTTGTTTTTCTAAGTTTAACACTGAAAGCAAGTATCCTGTTTTATGTGCTACCAAGCATATCTGTGTTGGGAGAAATAACCCCATAAATAAATATCTTATTGGCTTTACACTCAAGCACAACTAATTATTGTGAGCAGCTGTGTCTGGTGTGAATGGACTGCATTTTCCACAATGCCTTGCAAATCATATTGATATATGCACTTGCCAAGACTGTGAACATTCTCACCCAGGCAGCCGTCTGACAAGCTACAGCTGTGTCCCTGTGGCTGGGGGTCATTCTCAAGGATTGGAGCTCCCAGATTCCAAGTTGTCTTCCCAAGAATTCTATTCCTTTCTACAACAAGCCTTGTTCTTTTGGTGCAGAAACTCAGACGCTACAGACTCTGGCTTCCCTCAAACTCAGTCACAAGAGGGTCAAGTGGAGTGTAGAAGCCCGGCTCATGTGCCGCTTCCTAAGCAACCTAGGTTAAAGTAATGTTCTGGAGATGTGGATCAGCTGGGGTCTCTCTGAAACTTGGACTTTGTTTGATACCTTGGCCAAAGGATCTGATTAATGTTTATTTATTTGGTATAGCGCCATTCGTAGTTACAACAGAGCGGTTAACAATATTCAAATTATAAGAAAAAGGCCACTGACCAGAAAAAAAAGAAAAGAAATTACAATGTTGACAGGACAGTTAAGAGGACAGACATGCATATGAGATAACAGAGAAAGCCAAGGCAAGAATGGGACATGGTAAGGGTGATATCACACACAAGGAGAGGGGAGGTCAAAGGCTTCAGAGAAAAGATGGGTCTTCAGGTGAGCTTTGAAAGTACTATGATGTTGTTCGAGTCTGAGTGAGGTGGGCAGAGAATTCCAAAGTGCAGGTCCAGTGAAAAAGAAAGCAGAGGTAAGGTGGACTGGAGGTGAGCGCGGGAGGGGGAAGGGAGGTGAAGACGATTGATGTGTAAGGACCGGGGGGAGCGACTAGGGGTATGAAATTGAATAAGATCTGTCAGATATTGCGGTGTGTGTGTGTAGAGGACTTGATGGACTAGAGTGAGGAGTTTGAAACGAGTGCGAAAGTGGAGGGCAGCCAGTGAAGATGAATCAAGAGTGGTGTAATATGGTTACGGGGAGCTGAGTGTGAAATGATCCGTGGGCCTGCACCTTAATGTAAAGAAGACAAAGATCATGACAACTGGCATAATCAACAGGTTCATCTTTGAAGGAGAAGAAATTGAAATTGTGAACAACTTTAACCTACTTGGATCAACTATCAATAAAGAAGCAACAAGCAGACAAGAAATCAGACGACGCATTGCTCTTGGCAGAATGGCTATGAAAGACCTAGATAAGATTCTCAAGAGCAGAGATGTCTCTCTCCATACAAAGATTCTACTTGTTCAAGCCATGGTATTTTCAGTAACATCATATGAATGTGAAAGCTGGACAGTGAAAAAGACAGACAGGAAGAAAATTGATGCCTTTGAATTATGGTGCTGGCGGCGAATACTGTGTATGCCATTGACTGCCCGAAAAACAAACCAGTTGGTACTAGAGGAGATCAAATCTAAGCTTTCTTTAGAAGCTCAGATGACAAGACTTCGACTTTCATACTTTGGACACATCATACGAAGAGAGAGATCATTAGAGAAAGACATTATACTTGGCAAGATAGAAGGTCAACGCAAAAGAGGAAGGCCAGCAATGAGATGGATCAATACAGTAACAGCAGCTACGGGTACCAGTCTGTCAACAATAAGCTGCCTGACTGAAGACCTGTCAGACGGCTGCCTGGGTGAGAATGTTCACAGTCTTGGCAAGTGCATATATCAATATGATTTGCAAGGGATTGTGGGAAATGCAGTTCATTCACACCCGACACAGCTGCTCACATTAATTAGTAGTTCTTGAATGTAAAGCCAATAAGATATTTATTTATGGGGTTATTTCTCCCAACACAGATATGCTTGGTAGCACATAAAACAGGATACTTGCTTTCAGTGTTAAACTTAGAAAAACAAAATCAGGAAAACAGCTGAACTTGTCAGGCAATCAAAGCAAAAGAATAAAGACCTGGTTGGTAACAAACTGGTCTTTTCTGTAGGCTTTAGCTAATATTTTCTTAGCAGTGCTGCAAACAACAAGCAAAACCCACAAAGAAGGGAAAAAGCTGTTCTTTTCAGGTTAACTTCTTATATCTTCACACATAGATTCAGAAGTGATTCCCTCAGAGCTCACAAGCAATTAGGTAAGGCTCAATTGCTAGCAGTTACCCAGCTGAAATCCCTTAGCTGGCTTGCTTTCTACTGCGTGGCTCAAATCCTACTTCAGGAGCTTTTCTGAGTAGATTAAAGAACAAGTTTGTATTTCTTTGTGATGGTTGTACTTTGTAACAGAAAATTACCAAAGGAGTTTAGACAGAGAGCAATCCATATATTCACAGCCTGTATCTAAGACCGCTCCCCCTTCTTCAACAATCATGGATTCAATATCATGGATTGGCACGGAGGAATTTCTCAATGTAGCGCTCTCAGGAGAATACTTGTTTCCCTGCTGTCTTTCAAGGTTGTAGCTAGGGCATAGATCAGTGTTCATACCTGAGCTTCCATTGCTGTTAGAGTTCCTCTCTAAATAGCCTGGCCAGTATGTAGTCCAGTTCTTATGTCCAGCCTTCCAATCCAGATCCCTGGACACTGGATCTCTCTTCACATACCTTCTGGCACGGGTTCTAGGGTCCCTTCCACGTGCAGCCATCTCCCTCACAGGTACCGTCTGGAGATTCCTAGCTTTGCAGCACCATTCCTCTGGCTTTCCCCAGTACAATGGTGTATGCTGGCCTTTTGAGTGTCTCCCAGTATACGTACTGCTCTGGACTCCTTTAGACCTCCCAAATGCTTTTCTCTTCTTTCTTCCAAAGGGTTTCTTGCCCTTTCTGTCAGTCCGCTCTGGCTTCTGCTTCTGATGATCCTCCAGATGATGAAGCTGTCCAAGATCATGAAGATGATGATCTCCCAGATGAAACTGAGGATAAGGATAATTCTCTGTAGAATAAACTCTACCTTTATTCTGCTTTGATGAGTGCTCCACCCTAGCACAGCGCAGCTGTGCTGAATCAGTCCCTGCCCTTTGAGATGAGTGCTTAGGGATTACCTCATAGCCCTCCTGATTGAACACACGTTTCCTCACTTCAGCTCCTCTAATGGCTGTTGGAAACCTGGTGCATTCTGGGACTGGTAGTCTTTTATGGCAAAATTCTGTTTTCTTATTTCTACCAGAACTGACAGGTTGCTTGTTCAGAGTCACTTCACCTTTTCTATAGCTCCTTCCTGAGCTATGATAAGCTTCCTTATCACAGACCAAACACAATTTAGGATAGCTATCCAGAGGGTCGCCATGAGTCGACTCCGACTCGACGGCACTTAGCAACAACAAAAACATAGCCTATGAAGTTGGGATTGAGGTAGACCTAGGAAGACTGAATTACAAAAATCGACACGAGACATTACAAGGGACAGCATGAGGGTAGAGTGTGCTTGGGGGGGTAAGAAAGGAGCGAATTGCTTGAATCTGGCGGAGAAAGAAAAATGAAGTTTTTGTGATGTGAGAGATGTGGTCTTGAAAAGAGAGATTTGAGTCAAAAAAAACCCCAAGATTCCGGAAACTGGACACCATAGGAATAGCGGAACCATCAAAAGAGGGAGACAACAGTGGGGAGGGACTGCTGTGCGTGAACCAAATTGCGAGTGTTTTAGAGATGTTTAAGTGAAGACAATTTGATGTGAGCCAACCAGTTACAGCGGAAAGACAAGAATTTAGAAGAGAGAGGTCAGGATGAAGAGGAGAGGTGTGCTGTAAAAGGACAAGGTCGTCAGCATAATAGAAAGCAGAAATTCCATGTTGTTGATTTAGAAGAGCTAAGATGCAGAGGAAAGGTGCTTCCACCTTTAGAGGTGCACAAGGAGGCTGGCTTTATCTGCCTGTTTTGAAAGGAAGGGCTGGTGGCGTCGTTTGATCGAATTTCATCTACCTTGAATTTGACTGGAGCTCTAGCGGTGGAGTAGGAGCCGCAGGTCCATCCACTCCTACAAGAGTGCAGAAATCCACGTTTCCAGAGGTTTTCAAAAACATGATCCAGTTGTTATAGGACATTCCTGATTCCCTGCCTAAGGAATTAAAGGTGTGTAAGAGGCTGTACACTCTCCCAGAGGTGGAGTGTGACACATGGTTCAGCACGCCTATTGAGTATGCGCAGGTCACTGCGGTCATGAAGCGGACCATCATTCCAGTGGAAAGCGACTCTGCATTAAAGTATATCCTAGGTCAAAAGGTGTGCCTCTGCTGAAGAGCCAATTTGGAATAGCATCTTCTATTCAGTTGGTAGTGTGTGCAGGCTTGACGTCTCAAGCCCTCCTCCAGTGGCTTCAGTCTCTCCCACTGGATGATACTACCCCTCTTTTGTAGTCATCTATTGCCTTCTTTATGATACCATGTATGATCTAGTCTGCTTGGTGGCTAGAGATATTGCCCTGTTAACGGTGACACAGCATTGGAAATGGCTTCACCACTGGGCAGCGGACAGGTCCTCCAAAGCCTGGCTAACTCAACTGGCCTGTAAAGGAAAGCTGCTTTTTGGGGTTGATTTGGAAGAGTTGGTGAAGGCCTTGGCCAAATCCAAGCCTTATCACCTTCCAAAGGATAGACCAAAAGGACCTGCATAGTGTGCAAGACCATTTCCCTCTTTGGCCTCTGCCCATACCTCGCAGGCACACTGGACTGACATTTGGGGGTGTGGAGACTTCCGGGGGTTATTGTCCTGGAAGGCCTTGCTTCTCTGCTGCTGAATATTGGACCCATAATCAGTTCTTTGGAGGGTCTTGTGGGCCCAGAGATTTGATCCCCTCTAGAGGGGGGTTCCTTCTGTTCATCACAATGAAGGTTTGGGGGCACGTTCTCATACACCTCTGATTGGGGAAAGGCTTCACCTTTTCTTTCAGGAGTGGGCCCAGGTCATAAAGGATCACTGGGTGCTTAGTGTCACGCCCATAGCCCCTTACATGTGTATGGAGGGGCATGCTTGTTAGATAGTTTCCCAATTAAGCAATGTTCCAGACTGGCTATCTTGCAAATTATGGTACTGGTAGTCCAGAAGGTCAACGCAAAAGAGGAAGGCCAGCAATGAGATGGATCGATACAATAACAGCAGCTACGGGTACCAGTCTGTCAACAATGAGCCGCCTGACTGAAGACCGAACACAATTTAGGATAGCTATCCAGAGGGTCGCCATGAGTCGACTCCGACTCGACGGCACTTAACAACAACAAGTCCAGACATGCAGTGCTTGCCTTTGAGGTAAATGAAGACAATGTAGTTAGCTCGAGTGTAAGGCAGTGACAGAATATTTATTTATGTGGTAAATCCAAATGCACACAGATTCTACTTGGTAACACCTTAGGATGTATTCTCCAGGATTTTATATTCAAAATAACAATACAACTGAAAGGTAAAGCAAGTAGCTTGTAAAGTCCATTAACAGAAAGTCTTTCTCAGTCACTGCTGACAAACCTGCTCAGCAGGGCTAGAGTAAAAGGAAACCAACAAAAGTAAAAGCTTCTTCACCAAAAACAGCTTTTCTTTTCACATTTAAAGCACTTTTGTATCCAACGTGTGCATAGCCTGAGCTGTGTGCTGCTCTGATACCAGCTGGCTAAAAAGCTCCAATCAACAGCTCTTTTCCTTCTCTGCACAAGTATTTACACAAACCTCTAGTGCCAGTTACTAGAACGTTTCCTTTTTATGTTTAATCCCCCTTTCAGGATCTCTCTGTGCTAGCAACCTTGCATAAAGAACAGTCCATGAGATTATTGTCCTCCTCTGTAATTATAGCTTGGTTCTTCAATTTGCATAGATTCTATATCAGGAGCTGGATCATAGGGCTTTACTAGCTGACCTTCATTAGGACAGGAACTGTGTCTAAACACTTTGCCTTGCTTTAGGTTAGACAAACGTTCATAGTTCATACCTGCGTTAAAGCTGGCATTAGGGTATCCTCTCAAATATTCTGGCCAGTATGCATTGGAGCTTTTATATCCTGTCCTCCAGTCTATATTCCTGGACCTCAGGGCATCTGCTCCATACCTCTTCTTAGGGTTCCCAGCTGAAGTTTTCCAAGCCTTTGGATTTCCCCAATCCCTTGAAGCTGGCTTCTCCCAGGAATCTCTCCAAGAACATGAATCTCTCAGAGCTCCTCTCTCCTTGCTCTCACGCTTGCCTTCAGGCTTGCTCTCAGGCTTGCCTTCTCGCTCCTTTCCTCGCTCTCCTCATCTGCTCTCTGCATATTCTGTTCTAGTTTTAAAGTTCCCAGTTTCCAACCCCTCCCTTTCAGTCCTCAGGTGTTGGTGGTCAAAGTCTCTCCTGGCAGCTGAGTAATTAGGAGTGACGTGAGGGTTTCTCAATCTGGGCTCATACTCCTGCACCTCATCTCCACTAGGGGCTCTCTGCAGGCCACTGCAGCCTGGAATAACCTGTCTTTTAGGTAAATATGCAGTTTTACTCCTGTGACCTGCCAAAACAGGTCCCTTGATTATGGTAAATTCCCTTCCTTTATCACTATTCTCTGGGCTCTGGGCAGCTTCCTCATCACATCCATTCAAATGGCTGTGTCCGAGCCCGTTCTTTGTTGGAGGCCTCTTGGGTGTCGGCCCAAGTAGTATCCTTTATAGAAGGCTTTGGCTGGGTGTTCAGTCGGGGAAGAGTCAGTTGGAGCCTTCCCAATTCCTGGGAGCACGGTTCGATACTCGAGTGGGAAGAATCTTCCTGCTGGAGGAGAGTGTTCAGAGATGGTTGGATTGACTTGCGGTCTCCTGTTCTCAACAGGCTCCCAAGGGTTTGGGATGATCTACAGTTTCTCAGCTTTATAGCGGCTGTGATACAAATGGTGGAAAAGCAAGAGGCAACATGCCACTGGTAAGAACAAGAGCCTTTAATATGATGTGTCTCAAATCAACCCAACACGTATTTCAGCAACAGGCCTTCTTGAGGGCACAGTGAACATATCAGATTATTAGCTGGTTTTACTATTTATATTTCAATTATCAATTCATATTTATTTATTTGTAGTTATGCAATGATTTTGATTATGGTTATAAGTTTGGTTCTTCGCTATTACTATGAGTTTTTTGTTTTTTTTTTTATTTGAATTTCGCCAACTTACAGAAGCAAGATTTAAGCAAAACAAAGTGTCATTATACAAATAATATTAAATGAATATAAACCATATTCAAATAAGAAATACATTGTCATAAACCTTAAACAAACAACACTCAATCCTAGCCCACAATAATGGGGAGATATATAAAAAACTCAAAGGAAAAAAGAAAATAAGCAACATAAGAGAAATTTGGTAAGCTCAAGGTCAGTACGACCCTGAACCATGTCAAATTCCCCAGGGGAACCAAGAGCAACCCCACGTCCAGTCAGGTAATATAATTTTGAAATGGAAATAGAATCAACAGAAGTCAAATCTAAAATCTCCCTGAAATATTTTTGGAGCAAAATTTCTGGAGAGAGTAGATGACAAACAGGAAAATTCAATAAACGGATATTTCTAGCCCGAAGCATATTATCATATAATTCCAATTTGTGGTGTATAATTAAACTATCTTTTACATTAGAGGAATGTATAGACTTAAAAGAGAGACATTGAGTTTCACATGTAGAAATACGAGAAAGCATACCCCCCACTCTCCCTTCAATTTCACTAAGCTTAGTGGATGTCTCAGAAGAGAAATCACACAACTGCTTAACAGTGGGAACCAAAGAATTTTCAATACGATTAACAGCTTTCCAGATGTCAGCCAAGGTAACCTGTGCTGCAGGTAACTCCTCGGCTGCACCTGGCATAGCTGACCAAGAAACAGGTTTCAGCTTTTCCCCCAAATCAGTTGGAGTACTCTGCTGAAACTGACCACCCACTGAAACTGAAGGTATTGGGGAGGAAAACCTTGGCGGAGAAGGAGGAGACCGATCCGGGGAACTCAGGGATGCAGCAGAAGAACGCAAAGTCAAAAAGTCAGGTCCCAGAGACACATCAGCAGCAGACAGTACCTTAACGTGTTTGTCCATCGGACCCACCGTGGCCTCGACCGAGGCCTCAGGAATGATCTTTTTCTTCCGCTTACCCATCTGGATACTGAGTGTCTAGGGCTCTCTACGACGCTTCTCCTTCGGTTCTCCAAGGGGCTCCCAAGGGGCCTAACACGCCCCTTGTATCTAGCCCCTTAAATCGCTGCCCCCGGACTCGCGCCTCCGGCTGCGCCGGAAGAATAAGGCTGATAAAGAAGCCCCCTGATGACGTCGGGGCCGCCGGAGCAGGAGCCCGTTCCCCCTCAAATCGGGTGCTGTCTCGTCTGGCTCTCCCACTGCTCACCGCACTTCCTGGCTTTTAAAAGGCCCCCTGGTGACGTCGGGGCCGCCGGAGCAGGAGCCCGTTCCCCCTCAAATCGGGTGCTGTCTCGTCTGGCTCTCCCACTGCTCACCGCACTTCCTGGGAGTCTATTCCAAGGATCCACTACTCTTTCCGTAAAGAAATATTTCCGCATATCACTCCTGAATCTATCTCCCTTCACCCTCATCCCATGTCCCCTCATAGCAGAACTTGCTTTCAATTGAAAGAGGCTCTCTCCCTTAACATTTATGCCACGGAGGTATTTAAACAATCATATCACCTCTATCCCGCCTTTCCTCTAAGGTGTACATATTAAGATCCTTAAGTCTGTCCTCATATGCTTTATAATGAAGGCCACTAATCGTTTTAGTAGTCACCCTCTGCACCGACTCCATCCAGTTCACGTCCTTTTGAAGGTGCGGTCTCCAGAATTGCACGCTATACTCCAAATGAGGTCGCACCAAAGACTTATACAGAGACATTATCACCTCCTTTTTTCTGCTAGCCATTCCTCTCCGTATGCACCCAAGCATCCTAGCTTTTGCTGTCGCCTTTTCTACCTATTTAGCTATTTTCAGATCAACAGATACAACCATGCCTAGGTCCCGCTCTTCTTTAGTGGACAAAAGTACTTCACCCCCTATACTATATTGCTCCCTTGGATTGCTGCAGCCCAAATGCATGACCTTACATTTTTTAACATTAAATCTCAGCTGCCAAATTCTACACCATTCTTCAAACTTAGCTAGATCCCTCCTCATGTTATCTACATCTTCCTGGGTGTCTACTCTATTGCAGATTTTGGTATCATCCACAAAGAGGCAAACCCTACTCCACAGCCCTTCAGCTATATCACTAACAAAGATATTAAAAAGAATCGGACCAAGGACAGATCCCTGGGACACACCACTGGTAACATTCTCTTCAGAGTGATCTCCATTTACCTGTACTCTTTGTCGCCTCCCACCCAACCAATTTCTAACCCAAGCAGTAACTTTAGGGTACATCCACTAACCATTTTAGTAGCCACCCTCTGTACTGACTCCATCCTGTTTATATCCTTTTGAAGGTGTGGTCTCCAAAATTGCACACAATACTCCAAATGAGTCTGTACCAAAGGCTTATACAGAGGCACTATCACCTCCTTTTTTTTCTGCTAGCCATTCCTCTCTGTATTTTGCCTTACTAATCTGTTATGTTTTTTTGAAGGTGTGATTAAACATGTAGACAAAGGTGAGTCAGTTGATATAGTGTATCTGGACTTTCAGAAAGCCCTTGACAGGGTCCCTCATCAGAGACTTTTGGCAAAACTAAAAAGTCATGGGATAGGAGGCAGTGTACTATTGTGGATCAGGAACCGGTTAAAAGATAGAAAGCAGAGGGTAGGGTTAAATGGCCAATTTTTCCAATGGAGAAAGGTGAATAGTGGTGTACCCCAGGGATCTGTGCTGGGTCCGCTGCTTTTTGACATATTCATAAATGACCTGGAAAAGGGAATAACGAGTGAGGTTAACAAATTTGCAGATGACACAAAACTATTTAAAGCTGTTAAAACCCAAGAGGATTGTGGAAAATTGCAAGAGGATCTTGATAAATTGGAAGACTGGGCATACAAATGGCAGATGGAATTTAATGTGGACAAGTGTAAAGTAATGCACCTAGGAAAGAACAACCCAAACTATTGTTACACGATGCAAGGTTCCACATTAGGAACCACCACCCAGGAAAAAGATTTAAACATCATCATGGATAACATTTTAAAACCCTCCGTCCAGTGTGCAGTGGTGGCCAAGAGAGCAAATAGAATGCTAGGAATCATAAGGAAAGGAGTGGTAATAGAACGAAAGGTATTATAATGCCTCTGTATCGTTCCATGATGTGACCGTACCTTGAATATTGTGTGCAATTCTGGTCGCCGTATCTTAAAAAGGATATAGTGTTATTAGAAAAGGTATAGAGAAGAGCCACCAAAATGGTAAAGGGGATGGAAGGATACCCCTATGAAGAGAGGCTAAAAAGGTTAGGGCTTTTCAACCTGGAAAAGAGACAGCTGAGGGGAGATATGATAGAGGTGTATAAATTAATAGAGTGGAAGGAGTAAACATAGATTGATTGTTTAGTTCATCAAAATATAGAAAGACTAGGGGGCATGCAATGAAGCTACAGGAGAACCTATTTAAGACTAATAAAAGAAAATATTTTTTCACTCAACGTGTAATCAAACTCTGGAATTTGTTACCGGAGGATGTAGTAAAAGCTGTTAATGTATCTGGGTTTAAAAAAAGTTTGGACAAGTTCCTGGAGGAAAGGTCCATAAAGCATTATTAAAAGGGACCCAGGATATCACTGCTTGACCCAATACAAGCATTGTGGAACCTGTGTCTTTTGGGGAAACTGTTAGGTACTTATAACCTAGACTGGCCACTGTTGGAAACAGGATACTGGGCTTGATGGACCTTGGTCTGACCCAGAATGGCATATCTTATATTCTTATCTTATGTGCTGTCCTGGAGGCGACATATTAAAGGTTCTTGTTCCTACCAGTGACATGTTGTCTCCTGCTTTTCCTGTGTTTGCTTCCACTGCGGGTGGGGTGATTTCCCTACTGTTTGTTTCATCGCCTTGTTCACGCCTTGGAAGGACATTCTTAGCTGCACTGATAAAGAAATACAACAAATGTTACTTGGAGAACCATTTTTTAACTAAGATGATGATATCACGGAGAAAGACAATGCTTGGGAGGAGAGATTTCACCTCACCCAGAGGAATGTTGGAGAGGAAATGCATACTGCCTCTCTTGGACTATTGCCAAGCTAAAATAATACCTCCAGACCTATGCATTCTTAAGGCCCCAGGCATGTATCTGGAAGATGAAGAGTTTGCATGCAAGTGGAATGCGATACTGAACAAATATTATGGATATTATGATTTTGTTATGCACATCTAAGAAACATTCAGAACAATATGTTGTTGTTGTTGTTGTTAAGTGCCGTCGAGTCGGAGTCGACTCATGGCGACCCTCTGGATAGCTATCCTAAATTGTGTTCAGTCTTCAGTCAGGCGGCTCATTGTTGACAGACTGGTACCCGTAGCTGCTGTTATTGTATCGATCAATCTCATTGCTGGCCTTCCTCTTTTGCATTGACCTTCTATCTTGCCAAGCATAATGTCTTTCTCTAATGATCTCTCTCTTCGCATGATGTGTCCAAAGTATGAAAGTCGAAGTCTTGTCATCTGAGCTTCTAAAGAAAGCTTAGGTTTGATCTCCTCTAGTACCGACTGGTTTGTTCTTCGGGCAGTCCATGGTATACACAGTATTCGCCGCCAGCACCATAATTCAAAGGCATCAATTTTCTTCCTGTCTATCTTTTTCACTGTCCAGCTTTCACATCCATATGATGTTATTGAAAATACCATGGCTTGAACAAGTCGAATCTTTGTATGGAGAGAGACATCTCTGCTCTTGAGAATCTTATCTAGTCTTTCATAGTGGAGTGGAGGAGTGGCCTAGTGGTTGGGGCAAGGTACTTCGGGCCGAAAGGTCGGGGGTTCAAATCCCACTAGAGGACAGCAACCTTGGGCCGGAAGGACTGGGGTTTCTAGTCCCACAGGTGCTCCTTGTGGTCTTGGGCAAGCCACTTAACCCTCCATAGCCTATGTTCCCTGTAAAATAGTTCTCTGTTTGCTGTGCTTTCCTGTCTAATCAATGTGTTTATACCTCAAAAAAAAATTTCCTGTCATGATTTGACAATTTCCAATCTGTAATCAAACTGCTGCTGATCGCTGGAAGTAGCGGTATACAAATGTATACTAAATAAATAAAATAAATAAAATAGCCGTTCTGCCAAGAGCAATGCGTCGTCTGATTTCTTGACTGCTTGTTGCTTCTTTATTGATAGTTGATCCAAGTAGGTTAAAGTTGTTCACAATTTCAATTTCTACTCCTTCAACGATGAACCTGTTGATTATGCCAGTTGCCATGATCTTTGTCTTCTTTACATTAAGGTGCAGGCTCATTTTGAGACTACGTTCTTTGATTGTGAGAAGCAAATGTTTCAGATCATCTTCACTTTCAGCCAGTAATGTGGTATCATCAGCATAGCGAAGGTTGTTGATGACTCTTCCACCAATCTTCACACCTCTGTTGTCTTCATACAATCCTGCTTCTCTGATGATTTGTTCTGCATATAAATTAAACAGGTAGGGGGAAAGTATGCAGCCTTGTCTTAAACCTTTGCTTATTTTAAAACATTCTGTTTCTCCTTGTTCCGTTCGAACTGTTGCTTCTTGATCAATGTACAGATTGCGCAAGAGAACAATCAGGTGTTCTGGTATATCCATGCTTCTTAATGTGGCCCAGAGTTTCTCATGGTTTACACAGTCAAAAGCCTTGCTATAGTCAATAAAGCACAAATAGATATCCTTTTGGTCTTCTTTAGTCTTTTCAAGGATCCATCTCACATCCGCAATGATGTCTCTCGTTCCTCGCCCTTTCCTGAACCCTGCTTGCACTTCAGGTAGTTCTTGTTCCAGGTATGGTTGTTGTCTCTTTTGAATAATCTTCAGTAGAATCTTGCTGGCATGTGGGATCAGAGCGATTGCGCGATAATTTCCACAGTCAGTTGAATCACCTTTCTTTAGTATTGGTATAAACACAGATCTTTTCCAGTCAGTTGGCCATGATGTTGTCTTCCATATTTCATGGCAGAGTCTTGTGAGTACGGTAACAGCTGCATCAGATTGCTGCAATACTTCTATGGGAATGCTATCAATGCCTGGTGCTTTGTTCTTTGATAAGGCTTTCAATGCTGCTTCAACTTCTTCTTTCATCACCAATGGTTCCTGATCATAAGGTACAGGTTGAAACGGCTGTTGGTCCACTTGATCTTTATCATATCAAAACTCTGTATATTCCTTCCACCTTTTCTTGATCTTCTCAGCATCATTCAACATAGAACCTTGAGCATCTTGTAACATTTCAATTCGAGGCTGGAACTTTTTCTTTAACTCTCGTAGCTTTAGGAAAGCAGAACAATATACAAGGGAAAAAACAAATTACTTTAGCTGGAAGAATGGTCTAATGCTTGGCAGTTAAGATTTAATGCGAAGAAGTGCAGTGTCATGTACTTGGGAAGCAGAAATCCTGGGGAAATGTACGCAATAGGGGACGAGAGGTTGGTGTGCACGGACCAGGAGAAAGGACCTTGGTGTGATTATTTCTGAGGATCTCAAGGTGGCAAAACAGTGCGACAAGGCGGTGGCAAAATCCAGGAGGATGTTGGGTTGCATACAAAGAGGAATTACCAGCAGAAAGGAAGAGGTACTAATGCCACTGTATAAGTCATTGGTGAGGCCTCACTTGGAATACTGTGTTCAGTTTTGGAGACCATATCTTGCAAAGGATATAAAAAGACTGGAAACTGTTCAGAGGAAGGCAACCAAAATGATTTGGAGCCTGTGTCATGATCTTTATGAGAAGAGATTTGAAGACCTACAGTAGTGGCCAAAAAATAAAGGCAGGTATCTTTTTCTACAATTTTTTTTTAAATGTACTGTGGAGATGTCACACGTGCTTACTTATTTAATCAGCATGGCGATTAGTCATACCATCCATCTGGCGTCCATGTTAGTTTACTTTGTAGTAGGTTTCTTGGATGAAGTTTTGAATTTTTACAACTAGGGAAAGATTGAAAGTTACATGTAAAATATACAATCAAGATAGGTAGAAAGTGCGATATTAATGACTTTGTAAAGGGACAAGTTGTCACACTCCATGCTGAAGGATTTTCGCAATGTGCTATTGTAAAACATTTGCATATATCAAGGTGTGCAGTTCAGAATGTTCTGAAATCAGGTGGCCGTACACATCATTCGAAATGTGGGCGCAGACGGATAACTACTGGACGAGATGGCCGATTCCTCAAAAGCATTATTACATCTAGTCCACATACTTAATCTCAAAGAGTGGCTCAGTTAGCTAATGATCGAGGAATAAAGATAAGTGCCAAATCTGTCCGGCGACGGCTTGTGGATGAATTCAAACTCGTGGCCAGAAGACCTGCCAAGAAGCCTATGATGACCAGGAAACAAATTGCTGCCCGCATACCGTTTTGTAGCAAGATAAGACAAATCTGCTGAATGGTGGTGGGAGAGGGTAATGTTCACAGATGAAAGTGCATTTCAACAAGTATGTGGAGTGGTTACAACTACGTCCGTCGACCAGCAGGCGAGAGACTAAATCCGAAGTACACGATCAAGACTGTTAAACACCCACCATCGGTCATGGTATGGGATGGTATCTCGGCGAATGGACGATGTGGCCTGCACATTTTTGAGAAAGGTGAAAGAGTAAATGCTGCAAAATACATATCCGTGCTGAATAGTAAAGTTAAAATACACATGAATGTTTCTGGCACAACTATATTTCAGCAGGACTCGGCACCATGCCACACTGCAAAAACAGTCAAAAAATGGTTTGTGGACAACAAGATCGAACTGCTACCAAGTTGGCCATCAAACTCTCCGGATCTCAATGTAATTGAAAACTGTTGGAAATCTTATGAAGAAAAAGGTGGCATCACACCGTCCAACTTCAGAAGCAGATTTAAAGGACATACTCAAGCATGTATGGGTCAACGAAATCACTCCGGCATACTGTAAAATGCTAGTTAACAGTATGCCTACAAGAATCCAAGCTGTGCTGAAAAATATTGACACATATATTGTTTCCTGAATACAACTTTGAAAATGACACACATATCTTTGTTTCTTAAAGCTTTTGACCATGAAAGTGACAATAACACGTACTTTTCTAATAAAATTCTGATATTTTGGACTCAGCCTTAATTTTTTGGCCAGTACTGTAAATATGTACGCTCTGGAGGCAAGGAGGGACTTAAAGAGAAATAATGAACAAACAAACCTCTACAGACGGGGAAGCTGTAAAACTAGAGGGCATAACATGAAGTTGCAAGGGGGTAAATTGAAAGGCATTATCAGGAAATACCTTTTCACTGAAAGGGTGGTGGATGCTTGGAATGCCCTCCCGATGGCAGTGTTGCGGACAAATACAGTGACAGAATTCAAAATGTAATGGGACAGACACAGTGGATCCCTATCTCCAGGAACAAGCAGGAATGTAGTCCTCACATATGGGTGTCGTCGGTACCGACAGAGCCTGCGCGGGAACGCTCCCCAGCGTCCAATTAGAAAACGTTTGGGAGCATCCCACAGCACCTGCGTGCTGCCTTCCCGCCTTTCCCAACTGCCTCTCTCCAGTTCTTCGTTTTCCACGGAGCCAGCAGGTCGTTGTTCCTGTCACTGCAGAAAATTTTTCCTTATTGTCCTTCTTTTTTGTGGTCGCGTCTGCCTTTCTCGATGCTTTACCGGTACCGCCGGTTCTTTCTTTCTTTCTTTTCTTTAAAAAAAAAAATATATATATACTTAGTACTTTTTTCCAGGTGCACGTGCCATTTTGGGCCCTAGGCCCAAAATTCCTCCACAATGGAAAAACCCGCTTCGGGTTTCAAAAAGTGCACCAAGTGTGGCGGTACCATCTCCGTCACCGACACCCATGAGTGGTGTCTTAAATGTTTAGGTCCTGACCACTCCATCACGGAATGTATGGCCTGTGCCATGATGTCCAAAAGAAGTCGGCAGAACCGAGCTGCTAAGCTCAGTTACCCTGTTTCCCTCCGATGCAGCCTTGGTGGCATCGATGTCTTCCAGGGCTTCCTCTTCCTCCCGTGGATCTCAGGTAACTAAACACAAGTCTAGCCAGTCCTCAAAGGGTAGATCTCCTTCTAAGCATCGAGATGCCTCTGGTGTTGCCCTTGAGGATTCTGCACCGGCAAAATTGCCCCGGCGGGAGGCTTCGGCTTCCAAAGCATTATCAGGGCTCCAGGACGTTCTCGAGGCCTCAACCTCGGCAGAACTACTGGTGCCATGCTCTCGGGTACCGGCTGTTTTCTCTGGTACCGACATCCAGGCATCGGCAGCGTCGATAGAGCAGAGGTTTCTGGCTATTGAACGCAGTCTGGCGGCTCTCCTTGCGGCATCGACACCCTCGGAACCGCGTCAGACAGTTCAACCGGTACCGGCACCAGTACCGATAGCATCGGCATCGACACCGGTGTCTGCATTGCCAGCACCCATTCATGCAATGCCCTCCGGTACCGATACACCGGTTTCCGATTCCCCCCGGTACCGACTTCAGTCGGTACGGGTATCGGGCTCTTCAAGAGCATCCGGACAGAAGGTACTTCGAGTCCTCAGAGGAATCTGAGGATTCTGACAGTTCTCCTAGGACAAGCAGGATGTGTCAGCCACACCTGGTGACGTCATCCGACGGCGCCGTGACGGAAGTGCTCTCTAGCTCAGAAGCTTCTGAGCATGTGTGAGGTGACCCCACCTCCCCGGTCCGCCCCCAGCCCGACCAGTTTTCAATTCTTCCGCCTTGCCTCAAGACGGATCTCAGCTCTCTCTCTCACCAATTGCAAGAATAATGCCTAAACCTGGATTCAAGCAATGTCCAGCATGCAAGAGGAAAATGAACATCTCCGACACTCACCTGAGCTGCCTCCGATGCCTCGGGGCGTCTCACAAGGTAGAGGACTGTGCCTGCTGCGCCCAGATGTCCCCCAGGGCAAAGAAAATAAGGGACCACTCTTTAAAGGAATTCCTGGCGGCTCCGGCTCACTCCACTGCTACCGGCTCCTCAGAACGCGGTAAGCCCGCTAAAGGGAAGGCCCCCGCGAAGAAAAAACTCCGGCCGGGCCTAAGCCCTGTGCCTCCCCCTCCGCCGGAGAGATCTCATTCCTCTATGGCCTCCGTGGTGCCTGGCACATGCGCCCCCACCGCCGGATGCTCCAACGATATCCTGCAACGGGGCCCCAGAGATTCCATCGTTACCCCGCACTCTGGAGGCTCCCCTGATGCCTGCCGCTTCTCCGGACAAACTCCTTCACCATGCGGTCCAGGCAGGGGGCGGTCAAGATGGCGCTGCCCACGTGGTCCCGCCTGACTCCGCCCCCAGAGACTTGACTCCCAATCAGTCGGCCAGGAGCGCCTCCTCCCACCGTGATGACGTCGGGACTCTCCCTCACCAAGGGCTTCCCTCGCCTCGAGCCAGCCCACGGAGGGATTCCCCGGAGGCTCCCCCTCGCGCCGAAGACTCCATCCGCGCCAAGGGCTCCCACCGCAACAGCCGCAGCAGCCCCCCTCGCGCCGAAAAATCCAGCCACGCCAAGGACTCACGCCGCAGCAACCACAGCCGCAGCAGCCGACACAGACACCGCGCCGACAGCCGGGACTCTTCCCGTCGGCGCGGGGATAGCGTCCACAGCCATTCCAAACGGCACAAAAGAAAAAGACACTCTCCCCGTGGTGACAGCACTGGCAGCGAATCCTCCCGCGGGAGAAGCAAATCTAACACCCAGAGTCTCCGGAGCAGCGGGTCCTCTCGTTCCAGCACCTCTGAGGCGATATTACAACTGTTGCAACGGCTAGTGCAACAGACTGCTCCGGCGGGCAAAGACAGCTCCATAGCAACCCCCTTGGAGATACAAATCCCAGAAAGGGGGGAGACTTCACCCACTCCGGCCTCTCCAGAGCCTTCTAGGGAGAGGAGCCCTTCCCCTTTGCTGGGGCAGGACTCAGAAGGGAGCGCCCCAGAAGAAGGGGACCCAGATTCTCCATCGTCCAGATCTCCTCCCGAGCAAGTGGAGGCACAGGCTCCGGTGCAGGAAGACCTCACATACCCGAAATTTTTGAAGAAGGTGGTGGCAAAGCTAGGCCTCACCAACGAAGAGCCCTCTGACGAGAAGGATCCAGAGGTGATGAAATACCTCAGCGGACCCAAGCCAGCCTTGTGTCTCCCGCTTCACCGGAAACTTAAGGACAAACAATCCTCCCTCTGGCAGTCCCCTGCCTCCGGGCAAGCCTGCGCCAGACGTCTGGACAACAAATACCTTCTCCAGACAGCCCCGGGCTTTGACAAGGCCCAGCTGCCTCACCAATCTATCGTGATAGCTTCAGCTCTCAAGAGGGCCAAGTCTTCACGCACCCTAGCTACACATCCCCCCGGTCGGGACCCTAAACTCCTCGACGACATAGGGCGGAAAGTTTTCCAGGGAGCGATGCTGAATGCCAAGATATCAGCTCACCAATTCCAACACCTGCTGTTCCAAGACGCCCTCCTGGCGGATCTTAAAGACCAACTGCTCAACCCTCCCAAGCAATCACAACATTCAGCCACGTTCCAGGAGCTAGCGGAATGTTCCAAGCACCTGATGAGCACGGCTTTCGATGCCTTCGACACAGCCATCCGGACAGCGGGCTCGGCCATTGCAGCCCGCCGCTGGGCCTGGCTGCGAGCTTCTGGCCTGTCAGACAACACTCACGACAGGATTGCTGACGCGCCCTGCCTAGGAGACTCCCTCTTTGGGGACAAGGTCGCAGACACGGTGAATGGGCTGAAAGAGGACTGCACCACGCTAAAGACATTAGCGGCGGACGGACTCGAACGCCCCTCCTGGTCACAGAAAGGGAGCTATTACCGCAAGCCCTTTGTCTCTTCAAAGAAGTACTACGGTTCCAACCGACAGTGGCAGGCGCCTAAATTCAAGCAAAACTACAACAAGTCGTCCTTTCAGAGACAGCCACAAAGAGAACGCAAACAGAAACCAGCAAACTCTCAACAAGCCAGTAAAAACACCTCCTCCTTCTGACAATCAGCTGCGGCTGCCCACAAGTGTCCTTGCTGCCCCGCCGGTGGGAGGCCGCTTATCCAGCTTCCTTCCTGCCTGGCAGGAGATCACCACGGACAAGTGGGTCATCCAGATTATCCAAGAGGGCTACCGTTTACGGTTCTCCTCCCCACCATGGCAGCGCACACAACCCAGCAGCAAACCACCACCGCACCTGGAAGCTGCCCTTGCGGACCTCCTACAGCAGCTCATCAGGACTCGGACAATCGAACGAGTTCCCCCCGAGGAGATCAACACTGGCTTCTACTCACGATACTTCCTTATTCGCAAGAAGTCCGGGGGCCTACGCCCTATCCTGGACCTCCGCAAGCTGAACAACGTCCTCTGGAAGGAGAAGTTTCGAATGTATTCCCTGAACTCCATCCTTCCCCTCATCAGACCGGGAGATTGGATGGCAACGTTGGATCTACAGGATGCTTACTCTCACATTCCAATCCATGCCTCTCACAGGAAGTTCCTGCGGTTCATAGCAATGGGGTGCCACTACCAGTACCGAGTACTTCCTTTCGGACTATCCCCAGCCCCCAGGGTCTTCACGAAGTGCATAGCTGTGGCAGCGGCACACCTCCGCAAACAAGGGCTCGCCATCTTTCCCTACCTGGACGACTGGCTGATATCGGCACCCTCCGCCACGAATCTCAGGGCGGCTGTGCAAGAAACTACCACCCTGCTATCCAAGCTGGGTTTCCTGCTCAACATGGAGAAGTCTCGCCTGGAACCCACCCAACGCACGGAGTTCATCGGGGCCATAATCGACACGACCTCAGCCAAAGCCTTCCTTCCCAGGCAACGGCAGGAGAACATCATCCGCCTTGCGAAGAAGGTGTCCTCCGCAAGACAGACCACTGCCCACGACATCTTGCGCCTATTAGGTCACATGGCAGCGACCACTTCCGTCCTAAACCTGGCCAGGCTGCACATGCGCACACTACAGTGGCACCTGCGCTCCAACTGGAAACAACGGTCTCAAGCTCTCACCACCCTGATCCCGATCAAACCGAGGGTATCCCAGAGCCTCCATTGGTGGATGGCGCCTACCAATCTCTCCGAAGGCAAAAGTCTTCAGCCCTGCGGCTGCCAGCTCGTCCTGACCACGGACGCCTCCTCCACTGGCTGGGGAGCCCACCTGTCGCATCTCAGTACGCAAGGGGCTTGGAACAGGACGGAGCAATCCCTCCACATCAACGTCCTCGAACTCCGAGCGGTCAGGTATGCGCTCCAGACCTTCATGTCACATCTCGCAGGGAAGACGGTTCTGATCCAGACCGACAACCAAGTGACCATGTTCTACCTCAACAAGCAAGGGGGTACGGGCTCTCGCATTCTCTGCAGGGAGGCCCTCCAGACTTGGACATTGGCCTTAGCGCACAACTGCCTCCTACAGGCGACTTACCTCCCGGGGGAGCAGAACGCGATAGCGGACAGACTAAGCAGGCAACTCCAGCCCCACGAGTGGACGCTGCACGAGGAAGTAGCGGAGTCCATCTTCCGACGTTGGGGGAATCCACGGATCGACCTCTTTGCAACCGAGGAGAATTCCAGATGCCCGCTGTTCTGCTCAAGACGCCCCTCACCCCAGGGAGTGGCCTCAGACGCGTTTGCAATACCCTGGGGGGAGTGGGAACTGGCCTACGCCTTTCCCCCAACCCCCCTCATGACAGCCACCGTACAGCGCATCATCAACGACAAGGCCCACGTCATCCTGATCGCGCCCCACTGGCCAAGGCAGATGTGGTTCCCCCTGCTACTGCAGCTTTCACAGGAGCCTCCCATCCAGCTACCGTTGAGACCAGACCTGCTCACGCAGAACGACGGCACCACCTGGCACCCCAATCTCCAGACTCTTGCTTTTACAGCCTGGAGGCTGAGAGGTTGAACTTCCAGGAACAGCATCTCCCGGCGGAGGTACAGCACATCGTACTGGCATCCAGGAGACCGTCCACGAGAAAGTCTTACAGTCTCAAGTGGAAACGTTTCAGTATCTGGTGCACAGGCCAAGGAATCACGCCGGACTCTTGCCCCGTTCCGGTGGTGCTACAGTATCTCTCCTCGCTCTTCGGTCTTGGTTTGAAACCTCAATCAATTAAGGTGCACCTCGCAGCCATTGCGTCCTTGCACCAGCCGCAGAGCGACTCACCCACGGGCTCTATAGCCGCTCTGCCCATTGTGACCCGCTTCATGAGAGGCCTCAGGAACCTGCAGCCCCCCATCCGGAGGCCCGTTCCCTCGTGGGACCTCAACATCATCCTCCAGCAACTGACACGAGAACCTTTCGAGCCTCTGCCCTCGGTGGACGCAAAATTCCTCTCCTGGAAGACGCTCTTCCTCATCGCCATCACCTCCGCAAGGAGGGTGAGCGAGCTACAAGCCCTGGTAGCTCACCCCCCGTACACCAAGATTCACCACAACAGGACGTCTCTCCGGACACACCCGAAGTTTGTTCCGAAGGTCGCCTCGGTCTTCCACGTCAACCAATCAGTGGAACTACCGTCCTTCTTCCCTGCCCCTCATGGGTCACCAGAAGAGCAATGACTACACTCACTGGACTGCGTCCGGGCCCTACGCATCTACATCGAAAGAACGGCATCAGTCCGCCAAGGGACCCAGCTGTTCGTGTCCTTCGACCCCAACAGACCGGGACGGCCAGTCACCAAGCGCACACTCTCCCACTGGATATCTGACTGTGTCTCCTACTGCCTTCAGAAGGCGGGCAGACATCCAGCAAACAAGGCGAGCGCACACCAGCTCCGCGCTCTGGCCACCTCTCTCGCAAGCGCCCAGGAGGTCCCAGTAAGCGAGATCTGTAAAGCCGCCACCTGGTCCTCGCACCTCACCTTCCAGAAACACTATTGCCTTGATCTCCAGGCAGAAGCCGACAGCTCATTTGGACGAGCGATCCTGTCCACTGTAACAAGCTCCACCCTCCCGGATGTGACAGGAGCACCCGACCCAGTCGCAGCCCGAGGGCAGTAGCTCCTCTACTCTTAACCACCATGGACAAGGGTGGCCACCTCGGCCCCACCCCCCCCCCCTCTTATTGTTGTTGCACAATGTGATTGCTGTTTGCACAATGTTTTGCACAATGCCATTGCACTGTTGTTCCCTGCACTGTGGTTTATTGCACCATGTTCTACCTCACGGCGTGTTGCACGACTGTTGCTGCTTTGGGCCTTGCCGCTCATGCACGCATAGTATTGCATTAGTTGCACAATAAACGTCTGTTCTTGCACTATAAACGTTTGTTCTTCTCATGACTTGTCAGTGGTGTCCCACAGGCCTACTAGTTTGGCTCAGGCCCCCCTCAGCCTCAGCGTGTAACAAGTAGCTGGGGAGACACCAGGTGTGGCTGACACATCCTGCTTGTCCTAGGAGAAAGCAGAGTTACTTACCTGTAACGGAGTTCTCCGTGGACAGCAGGATAGGTCAGCCACACGATCCCGCCCACCTCCCCTCTGAGGGTGGCCTGCGATCCGCGCCCCAGCCTCTGGCCGAAGCTACTGACTCACTGGTCGGGCTGGGGGCGGACCGGGGAGGTGGGGTCACCTCACACATGCTCAGAAGCTTCTGAGCTAGAGAGCACTTCCGTCACGGCGCCGTCGGATGACATCACCAGGTGTGGCTGACCTATCCTGCTGTCCACGGAGAACTCCGTTACAGGTAAGTAACTCTGCTTTCTGTCAGTACGGGAATACTTCTCCCAGAGGAGCCTTCCTCCCCTAAACGCAGGATGTCTCTTCCAGAGGATATTTCCTTTCAGGCCTTCATCAGGGAGGTGGCTCGAGGTCTGTCCATTACTGTGGCTCCTGAAACAGAGCCCAGAGCAAAGGAGTTGGAAATTTTACAATATCCCAAAGCTCCTAAGGAGGCAGCTACTCTACCCATCCATGAGATCTTGCATGATCTCATGCTAAGAATGTGGGAGACGCCTCTTACCACCTCTCCTCACTCTCGTAGACTGGATACTATGTATCGAGTCCCTCCTTGTCCTGGTTTCCAGAAGACTCAGCTTCCTCACCACTCTATTGTAGTGGAATCAGCTATGAGAAGGATCAGGAGTGCAAAGAGGCTTGCCTCTAATCCTCCAAGACGTGAGTGCAGAACTTTGGATGCTTTTGGACGTTGTACTTTCCAAGCTTCCATGCTTTCTGCCAGGATCAGTTCCTATATTTTATATATGGGAATGTTCCTGAAGGAAATCACAGGAGATTTAGAGGTTTTGAGCCCTCTTCTTCCTGAGGATAGAAGGCAGGATTTTCTCACATTGGTCAAACATGCCCAGGATGTTTCTAAATTTGTCAGCCATGCAGCTTTTGACTGTTTTGAGTGCATAAGCAGAACCTCTGCCATTGCCATAGGTGCATGTAGAATTGCCTGGCCCCAGGCATCTGATTTGGAGCTCTGGGTACAAGACAAACTGGGCAATATTCCTTGTACTGGTGAGAACCTGTTTGGCAAAGATTGGCAAGAAAAAGCCAATGAGTTGTATGCTGACAACTCCACCTTGGATAGATTATCCAAGGCCACAGCTGATCCTGCAAGAAAGAAATCTTTCAAAAAACCATTCTTTTCCAAGAAGAAAAGGTTTTATCGTGCTTATTCCCAGCAGGGACACTCTGCAGTTCAACCTGTCCGGAAAAGTCAGCAACCACCCAAACAAAGGAAAGCAAAGACTGCTAAGCCTCAACTGTCTCAGCAGTCTCAGCCTCCACAAGGCCTTTGTCTTTCATCTAGAGAACTTAGCCTTCCTGGCTCTCAATGGACCAGAGCCTTCCACCATTCCAGGAAGGTTGTGTCACTTTGCCCCCAGATGGGGGCAGATTACAGCAGAGTATTGGACACTCTCCATCATAAGAGAGAGGTACAAGCTCCATTTTTCGAGCATGCCCCCTCCCACAATGGTAAGACAGTTCAATTTTCAGACCTCTCTTATCAACCTATTATGTCAAGAGGTCACTATGCTTCTTGCCCAAGGGGCAATAGAAGAAGTACCCATTCCTCAACAGGGTACAGGGTTTTACTCCCCCTATTTCCTTATCCCAGAGAAAACAGGAGGACACAGACCTATTTTAGACCTCAGAGAATTGAACAAATTCCTGTTCAAGGAGAAATTCAAGATGGTTTCTCTAGGAACTCTGCTGCCATACCTTCAGAGTCAGGATTGGCTATGTTCTCTAGATCTCAAGGATGCGTACACTCATGTTCTCATCCATCCATCTCACAGAAAGTTCCTTCGGTTCCTTTTTCAGGGAAAGCACTACCAATACAGGGTGCTTCCTTTTGGCCTGGCCTCTGCACCAAGGATGTTTACGAAATGCATGGCTGTGGTAGCAGCATTTCTTCGCACTCTAGGAATATTCGTCTTCCCTTACTTAGACGATTGGCTCATTCGAGCCCCATCAGAGTCAGAGGCCAGGATTTCTCTGTCTTGCACAATGCATATCCTTCAATATTTGGGTCTAGTCATAAATGTCCCAAAGTCCAGTCTAACTCCCACTCAGTCTTTAGAGTTCATAGGAGCTTGTCTGGATACAAGGAAAGCAAGGGCCTATCTTCCTCAGACCTGTTGCCTTCGCATGGTGCAGTTAGCTTCTCAAGCAGTGCTAAAGCCTCATCTCACTGCTCAGGAGATGGTACAGCTGCTAGGCCACATGGCATCTATCGTGCATGTGGTTTCCTATGCTCGCCTCCATATGAGAGCAGCCCAGTGGACTTTATCCACTCAATGGACCCAAGCTTCAGGGTGCCTGTCAGACAAAATAGCAAACACAAATCGCCTTATTTTGTCCCTCCAATGGTGGCAGTCCACTCAAAACCTGTTGCTGGGGTCCCCGTTTCAACAACCTTTATCCCAGGCAACTCTCACAACAGATGCTTCTCCAATGGGTTGGGGAGCTCATCTACAAGACCTCTCAACCCAAGGCACTTGGACTCCACAGGAGACTCATCTACAAATCAATCTCTTAGAGCTCAGAGCAATCTTCCTTGCTCTTTGAGTGTTCCACACCCTACTCAGCTGCAAGACAGTCCTTATTCACACGGACAACCAAGTAGCCATGTTCTACTTGAACAAGCAGGGAGGAACAGGCTCTCTGTTGCTTTGCAATGAAGCTTTGTGACTATGGGCCCTCGCCAGAGAGCATCAGATTCTTCTCCAGGACCAAGCAGGAAGTCAGTCCTCACTTATGGGTCAAGTTCTGCTTCCACACGAATGGTCTGTACATGTAGACCAGGTGACCAAGATATTTCAAAGTTGGAGAACCCCGGACATAGACCTCTTTGCAAGTCCGTTGAATGCCAAACTTCCCCGGTTCTGTTCCAGAATCCCGACTCAGGGCTCTCAGGCCAAGGATGCTTTCCTCCTTCACTGGGGCCAAGACTTCCTTTATGCCTTTCCACCCATTCCCCTAATTCCCAGGACCCTATTCAAGCTTCAGAGAGACAGAGGCCGTATGATTCTCATAGCTCCACATTGGCCTCGTCAAGTTTGGTACCCTCTGCTTCTACATCTCTCTCAAGCTCCCCTCCCTGGAGTTAGGATCTGCTCCAGATCTCCTATCTCAGGAGAACGGAATGTTATGGCATCACAATCCCCAGTCTCTGCATCTCAGGGCTTGGTTGCTGAAGGCCTAGATCTCCATGATGTTAACCTCCCTCAGCAGGTAAAGGATATCCTTTATGCTTCCAGGAAGCCTTCCACAAGATGCTCTTATGCTTTCAAGTGGAAATGTTTTACCATATGGTGTTCGCAGAAGGGTCTTAACCCCCTTGTGGTACCTCTGGAATCATTACTGGAGTATCTCCTTCATTTATCCAATGCAGGACTTAAGACTAACTCAGTGAGAGTCCATTTGAGTGCTATTGCAGCTTCCTTCAAGCCTCTAAATGGACAACCTATTTCCTCCCATCCTCTTATAGCAAGATTTATGAGAGGCCTTCTGCTAACTAAGCCTCCCATTAGGCCATCACCTGTGGCATGGGACTTAAACTTGGTTCTTGGTCAGCTCATGAAGCCACCTTTTGAACCCTTAGCTATTACCTCCTTGAAATTCCTTTCTTGGAAGGTTATCTTTCTCATTGCAATCACATCGGCACGTCGCATCAGTGAGTTGCACGCACTAGTGGCTGATCCACCTTATACAAGGTTCCATCATGACAAGGTAGTGCTTAGGACTCATCCACACTTTATGCCAAAGGTGGTCTCGCCTTTTCAGCTAAACCAAGCGGTCTACCTACCAGTGTTCTTTCCAAGGCCTCATGCATCAAATGCAGAAAGGAATCTTCATTCTTTGGACGGTAAAAGAGCTTTAGCCTTTTACTTACAAAGAACACAGCAACATAGAAAGTCCTCTCAACTCTTTGTTGCTTTTGATCCTTCTCATTTGGGACTTCCAGTCTCCAAGAGAACACTGTCTAACTGGATTGCTCAGTGTATTTCCTTTGCCTATCAGGGTAGGAATCTTCCTCTGGAGGGCCAAGTCACAGCTCACAATGTGAGAGCCATGGCAGCTTCAATGGCTCATCTACACTCTGTGTCTATCGACGACATCTGTTGAGCAGCCACCTGGGCCTCTGTTCATACCTTCACAGCCCATTACTGCTTGGACAAGGACTCCCGCCGGGATGCCTTGTTTGGTCAGGCTGTTCTCCAACACCTGTTCCATACCTAATCAACTCCTACCCACCATCCCTGGTAGGATGCCAGAGATCCATGGGGGGAAGTGGAGCCATTTCTCAGGGACACACAACTTCTGGGGTTTCTCCCTGGCATCTAAAGCTACGGAGTCCCCATATGTGAGGACTACATTCCTGCTTGTTCCTGGAGATAGCATAGTTACTCACCTGTAACAGGTTATCTCCGGGAACAGCAGGAATTTAGTCTTCACAACCCACCCACCTCCCCTAGGAGTTGTATCTCTTTCTCTTTCCCTCTCTCTCTCTTTGTCTCAGCTTTAAACTCAACTGGAGAGAGGCAGTAGGGAAAGGCGGGAAGGCAGCATGCAGGCGCTGTGGGATGCTCCCAAAAGCTTTCTAATTGGATGCTGGGGAGCGTTCCCGCGCAGGCTCCGTCGGTACCGACGATACCCATATGTGAAGACTAAATTCCTGCTGTTTCCGGAGATCACCTGTTACAGGTGAGTAACTATGCTTTACAGCAACAGGATAAAATCAAAATAAACTTAACTAACTAATTTATCAACATAAAAGGGGTGTCCTACATGGAGCGATGGGTTCACCCCTAAAGCAAAGACATGGGGAGGGGTGGCCTGCACAGAACAGCAGATGCACCTACTCTTGCCGTCTTACTGGGCAGACTAGATGGACTGTACTGGTCTTTATCTGCTGTCATTTACTATGTTACACTCACTAAAAGAAAGAAACACTAGATATGATAAATTCCTCTCAGTATTTAATAAACATTTGGACAAAATTATATGAAGGAGATTAAGGATAAGAAATTATTTAAGTTCAAGAGGGATGAGGATGTTTACAAATTTGGGTATGTTTACCCATGGAATAAGAAGAATGGATTTCCCAATGAAAATTATTATAGGAATAGAAGTAACACTAGGAAGAAATAAATATCTGATAAGGATGACAATGTGGACCCAGAGGCTGCCCCTGCTAAAAAAAAAAAAAAAAAAGCTTGGTGAACAAGTTGACCCTTCTGCATCTCTCTTTAGCTCTGGGAAACAACGGTCTGAACAGGATTTTTCAATGGACAAACTTTGGAAGGAGGGAGGCAAGGACCCCCTGAGGAGCATACCCAGGGAATCTGACCATTCCAATAATTCAGAGCCATACAAACAGGATTTTCAATTCCGCTATCTCAGTCGTGGCAGGGAGGGAGAAGTTGGAATCAAGCGACCCGACTGGTCTCATACAAGGATTGAATGGAAATGTACTCAATCTTTCTAATATCACTTTAACGCCTACTCAAATAGAGGTTTTGAATATGGGCCTATCCTTTGTGCCTACCACCCAATATGACCCCTTTAAAACTAGAATTGATCTTTATAAGTTTGTAAGGAAATTAAAAATTAGAGAGTTCAGGGGCGGAGCTAGCCGTGGAGCAAGATGGAAGCCTAGTGCCTCTGCTCTCAAAGAACCCTGTCTGAATTTACTGCCAAACTTGGAATAGTGTGTTGGTTCGTACTCTCACTTGCAAGATTTGTTTGGGAGTATGTCTGTATCGAAACCGGTGAGGCTGGATTTTCAAGGAAACACGACAGCGGGAGTAAAACACTATAATCCGGAGCCACCTTCACTGCAAAAAATGGCGTCCTCCCAAGAACAGCCTGAAGGCCTCACGGAGCTATTAACCAAGGTTGGGGCGGTGAAGGAGTTACTGGTGCAGAATGGTACCATGCTGGGCTCTGTGCAAGCGGATATGACAGACCTGAAGCAACAAATGGCCACGTTTTCATTACGTTTGGACAAAACCAAAAACGTCATTGCTGCACATGAAGAAAGACTTCATGGAGTGGAGCAAAGCATGGCTAGAATCAAGCAGCTGGAACGAAGCTTGGAAGAAACGAACAACAGAGCCCGGCGCAATAACGTTCGTATATTGGGTCTGCCGGAGGGTGTGGAGGGCGCAGACCCGGTCAAAGTTTTGAAATCCTGGTTGCCTAAATTGTTGCAATTACAGTTGACTTACCCATTGGAAATCGACCGGGCGCATCGTGTCCCCTCGCACACGCCTACAACAGGGAAATACCCGTGCCCATTCATATTTAGGGTGCTACGTTATCAACAATCTGCTATGATTATGGCTGCAGCCAAAGTCCAATCGCCGATAGCGCATGAAGGGCACAAGCTCATGTTTTTCACAGATTTTTCTAAAGCTACGGTAGACAAAAGGAAACAATTACTGGCATTTCGTCCAAGACTCCAGAAGCTGTAAGCCTGCTATGGTATGTTCTATCCTGCATGAATGCGGATTACTTTGCACAACCAAACACGGTCATTTGAGGACTCAAAGGCCTTGCGGGACTTTATTGAAGATCAAGAAGCTGCACTGATGCATTGACTGGCCTATTTGCTTGCGCACAAATGTTGAACTAATGGCTAATGTCTCTCCAATTAACATATGTTTTAGTTTGGGAGTGTTTCCCTAGCGTGTGGGTTCTGTATAAGGTTGCTGTCTCAATACAACTAAAATATGCCTAGAGCGGTTAGTCGCTTGCCTTGAGTGTTATGAATACTCCTCTCTTTCCTTACAGAAATTCTTTCACTGTGCTTTAGTTAGGCCTGGTGGGGTTTAAATTTTGTTGAGGTATGCCATCTCGTCAGTGATTTGGTTTTGGTTTTTTTGAGATTTGTGGTTATAATGTAAATGGTCTTTTACCGACCATCTCGCTAAAACCGCAAGAAGGGGTTGGTGTGATAGATTTTGTATAGAGTGCCCTACTTAAGGACTTGTGGATGACCAACAGGGAACAATGTAGGTGGTGATGTGGGAAAGTGAAAAGCAACACTCAGAGTCGTTTTTATAACTGCGTATGTTGCCAGCAACTAACAGTTCGATTCAACACATGAGGGTGGTTATGTTGTTACTGACCCTACTGCTTAAACGACAAATGTAATATTTTTCCCCTTTCACAGTATGGTCAGTATTTGGAGTATAGGGCAGTAAGGAACAAATCCAATGATGGGGGGTTCTGGGTTCCTTATCTACAGCTAGACTCACCCATATGACTCTTGGGGTGGTAACCTCTTGCCCACAATGGAAGCTTTTTTCACGTTCTTGGAGGAGAGTCATTCACTATGCCTGGGAAGGAGACTACTGGAGATCTTTGCTGTTGTGCAGATTTGTGCTGAGTGTAATTGATCACAGACCAAGGAGACTTAAATGTTCTTGTACCTGGGTAAATGGGGGACAAACTTAAATTCATTTCACTGAACGTAAAGGGTGTTAACAGTGCAATCAAGCGCACAAAAATTCTTACGTATTGCCAAAAAGAGAAGGCAGACGTAATTTATTTACAAGAAACGCATTTGAATATTACTGAATCACAGAAGTTAAGGAATGGGAAGTTTCTTATGACGGCCTTTTCTCCTGCCTTAAAAAAAGAAACTGAGTGGCCATTTTGATTCTTAGGTCACTAAAACCAACGATTTTCTGTGTAAACTCGGATTCAGAAGGAAGATGGGTCAAGTTGGAGATGCAGACTGGTCAGTGGACTTTCACATTGCTAAACATATACGCTCCCAATGCTGATGATCCAGGTTTCTTTCAGCACATAGCCCAGGAAGCGGTATCCGCCTCGCATCCGCTAATCTTTGGTGGCGATTTTAATCTTGTACTAGACCACCTGATTGATCAATACCCGTATCGGGTTCGTAGAGCTTCCAGAGCGCATAATGTGCTTCAAGAACTATGTAGAGATAATGGTTTGACATTTGGAGACTCCAGCATCCCTCTGAAAAAGACTATACCTTTTTCTCGGTGCCACATTCCGCACGTTCGCGTATTGATTTTTTCTTGCTAGCCAAATCTTGATGCACACAAGCCCTCACAGCATGACAAGCTGCAAACCAAGTGAGGGCAGGTCTCAGCTGAGATGCCAGACCAAGACAAACCACCCATCTGGGCAGCAGCAGAATGGGATAGTGTTGACGGCGGAGGATCACATTTCTGTGACAACGGCAACAACAACAAACTTAAACTGCGCGGAAGAAAGGCCCGGCAATCTACTTCTGTATCTTGCCATGAAAACCCAATGGATAGTTACAACAAAACAAATTGTGCTGTAGTGCTGGAAGATGAGACCCCCAGGTTGGAAGGCACTCAACTAGCTACTGGGGAAGAGCTAAAGACTTTTCAGAGTAAAGCCAGCATTTATGATGTGGTTGGATCAAAGCCCACGGGAAGTCTGACTGCTGATGTAGCTGCGCATGAAATGAGAGTCAGAAGCTGTAAAGATGTCTTAAACATTGGAACATCGAACGTACGAAGCATGAACCAAGGGAAGTTGGAGGTGGTCAAGAATGAAATGGAACGTGTACAACTTGATCTGTTGGGTGTCAGCGAACTGAAATGGACTGGCATCGGGCACTTTGCATCAGATGATCACATGGTCTACTATGCTGGAAATGAAAGACAAAGAAGAAATGGTGCTGCATTTATAATAAAGAAGAAACTTGCAAGAACTGTAATGAAATACAATGCAGTCAGCGAACGCTTAATCTCTATTCGTCTACGAGGAATGCCTATCAACACAACTATAATTCAAGTATATGCCCCAACAACAGCTGCAGAAGAGAATGAAATTGAAGAGTTCTATGAACAAGTACAAGCTGAAATTGACAGAACATGCAAACAGGATATCCTGATAGTCATGGGTGATTGGAACGCAAAGGTTGGCAACAAAGAAGACAAAGTGGTTGGAAAATATGGACTTGGCAACAGAAATGAAGTTGGAGAAAGACTGATAGAATTCTGCAAGACCAACGATCTATTCATCTCGAACACCTTCCAGCAACACAAGCGGCGACTGTACACATGGACTTCACCCAATGGCTTGTATAAAAATCAAATTGACTACATCTGTGGAAGTCAACGATGGAAAAGCTCTATAACATCAACAAAGACAAAACCTGGAGCTGACTGTGGTACAGATCAACTACTAGTATGCAAACTCAAGCTAAAGCTGAAAAAGAGCAAACCACTCATGAATGCAGCAAAATATGACCTTGAGAATATACCACTGGAATTTAAAGACTGCCTGCAAAATCGATTTGCTGCTTTAGATACAAAAGATAGAGTTCCAGAAGAGTTATGGAATGACATCAAGAAGGTTGTGTTGGAAGAAAGCGAGAAGTCTCTACAAAAGGTAAAAAAGAAAAAATGACCAAAAGGATGACGGAAGAAACTCTGAAAATTGCCCAGAAACGCAGAGAAGCTAAAGCCAGAGGAGAAAGAAAGACAATCACAGAACTCAACAGAGATTTCCAACGTGCAGCAAGACAGGACAAGGAAAAGTACTACAATGACGCATGCAAGGAAATATAAGCAGAAACTATTAGAGGAAGAACAAGATCAGCTTTCCTAAAGCTACGAGAGTTAAAGAAAAAGTTCCAGCCTCGAATTGGAATGTTACAAGATGCTCAAGGTTCTATGTTGAATGATGCTGAGAAGATCAAGAAAAGATGGAAGGAATATACAGAGTTTTTATATGATAAAGATGAAGTGGACCAACAGCCGTTTCATCCTGTACCTTATGATCTGGAACCATTGGTGATGAAAGAAGAAGTTGAAGCAGCATTGAAAAACTTATCAAAGAACAAAGCACCAGGCATTGATTGCATTCCCATAGAAGTATTACAGCAATCTGATGCAGCTGTTACCATACTTACAAGGTTCTGCCAAGAAATATGGAAAACAGCATCATGGCCAACTGACTGGAAAAGATCTGTGTTTATACCAATACTAAAGAAAGGTGATCCAACTGACTGTGGAAATTATCGCACAATCGCTCTGATTCCACATGACAGCAAGATTCTACTGAAGATTATTCAAAAGAGACTACAATCATACCTGGAACAAGAACTACCTAAAGTGCAAGCAGGGTTCAGAAAAGGGCGAGGAACGAGAGACATTATTGCGGATGTGAGATGGATCCTTGAAAAGACTAAAGAATACCTAAAGGATATCTATTTGTGCTTTATCGACTATAGCAAAGCTTTTTGACTTTGTAAACCATGAGAAACTCTGGGCCACATTAAGAAGCATGGGTATACCAGAACATCTGATCGTTCTCTTGCACAATCTGTACATTGATCAAGAAGCAACAGTTCGAATGGAACAAGGAGAAACAAAATGGTTTAAAATAAACAAAGGTGTAAGACAAGGCTGCATACTTTCCCCCTACCTGTTTAATTTATATGCAGAACAAATCATCAGAGAAGCAGGATTGTATGAAGACAACAGAGGTGTGAAGATTGGTGGAAGACTCATCAACAACCTTCGCTATGCTGATGATACCACATTACTGGCGGAAAGTGAAGATTAGATAGAAAAGCACACAATAAAGATAGAAAAGCACACAAATAAATAAGATGATCTGAAACATTTGCTTCTCACAATCAAAGAACATAGTCTCAAAATGGGCCTGCACCTTAATGTAAAGAAGACAAAGATCATGACAACTGGCATAATCAACAGGTTCATCGTCGAAGGAGAAGAAATTGAAATCGTGAAGAACTTTAACCTACTTGGATCAACTATCAATAAAGAAGCAACAAGCAGTCAAGAAATCAGACGACGCATTGCTCTTGGCAGAATGGCTATGAAAGACCTAGATAAGATTCTCAAGAGCAGATGTCTCTCTCCATACAAAGATTCGACTTGTTCAAGCCATGGTATTTTCAGTAACATCATATGGATGTGAAAGCTGGACAGTGAAAAAGACAGACAGGAAGAAAATTGATGCCTTTGAATTATGGGGCTGGAGGCGAATACTGTGTATACCATGGACTGCCCGAAGAACAAACCAGTCTGTACTAGAGGAGATCAAACCTAAGCTTTCTTTAGAAGCTCAGATGACAAGACTTCGACTTTCATACTTTGGACACATCATGCGGAGAGAGATCATTAGAGAAAGACATCATGCTTGGCAAGATAGAAGGTCAACGCAAAAGAGGAAGACCAGCAATGAGATGGATCGATACAATAACAGCAGCTACGGGTACCAGTCTGTCAACAATAAGCTGCCTGACTGAAGACTGAACACAATTTAGGATAGCTATCCGGAGGGTCGCCATGAGTCGACTCTGACTCGACGGCACTTAACAACAACAACCAAATCTTTGGTCTCGGGTGTTGTCCAGTCTAATATACATGCTACTCACATGTCAGTCCACGTGATGATATCGTTTGAACTAGAGATTTCTTCCAATCTTTGCTCACCTGCTCTTTGGTCTTTTGATAAAACTCTTCTATCGGACCCAACAACCCAAACTATGGTTACATGATGCAAGGTTCCACATTAGGAACCACCACACAGGAAAAAGATTTAGGCATCATTGTGGATAACATGTTAAAACCCTCGGCCCAGTGTGCAGTGGCAGCCAAGAGAGCAAATAGAATGCTAGGTATCATAAGGAAAGGAATGGAAAATAAAACAAAAGATATTATAATGCCTCTATACCGTTCCATGGTGAGACCGCACCTTGAATATTGTTTTCTATTCTGGTCGCCGTATCTTAAAAAGGCTATAGCGTTATTAGAAAAGGTTCAGAGAAGAGCCAAAATGGTAAAGGGGATGGAAGGATACTCCTATGAAGAAAGGCTAAAAAGGTTAAGGCTCTTTAACCTGGAAAAGAGACGGCTGAGGGGAGATATGATAGAAGTCTATAAATTAATGAACGGAGTGGAACGGTTAAACGTAGATCGATTGTTTACGTTATCAGAATATAGAAAGACTAGGGGACATGCAATGAAGCTACAGGGTAAACTATTTAAGACTAATAAAAGAAAATATTTTTTCACTCAACGTGTAATCAAACTCTGGAATTTGTTACTGGAGGATGTGGTAAAGGCAGTGTAGCTGGGTTTAAAAAAGGTTTGGATAAGTTCCTGGAGGAAAGGTGGAGGAGTGGAGGAGTGGCCTAGTGGTTGGGGCAAGGTACTTCAGGCCGGAAGGTCGGGGGTTCAAATCCCACTAGAGGACAGAAACCTTGGGCCGGAAGGACTGGGGTTTCTAGTCCCACAGGTGCTCCTTGTGGTCTTGGGCAAGCCACTTAACCCTCCATAGCCCATGTTCCCTGTAAAATAGTTCTCTGTGTGCTGTGCTTTCCTGTCTAATCAATGTGTTTATACCTCAAAAATTTCCTGTCATGATTTGACAATTTCCAATCTGTAATCAAACCGCTGCTGATCGCTGGAAGTAGCGGTATACAAATGTATCAAGGTCCATCAAGGTCCAAACACTGGCAAACCACTACGCGACCAAACTGATGGCCCCTGGTCCTCCACCCCCCCCCCCCCCCACCAACACCACAAATCAGAAGTGAGAACAACACAACGCAAAACCAGTTATGGGAGCACTTCCACAAAATAGGAACCAAGCAAATCACAGCCATTGTCACAAGCCTGAAAAGCACCACCTCCCCACTAGATCCCTGTCCTGCATCCTGGATCAAGGCAGTGAAACAAGACATAGCACCTCACATAGCACACATAGTTAACCTATCCCTACAACAAGGAATCATGCCCTCAGAACTAAAGAAATCAGTCATTAGACCGATCCTAAAAAACACTACACTCAACGGAGAAGACCCAGCCTCCTACCGTCCCATATCAAGTATCTCATTCCTGGCAAAGATCATAGAAAAAACGGTCCTTCTACAACTCCAAGACCATCTGACTGACAGTGCTCCTCTTGATGACCAGCAATATGGCTTCAGGTAACATCATGGAGTTGAAACCCTGTTACTAGTTCTACTTAACAACCTCCTAAAGGGCCTTGAAAACAAAAAGAAAATGTACATTCTTGTATTCATTGACATCTCAGCTGCCTTTGATACAGTTAATCATGGGACCCTCATAAATAGGATAAAATCAATAGGAATAACAGGAACCCCACTAAAATGGTTCTCATCCTACATCTCAAATCGAACACAACAGGTTCAATTCAACGGAGAAAAAGCAGAATCTTTCTCACAGACACAGGGAATCCCCCAAGGCTCTGCTCTCTCAGCACTTCTGTTTAACATATATATGCAGCCACTATGCAAAATTTTCTCACGGCACGAAATTAATTACCACATCTATGCCGATGATGATATGCTATACACACAACTAGACACTAAAAACCCAGACTACAACCCACTGGAGACATGTATCGGAGAGATGCAAGACTGGTTACAACAAAGTAGTATGTCAATTAATCACAAAAAAACCGAAGTAATGTATATCTCCAAAGAACCGAATTTTGACCCTCCCACATCAATAACACTATGTAACAACACTTACCAAACAAAAAAAGAAATAAAGTATCTAGGAGTCACATTTGACTGTGACCTAAAGATGGAAAAACACCTCCGAAAGACCAACAGAGCAGTTTTCCACAAGCTTAGAGTGCTCCAACCCATTCGGAATATTATTGATCCCCAAGACTTCAGAACAGTGGCCCAAGCACTCATCATGCCACATTTTGACTACTGCAACGCCATCCTACAAGGTTTACCTAAAAAAACCCTAAACATATTACAAATGGCACAAAATGTAGCTGCCAGGGTCATAATGAAGAAAAATCTAAGTGACCACATCACACCAGTACTAATTCAATTACACTGGCTACCCATAACAGCTCGCACAAAATACAAAATACTAACAACCACCTTCAAACTCATCCACAACTTAGCACCTTCCTTCCTCAACAACCTAGTAAGATTGCAACCTCCTACCCGAAACAGAAGAACCCACAATTCCAACATCCTTCACACTCCAACAGATATAAGATCTGCCAAAGCTAACACCAGCCACAGGGCTTTCTCATATGCGGCGCCAACACTGTGGAACCAACTCCCACCAGAACTACGAGCTAGCAATGACCTTCTAGACTTCAGAAAGAAACTCAAAACGCACATTTTCCAATCACATTTCAACCTGAACTAAACCCACAGATGGAGCAGCCCCTGACCACTGTGTCCAAGAAGATTATCCTGTATATATGTATTTATGTATATATGTAAATGACCTCCCCCATAGCTAAGAAGTGTTAACTCTGTATGATGTGCTTTTCTGACAATCTGTATGTAAACAAAATTTGTACCTGCCTTGATTCGGCAGTTTCACAATAGTAATCCTACCCGCTTCTGATCGCTGGAAGGAGCGGGCTACAAATGCTTGCTAAATAAAAATAAATAAAAAATACTAAATAAATAAATAAAGGTCCATAAACCATTATTAAGAAGGGACCCAGGATATCAATTCTTGACCCAGTATAAGCATTGCGGAACCTGTGTCTTTTGGGGAAACTGCTAGGTACGTATGACCTAGATTGGCCACTGTTGGAAACAGGATACTGGGCTTGATGGACCTTGGTCTGACCCAGTATGGCATATCTTATGTTCTTATGTTCTTATGACCCTCTGTTTGTGATATTATACGCACCGTGATAAATGAATACTTCCAATTTAATGATCCTTCGGCAGCATCGGCTTTGGCATGGTAGGAGGCCTTTAAGGCTTCACTTAGGGCAGCCACTACTAGCTATGCCATAAAGTCTGCTAGACAGCGGAAAGCAGAAATGATTAGACTGAATCAAATCAGAGCGGGCGAACGCCGCCTTGTCAGTCGTAAAGGTCCCTGTATACTACTTAGACTACAGCGACTAAGGTTTCAATACAATTCTCTCCTAACTACTGAAGCAACTATAACCTTGCAGGCCCAGGCGGGCAGGTTTTACACTGAAACAAATAGGACAGGGAGATTACTTGCTCAATCCCTGAAAGGTAGGAAAAATGCAACTAAAATTGCAGTGATAGTCAATGATGTTTCTCAACGCATAGTGACGCGGGACGAAGACATCGCGAAATGCTTTCGACGTTTTTACTCCAATCTATATTCATCTGAGGTTCAGATGGATGCGGGTATATTTGCAAAACTATTCCATAAGCTGGACCATCCTATTCTTCCTGAGGAAGAGCTCTCTCAGAGGCCCCGATAACCTGCAAGGAGATCCACCAAGTTATTAAGTCATTAGTACTGGGTAAGGCTGTGGGCCCAAACAGAATCCCCCAAGAATTCTACAAAGCTTTTACGGATGACCTCTTTCCTTTTCTAATGATATACTATGACTTATTGGGATCGCAATCTCCAAAAGTTGGAGATTTTATTTATTTATTTAGACAGATTTGTATGCCACCTTATCCTTCAATCAAGGTGGTCACGTCACATTACAATTGGAGGGTTACATTTAACATTAGGATACGTGTAAACATTTAGACGGTACAGTTACTTATCAGCATTTAGATAGTACAATTGAAGGTAACATTTAACATGAGGGTATTTAATAACGTGATTTGATAAACTTGTGTGTATGGATAGGATGGGTGTGTGCTTAGTTGGCGGCGGAAGTAGTATTTCAGTATGGGTATGGGATGTTGCCTGGATGCTCATATGTTTCTGTAAATAAAAATGTTTTGAGGTCTCTGCGGAAGTCTGTGAGGTCATCTAATGCCCTCAGGCTCGTTGGGAGGGAGTTCCAGAGTGTGGATGCCAGTAGTGATGGTGCTCTTTTTGAAGTTGTTTGTTTGGTTTTGTGATAGCCTGCAGGTGTGCCGATCATGCTGTCATTATTGGTTCTTCTTGGTCTGTTGGTGATATCCCTTGTTATAACGTTTTAGAGTATGTCTGATGAGAGATGGTGAATGACTTTGAAGATGATCATGATTGTTTTGTATTTAGCTCTTGCTACCATTGGGAGCCAGTGCAGTTGTTGTAGGATGGAAGTGATGTGCTCGGTCCTTGGTGTGTCTGTAATGATACGTGCTGTGGTGTTTTGTACCATCTGTAGTGGGTGGAGTGTCTGCTGAGGAAGGCCTTGATATACTGAGTTTCCATAATCAAGCAGTGGTGTAATGAGTGCTTGGCACACTGTGCGGAAGTGGTCCTGACGGAGCATTGGTTTGATTTGTCTGATTGTTTTCAATCATTGATAGGCCTTGTTTGCGTTTTTGGTGCTGTGGGATTTCAGGTTCAAAGCTCTCTCTAGTGTGACGCCCAGATTCTTAACTACTTCTTTGACTACTATGTGTTTGTCTAGGATGCTGATAGTTTGTAGAGGTATGAAGGTGGGGTTCCTGGTGATGAACATTGCCTCAGTTTTATCGTAGTTGACCGTTAAGTTGTTGGCTATGAGCCAGTCATTTATGTCTTCGAGGCATTTGGTTATTGTTGTGGTGTTTAGTGCTTACAGGTTGATTGGAGCGTACACCATGATGTCGTCAGCATAAATGTGATAGTGAAGTTTGTGGTGATTGATGATGTTGCATATGGGCTGTATGTAGATGTTAAAGAGCATTGATGATAGAGCTGAGCCCTGAGGTATTCACTGCGTGATGGGGAATTGTAGTGATTTCTTTTGGTCGCATTTGACTTGTTGCGTTTGCCCTTCCAAGTATGATGTAAACCACTTCAGGGTGTTCTTGCATAGTCCTATCTGTTGTAAGCGTTGCAATAGCTTGGTGTGGGACACTGTGTCGAAGGCCGCTGAGATGTCCCTGAACACTAGCAGGAAGCCGGTTTTTATGTTATCTATGCCTCTTAGGAGATTGTCAAAGAGGGAGGGCTTAAATCCATGCTGATGTATGTCCAGTGGGGCATTTATATCAATATGGTCCTGAAGTTGCCTTTGCACTGTCTTTTCCAAGATTTAGCAAGGAATGGCAGGCTGGAGATGGAACGGTATGATTTTGGTTCGGAGGGGCTCAGATTGCTACTTTTAAGTATTGGTCGTATCTTTGCATGCTTTAGGGGTTGCAGCATGTATCCTTGTTGGAGTGAATCTTTGATAATTTTTTGAATGTGATGAGAGAGTTGGCTTTTTGTAGCTTTGAGCCGTGTCACTGAGCCATGGGTCTGACGGTGAAGTTGTTGTGTTTAGTCCAGATATAATGTCTTTTACTTGCTGCTTTGTTGGTATGTTGAAGCTCTCCCATGTTTGATATTGCTTTTTTCTAGTGTGATCGTTTGTGGTGTAGTAGAGCATGTTTGGTGTTTTTTGACTTCATGTAGTCTGCATATTCTTGTGGGTCAAGATGATGGGTGCTTTGTTGCGTGTCATCCTTGGTGAGCTTTTGGACAATGCTAAAGAGTTCTCTTGGTCTATTAGTAGATTTCATGATTAGGTTGGTATGGTGTTGCTGTTTACGCTCATTTATTAGATTGTTGTATTCCCATTGTTTGCCTCTGTATTGGGTTAGGAGGTTGTGTGATTTGTTCCATCTCCATTTTCTTTCCAGTCTTCTGAGTGTGCGTTTTGCAACTCTGATTTCATATGAATACCATGGGGTGTTGGATCTCTTGCGTGTTTGTGGTTCTTTGATGGCTGTGACAGATGCTGCGTTGGATATTATTGTGTTCCATTCTTCTGTGTTAAGGTCAAAGGTGTCGTGTTCCTGTTGAAGTTGTGGAGTGATTTCGTTTATGAATGAGTCTCTGTTAAATGTTTTGAACCGTCTAGTTCTTTCATCTTCTTTGCGTTGGGCGGGGTTGTTCAGGGTCATGGTGAATTCAATCACATGGTGGTCTGACCAAGGGACTGGTGTGATTGTTGGTTTTGTGGTCTTGTTCTGTTCCACTAATTGCATTGGCATGAAGATCATGTCCAGAGTTGTACCATACTGGTGCATTGGGGTGTTAATTGTCTGGCAGTGTTTTAATGACTCAATGGCTTTTAAGAATGTTGCGGTTTCTCTGGTGGGTGCGGATGTTAGGTTGTACTCTCCTAGTGCAATGAGAGGTTTGTGTCTTCTGTTATGTGCGCATATCGTTTTGATTACTGTGGATAGGTGTTCAGTTGTGGTTCCAGATGGTCTGTATGTGAGGGAGATACTTAGGTACTTGTTGGCTATAGTGAGTGTGTTAGATTCGATTGTGTTAGTGGTGGCAATTGTTTTGAATCTGTATTCTTTTCTGGTAAGTATTAATACTCCTCCTCCTCTCTTTTGTGCTCTGATGCAGTTAAATGCCGAGTATCCTGTTGGGGTTGCTTGATTAATATGACCTGGTCTCAGTCGTCTAGCCAGGTCTCGGTGATGCATATTATATCCAGCTTCTTGTCATGAATGAGGTCAAGGATAGTATTTGGTTTGTTCCTGATAGATCTGGCGTTAAGAAGAGCGCACCTGATGTTTGTTATGAATGAATTCTTTGCTTTCGTCTTTACTGAGAAAGATGTAGGGACGTTACCCATGACTGAAGTGATATTTAAAGGTGTGGAAGAATTAAAGGAAATATCGATACATCGGGAAGATGTATTACAACTATTAGATAAAATGAAGAGTAGCAAATCACCTGGGCCGGATGGTATACATCCAAGGGTTTTGAAAGAACTGAAATATGAGATTGCAGACCTGCTATTAGTAGTCTGTGAACTTTCATTAAAATCATCTGTAATACCTGAAGATTGGAGGATCGCCAATATAGCGCCAATTAACGCCAAGGTTTCCAGGAGTGATCTGGGAAACTACAGACCGGTGAGCCTGACGTCAGTACTGGGAAAAATGGTAGAAACCATCATAAAGAACAAAATTACTCAGCATGTAGATAGTCATGGCCTAATGGGAGACAGCCAACATGGCTTTAGACAAGAAAGATCTTGTCTTACTAATCTGTTATGTTTTTTTGAAGGTGTGAATAAACAGGTGGACAAAGGTGAGTCTGTTGATATAGTGTATCTGGACTTTCAGAAAGCCTTTGACAAGGTCCCTCATCAGAGACTTTTGGCAAAACTAAAGAGTCATGGGATAGGCAGCAGTGTACTATTGTGGATCAGCAACTGGTTAAAAGCTAGAAAGCAGAAGGTAGGGCTAAATGGCCAATTTTCCCAATGGAGAAAGGTGAATAGTGGTGTACCCCAGGGATCTGTGCTGGGTCCGCTGCTTTTTGACATATTCATAAATGACCTGGAAAAGGGAATATCGAGTGAGGTTATCAAATTTGCAGATGACACAAAACTATTTAAAGTTGTTAAAACCCAAGAGGATTGTGGAAAATTGCAAGAAGATCTTGATAAATTGGAAGACTTGGCATCAAAATGGCAGATGAAATTTAATGTGGACAAGTGCAAAGTTATGCACCTAGGGAAGAACAACCCAAACTATGGTTACACGATGCAAGGTTCCACATTAGGAACCACCACCCAGGAAAAAGATTTAGGCGTCATTGTGGATAACATGTTAAAACTCTCGGCCCAGTGTGCAGCGGCGGCCAAGAGAGCAAATAGAATGCTAGGTATCATAAGGAAAGGAATGGAAAATAAAACAAAAGATATATATCGTTCCATGGTGAGACCGCACCTTGAATATTGTGTGCAATTCTGGTCGCTGTATCTTAAAAAGGATATAGCGTTATTAGAAAAGGTACAGAGAAGAGCCACCAAAATGGTAAAGGGGATGGAAGGATACTCCTATGAAGAAAGGCTAAAAAGGTTATGGCTCTTTAACCTGGAAAAGAGACGGCTGAGGGGAGATATGATAGAAGTCTATAAATTAATGAACGGAGTGGAACTGGTAAACATAGATCAATTGTTTACATTATCAGAATATAGAAAGACTAGGGGACATGCAATGAAGCTACGGGGTAAACTATTTAAGACTAATAAAAGAAAATATTTTTTCACCCAATATATAATCAAACTTTGGTATTTGTTACCGGAGGATGTAGTAAAGGCTGTTAGTGTAGCTGGGTTTAAAAAAGGTTTGGAAAGTTCCTGGGGAAAGGTTCATAAACCATTATTAAGAAGGGACCCAGGATATCAGTGCTTGACCCAGTACAAGCATTGTGGAGCCTGTGTCTTTTGGGGAAACTGCTAGGTACGTATGACCTAGATTGGCCACTGTTGGAAACGGGATACTAGGCTTGATGGACCTTAGTCTGACCCAATATGGCATATCTTATGTTCTTATGATTGGGTTTGTGTGTTCGTTACTTGTGTGGTGTGTGGGTGTATTACGTGTGGCATTGTATGGTTTGTGGGCTGTATGCTTTGGTGGTTGGCGTTCTTTGGATAGGTGTGATGCTGATGTGTATCTGGGTTGGGTAGTATGTAGGTTAATTAAGGGGATTTGCTCATTGAGTCTGGTGCTGTGTGTGGAGGGTGCGTACATATGGAGGAGTGTGAGGTAGGCCATGAGGCAGTGGGTAGTGGAGTGTATTTTGTAATTTGTATTTTACTGACCTGGGATTAGGTTTGTTTTACTGACCTGGGTTCAATTTGAGTTGTGTCCTATAGGTGTAGTTCTGCATTGGTAGTGGTGTCTACGTTTTGTGTTGTGTTACTTGTGGTTGGTTAGCAGTCTAGCTATAAGGTAGTAGTGGAGTTAATAGAGTTAATAGACTATGCAGCGTGAGTTGTTTTACAATGCAAACAGTGGGTGGCAAGTTCTATGCAATTAATCTACAAGCAATGGATTGTCCAGGCAAGGTAGCAGAATTAGCTTGCAAGCAATGGATTGTCTAGGCAAGGTAGAAGAATAATCTACAAGCAATGGGATGTCCAGGCAAGGAAGCAGGATTAATTTACAGGCAATGGATTGTCCAAGTGATGTAGCAGGCAGCAATGTTGCAGGCGGCAGAGGCAATGTGTGTGGAAGGGGGCCCGGGACACTGATCATAGGCCGCTACTTGGTCCGTGCCTAAGGGCCACGCCAAAGGGCCCTCTGGCAAGGCCCTCAGGCGCGGTCACGCCCAATGGTGCTGGTTTTGTGTGGCTGCTGGCCGAAAGCTCTTCAGCTCCACCCTGCAACGGTGGTAGTGTTGGAAAAGCCGGGTAGGGACTCTCAAAAAGTTGAGAATTATCGTCCTATTTCATTATTAAATGTAGACTACAAGATATACGCTGCAGTTCTGGCGGCGCAACTGGCAAAAGTAGTCCCTTATCTGATTCATCCAGATCAGTGTGGGTTTATCAAAGGTTGCTCCACCACGGATAATGCTAGACTGTTGTGCCATGTGTTAACGGAGGCTGGCAAAAAAGAGGATCCTCTGATAGGGATGTCGCTAGACGCTGTAAAGGCATTTGATAGGTTGGATTGGCCTTTCCTCCTGGCTACACTTGAATGGTTTTTGGTTTGGGGAAAACTTTATAAAAGCGGTCAAGTTGATGTATGCTGCGCCAAAGGTAGCCATTGCTGTAAACAGCACTGTATCTGTGTTTTTTATTATTTATTTTATTTATTACATTCTCTTATATACCGCGCTATTCTGCATCAGTGCGGTTTACATCGAACAAACTGAAATTACATTGAACAGGGCATTATAACTTGGAGATAACTATTTTACAGGGAACATGGGCTATGGAGGGTTTAAGTGGCTTGCCCAAGACCACAAGGAGCACCTGTGGGACTAGAAACCCCAGTCCTTCCGGCCCAAGGTTGCTGTCCTCTAGTGGGATTTGAACCCCCGACCTTCCGGCCTGAAGTACCTTGCCCCAACCACTAGGCCACTCCTCCACTCCACTCCACTCCACTTGAGCGTGGCACCCGGCAGGGTTGCCCACTGTCTCCCTTACTTTTTAATCTTGCCCTAGAACCATTAGCTCTTCTTATTCTGAATAATCCGGACATTCATGGGATCCAAGTGTCAGACCTCGAGATAAAACTATCAGCCTGCGCTGACGACTTGCTTTTATTTGTCACACCCGCTTCTGTTCCGAAGGTATTTGAACTGATTGATCTCTACTCTCAAATTTCTGGATATAAAATAAATTGGGCTAAGTCTCTTGCTTTTCCCCTAAACTGTCTCACACACAAAGCCGCAGTCGACTTTCATCCTCTTTGTTGGGAGCCTAATGGGATTAAATACTTCGGAGTACGCTACATGACAACAATTGTAGGCACGAAACAGTACAATGAGGGGAACTTGCTGTCAGTTGTTCGAAACATGACAGAAAAATGGTCACCCCTAAAATTGACATGGTGGGGCAGGTTAGAAACGATTAAGATGACCATTGTACCTAAGGTAAATTATATCTTATCTATGCTTCCCTTCTTATTGTCTGACTATTTCTACAAAAAGCTGGAGCGTATCCTAACTCAATATCTTTGGAAGTCAAAGCCCCCTAGAATCGCTTTATGGAAACTAAAACGGAGTAGAGAAGCAGGGGGGTGGTGCAATTTCCTGACTTCCGCTGGTACCATTATGTTTTTCTCTTAAGACCTGCTATACTATGGGTGGAAGGTAAGGAACTAAATCATCGCCCGAGTTGGTGGGAGATAGAAAATCGGTTGGTAGCTCCCATACCGATGGAATTGCTGCCTGAAATGTCCTTGCTTGATGTAGACTGTGCCTCCTTTATAATTAGCAAAAGAATCCAAAAAAGATAAACCTACTGGAATCAACCTAAACAACCCAAAAGTCCAAAAGATTCCAGACAACAAATACCCCCACAAAAACACAAATCGAATGTGCACAATTTCTTTTGTCGGAGCACGCCAACACAGTGTCGGGTGAACAGTCCAGGCACCACTGTGGCAACTCCTTTTTATTAAATGTATATAAGTGAATAAAAATTCAAAGTCCAAAACTTAGCTTTTGTAAAGTGCCATTCAATGCAGCAGAAACATGCCAGTAATCCCAAAATTGACCAAAATTGACTTCCCTCAATCTCAGCCATGCTCCAGGACGGTACCGGCGTCGATCGGTTCCGATACCCCGGCATCGGCATCGAGGTGGACCACCTTACCCTTTGCAAGAGGTGCTCATCGGGTATCCTCGGTACCGTCGGTATCGATCGATGTAACCCAGTCTGCCTTAGTGGTATCGGCTTCGCCGATACTGCCATCGGCGTCGGTACCTTCGCAACATGCATCGATAGTATCGCTTAATTCGATGCCGAGTCCTGAACCGATATCTAGTCTCGAGGACTGCGTACCGACTCCTGTCGTTTCCAGATAGGCAGTTCCGAAGATCATAGCCATAACTCCCTCATGATCTCGGTACCACTGCAGCAGTTCCCGATGGCTACTTCATCTGCTAATCCTGTATCAGTATCGATGCCTATTCTTGCACCGATACCTACTTTGGAACCGATACCTGGCATTGGTGCAGTACCCAGTACCTCCTCTGGTGCTCAGGCTCTTTCTTTAGCCTTACCAGGGATGGTTCCCATAGGAGATTAGTCTTTTCAGGCTTTTCTCCGGGATATGGCAACCTTTCTTAATATTTCTATCACTGGTTGTGATCCTACTCATGGCTCACCGGCACAAATAGAAAATATAAAGTTTCCTTTACATCCTGCTCTGCAGGATCTCCTTCTCAGGGTCTGGAAATCGCCCTTACGACTTCCTCCAGTCTCTACAGACATTGAGGTTCGGTACCGGGTGCAACCCTCTCCAGGGTTCCAAAAGCCTCAACTTTCTCATCGTTCCCTTGTAGTGGAATCGGCACTGAGGAAAGTTAAGAGCAAGAAGAAGCATTCTTCTTATCCGCCGGGTCGTTCTTCAAGAACACTCAATGCTTTTGGTTGTCAAGCCTTCCAAAACTCTATGCTGGCCTCCAGAGTTCTTTCATATATTTTTCATATGAGTCTAACACTCCAGGAAGTCACAGAGAAATTGTCTCTTTTGACCCCTTTTTTCCCAGAGCCCAAGGCTACGGATTATTCCTTGCTCATCAATCACAGCCGGAATATATCTTGGTTCCTATCTCGTGCTTCTATAGACTCTTTTGAGTCCATTAGCAGATCCTCTGCTATTGCCATTGCAGCACGTCGCAGAGCCTGGCTTGAAGCTTCAGACTTGAGCAGATGGGCACAAACTATACTGGCTCATTCTCCTTGTACAGGAGAAGGTCTCTTCAATAAGGAGGCTTTACGTCAGGTTGCTCAATGCTCCACTGACTCTCCTTCCAGTAAAAACCATTCTAAGCCACCTCCTTCTTCAAAGAGTAGGAAATGTCCTACCAAACCTTCTTTCCCTAAGAAAAGAAAGTTTTTCATCTCCTGCCCATCATTCGGCTGTACCTAAACAGGGGACGCCTCAGCCTAGTCTGAAGTCCTCCAGTTCTGGCCAGTCTCAGCATTCCCAGCAACCATAGGGGCCGGGAATTGTAACTTACACTTCACTTCTACATTTTAGAAGTTTATTCACTGTGCTTTTCTTTTCAGTGTACTAACCTGACGGAAAAAAAAAAAAACTTTTGGTTCTGGGACAACACACTTCTCCTCTTCTTACTCTCTAGAAGAGCAGTTGCAACTATCCCCTGATAGTTTCTATCCCAACTGGACATTTTTTCCTTCAGTTGACTTACCCTATGGGTACGTCACCCTCCAATCTCTTGAGGGTTACCATACTGAACAGCTTCTCTGCCAAGCTCGTTCCCCAGACAGGGAGAAGAGATATCTCCTCTCTTGTCTGTTTTTCTTTATTCAGCACAGGACAATCTCTCTGCTGTTTCCGTCAGCAGCTCTGCCTGCAGGAGTTACAGTACTTCTATTACTGGAACTTTTTCCAAGTTCCAGCCCCTTGTTCAAAATTTTGTCTAGCCTCAGTAGTGATTCCAAACTATCTTGGATCCTCCTACTCGTTTAGGTTTTCTCATATTATTCTAACCATCTCCTCTCCTAGGATATGGCAACACACCTAACTTCAGTCAGTTTATCTCATAACTCTCCTGCACAATGCTCTCTGCAGTCTTCAGAGAAGCTTTCTACTATGAGGGCCTTGCTATAGAGCATTGACCTTGTCTCTGAAGTTTCTCTATTAGTAGGGGAAAAACTTATAAACCCTGAGGGTTCTCCACACCCCCTCTAGCCTGGGGTGTTAACACGAGATATCAGTTATTCTGTGTGAAAATCCAAGGCTTCTCTTTACACATGCTACCTCTGGGTCCTTCCATAGGTCCCTCTGGTATCTTCCCTGCGTTTCTCCACATCTACCATGTCAGTGTTCTGTGGAACTCCCGCCTTGTTCTTTACAGATTCATATGTTCATCTGTTCTCACATGAACATCACGGTTATCTGCTTAGATTGCCTTTCTGCATCCCTCAATCCATGAAAATAGATTCTCTATTCATATCCCAAGTGGGTTCACCCTCTTGTAGAGCACAGAATCTTTTTCTTTTATATTCCCCATGTACAATTATGGGGCTGGGTGGTAAACGTGTATCTTCAACCTGTTGCCTTGTATGTAGCATCTCCATATATGTCTACATACCTATATCATTGCTCTGGGGGTGCTAAATCAAGCCCCACAAATTTACATATCTTCAGGTATATCATATCTATATCTATATATATATTTGATATATTTCACCACCCATATCCTAATATACACATCTGAACATATGTATATATGTATATGTATATATATATATATATATATATATAAATATATACATATATTTTCCAGCCACATGTATATATCCATATATATATATGTGTTTGATAAGGGGCCTCTTAAGGGTTGATCTGTCTTACACACTATCACCCTTACTGTCTAGACTACATGTTTTACCTCCTAGAGGTTTTAGACAGTCTGTCGCCCTACGTCCCATGCCATCTTACGATGCAGAAACTGTTAGGCACCAATACCCTCTTTGGTGCTAACATCTCCATTTTTTCTTTAAGTCCATGAAGCATCAAGCTTCAATATTTTTCCTATCTCTCGCCAACTAGGAAAAACAGTGTACCTCTTTATCTTGAGTACACAACTGTTTTCCGTGGGAATACGGGATTTTTTTCAGTTCCCCTCTTCCTGCCAGGACTGGGCTAGTTGTCCAACTCCGTCAGTCTTCTTCCTTTAGTCCTCAATGTTAATGACCTTATGCCTAAAGGAGTTTTCAGCTTTTCCCATAAAGCTTTCCATTGAAGACCTGACGTCAAATCCTACCCAGTTGACACCTGGATCATCTACTACCTCCAGGTCTGGACCTTCATCCTCACTGCTGAGAGGTCACCTTGAAGATTCTGCTACTGCTTATCCAGTAGACTCCATCATGCTTTCTACTTTCTACAATACAGTAGGTAAGCTGCATATTTTAAGTGTACATTAAATGTCTTTTAATGCTACTCATTATGTCTACCAAGGACTCCTGTAGTTTGCACAACCCTCTAGTCCTTGGCTATGCTGTTCTTTCCTCACAGGTCCTTTATTGTCAACTCCTACCCTCCATCCCACATTGGATGCCGGGGATTCCTGGAGTCAAAATGCACCCCTGATCCAGGCACTTGCATTTTTATGGGATCTCCCCCTGGCATCTCCAGCTAGGGAGTCCCCATATGTGAAGACTCATTCCTGCTTGTTCCTGGAGATAGCACAGTTACTTACCTGTAACAGGTGATCTCTGGGAACAGCAGGAATAAGTCTTCACAACCCTCCCACCTCCCCTAGGAGTTGCATCTTTTTTATCTTCTTCCTTTTCTCTCCTCGCCTTTGTCCAGCTCTGAAACTCAACTGAAGAGAGGCTGTGGAGAAGGCGGGAAGTCACTGCGCAGGCGCGAGGGATGCTGCCAAAAGCTTTCTGATTGGAAGCTGGGCAGCATTCCTGTGCAGGCTCCGTCGGTACCGACGTACCCATATGTGAAGACTAATTCCTGCTGTTCCCAGAGATCACCTGTTAAAGGTAAGTAACTGTGCTTTAAATGGAAGCAATGGTACTCTCGAGGCATTTGGTCGCTTGGGCAACTATTTTACGATGCTAAACGGAAAACTTTTGATGTTCTTCAAGAGGAGTTTGGCATACTTAAGACCAGTTACTACCAGTGGTTACAGTTAAAACATTGTATCAGCAGGTCAAACTTAACACTACCCCTGCTTTTAGACACTTCAGATTTAAGGAGCTGTATGTCTGCATTAGCAGAGGAATCCGTAAGAGCCTCGCAAATATATAAAATTATTCGCACACATTCCCAGGGTACACTTATGCCGGTGGAAATGGTCTGGGAACACGAATTGGGGAAACTAGACGACCCTCAGCTCTGGACTAACTTTTGGGATTCAGCTATCCGAGTGTCCCATTCTGCAGCTCTGACGCAGTCTCTCTATTTCTTGGCCCACAAAGTATACGTTACTCCTGTTAAAAAAGCCAAATGGGACAATAGCGAGGGTAATGCCTGTTGGACTTGCAAGGAATTACCAGGTACTCTGTCTCATATGGTACTGGATTGCCCCTACGTTCAGTTCTTCTGGAAACCAGTGTGGGAGCATATTCAGCAGATTCTCAGCTTCAAAGAGCTTTTGACATGGTGGATAGTTATTTTCCGGTCATTAGCGGGCATCCCCTCCCTTGAACCCTCGCAATATTTTTTATTGGATTTTATGTTGAGGGTGGCCCTAAACTTAATATTTAAACACTGGAAAGACTCCATAAGTCTAAACTGGGCCTTATGGTGGGACCAATTGGGTCTTTTTAGCAAATACGAACGTTTTCGCTTGTCATCTGGTGGCTCCCATACTAAAGTATTAATGAAGTGGAAAGCTCTGGATGAATATATTAACCGTGCACGGTGAATGTCTCCTTTGCTGTCTTACAGTGAGAATCTCCTTCAATCATTTAGTATGTTAACTGTCATGGTGGATGACCTTCCCCAGGGGAGTGGTCTCGGGTTTTCAGTTTTTTCTTCTCTCCTGTAGCTGTAACGGTGTTGTCCAGGCCCAGGCTATTTTATACTCCCGTTAGGTTAAAGTTGGGTGAGTAGGTTGCCTAGGGGGTGGGGGGTACACGGGGTGTGTGTAAGTGGTGTAGAATTTTTCTGTTGTCTATATTAGTACTAGGATGTTTTTTTTCTGTGTTTTACTTTACTTGTTTGTTTTAAGAAATATCAATAAAAATAAATTAAAAAATTAAAGAGTTCTTTTCAGAAACAGATAGTACTACAGACACATCTATGTGGCTTCCTCCTCATGGTACAAATCCAGCTATTGATGTCTTCGAAAAAATAGTTCTTAGAGGTGTCAAGATACTTGAGAACTATAATCATACTTAACACAATATCACACGTGAACATAGATGGGCTTTTTATGAGCTCTGCTCTGATTTTAGGGTGATCATTAAACCTGCAGACAAGGGTGGTGCCATTGTCATTATAAACAGACACGATTACATCGATGAGCTTGAAAGACAACTCAATGATGAAACATTTTATGTATGATTAGATAAGGATCCTACTCCTGTTTTGAAACAGCATTTATGCGCCTTGATACAAACGGACGTCGAGGCCGTATTCCTGACTAAAAAAGAGGGTAGTTTAACCGTTTCTCACCTGATAGTTCCTACAATTTATATATTACCAAAAATTCACAAATCATTTCAGAATCCACCTGGCCGCCCAATTATCTCAGCAATCGGCTCATCGTTTGAACCTGTATCCCAATTTTTGGGGCATTCTTTTACACCCATTTGTTGTTTCAGCTCCATCATATACAAGAGATTCTGCACATATAATCCAAATATTGAATGCATTTGAAGGCTACCATCAGGATTTTTGTCACACTAGACATAGTCTCATTGTATACTAATATCCCATAGAAAGAGGCAATAGACGTTGTCGAAGACACCCTGCTCAAACGTGATATTCAACAAAAACCTATTCTCACTTTTTTCTTGGTGCAGATGGCTAAACTAGTGCTCACTGAAAATTTCTTCTGGTTTGATGGGCCGTTTTTGAAACAAATCAGTGGTGGTCATGTGCTGCTCTATAGCACCAGATGTAGCAAACCTTTACTTGGCAGCCTTCGAAGCTAGGTTTTTAACAAAACATCCTTTTACAAAGAATATTAAACTCTGACAACAGTACATTGACGATGTGTGTTTTATCTGGGAGGGAGATGGTGTTACTCTGAACTCATTTTTGAACTGGTCAATACACTTGATGAAAATTTACAGTTTCAGGCTAATGTTAGTAAAGACAAAGGAGCATATTTGGATATTAGAATAATTAAGGATAAACATTGTTTCAAGACAAACCTGTACTGGAAGCCCACAGATAAAAGTCATTTTTTATATTATCAGAGCTTCCACAATAGCTCTCTAAAGAATAACCTTCCAGTTAGTCAGTTCCTCCGGGCCAATCACATCTGTTCAGACTTTGGGGACTTTGAAGAGAACGCTAGAGTGTTAAATAATAGATTTATGAATAAACAATAAACTAAAAAATTCATTAAGGTTTATGAGAAGGCCCATGATACAGAACGAGGCTCCTCTTCTCTCCACCAAAGACATATCACCTATGAAGAAAATGGTCTGCCCATTTATCTTCTCTACACATTCTAGACAAATCTCTGAGATTATTTGCAAAGTGTGGCATATTATACAGTCTGTTCTTTCCTTTGCATCTCAGGATGTTATTGTTGCATACAAAAGAAATCCCAGTCTTTCCAATCTCCTAGTTCCTGACCACTACCAGTACCCTGCTGCCAACTCAGGACCATGAGACTTTTCCCTGTGATTTCTGTTCAGTGTGTACCCATGTAATTATCAAAAAAAAGCAACCTCATGCATCCAAAGTCGTATGAGTTTCACCTTGTCCAATTTTACAATTGCTTTTCTGAAAATGAGATATATGCCATTATATGTCCATGCCAGTTAATATACATTGGCAAACCCAATAGGAGCATAATGACACAAATAATTGAACATTGAATCTGCATTAAGCATAGCATCCCACAGAAACCATTGGTAGATCATTGGGTGACAGCTAAACATACGATTGCAGGCTTGAAATTTTTGATTTGAAAATAGGTGCACTCACACTGGCCTGGTGGGGACATTGACAAAACACTCCTGGATTGAAGAAAAGCTCAGTTTTCAGATGAACACGGTCCATCCATCAGGTCTTCAGCTGGATGTTGACCTTCCTGTATTTCTTTAGTTTTTACCTTGTATTTTTAATCTCTTTGGCCCCTAACTCCTGGTTTTCCTATGCATATGCAGCACTTTTGTTTTTACACTTACTATACTTTGTTATTTATTCATTTATTTATTTGTGGACAAATAGTTTTATTTTAACACTGTTAATTTCTTTGGTTCAGTTCCTTAATTATTTTGTTCCTGTTTTTCAATTCTTATTTATATAATTTTTACGTCTGGTTTGCCACCATTTATAGACGCTCTTCCCTAGTCTAAAAAATAAGATGGGAGAGTTAGAATATATAGCACTAAATGAGAGGTTAGATATGATTGGAATATCAGAGACATGGTGGAAGGAGGACAACCAGTGGGACACTGTGATACCTGGGTACAAACTATATCGTAATGATAGAGCTGATCAAATTGGTGGAGGGGTTGCGCTCTATGTTAGAGAGGGCATTGAGTCAAAATGGATTAAAATTTGCAGGAAATAAAATTTGCTGTAGAATCTCTATGGATTGAAATTCCATGTAAAAAGAAGAAGGCGATGGCAGTGGGGGTGTACTATTGACTGCCTGGCCAGAATGAACAAATGGATGATGAAATGCTCAAAGAAATCAACGAACCTAAGAAAGGTTACAGCGCAGTAATAATAATGGGTGATTTCAATTACCCCGGTATCGACTGGGTCAGTGTCACAGCAGGACATGCTAGGGAGCTAAAGTTCCTAGATGAAATAAATGACTGCTTCTTGGAGCAGCTGGTTCATGAACCGACCAGAGAGGAAGCCATATTAGACCTAGTCCTTAGTGTAACACCAGATCTAGTGCAAGAGATAAGGGTCTTGGGGCCACTTGGCAATAGTGATCATAGCATGATCACATTTCATTTAATTAGTGGAGGAGAGATAGTAAGGAAATCCACAGTACTACCTTTTAACTTTTGAAAGGGAGACTATGATAAAATGAGGAAAATAGTTAAGAAAAAACTAAAAGGAGCAGTTGCAAAGGTTAAAGACTTACATCAAGCTTGCGTGTTGTTGAAAAATACTATCTTGGAAGCCCAGACCAGCTGTATTCCACGCTTTAAGAAAAGTGGAAGGAAGTCCAAAAAACTGCCAGTATGGTTTAAAGGTGAGGTCAGAGAGGCTGTTGTTGCTAAAAAAGCATCTTTCAGGAAATGGAAAAAAGAACCAAACGACAAAACCTGGAAACAGCACAAGCACTGGCAAGCTAAATACAAGCCATTGATAAGGCAGGCAAAGGGAGAATTTGAGAAGAAAATTGCAGCGGAAGCAAAAACGTGAAATAAAGACTTTTTCAAGTACATTCGTAGCAAAAAACTTGTGAGAGAGTCGGTCCATTAGATGAGGGGTTAAAGGGGCACTAAGAGGCGACAAGGCGATAGCGGAGAGACTGAATGAATTCTTTGCTTCGGTCTTTACTGAGGAAGATGTAGGGATGTTACCCATGACTGAAATGGTATTTAAAGGTGCAGTAGAATTGAAGGAAATATCGATACGTCGGGAAGATGTATTACAACTATTAGATAAACTGAAGAGTAGCAAATCACCAGGGCTGGATGGTATACATCCAAGGGTGTTGAAAGAACTGAAATTTGAGATTGCAGACCTGCTATTAGTAATCTGTGAATTTTCATGAAAATCATCTGTAATACCTGAAGATTGGAGGATCGCCAATGTAATGCCAATTTTTAAAAAGGGTTCCAGTGGTGATTTGGGAAACTACAGACCGCTGAGCCTGACGTCAGTACCGGGAAAAATGGTAGAAACCATCCTAAAGAACAAAATTAATCAGCATGTAGATAGTCATGGCCTAATGGGAGACAGCCAACATGGCTTTAGACAAGGAAGATCTTGTCTTACTAATCTGTTATGTTTTTTTGAAGGTGTGAATAAACAGGTGGACAAAGGTGAGTCTGTTGATATAGTGTATCTGGACTTTCAGAAAGTCTTTGATAATGTCCCTCATCAGAGACTTTGGCAAAACTAAAGAATCATGGGATAGGAGGCAGTGTACTATTGTGGATCAGGAACTGGTTAAAAGCTGGAAAGCAGAAGGTAGGGCTAATTGGCTAAATGGCCAATTTTCCCAATGAAAAAAGGTGAATAGTGGTGTACCCCAGGGATTCATGCTGGGTCTGCTACTTTTTGACATATTCATAAATGACCTGGGAAAGGGAATAATGAGTGAGGTTATCAAATTTGCAGATGACACAAAACTATTTAAAGTTGTTAAAACCCAAGAGGATTGTGGAAAATTGCAAGAGGATCTTGATAAATTGGAAGACTGGGCATCAAAATGGCAGATGAAATTTAATGTGGACAAGTGCAAAGTTATGCACCTAGGGAAGAACAACCCAAACTATGGTTATACGATGCAAGGTTCCACATTAGGAACCACCACCCAGGAAAAAGATTTAGGCGTCATTGTGGATAACATGTTAAAACCCTCGGCCCAGTGTGCAGCGGCGGCCAAGAGAGCAAATAGAATGCTAGGTATCATAAGGAAAGGAATGGAAAATAAAACAAAAGATATTATAATGCCTCTATATCGTTCCATGGTGAGACCGTACCTTGAATATTGTGTGCAATTCTGGTCGCTGTATCTTAAAAAGGATATAGCGTTATTAGAAAAGGTTCAGAGAAGAGCCACCAAAATGGTAAAGGGGATGGAAGGATACTCCTATGAAGAAAGGCTAAAAAGGTTATGGCTCTTTAACCTGGAAAAGAGACGGCTGAGGGGAGATATGATAGAAGTCTATAAATTAATGAACGGAGTGGAACGGGTAAACGTAGATCAATTGTTTACGTTATCAAAATATAGAAAGACTAGGGGACATGCAATGAAGCTACAGGGTAAACTATTTAAGACTAATAAAAGAATATATTTTTTCACTCAACGTGCAATCAAACTCTTGAATTTGTTACCGGATGATGTAATAAAGGCTGTTAGTGTAGCTGGGTTTAAAAAAAGTTTGGACAAGTTCCTGGAGGAAAGGTCCATAAACCATTATTAAGAAGGGACCCAGGATATCAATGTTTGACCCAGTACAAGCATTGTGGGACCTGTCTTTTGGGGAAACTGCTAGGTACGTATGACCTAGATTGGCCACTGTTGGAAACAGGATACTGGGCTTGATGGACCTTGGTCTGACCCAGTATGGCATATCTTATGTTCTTTGTACACAGACTGTTCACCATTGCCCCCTTTATATCTGATACCCATAGCATTGTAAATAGCACACGCTGTAAATAGCACCAGAAGAATCAACGTCCAGACACACTTCATTTCTTCCCTTATTCAGACCATCACCTGCTAACCTTCAGCCTTAACTGCCTCTCATCTTGGTCTTACCCGATCTCCACCAACGTGTCTAGGAACCTTCACACTATCGACCCTTCAGCTTTCTCCACATCTGATTTTATAATCTCTTTCATTCACTTTGCCATTTGAGTCTGTTGATGAGGCTGTATCTTCCCATAACACTATACCCTCCTCTGCTCTGGATGCATTGGCCCCTTCCATTCCATGCCCTGTGAGACATACTGTACATCAATACTGGTTGTCCTCAAGAAACCGCTACTTACATTCCTGTGCCCGCTCAGTGGAGCACCTTTGGCTTAAATCACATATCCTTGCAGATTTTCTGCATTTCAAATTCATGCTAACCTCTTTCCAGTCAGCCATAACACTTGGCAAGCAAGAGTACCATGGCCATCTGACTGATCCTTGCCGTCTCTTTGCTATGCTCAACTTCCTCAAGGTCCCCCCCAATACCATCTCCACTTTGTGCCTAGATGTTGGCTATTTCCATGGCAAAGTCCAGAATATTAGCCTTGAATTTTCCACAGGGTTACCTCCATATCACGTTCCCCCTCTTCAGTCTCAAATCCTTCCTTCAACTTCTGTCACCCTTTCTTCCTTTTCTAAAATTACTGAAGAGGGAACTGCAAATCTCTGTCCTCCTCTTAACTGACTACCTGCTTATCTGATCCCATTCCCAAGTGTCTACTAATTTCAATCTTTTCCACTGCCACTCCTTAACCTATCACTTTCCACTGCAACTGTTCATGTGGCCTTCACACATGCTGTGGTCACACCTCTCCTCAAAAAGCCTTCACTAGAACCTTATCTGTCCTTTCAGTTATTGACCTATTTCTGTTTCTATTTCTTTCTTTTAAAAAAAAAAAAAAAAACTTCTGTTTTTTTCCACTGATGGTCCTTGCCCTCCAGGAGCTTAGGCACCATTTTGGGCCTTAGGCCCCTTTTTCCTTTAAGATGAATAAACCAGCTAGTGGTTTCAAAAAGTGTTCCAAATGTAGCAGTACTATCTTTGCTACCAACACCCATGACTGGTCTCTTGAATGTTTGGGACCAGACCATCTGCTGTTGGAATGCCTTCTCTGCAGGAAGATGACAAAGAGGGGCCTGCAGAACAGAGCTGCGAAGCTTGGCACCCTCTTTGCTGCTGATGCAATGTCGGTTGCATCGACATCATCAAGGGCGTCATCTTCCTCCCACGGATCCCAGGTATCGAAACCCAAGCCTTCCTCGAAGGCTGGCTGGTCTTCCAAGGGTAGATCTCTTTCTAAGCATCGAGATGCCTTAGGCGTTGCCCTGGAGGGGAATACACTGGCCAAACAACCCCGGCAGGAGGTCCTTGCCTCCAAAGCATTAACGGGGTTCCAAGATACTCCTGAGGCATCCACTTCCGGAGAGCTCTTGGTGCCATGCTCTGGGGTCGTGGCCTGCTTTTCGGGTACCGATACCCAGGCATTGGCTGGCTCCATGGATCTGCACCTCAATAATAAGTCGTTCAATATTAACTCTATGAAAAATGAAGTAGATCCAAAATCCTTCCTTTTAATTAAATCAGAAGCACTCGTGACATTTACGAATGTCTCAGACTTCTATTGGCACTACCTTTCAGACTGTCGTCTTGAATCAGTACTGTGGCCTGCTTCTATATACGTTTCCAATATTATAGTATGGAAGCGTTTTATAGATGATGTTTTTCTGCTATGGAAGTGCACAGAGGAGATCCTCCTTACGTTCCTCCAATGGGTGAATCACCTCGATGATAATATAAAATTTACTCATACATACCACAAGGAGACGCTGACCTATCTAGATGTACAGATAACCAGGGGTCTAGGTGAATGGATAACATCCATATATAAAAAAGCTACTGATAGGAATACATTTCTGCATTTCAAGAGTGCACACCCTAGGCGATTGGAAGAGAGCCTTCCATTCTCACAATTTCTACGATTTAGGAGAAATTGTTCAGATAGGAATGATTATAAACATAAGTCAAAACAACTTTTCAATAGTTTCCTAGCTAGGGGTTATCCTAGGCAAATAGTTAAACAAGTGTACTTCAGGGCATTGTACAATCATAGGAGTTCACTGTTAATAATGAAGTCCATTAGTAAAAATGAAGACACCGATTCCGGCAATGTCAACTTGATAACTAGATATTCCCCATTGAGTCTAGATATTCAGCGGGTGATTAAAAAAACATGGGAATGTTGTAACAGCAGTCCCTGTTCTGGTAGATAAAAGAATACGCCACGTGTGACAAAGAGATCGCAACTTGAAAGAATGGCTGAGCCCAGCAGTGTTAAGTCCTGGAGCTGAATTGGCACAGACTATACAGGGGAAAGGACATAGAATCTGTGGAGGTTGTGATATATGTGACATCACTATAGCGGCTTCTGAGTTTGAGTATCGAGGATCAACTTTCTTTTTAAGCTTTAGCACCACATGCGATTCCAGCTATGTGGTTTGTTATTGTATGCCCTTGTGGGCTAGCGTATGTGGGTAAAACAACACGCCCCTTTAGAACACGTATGAGAGAGCATAGGAGCTGGTTAAAGTGTAAGATAAAGGAAGCTCCGATTGTTCAACACTGTGTGTCGAAGGGGCATGTGTTTGAACAGCTTTACTGTCTATGCATAGATAAGGTGGAGGAAGGTAGGGCAGGTAGATCGTTAGACCACACATTGATAGTAAAGGAACAGAGATGGATCCATCGATTACAATCAGTAGCACCCTTAGGTTTGAATGCGAGCATTGAATGGACAGCGTGTTTATAAATACATCACACATTAAGGAAATTATAACTTGGTTGGGGGAAGAGAGTAATGATTGGAACACATTTGAGAGTTGGATCAGCTGATTAATGTGCTTCAATCACTAGGGGAGTTATTAATCAGAATATTGGAATTGGAGAGAGAAAGTAGCTGGTTGGGGATGTTTGATCCCCTACGAGAGAGATTGGATATAAATGGGCTAAGTAGGGTCAAATGATTGGTAGAGAAAAGGTAGGTAGAGAGTTTTATAGAATGATGGTAGCTATGGGGGGAGAGGTTGGGAGTAACCCAATCAGAGAAGAGCTGGCGGGCCATTTAAATGTGGAGTTTAGTTGAGTACCTCGCATGCACGGCGTTTGTTACCCTAACGAAGAGAGACATTGGCTACGGAGATGTAGTCTGGGGTTTTGCAAGTATCGGACGCGGGCAGCATCGGAGGTATGAGACAAAGATGTTTTTATTCATATTTTAATTTTAGTATTCACTAGTTTGTTAGGGAGTAACTATTTAGAATTTGGAGTGGGGTTTAATATTATATTTTATTTTTATGCAGCACAATAAAAAAAGAAAATGCAGATCCCCTGAGGAAACTGATATCGTGAAACGCATGAATGGTACCTGGGGCAGGCGTCGGGATCAACGTAGAAACATAGAAACATGATGACAGAAAAAGACCACAAGGCCTATCTAGTCTGTCCTTCCATAACGTAGTATTTATATAACAGGAGCTAAGAGAATAGCAGTTGAAATTTGAAAGCTAAGTGTACAGTTTACAGTTTGTTTTCATTAAGGCCGTTACTGCTTTAATGCCAGTTTGTACACCAGCTCTCCATAAATTAGCTCCACTGGTGGAAATAGATCGAAGGTCGTTGATGCAATAAGGCACAGTACTGATTCAAGACGACAGTCTAAAAGGTAGTGCCGATATAAGTCTGAGACCTTCGTAAATGTCACGAGTGCTTCTGATTTAATTAAAAGGAAGGATTTTGGATCTACTTCATTTTTCATAGAGTTAATATTGAATGACTTATTATTGAGGTGTACATCGGTGATCGTTCAGAACAAGACCAAGACGCAGTGTGGCTCCATGGATCAGCATATCCTGGCCATTGAGCGGAGTTTAGCGGCCTTGCTAGCAGTTTCGGTACCGCTAAAGCCTCTGCAATCGGTTCCGCAGCCATCAGTACCGACACCAGTACCGAATGTATCTGCATCGACCATTGCACCGCTCTCCACGCTACCTCCCATGCTGGCCCTAGAATCAGTGTCTGCATCGAGAATCCGGTACCGAGGCATTCCGATGCCTATTTTGATCGGTACCGCTGATGGGCCAGGCAGGAGCACCTGGCCCGTCGATACTTCGAGTCTTCCGATTCAGACTCGTCCGATGAATCGGTTGGTACCAGGGAAATGGAGGTTCTTCTGGAAGATCCTTCGCCTTCCCCACAACGCTGTATGTCTCCTCCGGAGGACATGTCTTTTCAAGACTTTATACAGGATGTGGCTTGGGGCCTCTCCATTTACGGTGACCTTGGAGAAAGAACTGAGAGCTGAAGAACTTGAAATTCTTCAGTATCCAGCAGCCCCGAAGGAGGCTGCTACCCTATCTATTCACCGGATATTGCATGACCTCATGCTTAGGATGTGGGAGGCACCCTTAACTGTCTCTCCACATTCTCAGAGACTCAATACCATGTACTGGGTACCACAATGTCCCGGTTTCCAGAAGAGGCAGTTATCACACCATTCTATGGTAGTGGAATCGGCAATGCGTGAATTAAAAGTGCCCAGACACATTCCTCAAATCCTCTGGGCCAGGAGGCGAGAACTCTCGATGGCTTAGGTAGTCGATGTTTTCAGGCCTCCATTTTATTGACCAGAATAAGTTCTTAATACTCTACATGGATATGTTCCTTTGGTAGGTTGCTAAGGATTTAGAACTAATGGCTCCTCGCCTCCCTGATGACAAGAGGGCTGATTACCTGACACTGTAAAACATGCCCAGAGTTTTTCCAAATTCATGAACAGGGCAACCTTTGATTGCTTTGAGTGTATTAGCAGGACTTCTGCTATTTGCATCGGTGCACGTCGGATTGCTTGGTTACAAGCATCCAATCTTGAACAGTGGGTGCAAGATAAGCTGGGGAACATTCCTTGCACAGGGGAAAGCCTCTTTGGCAAGGATTGGCAGGACAAGGCTTCTCAGCTAGAGTCGGGAATACCACTCTCAATAGGCTTCCACTGCCAACCCAGCTAAGAAAAAGGCTATAAAGAAGCCTTTTTTCAACAAGAAAAAGAAGTTTTACCCTTCTTATTATACCCATGCTGTGCACTGTCTGGTCCATGCTTCCCAGAAGGGACAGCAACAACCGAAGCAACAAAGAACTGGCTATGTTCTCTAGATCTAAAGGATGCATATACCCATATCCTTATTCATGCAGAACACAGAAAGTTTCTATGATTCCTCTTTCAAGGAAGACATTACCAATATAGGGTTCTACCCTTTGGCCTGGCCTCTGCCCCAAGAGTCTTTACAAAATGCATGGCAGTAGTAGCAGCATTTCTAAGATCTCTAGGAATATTTGTCTTCCCTTACTTAGACGACCGGCTCATCCAAGCAACGACAGCTCTAGAGACCAGCTCTGCTCTCTCCCGCACAATGCAGGTTCTTCAACACTTGGGATTTGTAATAAATCTTCAAAAATCCCAACTCACCCCTTCTCAAACCTTAGAGTTCATAGGGGCTCTCCTAGACACGCAGCAGTCAAGGGCTTTTCTACCACAGGCCCGCTGCACTCGAATCATTCAGCTAACTTCTCAGGCAGGTATGAAAACTTTCCTATCCGTTCAAGAAATGCTTCAGTTGCTGGGCCATATAGCTTCCACTGTGCATGTGGTTCCCTATGCTCATCTGCATATGCATGCAGCTCAATGGACCCTGGCTTCACAGTGGACTCAAGCATCAGGTCATCAGGTCATAATCAGAATTTCTGCACATCTAATTTCGTCTCTCCAATGGTGGCAATCACCAGAAAACCACCTCATAGGGTCACCTTTTCAGATGAACATAAGAACATAAGATATGCCATACTGGGTCAGACCAAGGTCCATCAAGCCCAGTATTCTGTTTCCAACAGTGGCCAATCTAGGTCATACGTACCTAGCAGTTTCCCCAAGGGACACAGGTTCCACAATGCTTGTATTGGTTCAAGCCACCACACCAATCTACCCTGACAACGGATGTGTCCAAATTGGGTTGGGGAGCTCATCTGGACAATGTCTCCACTCAGGGTCTTTGGACTCAGCAAGGGGCACGACTTCACATAAATCTGTTGGAACTCAGAGTCATCCACAATGCTCTCAAGGTGTTCCAGGACCACCTTCACTCCCAAACAGTTCTAGTCCAGACGGACAATCAGGTAGCCATATTCTATGTGAACAAACAAGGTGGAACAGGTTCTCAAGCGTTGTGCAACAAAGCCCTACATCTATGGGCTTTTGCCTTATGCCATCAGATCCACCTATTAGCAGTGTATCTCCCTGGCAAACAAAATCTCCTGACAGACAAACTCAGTCGAGTACTACTGCCACACGAGTGGTCTCTCCATGCGGATCAGATTGCTCGAATTTTTCAAATCTGGGGAACCTCAGATATAGATCTCTTTGCAAGTCCTCAGAATGCCAAACTTCCCCACTTTCTGTTCCAGAACACCTGCTCAGAACAGTCAGGCGATGGATGCTTTCCACCTCTACTGGGGTCGGGACTTCCTATATGCATACCCTCCCATTCCCCTTATCCCCAAGACTCTTTTAAAACTCCAGAGAGACAGGGGGCTACATGATCCTCATAGCCCCGCGTTGGCCACGACAAATGTGGTATCAACTGCTTCTACATCTCTCTCAAGCCAAATCTCTGGAGTTGGGATGTGCTCCGGATCTCCTTTCATGGGAGAACAGGATGCTTCTGCATCCAGACCCGCAGTCCTTACATCTGACAGCATGGCTGCTGAGAGCATAGAACTCCAGGACATCAACCTCTCTCAACAGGTTAGAGATATCCTATTGGCGTCAAGGAAACCTTCCACAAGGCGGTCTTACGCCTTCAAGTGGTGAAGGTTTTCAATTTGGTGTTCAAAAAAAGATCTTAATCCTTTTTCCATTCTCATGGAAGCGTTACTTGAAAATCTCCTCCACCTCTCGTCCTCTGGACTCAAAACCAGTTGGGTAAGGGTTCACCTAAGTGCCATCGTGGCATCTCACATACCCTTAGATGGACAACCTGTCTCCTCTCAGCCGTTTGTAGCACGCTTCATGAGGGACCTACTCTGTCTCCACCGAGCTTTGTCTCCACCCGCACAGACAGCATTTAAAAGCCAGCACGGCACAGGAGAAAGTCCTCTTTCATCCACCTTGGGGACTATCTCGATCTGAGACCCCCTCGAGGCAAGCAACACATTCTTTCTCTGCCTAGCCACTGCCTGCACAAAGATCACAAGTCCCGCAGTCTGCAGAAACAAAAAGGTGAGACTGAAACTGTGTGTGCTGTTCCATCCTGCTGCCGCCTCCTGCTTCTACTCTGCACTCTACCAGCAAGCTTCGCCCACCGAGCTCTGTCTCCACCCACAGAGACAGCATTTAAAAGCCAGCGTGGCACAGGCATGCCCGCGCCTTGTGGGCCCGCGCTTAGGCGTGGACCAGAGGCATGATCGTCCACCAATCCCAGGCTAATATTCAACGCCATTCAAAAGATCTTCATGGTAAAAATTGATGTAGGATTTATATTTGGTAAAAATCTTGTAAGCTTTTGATTGGATTCCATTGATATCCCTATCTTACTTCTCTAGGTCACTCCCCCTTGCTCCTCACTCTCGCTAACCCTTGCCCTCTCTGTCCTATATGTTGTTGTTGTTAAGTGCCGTCGAGTTGGAGTCGACTCATGGCGACCCTCTGAATAGCTATCCTAAATTGTGTTCGGTCTTCAGTCAGGCGGCTCATTGTTGACAGACTGGCACCTGTAGCTGCTGTTATTGTATCGATCCATCTCATTGCTGGCCTTCCTCTTTTGCGTTGACCTTCTATCTTGCCAAGCATAATGTCTTTCTCTAATGATCTCTCTCTTCGCATGATGTGTCCAAAGTATGAAAGTCGAAGTCTTGTCATCTGAGCTTCTAAAGAAAGCTTAGGTTTGATCTCCTCTACTACCGACTGGTTTGTTCTTCGGGCAGTCCATGGTATACACAGTATTTGCCGCCAGCACCATAATTCAAAGGCATCAATTTTCTTCCTATCTGTCTTTTTCACTGTCCAGCTTTCACATCCATATGATGTTATTGAAAATACCATGGCTTGAACAAGTCGAATCTTTGTATGGAGAGAGACATCTCTGCTCTTGAGAATCGTATCTAGGTCTTTCATAGCCATTCTGCCAAGAGCAATGCGTCGTCTGATTTCTTGACTGCTTGTTGCTTCTTTATTGATAGTTGATCCAAATAGGTTAAAGTTGTTCACAATTTCCATTTCTTCTCCTTCAATGATGAACCTGTTGATTATGCCAGTTGTCATGATCTTTGTCTTCTTTACATTAAGGTGCAGGCCCATTTTGAGACTATGTTCTTTGATTGTGAGAAGCAAATGTTTCAGATCATCTTCACTTTCAGCCAGTAATGTGGTATCATCAGCATAGCGAAGGTTGTTGATGAGTCTTCCACCAATCTTCACACCTTTGTTGTCTTCATACAATCCTGCTTCTCTGATGATTTGTTCTGCATATAAATTAAACAGGTAGGGGGAAAGTATGCAGCCTTGTCTTACACATTTGCTTATTTTAAACCATTCTGTTTCTCCTTGTTCCGTTCGAACTGTTGCTTCTTGATCAATGTACAGATTGCGCAAGAGAACGATCAGGTGTTCTGGTATACCCATATTTCTTAACGTGGCCCAGAGTTTCTCATGGTTTACACAGTCAAAAGCCTTGCTATAGTCAATAAAGCACAAATAGATATCCTTTTGGTATTCTTTAGTCTTTTCAAGGATCCATCTCACATCTGCAATGATGTCTCTCATTCCTCGCCCTTTCCTGAAGTATTGCAGCAATCTGATGCAGTTGTTACTGTACTCACAAGGCTCTGCCAAGAAATATGGAAGACAACATCATGGCCAACTGACTGGAAAAGATCTGTGTTTATACCAATACTAAAGAAAGGTGATCCAACTGACTGGAAATTATCGCACAATCGCTCTGATCCCACATGCCAGCAAGATTCTACTGAAGATTATTCAAAAGAGACTACAACCATACCTGTCCTATATACTCTACTGCAAACCCATAGATCTTTTCAAGAAGCAGATTGAGCCTTACTTGCTAAACAATTCCACCTACAAGTTGCTAAATGATTCCCTTTCTCTGTACACTCACCCTTCCATATCTAAAATGAGCTTTATAATGAAAATATTATGCTGCTACCTCATTACCACAACCCTAGCTTCAAGCTCCTGTAGCAGCAAAGCGCAGACAAACCAATGATACCAGGAGTCTGTTCAGAAGGTCCAAATCATTTATTTGTGCACAAGTCTCAAGCAAGGCAATTTCAAAATGGCTGAGCAAAGTTTTCAAGCATTACAACAACTTTTATAGACTTCTGTTCCATTCTAGGTATAGAAAAACATTTCATTGGTCCCGGTACGCTCCCGTACCTCCCGTAGCCCCTCTATTGGTCCCGGTACTGATAAGTTTCTCCAATTATGTTCCTTCTGTGGGCATCTGTGGGCATGACACCTGCCTGCCCCCCTTCTAGTCCCAATTACAATGGTCAGTTCATCAACTTGTTACTTTCACACTTTCAAGGCTATGGGACCATTTGTGCGTGCAGAAGAGCAAGGTTCTGTAACTCATCTGTCAGCACTCCTCAATATTTCTCTGCAAATGTACTCTTTCTTATCAGTAACTTTAAAACACATCTTTTCTGTATTTTTCCATTTCTTAATTCTGCAATTCTGCTTATCTAAGCTAATTCAATATTTCTACTGAGTTCTTTCTTACAATAGCAGCATATTGGGGGATGTGCAATCCTATATGCCTCTCCACAGGCCTCATTTACAGGTCAAGCTAGCCATGCTGGCCTGCCTATGTCAGACACCGTGGGTCACAGGCCTGCACCTGCCACACTCCTACACCTTACAGACACACCAAACACCCATAATTATACACCCCTTCCAGTTTGCTCAGCCCCTCTTTCGCTACAATCTAATACCCACCAGAAACAACCAGTCATACAGTGCCCACTCCCAGAAATTCAGACAACACCGTAGATTAGTCCATATCCCAATTATCCCCTCCAGCACTTCACAGAATACCACCTCCTGCCTTCAGGGCATCATGATAAACGCACATTCCATACTCAACAAACTACCAGTAATCTGAGACCTGACTGATGAGTCCCCCAACTTCCTGTGTATCACAGAAACCTGGCTCACAGACAAAGACTCTGTCATAATGGAGTCATAATGGAGTGGAGGAGTGGCCTAGTGGTTGGGGCAAGGTACTTCAGGCCGGAAGGTTGGGGGTTAAAATCCCACTAGAGGACAGCAACCTTGGGCCGGAAGGACTGGGGTTTCTAGTCCCACAGGTGCTCCTTGTGGTCTTGGGCAAGCCACTAAACCCTCCATAGCCCATGTTTCCTGTAAAATAGTTATCTCCAAGTTATAATGCCCTGTTCAATGTAATTTCAGTTTGTTCAATGTAAACCGCACTGTTGCAGAATAGCACGGTATATAAGAGAATGTAAATAAATAAATAAATAAATAATAAACCAGTTACACAAAGACTGATGCACAATATTTAACTGCCCGAGAGACACAAAGAGAGGAGGTGGAGTCCTTATAATGACCAAAACCAGCCTCAACATGACCACAAGCATTTGCACAAACACTGATGTAGACTTAATTAAAATTGAAAACAGATACACTGCAATCTGTCACCTTTATCGTCGTCCTAACAACAAACACCTAAATCTGACCACCATACTTGAATCAGCCTATGCCTCCCTAATAAAAAAAACAAACCCCATATCATACTGGGAGGTTTCAATCTAGCATCTCTCCTGCCACAACAATCTGCAGACTTCCTGGACTTTATGGATGATCTAGATTTCATTCAGATAATGAACCATCCCACACATATTAAAGGAAATATTGCTTCACATATCCCACAGCCAACCCAGTACCATGGTCAGATCATTTCATAATACGAATGTCTCCCATTATACCCCTAACAACAGAGACAGAAAACATAACACCCCCCCCCACCCCATTATTCAAACACATTGACAAAGACACATTCCTCTCTGAGATAGCTCCCCTTCTCCACACCCAACCCCAAGACCTTAATGAGGCAATATAGAACTGGATCATAACTATAAATAAAGCAGCTAAACCCACCTCCCTGCCCAAAAGATCACACAAAAAACAAACTGAGAAATGGTACACCAAAGATCTCTATAACCTCAAAAAGACACTACGCAAGTTAGAAGAAAAGTGGAGATCCCACAAAACATCCAAAAATAAAGAACTCTACCTCACAACATTAAACTCCTACAAGGATGCAATCCTTGAAGCAAAGAAAGCTCACCACATTATTATACTCAATAAGGCTATCAATCACCCCAGAGAACTTTTTGATATTGTTAAATCCCTTTTTGATATCGTTAAATCCCTAACCAAAACACACACAAACATAACAATCACTATGGACATAAGCGCACAATCCATAGCAGACCATGTGGCACTCAAGCTAAAGAAAAAATACACCCCTAATACATGCCCTAGTAATGACCACATGATAACACCTAACACCCTGCACAACTTCTACCTGATTGGGGGAAAAACAGCTCCTTGAAACCATCACCAAATCAACACCATCACCTCTTACTATCCAGTATCCTGGATTAAGGCAGTAAAGGTTGAGCTAGTTCCGGTGATACTGAACATAGTAAATCAATCCCTCCTCTAGGGTATGCTACCAGACACCCTAAAACTATCCATCATCCGCTCCATACTAAAAAAAAACCAAAGCTCTCATCAAAAATGATCCTCCTTCATACAGGCCGATAGCCAGTATCCCGTTCATAGCAAAGATTATTGAGAAAGTAATTCAACTCCAACTCCAGGACTACATAGACACCCATGCATGCTGAAGCTCTGAGGAAACAAGTGGAGGAACTCAGAGAGGAGGTGGCGAGGCTGAGGAGCATTCAAGACAGTGAGAAGTACATTGATGAGATGCTTCTTGCAGCAACCAGGCTCTCCAGCACAGGAGAAGATGGGTGCCAACAGAATGTCGATGGTTGGACACAAGTCACCAGGGCCTGCAAAATCACCAATCCAACTTCTCCAGCCCTTGAATTGAAGAACCATTATGCAGCCCTGGAAGTGGAGGAGGTGAAAGCATCCCTGGAAAAGGAAGAACCAGAGTTCAAGTACCCCAAAGTTGCGGAATCAGTGACCAGAAGGAAACGAAGGGTAGTGGTGGTTGGAGACTCTCTTCTGAGGGGTACTGAGGCGTCCATCTGCCGACCAGACTTGATGTCCAGAGAGGTATGCTGTCTGCCTGGTGCCAAAATCCAAGATGTTACGGAGAGTTTGCCGAGACTCATCAAGCCCACTGACTATTACCCAATATTGCTAATCCATGTTGGAACAAATGATACTGCCAGGTATACCTCGGAACGTATCAAAAGTGACTTCATGGCTCTGGGACAGAGGGTGAAGCAGTTAGGTGCACAGGTGGTGTTCTCTTCAATCCTCCCTGTTGAGGGTAAAGGCCAAGGCAGAGAGGCTCGCATCCTGGAGATGAATGCACGGCTGCGTGGATGGTGTCATCGAGAGCGTTTTGGTTTCCTAGACCATGGGATGCTGTTCCAAGGGTTGCAGAGCAGAGATGGCATCCATCTGTCCAAGAAAGGTCAACGCATCTTTGGTAATAGACTGGCTAATCTACTGAAGAGGGCATTAAACTAGATTCGTTGGGGATGGGTGAAGAAAGCCCCCAGGTAAGTGAAAGCCCCCAGGTAGGTGATACATTAAATACCTTTATGGAAATGGGCAACAGGGGTAACATATGGAATGCAGTGTGTATTAATGCCAGTAGCATGGGAAATAAGATCCCTGAAGTTGAAGCTTTGGTGGGAGTGGCTGACTTGGATTTAGTGGGAGTTACAGAAACATGGTTCACAGAAAACCATGACTGGGATGTAACTATACCTGGCTATACTTTATTCAGAAAGGACAGGGTAGGAAGAAAGGGAGGAGGAGTGGCACTATATGTAAAAACTACTATTAAAGCTTTGGAATAACAGAGCTTAAAAGGGAGAGAGGAGGCATTGTGGGTTAAACTAGAAAGAGGGAAAGAGAAATCTATTTGCATTGGTGTGATATACAGACCTCCCTCACAAGAGGAAGAGGTGGACAGAGAGTTAATTGAAGACATACGCAGCATTGCTAGGAAAGGGGAAGTGCTACTGATAGGAGATTTCAATTTGCCAGATGTTGATTGGCACATTCCTGCTGCAGTATCATCTAGAAGTAAGGAGATCCTGGATTCTCCACAGGGAGAACTATTCAGGCAATTGGTAACAGACCCCATACGTGAAGGGACCATACTGGACTTGGTGCTTACCAATGGTGAAAGTGTTTCTGATGTTGTAGTGGGAGATCATTTTGCATCCAGTGATCACCAGATGGTGTGGTTCAGTATTAGGACTAGGGCTGTTAGAATCCATTCCAAGGTGAGGATCTTAGACTTTAGGAAGACTAACTTTGCGAAGATGGGCCAATACCTCAGGGAGTCGTTAGTGGGATGGGAACAGCTGGGGGATGTAGAAAAACAGTGGGCAAAACTGAAAGGGGGTATTTTAAAGGCAACCAACCTTTTTGTTAAAATGGTAAATAAAGGCAAAAGGAACAGGAGACCACTATGGTTTTCGAAGGAAGTAGCTGAAAAAGTGAAGAAAAAGAGGGAGGCCTTCATGAAATGCAAGAGATCACAGAGAGAGGAAGACAGGCATCTGTATTTGGAAAAACTTAGAGAAGCTAGCAAAGTAGTCAAGAAGGCAAAGATTCAAAAGGAGGAGGAAATAGCCAGTGCAATAAAATGGGGGGATAAGACATTTTTCAGATATATTAGTGAGAAGAGGAAGGGCAAAAGTTGTATTGTCAGACTCAAGGGTGCAGGGGGGGAATATGTAGAAGCTGATAAGGATAAAGCGGAATTGCTTAACAAATATTTTTGTTCTGTGTTCACAGATGAAGAACCAGGAGCAGGACCTCAGAAAACACCCACAAATAAGAACAGAAGCGAGGGACATCTTGAACAATTTTCAGAAGACTGTGTTCGTGAGAAACTAGCTCAACTAAAAGTAGACAAAGTGATGAGACCGGATGGGATACACACTAGAATACTGAGGGAACTTGGGGACGTTCTAGCAACTCCACTGACTGACCTTTTCAATGCCTCGTTGGAGTCGGGAGTGGTGCCAAAGGACTGGAGAGAGGCTCATGTGGTGCCTTTACACAAAAGCGGAAGTAAGGATGTGGTTGAAAACTACAGGCCGGTTAGTTTAAATTCGGTGGTGAGTAAATTATTGGAAACGCTGCTGAAAGAGAAAATAGTGAGGTTTCTGGAGTCCAGCGGATTACAGTATCCGAGGCAGCATGGATTCACCAGAGGCAGGTCTTGTCAGACAAATCTGATTGATTTCTTTGACTGGGTGACCAGGGAGTTGGACCGAGGGAGAGCTCTAGATGTGGTGTATTTAGATTTCAGTAAAGCCTTTGACACTGTTCCTCACAGGCGACTTATAAACAAACTGAGCACCCTAGGGATGGACCCTAAACATAAGAACATAAGATATGCCATACTGGGTCAGACCAAGGTCCATCAAGCCCAGTATTTTGTTTCCAACAGTGGCCAATCTAGGTCATATGTACCTAGCAGTTTCCCCAAGAGACACAAGTTCCACAATGCTTGTACTGGGTCAAGCATTGATATCTTCGGTTACTTCTTAATAATGGTTTATGGACCTTTCCTCCAGGAACTTGTCCAAACCTTTTTTAAACCCAGCTACACTAACAGCCTTTACTACATCCTCCGGTAACAAATTCCAGAGTTTGATTACACGTTGAGTGAAGAAATATTTTCTTTTATTAGTCTTAAATAGTTTACCCTGTAGCTTCATTGCATGTCCCCTAGTCTTTCTATATTCTGATAACGTAAACAATCGATCTACGTTTACCCGTTCCACTCCGTTCATTAATTCATAGACTTCTATCATATCTCCCCTCAGCCGTCTCTTTTCCAGGTTAAAGAGCCCTAACCTTTTTAGCCTTTCTTCATAGGAGTATCCTTCCATTCCCTTTACCATTTTGGTGGCTCTTCTCTGAACCTTTTCTAAAATCGCTATATCCTTTTTAAGATACGGCGACCAGAATTGCACACAATATTCAAGGTGCGGTCTCACCATGGAACGATATAGAGGCATTATAATATCTTTTGTTTTATTTTCCATTCGTTTCCTTATCATACCTAGCATTCTATTTGCTCTCTTGGCCGCCGCTGCACACTGGGCTGAGGGTTTTAACATGGTATCCACAATGACGCCTAAATCTTTTTCCTGGGTGGTGGTTCCTAATGTGGAACCTTGCATCGTGTAACCATAGTTTGGGTTGTTCTTCCCTAGGTGCATAACCTTGCACTTGTCCACATTAAATTTCCTCTGCCATTTTGATGCCCAGTCTTCCAATTTATCAAGATCCTCTTGCAATTTTTCACAATCCTCTTGGGTTTTAACAACTTTAAATAGTTTTGTGTCATCTGCAAATTTGATCACCTCACTCGTTATTCTACTTTCCAGGTCATTTATGAATATGTCAAAAAGCAGCGGACCCAGCACAGATCCCTGGGGTACACCACTATTCACCTTTCTCCATTGGGAAAATTGGCCATTTAGCCCTACCCTCCGCTTTCTATCTTTTAACCAGTTCCTGATCCACAATAGTACACTGCCTCCTATCCCATGACTCTTTAGTTTAGCCAAAAGTCTCTGATGAGGGACCTTGTCAAAGGCTTTCTGAAAGTCCAGATACATAATATCAGCCGACTCACCTTTGTCCACCTGTTTATTCACTCCTTCAAAAAAACATAACAGATTAGTAAGACAAGATCTTCCTTGTCTAAAGTCATGTTGGCTGTCTCCCATTAGGTTGTCAATATAACCTATTGGGTCTACTTAATTGAACGTTTCTACTACAGTTCCAATTGATCGTTCAATTTCAAATTCAATGCAAGTTAGAAGAATACTTTAAAGCACTTCAAGAGGTCTCAAAATCAGTTGCCATTCTTTTTATACTCATTTTCCATCTTCTTTATATTAAAATTTTTTTTTATCTCCACCGACCCCAGTGCTCAGGAATTTCATATTATTAAAAAATAACATCTTTATTAGAGGACTTTCTTTAAAATCTTCACCCCTGTGTTCATTTTAAACGAGCGGATCTCGACGCTCTCATAGGGCGCCTTTGCGGCGTTTCAACAACTAGTCTTTCTTCAGGAGATCCTCACCTTAAAAACACAAACAAATAATTTAAACTATTAACTACCTCTACCTGTAGTGTTCCTAACCTTATTATAACCTAAAAATCTTAACCTAACTTACCCTTACGACTGATGCTGCCCACGTCCAACCACTTTCACATTCTTGACAAGACGCCGCGCATGCGTACGAACTACAGCTTTCCCTATTTAAATCCCTCTGATATCATCATCTTAAATTGGATACCTACTTCAGAAAATGTTAAACACCTGAACTCACTCCCGATGCACCAATAGCGTAGTATGCAAATGGATCCATTCATTCATCCAACTATTAGTCTATCTATATATCATTTCTAAGAGGACCCCTATTTAAAGGCTTCCAGAGTGCCATCAGTCATTACAGACAATCTAATGATGTGAAAATCGCTATGCAAAATTCAGAATTATTTGCAATTCTGAAGACCATTAGTTATACGTTAACGACATAGGGATCCGTAGTGTTAATACTCTACCAACATATTTCTTAGCGATCCTTTGCGGCCACATGACTCCTCATATATTCGTGAAGTAAAAAGCCCTATTCGAAGCATTCTATCCTTGTGGAAATCTATTCCAATCGTTAGAGCTTTTACTCACTAATAGGCATCTTTCAGATACAAAATTGCCAAACAATAGTAAGATTCAAACCCCCTGGGCTAACAGTATTTACTTTATATATCCAATGTTGTTCTTTTGACACTAGGGTTTCATCTAGTGTATGGCCGGCCGAGGGATAGTGTATTTGTTCAATTGCAAAACAGCGTAGCTGTTCAAAAGTATGCTGATGGGCTAAGCAGTGCGCAACCATAGGTGCCTCTAATCGTTGACACTTTAAACGGCTTTTGTGTTCCCGTAGCCGCACTCGCAAGGAGCTACCGTTTTACCTATATACATTAGACCACAGGGACACAAAATGCCATATACCACTGCTTCCGAAGCACAATTGGTATTATTGTACAGAGCATAACTTAGTCCCATGATACTCGAATCGTGCTTGTTCTACCATATCTAGGCAAACATCACAGTCACCACATTTTGTATGCCCCCCTTCCCTTCGCTCAAAATTCAACCGGGGAAGTACTGTAGGACTCAGATATTCTTTTAAGTTCCTACCTCTCTGCCATACACATCTTATTTTCTTCTCCTGTAAACCTGGCACTGCTGCTAATATGTTACTGTGTTTTCGACAAATCTTTTGAATATGATAGCTCATTGGAGAATAGGTTGTAATTAAATTTACATTATTATCGTCATATTTTATTTTAACCGGTGGATGCATTACTAGTAACCCCGGTCAGGTTGTGACTATCTACATGCTGAGTAATTTTATTCTTTATGATGGTTTCTACCATTTTTCCTGGTACTGACGTCAGGCTCACCGGTCTGTAGTTTCCCGGATCACCCCTGGAACCCTTTTTAAAAATTGGTGTTACATTGGCGATCCTCCAATCTTCAGGTATTAGAGATGATTTTAATGATAGTTCACAGATTACTGATAGCAGGTCTGCAATCTCATATTTCAGTTCTTTCAACACCCTTGGATGTATACCATCCGGCCCAGTTGATTTGCTACTCTTCAGTTTATCTAATAGTTTTAAGACATCTTCCCGATGTATTGATATTTCCTTCAATTCTTCCACACCTTTAAATACCACTTCAGTCATGGGTAACATCCCTACATCTTCCTCAGTAAAGACCGAAGCAAAGAATTCATTCAGTCTCTCCGCTATCGCCTTGTCGCCTCTTAGTGCTCCTTTAACCCCTTTATCATCTAATGGACCAACTGACTCTCTCACAGGTTTTTTGCTACGAATGTACTTGAAAAGGTCTTTATTTCGCGTTTTTGCTTCCGCAGCAAGCTTCTTCTCAAATTCTCTCTTTGCCTGCCTTATCAATGCCTTGCATTTGACTTGCCAGTGCTTGTGCTGTTTCCAGGTTTTGTCGTTTGGCTCTTTTTTCCATTTCCTGAAAGATGCTTTTTTGGCAACAACAGACTCTCTGACCTCACCTTTAAACCATGCTGGCAGTTTTTTGGACTTCCTTCCACTTTTCTTAAAGCGTGGAATACAGCTGGTCTGGGCTTCCAAGATAGTATTTTTCAACAACACCCAAGCTTGTTGTACGTCTTTAACCTTTGCAACTGCTCCTTTTAGTTTTTTCTTAACTGTTTTCCTCATTTTATCATAGTCTCCCTTTCGAAAGTTAAAAGGTAGTACTGTGGATTTCCTTACTATCCCTCCTCCACTAATTAAATCAAAGGCGATCATGCTATGATCACTATTGCCAAGTGGCCCCAACACCCTTATCTCTTGCACTAGATATGGTGTTCCACTAAGGACTAGGTCTAATATGGCTTCCCCTCTGGTCGGTTCATGAACCAGCTGCTCCAAGAAGCAGTCATTTATTTCATCTAGGAACTTTATCTCCCTATCATGTCCTGACGTGACACTGACCCAGTCGATACCGGGGTAATTGAAATCACCCATTATTATTACTGTGCTGTAACTTTTGTTAGCTTCCTTGATTTCTTTGAGCATTTCATCATCCATTTGGTCATTCTGGCCAGGCGCTCGATAGTACACCCCCACTGCCATTGCCTTCCCCCTTTTATATGGAATTTCAATCCATGTAGATTCTACAGCAGATTTTGTTTCCTGCAAAACTTTAATCCTTTCTGAGTCAATGCCCTCTCTAACATAGAGCGCAACCCCTCCACCAATTTGATCAGCTCTATCATTACGATATAGTTTGTACCCAAGTATCACAGTGTCCCACTGGTTGTCCTCCTTCCACCATGTCTCTGATATTCCAATCATATCTAACCTTTCATTTAGTGGTATATATTCTAACTCTCCCATCTTATTCTTTAGACTTCTAGCATTTGCATACAAGCATTTTAGAGAATGTATTTTATTCATGTTAATTTGGCTATTGTTAGACATGGGTAAATTGGGATCTTTAAGCTCTGTCTGCTCCATACTTGAGGGCATTTGGGCTACTTTACTCTTTTGTGGAACCTCTCTGCTTTTGGTAGTATCCTTCAAGGATACATTCTTCTGAACCATCCGCTCTTGGACGACTGTCGGCTTTCCCCTAATATCTAGTTTAAAAGCTGCTCTATCTCCTTTTTAAAGGTTAATGCCAGCAGCCTGGTCCCATCCCGGTTAAGGTGAAGCCCATCCCTTCGGAAGAGCCCCTCCTTTCCCCAGAATGTTCCCCAGTTCCTAACAAATCCAAAACCCTCATCTCTGCACCATTGTCTCATCCACGCATTGAGACTCCGGAGCTCTGCCTGCCTTTTGGGTCCTGCACATGGAACAGGAAGCATTTCGGAGAATGCTACCCTGGAAGTTCTGGATTTCAACTTCCTACCTAAAAGCCTAAATTTAGCCTCCAGAACCTCCCTACCACATTTTCCTATGTCATTGGTACCGACATGTACCAAGACAGCAGACTCCTCCCCAGCACTATCTAAGACCTTATCTAGGTGGCGCGTGAGGTCCGCTACCTTCGCACCAGGCAGGCATGTTACCAGGCGATCCTCACGTCCACCAGCCACCCAGCTATCTACATGCCTAATGATCGAATCACCAACTATAACGGCTGTCCTAACCCTTCCCTCTTGAGTTACTGCTTGGGTTAGAAATTGGGTGGGTGGGAGGCGACAAAGAGTACAAGTAAATGGAGCTCACTCTGAGGAGAAGGATGTTACCAGTGGTGTGCCCCAGGTATCTGTCCTTGGTCCGATTCTTTTTAACATCTTTGTTAGTGATATTGCGGAAGGGCTGTCGGGTAAGATTTGCCTCTTTGCGGATGATACCAAAATCTGCAATAGAGTAGACACCCAGGAAGGTGTAGATAACATGAGGAGGGATCTAGCTAAGCTTGAAGAATGGTCTAGAATTTGGCAGCTGGGATTTAATGTTAAAAAATGTAAGGTCATGCATTTGGGTTGCAGCAATCCAAGGGAGCAATATAGTATAGGGGGTAAAGTACTTTTGTCCACTAAAGAAGAGCGGTACCTTGGCGTGGTTGTGTCTGATGATCTTAAAGTAGCTAAACAGGTAGAAAAGGCGACGGCAAAAGCTAGAAGGATGCTTGGGTGCATACGGAGAGGAATGGCTAGCAGAAAAAAGGAGGTGATAATGCCTCTCTCTAAGTCTTTGGTGCGACCTCATTTGGAGTATAGTGTGCAATTCTGGAGACCGCACCTTCAAAAGGATGTGAACAGGATGGAGTTGGTGCAGAGGGTGGCTACTAAAATGATTAGTGGTCTTCATTATAAAGCATATGAGGACAGACTGAAGGATCTTAATATGTACACCTTAGAGGAAAGGCGGGATAGAGGTGATGTGATATTGAGATGTTTAAATACCTCCGTGGCATAAATGTTCAGGGAGAGAGCCTCTTTCAATTGAAAGCAAGTTCTGCTATGAGGGGACATGGGATGAGGGTGAAGGGAGATAGATTCAGGAGTGATATGCGGAAATATTTCTTTATGGAAAGAGTAGTGGAATTCATGGAATAGTCTCCCAGTGGAGGTGGTAGAGATGAGGACAGTAACTGAATTCAAAAAAGCATGGGACAAACACAGAGGATCTCTAAAGGTAAAAAGGGGATTGTTGTAGTTGTTATGGAAGGACAGACTAGATAGGTCATGTGGTCTTTTTCTGTCATCATATTTCTATGTTTCTAAATATCTAGGGGTCGTTATAGACAGGGCCTTAAGCATGGCATCTCATATCATAATCACTGCCAGAACAATACTCTATTAACTAAAAACTATTCAACACCTGAGACCAATCCTAGACCCACACTGCTTTCGCACAATAGTTCAAGCGCTAGTGAACCCCATCTGGACTATTGTAATAGTATTTTACAAGATCTATCAAAAGTCCATTCACACCCTCCAGCTTGTCCAAAATGTATCTGCCAGGATAATAACCAAGACCAACCTATCTGAACACATAACCCCCATATTATTTAACCTTTACTGGCTCCCAATAACTTCCAGAATACAATACAAGCAAATCCTCACTGCTTTTATATTGTATAACGATATCTCCCCCTCTTACCTTTCCACTATAATAAAATCTCAAACGGACAACAGACATGAGCGAAAGCACGCTCAAAACCTTCTGCAAGTTCCAACCCTTATATGCAAAACTAAACAGCACACAAGTAATAGGGCATTCAGATACACAGCCCCTATACTTTGGAACACCCTCCCTGACCAAATCAGAGCTACCAAAGATCTCCTATCTTTTCGCAAGGAATTGAAAGCACTTTTTCTCCAGGAACAAGCAGGAAGTCAGTCCTCACATATGGGTGACGTCGGTGCCGACGGAGCCCTCATGCGGAGCAAATCCGCAGCTTTCTAAGAAAGCCTTTGGGAATTGCATCAATCATGCATGCGTGGTCTCCTTCCCGCCCAGGGGTGCCATCTTGCTCAGTTTGCTTTTTTCCACAGAGCCCAACGGACGTTGTCCCAATGTCCCCGAGAAAAAAGTGTTTAAAAGTGAGAAATTACTTTTCTTTTTTTACCGGTTCGACATCGGTTCCCCTTCCCGCCTTCAGCTTGGTACACCGGTATCGTGTCCAGTCCAATTTTTCGGTTTTCATCCTTAGTGACTAGCTTTCGCGCTCTTTTTCTTTTTCACTGGCAGCCCAGTCGTTCAACCTTGCAGGGGCCCTTTTTCCCCCGATGGCTGACAGCGGGTTTAAAAAGTGCGATGAGTGTACCAAATTAATGTCCCTCACCGAGACACACGACTGCTGTCTCCAGTGCCTCGGGCCCGACCACAACCCGAAGGTCTGTGGCCCGTGCAGGAAAATGTCCTCTAAGGCCTTGAGGAGCCAGCAGCAGCTGCATGATAGGATTTTTCCTGAGTCCGCACCCGCCCGGGCCCGGACCTCATCGGAGGCCTCAACATCTCGGGAGCTATCTGAACCCGAGCAGCATCGGGGGTCCTCTGAAAGGGGGACTCCCTCGTGGGAACACCAGAGGAAGAATAAATCCGTGAGGGCGTCGTAGTTGGACGTTTCCGAATGGCCTGCTTCCTCACAGGACGAAGTTGCGTAGCCCCGACTGTCATCCCAGAGCCTCGGAGTCGGAGCGGTCTGCAAAACTCCCTCGATGTGAACCGGAGCAGCTGAGGCAGGTAATCACTGTCCTTGTTGAGGACTCTCTTCTTGGAGAACCGGCATTGGGCCCAACGGCATCTGGACCCGACCCGGGGGCTGCAGAGCCTTCTGAGCTCGGTCTCAGAATGGTGGCCATGGAGTGCAGCATGTCTGCCTTCATGGAGTAGCAGCGGGCACTGATAGCCGGCCTCACCAGTCCTTCCGCCCCGACCACTGGGACATCAATGTCCAAATCGACCCCGGAGACCGAGCCGATCCCCGAGACCATCAGAACTTGAGTCGATCCTTGGCCGAGGTCCCCCTCGACCTCCCTTTCGGGACCGAGGTCCCCCTCGACCTCCCTTTCGGGACCAAGGTCATCGCCGATTCCGTCGGCATCGGGGCGGTTGAAGCCAAAGCCCTCAAGGCCGGAGCCACTCGATTCCTCCTCAGTGGAGTCGGGGTGGGAGACGGAGGACGAGGAGTCACCAGACACCCATTGGACCAGAGGAGTCCCCTCTGATTCCCCGGTGTCCGAACCTCAGAGAAGGTCCCCGCCGGAGGACACTTGGTTCTTAGACTTCGTCCGGGACATGTCAAAGGCATTGGCATTCCCGGCAGAGGCTGAGGAGGAGCCTCGAACTGAAGAGCTCGAGATCCTCCAGTATGACTTTCCCCCTCAGGAAGCCCTTACTGTACCAGTGCCTCAGATTCTGGAAAGGCTGATGCTCTGCATGTGGGAGACACCGGCATCAATGCCAGTTCTCAGCAGGCGAATTGATTCCATCTATCGAGTTCGCAAGAGCCCTGGATTCCAAAAGGCACAACTGCCGCACAACTCCATGGTTGTGTAATCGGACATGCGCCGGTTCAAGAGCCAGAAGACGCACTCCTCGGTGTCTCCTGGCAGGGAGGCCCGCAACATGGACACCCTCGGCAAGAAGTGCTTCCAGGGTTCAATGCTATCATGCCGAATACAGACATACCCAGCTGTACATGGGCATGTACCTACGAGACCTGGTGAAGGAGATTGCCAGGTTCTCAGCTGGGTTCTCCGAGGGACCTTTGCAGCACTTCAAGACCTTGTCCACAGGGATCCGTGAGCACTTGAAGTTTGACTCGAGCAGCCTATGACTGCTTCAAGGGGTCGGCCCAGGTAGCTATGGCGGGCATTGGTGCACATCACCAAGCATGGCTACAGTCGTCAGACCTGGAGCAATGGATACAGGACAAGTTGGTTGATGTCATAAGATCATAAGATATGCCATACTGGGTCAGACCAAGGTCCATCAAGCCCAGTATTCTGTTTCCAACAGTGGCCAATCTAGGTCATACGTACCTAGCAGTTTCCCCAAGGGACACAGGTTCCACAATGCTTGTATTGGTTCAAGCATTGATATCCTGGGTCCCTTCTTAATAATGGCTTATGGACCTTTCCTCCAGGAACTTGTCCAAACCTTTTTTAAACCCAGCTACACTAACAGCCTTTACTACATCCTCCGGTAACAAATTCCAGAGTTTGATTACACGTTGAGTGAAAAAATATTTTCTTTTATTAGTCTTAAATAGTTTACCCTGTAGCTTCATTGCATGTCCCCTAGTCTTTCTATATTCTGATAAGGTAAACAATCGATCTACGTTTACCCGTTCCACTCCGCTCATCAATTTATAGACTTCTGTCATATCTCCCCTCAGCCGTCTCATTTCCAGGTTAAAGAGCTCTAACCTTTTTAGCCTTTCTTCATAGGAGTATCCTTCCATCCCTTTTACCATTTTGGTGGCTCTTCTCTGAGCCTTTTCTAATAACTCTATATCCTTTTTAAGATACGGCGACCAGAATTGCACACAATATTTAAGGTGGGGTCTCACCATGGAGCGATATAGAGGCATTATAATATCCTTTGTTTTATTTTCCATTCCTTTCCTTATCATACCTAGCATTCTATTTGCTCTCTTGGCCGCCGCTGCACACTGGGCCGAGGGTTTTAACATGGTATCCACAATGACGCCTAAATCTTTTTCCTGGGTAGTGGTTCCTAATGTGGAACCTTGCATCGTGTAATGTGGTGAACAGCGCCCTCCTGAGCCTATGGAAATGGATGAAAATCCTGAGGTTCAGCAGGATTTATGCCTATTTGAGAAACCAAGGAAGAAAGAGAGACTCTATTCCACAGAGCTGAGCATGGAGACCAGCCCAGGGGAGGAGTCCTGCAGTCCTGATTGGGCACACCCTGCCCTTGGAAGGGGCGTGTCCAGGAGAGAACGTGGTTTTAAACCAGAGCATGGCTTTGCTAATCAGATGGAGAATGAGAATGGGATTAAGATAGAGAAGAGAAAGAAGGAGAGGAGGAAGAATGATTGGAAGTCCAGAAGACAGTATGCTGATACTTGGGAACCTGGCATTGGAAGGAGACCTGCAAAGTTCTATTCAGAGGCAGTGAGTAGAAGTCCCAAGGAGAGAGGACCTAGCCCTGAATTAGACAACCGTTGGAAGGCACAGCCCTGGGAAAGGAAGCCTTCAAGGCAGGCACAAGAAAGAAAACAATCATTCTGTGAAGTACCGTTTGAGCCAGAGAGCAACAAACATTCTAACAGCTGGAGAACGTTGGAGCCACCTGAAGTCAGAACGGCATGGCAACAAGTAAGTGAATTGCCACAAAGTTTCCAGGCTGAACGTAAAGCTAACTCTCCTGTGTGTGAAACATTAGCAAAAGAGACTAGCAATTACTCTGACACAATTAATCTAAGAGAGGAGAAAATAAACAGCCTTAAGCCAGAGGGAAGTTGTATAGCTGATAGCAATTCCCTATCTCCCAAACAGCAGGCTGAATTGCTCCTACAGAGTTTTAAGCAGTTTTTAGAGTTGCAAGCTAGAAGACAGCCAGTGTTACCAGAAGCCAGTAATTCCATACAGCTTGAAGAGTTAACACAAGATAATACAGACTTACCAGATTGTGAGAGCATGGATTGCACGGTCTGCTGTGTAGAGATGCCAAGCTGAAGGAAACTCCTTTTTACCGTATGTGAGTTGAATGCTACGGAGCTGTTGTATTGCCTTGCTGAGAAAGCTCTAATTATGTGCACCTGATTTTCCGCAGCACTGTGAAGGTAACAGTGGCTGAAAGAGGCTGCAGTGAATCTAACTGACCTCTTGGGGCAAAGTGAGTAATTTGCTGAGAAGTGAAAAGAAGCAGTTATACTTTAAGTTGCCTTTATCCTAAGTTTTCCTGTTAGCATTTTTGAAGCACCTATTTTGTTTGCATTTATTTGCCATGTGATGGAACAATATCCTTTACTATAATAAAAATACTGGAAACCCCATAACTACAACTCTTTATTTCGGAGCGAGAGGAGCAGGAACTACAATACCCAGCATCCCCTGGATACAGGTTACTCTCCTTCCTCACGAAGCATCAGACCGCCGCTCCTGTCTTTAGCCCCAAGGCCGGGCAGGAGCGCCGCAGTAACCATAGTTTGGGTTGTTCTTCCCTAGGTGCATAACCTTGCACTTGTCCACATTAAATTTCATCTGCCATTTTGATGCCCAGTCTTCCAATTTATCAAGATCCTCTTGCAATTTTTCACAATCCTCTTGGGTTTTAACAACTTTAAATAGTTTTGTGTCATCTGCAAATTTGATAACCTCACTCGTTATTCCACTTTCCAGGTCATTTATGAATATGTCAAAAAGCAGCGGACCCAGCACAGATCTCTGGGGTACACCACTATTCACCTTTCTCCATTGGGAAAATTGGCCATTTAGCCCTACCCTCTGCTTTCTATCTTTTAACCAGTTCCTGATCCATAATAGTACACTGCCTCCTATCCCATGACTCTTTAGTTTTGCCAAAAGTCTCTCATGAGGGACCTTGTCAAAGGCATTCTGAAAGTCCAGATACACAATATCAACCGACTCACCTTTGTCCACCTGATTATTCACTCCTTCAAAAAAACATAACAGATTAGTAAGACAAGATCTTCCTTGTCTAAAGCCATGTTGGCTGTCTCTCATTAGTTCATGACTATCTACATGCTGAGTAATTTTATTCTTTATGATGGTTTCTATCATTTTTCCCGGTATTGACGTCAGGCTCACCGGTCTGTAGTTTCCCGGATCACCCCTGGAACCCTTTTTAAAAATTGGTGTTACATTGGCGATCCTCCAATCTTCAGGTATTAGAGATGATTTTAATGATAGTTCACAGATTACTTGACTAGTTGAAAACCTTGACTAGTTGAAAACCTCATTTGCAAGCCCATGACAGAGAAGGCTGCTGAGGTTGAGTCTGAGTACCTGACCCGGACAAGTCTCTCAAAGAAGACGTCTGCCCCTTCTAAGAAGAAGAGCTTGGGTAAAAAGCCCTTTTTCCCAAGAAAAGGTACTGCTTACCGCAACTACCCCACATATCAGGCCTCCCCAGCTCCCCAACAGGGGCAGCAGGCCAAGGGACAGCGGCATGGCCTGCGTAAGTAAAAAGCCCCCAAGCCCCAGGCACGAGCTCCTCTCCAAGCTGGGCGGGTTTTTTGACTCCCAAAGCATAGCCCCTTTCTCCAAGGAAGTAAGGCCATGCACAGGAGGAAGGCTGGCACTGTATGCCCACAGATGGCCAGCCATCACAATAGACACCTGGGTTCTCCAGATAGTCCAAAAAAGGCTATCTGCTACATTTTACCCAGGTGCCCCCCTCTTACTTTCCAGGGGAGCCTCTCAGACCCCCTCTTCACAGGGACCTCCTCTTGAAGTTAGCAAGTCTTCTCGAGGAACAGGCAGTAGAACCGGTGCCCCACCACCTGCAGGGAAAGGGCTTCTACTCCAGGTGTTTCCTGATACCAAAAAGAACAGGAGGCCTAGGACCCATCCTCGACCTGTGCAACTTAAGCAAGTTCCTGGTGAGGGAAAAGTTCAAGATGCTTTCCCTTGGAATATTGCTGCCTTACCTCCGCCAGGGAGACTGGCTATGCTCCTTAGACCTAAAGGATGCATAAACGCACATCCTCATTCATCCAGACCACAGACAATATCTCCGTTTTGTGGTGGGAGGAAACCATTTTCAGTACAAGGTCTTCCCTTTGGCCTAGCCTCGGCACCCAGAGTATTCACAAAGTGCCTGGCTGTGGTGGCCGCCTTCCTCAGAAACCAGGGGGTATTTGTCTTCCCCTACCTAGACAACTGGCTCATTAGAGCCATGTCACCTCTGAAAGTCCAACAGGCCACATCTCGCACCATTCAGGTGCTGCAACGCTTCTGATTCATGATCAATCACACCAAATCTACTCTAGTTCCCACTCATGGTCTGGAGTTTATAGGAGCGAGGCTAGACACCCTTCAAGCAAGGGCTTATCTACCAGAAGACAGAGCACAAAGGCTCCTGGCCCTGGCAGAACAAGTGAGTCAGCAGTCCCAGGTATCAGCAAGACTCTTCCTGCGACTCCTTGGGCACATGGCTTCCACAGTGCATGTAACACCCAATGCCTGCCTCCACATGCGAACAGCTCAGTGGTGCCTCAGAGACCAGTGGATGCAGGCCACAGGCAGACTCTGAGACAGGATCAAAGTGTCCAAACGACTAGTGCAGTCATTGACCTGGTGGCTTCAACCACGTCACTTGACAGCGGGAGTGGAGTTTCAGGCACCTCGGCACTCGAGGGTCCTGACTACAGATGCATCCTTGCTGGGCTGGGGGGCCCATTGCCAGGGAATGTGCACCCAGGGTGTGTGGTCTCCACAGGAGAGCTCACAACAGATCAATTTCCTAGAGCTTCTAGCTATCCACCTGGCTCTCCTGGTTTTCTGTCAGACCCTGGCCCATCAACCTGTCTTAATACAGACAGACAACCAGGTGGCAATGTTCTATGTGCACAAACAGGGAGGCACGGGGTCCCGCATCCTGTGTCAGGAAACCCTGTACCTGTGCTCCTTTGCAGTCAAGCATGGAATGCATCTCGAAGCAGTTTACCTGCCAGGCCATGAAAATTACTTAGCCGACAAGCTAAGCAGAATTCTCCAGCCACATGAATGACAGCTGGATCCCAACATAGCCCAAGGGCTGTTTCAGACCTTGGGACAACCATCCATAGATCTGTTTGCGAGCCCACAGAATCATCAGTTGTCCAATTTTGCTCCAGACAGCCACACCCACACAGGGTGGCTGCAGATGCTTTCCTACTTTCATGGTCTGTGGGACTCTATGCGTTTCCTTCCACGCCTCTAGTGGCCAAGACTCTGTTCAAGATCCTCCAGGACAAGGCCTTGGTCATTCTGGTAGTCCCCAGGTGGCCGAGGCAACCCTGGTTTCCACTTCTGCTTCAACTGGCAGTGGAGACCCCAATTCCTCTGGGATCACGCCCCAATCTCCTGTCACAGGAGGGGTGCACTCTCCTGCATCCCAACCTCAGATCCCTCAACCTGATGGCATGGCTGCTGAAAGGGTAGTACTTGCACCACTCCTTCCCAAAAATGTGGAAGAAGTGTTACTAGCCTCAAGGAGGCACTCAACCAGACGAACTTATGCTTTCAAGTGGCATAGGTTTGAAGTGGAGGGAGGAGTGGCCTAGTGGTTGGGACAAGTTACCTCAGGCCAGAAGGTTGGGGGTTCAAATCCCACTAGAGGACAGCAACCTTGGGCCGGAAAGACTGGGGTTTCTAGTCCCACAGGTGCTCTTTGTGGTCTTGGGCAAGCCACTTAACCCTCCATTGCCCATGTTCCCTGTAAGTATTAGTGTATGTGTGTGTCATCCCCTTGTGTTAAATGTATCTCCCAATTGTGTTGTGACCACTTTGATTGAAGGATAAGGTGGTATACAAAACTGTCTAAATAAATAGTGTGGTGGGCAACACAGAGGGAAAACCCCTTCTCCTGCCAGGTTCCTGTGGTACTTCAGTACCTTCTTCGCCATTCCGATTTGGGCCTTAAGTCCAACTCGGTCAGGGTCCACCTTAGTGCCTTGGCTGCACACCATTCTCCAGTGGAGGGCAAACCTCTCTCTGCACACCCTTTGGTGTCCAGGTTCCTGAGAGGTTTACTTCTGCTGAAACCCCCGGTTCGCCCCCAAGCGACCGAGTGGGATTTAAATGTGGTCTTAGGGCAGCTCATCCGCCCACCAATTTTCGCCGATGGCAACTTGCTATCTACGCTTCCTTTCTTGAAAGGTAGTTTTCTTGGTGGCACTCACGTCGGCCAGGCGAGTGAGTGAGATGCAGGCTCTGGTATCCGACAGACCTTACACAAGGTTCTATAAAAATAGGGTAGTGCTCCGCACGCACCCCAAGTTTCTGCCAAAAGTGGTCTTTTCGTTCCACCTTAATTAGGAGGTAGTTCTCCCTACATTCTTTCCCAGACCGCATGCCAGCAGGGCGGAAGCAGTGCTGCATACCCTGGACTGTAAGAGGGCATTGGCCTTCTACATTGAGTGTACGCATGGCCATCGAAGGGCTTCTCAGCTCTTTGTATCCTATGACTCCAGTAAACTGGGGATGGCAAGTCTCCAAGCGTACGTTGTCCACTTGGGTGGCAGACTGCATTGCCTGGGCATACAGGGTGGCTGATCTTCCGTTGCAGGGTCGAGTTATGGCCCACCGGGACAGGGCTATGGTGGCATTAGTGGCTCACTTCCGCTCTGTTCTGCTGGCAGACATCTGCTGGGCCGCCACCTGGTCTTTGGGTCAGACTTTCGCAACCCATTACTGCCTGGATAGGGAGTCCCGACGGGACAGTGCTTTCAGCCAGGCTGTACTCCGTAACCTTTTCGAGGTCTAGGCAACTCCTATCCTCCAACCCTTTGGTGTCAGGCTACCGGAGTGTTACACTTAGTTTAAATCCTATTATGGCTGCTGCGGCTCCCATAGAGGGAGCCTCTTTTTCAGCTATGGGTTCTCTGGGAATGATGGGAGAGACCTCCAGGCTATATCCAGTGATGTCATTTTTTTGACATACCCAGTCTCCAAGCTGTAGGAGGAGGTGCACTACCCAGTGGTGGAGGACTAAACTGGACTCACTAAAGGAACTACAGTTACCAGGTAAGTGTAATTATCATTTCATGCTTGTTCCTGGAGATAGCATAGTTACTCACCTGTAACAGGTGATCTCTGGGAACAGCAGGAATTGAGTCTTCACAACCCACTTTCCTCCCCTAGGAGATGTATTTCTCTCTCTCTCTCTCTCTCTCCTCTCCTTTTATCTCACCTACAAACCCAACTGAGGAAGGAAAGTTGGAAAGGCAGGAAGGCAGCTACGCAGTGGGATGCTCCCAAAAGCTTTCCTATAGGATGCTGGGGAGCGTTCCCACACGGGCTCCGTCGGTGATGACGTCACCTATATGTGAAGACTCAATTCTTGCTCTTCCCGGAGATCACCTGTTACAGATGAGTAACTACGCTTTCCCTTTGTTGTTTAATTGATAGGGCACTGTTTATCATCCTGATCTACTTGGACTATTTGGTATTTAGACTTAGCTCATGTCATTTCTAGCACAAAGCATGTTCCATGATTTTGGTATCCTGACAACAGCAATAATTAAGAAATGGCATTTGTTAGGAAAAAAACAGCCTCTATACAGTGACAGAATTCAAAATGGCATGGGACAGACAGGTTAAAATCAAAATAAACTTAACTATCTAATTTCTCAACAAACAGGGGTGTCCTACACGGAGCGGTGGGTTCACCCCTAAACAAAGTCATGGGGAGGGGTGACCTGCACGGAGCGTCGCGTGCACCTACTCTTGCCATCTTACTGGGCAGACTAGATGGACCATACTGGTCCTTATCTGCCGTCATTTACTATGTTACTATGTCTAGTCTAAATATAGATTGTTTGGTAAATTTACAGTAGTGGCAGGAGAAGGGTTATTGGTTCTCTCAAAATGTGAAACAAAAATGAACAAAGGTCGATTAGTGAAATACTAACAGAAAAAGCTGACTGCCATTTTATGGAATAATTTTCCAAGGTATTTCTATCCAAAAGTGTGTTGCATGCAGAAATAGCCGTTTATAAAATTGTCCAGACTAAATGTGCAAAAGCTTCTGCAAACCTAGCAGCTTGATTTCTGAACAAGGTGTATGCACAGTGCATTTCAGTTCTTCTGAAGCTTTTGGGTTTAACCCTGGGAGTACCGATGGGGTCAAAAGTGACCCCATTGCAAGTTTCACAACGCGTATCTCGGAAACTAGTTGTTCAAGAATGCAATCTTTTTATGACTTTTCACATGTCAATATTCTCTTTATATTGCGCCATGAGAGGAATAATTTTCATCCGCTAGGTGACGCTAGTGATGAATTGCAGCACAGAGTACCAGTGGGGTCATTTTTTACCCCAGTTGCTTACGTCCGGTTTGGATCATGATACAATTTGCAGTTTTGTGAATGTTTTGATCTGACAAAGGTATTTATCATTAATTATGTATCATTTATTTTTTCTACTCTTATTTTATGAAAATTACACATTTTCTGTAATTAATATCATACGTTCTCTCATTATTTCCGATGAAATCTAAAGGCTCGTTCATCATGATTATTGTACACCTATAGTAAACTGCTTTGCGTTTTATTCAACTTTATCTTTGTATATTTATTTTAGGTTATTGTTTATGATGTCAAAACGAAAGTATTCAGCTGCCCAAGTAAGAGAAATATTGCAACGAGATGCTGACAGTGATGGCTCTGAGTCGTCTGATGATGCAGCATATTCAGCAAGCGAAGAAGCATATCAGCCAAGTTCAGGCGATAAATCTGATGATGACAGTCATGATTCAGATGGCGACAGCAGTTGGTCGCCAAGTGAATGTGAGACTGATGTTGAGCCGGTAACATCGCCTGCAGCAGAGTCAAGTTACAGGTCGAGGCTGTGCTGGACAGGGAAGAAGGGCAGGAGTCATTGGTGTCAGTATCATCTGTGAGGAATCTTAGTTGTGGTCGTAGAGGAGCTAATCTAAAGGCTTTCAGCTCGTTCATCATGATTATTGTTCACCTATAGTAAACTGCCTTGCGTTTTATTCAACTTTATCTTTGTATATTTTATTTTAGGTTATTGTTTATGATGTCAAAACGAAAGTATTCAGCTGCCCAAGTAAGAGAAATATTGCAACGAGATGCTGATAGTGACGGCTCTGAGTCGTCTGATGATGCAGCATATTCAGCAAAGTTCGGGCGATAAATCTGATGATGACAGTCATGATTCAGATGGCTACAGCAGTTGGTCACCAAGTGAATGTGAGACTGATGTTGAGCCGGTAACATCGCCTGCAGCAAAGAGTCAAGGCAAAGGTCAAGGCTGTGCTGGACGGGGAAGAAGGCAGGAGTCCTCGGTGTCAGTATCATCTGTGAGGAATCTTAGTTGTGGTCGTAGAGGAGCTAAGAGGTCATCAACTATAAGCACAAATGTTGCCATTGAAGCCTATGTATCTAAGGATGCCACATCATGGAACAGGAAGCCTATAAAGCAAGCTGCTGGAAGATACGCCAGAGCTAATGTAATGCCCGTACAACAAGGTCCTACAAGGTATGCTGTACGAAATGTTGATGGCCCTCTCGCAGCATTCTACTTGTTCATGAGGAAGAACTTATTGAATGAAATCATGATGTGGACGAGCAAACAAGGAAGACACATTTATGACGACACCTGGCAAGATTTGAGACGGAGAATTTCAACGTTTTCTTGGATTTCTGATCCTCTCAGACGTGTACAAGTCACGAAATGAATCCATAGTTCAGTTGTGGAACCTTGAAGATGGTTATTCTGTTTTCGGCAAAAATATGGCCCGTAACCGATTTCAACAAATTTCTTGTGCTCTCAGATTTGATGATGCAACCAACAGACATGAACAACAAGGCGTAGATAAGCTTGCTCCAATCAGACACGTTTTTGATACCTGGGAAACAACTCTAAGTGACACCTTTGTTCCTGGTGAAAATGTTACCGTGGATGAGCAACTGCTTACATTTCGTGGCCGTGTTCCATTCAGACAATATATTCCTAGCAAACCTGGGAAATATGGCATAAAGCTATGGATGTTGTGTGACAGTGCAACGTCATATGTTCTGCATCTTCAAGTATATACAGGAAGGGAACTCGGGCAAAACAGGGAACAGAATCAGGGTGAAAGGGTTGTGCTGCAACTCACTGAAGGATTGACGCGATCTGGCAGAAATATTACTGTTGACAATTTCTTCTGCAGTTTATCCCTGTCACGGAAATTGTTAGAAAAACAAATGACACTTTTGGGGACAATTCGAAAGAACAGAAAAGAATTACCTTCAGAATTTGTACAGTGGTGTGCAAAAGTCTGGAATCACTTGTAAATTTGATGTTTTTTCAACTTCGTGACCTTATAGCTTAATTTCTTTTTCCTCCCAGTGGCTTTTTCTGTGTGTATCATGATAAGTGATAGATTTGGCTATTAGGGCCAACTTTTAGTATTGGTTTGGCCCTTATTTTCTGAGTTTGTTCCCCATAGTTGTCCTGTTGATAGATTTTCTGTGAAAATTGCATAATGTACATCATTGGCCAACGATATATTATTGTAAGTATGCTTTAAAATATTATGGACGCATGCCAGGTTTCCTTCAAATTAATGTATGTGGCCTTGAAAAAGGCCATTTTTATGTGTCAGTGATGGCTCAGTATTTGATGGGCCACCCTTTGTTCTTGATCACCTGACTGCAACTTGTCGGCATTGAATGAACCAGTCTGACAAGGTGATCGTTGGTGACAATGTGGTTCCAAGCTGCAATGAGTGACTCAGTCAGCTCACGCTTTGATGTCGGATGCCTCTTGGATATTTCCAAGGCCACCTTGTGCCACAGGTTCTCAATTGGATTCAGATCTGGAGACTGGGCAGGCCAGTCCATTGACTTGATGATGTTCCGCTGCTTCCAGCTGATCACCTATCTGGAGCGATGGCAGGGTGCATTGTCATCTTGGAACAGGAACTGACCAGGAAACAGCTGGTGTGCTGATGGCACTGTGCACTTTTACAGTATGGTGATGTACTTGGCCTCGTTGACCATTCCATCGACGATGTGAAGCCGTCCAACACCACTGGCAGCCATGCAGCCCCAGACCATGACCTTCAAAGGATGCTTCACAGTGAGGTTGAGACACTCAGGCTTGAATTCCTCTCCAGGAAATCTCCTCACATAGTTGTGGGCCTGGATACCAAACAGGCAGAAGGTGCTTTCATCGCTGAATAGCACTTTTTCCCACATTGACCTTCTAGACTTCAGAAAGAAACTCAAAACGCACATTTTCCAATCACATTTCAACCTGAACTAAACCCACAGATGGGGCAGCCCCTGACCACTGTGTCCAAGAAGATTATCCTGTATATATGTATTTATGTATATATGTAAATGAACTCCCCCATAGCTAAGAAGTGTTAACTCTGTATGATGTGCTTTTCTGACAATCTGTATGTAAACAAAATTTGTACCTGCCTTGATTCGGCAGTTTCACAATAGTAATCCTACCCGCTTCTGATCGCTGGAAGGAGCGGGCTACAAATGCTTGCTAAATAAATAATAAAAATTTCAGTCGACCAGGTTGAGTGCTTTCTCGCCCACACGATCCGGTTGCACCTTTGTATGTCAGTCATCAGTGGCTTATTCCATGCTTGCAGCCCCAGAGACCAAACTGCAGGCACTGGCGACGAACTGTTGATGAGCTGACACTGACCTCACTCTTGTCTGACCACTCTCGAAGTAGCTGAGGAGAGGTCAACTTGCGATTAGTCAGTGAAATGCTTCGTAGTGCATTGTCCTGACGTGATGTTGATGTACGTGGACGACCTGAACGAGGCTTGTCCACCACTGAGCCCATTTCTTTCTTCTGTACAATCTTAACAACAGCGCTCTGACTGCAGCCAATTTTCCTGGCTATCTGACGGCTTGAAAATCCTTCCTCGCTCATAAAGGACACATGAACATGCTCCTCCACGTCAGGGTCTGAGTCATCTTCATGGTCAATCGAGAAAGCTTATGAAATTCAAACATTCCGCACGGTTTTTATAGCTGCACTGTTGGCTAGATATCTGCATTGTGATTGGTTAGTAAAACCAGCCTCCTGATTGGTTAGAAATAACGTGTGCATATTGGATAATGTCGATCCAGTTTTGATGCAGGATCCACAAAAATCGCAGTAGCTATCTCCCAGTGTCTGTAAAGTATTTAAATTGGAAGCAAGGGATGCAAAAAAGTCAACTCTAATAGCCAAATGTATCCCTTTTAACATGGTAGAAAGATGAATATGCTGGGATAACGCAAAATTTAAAATCCATTAGAAAGTGCGAAAAACACAAAACTCACAAGTGATTCCAGACTTTTGCACACCACTGTAAAAGCAAAGGGCCGAGAGGTATTCATTTCACTGTTTGCCTTTCGCGATGACGCCACTCTGGTTTCCTATTGCCCGAAGAAAGGAAAAGTGGTTGTTCTGAGCAGTTTGCATGATCAAGAAGAAGTGGATAACACACGTCCAGACAAAAAAACCACGCATGATCTTGGACTATAATTCTAGTAAAGGTGGAGTAGATATGGCAGATCAAATGTTGCACACGTATACCACAAAATGAATGACAAGATGCTGGCCAGTGACAATCTTCTACAACATGTTGGACATCAGTGCTTTGAACGCGTTATTGTTTGGATGTCACTAAATCCAGAATGGCAGTCCAAGTCAAAGCACGGACATCGTCTATTCCTCTTGGAATTAGGAAAGCAGCTGCTTCAGAGTAATTGCAGCGAGACGTCTTCCAGCATTGAAGAAGCCACTGATGCTGTTTGCAATGTCAGGATCCCAAAGAAAAGGGCAAGGTGTCACTGCTGTTCCAGAGAAAAAGACAAGAAAAGCAACATAGTTTGCACCTCCTGCAAGCGCAATGTTTGCAAAGAACATTCAGAAATTGTCTGTCTCTCATGCAAATGACTGTAGTACTTTACTGTGTTCATCAAGTGCATGCAAAAACTGCTTTCATGGCAACTCTTCTTCATGTAATTTTGTGATAAAGCATTAAATTTCAAAACATTTAACCTTCATATAATAAATAATTAATTTTGAATAATATCTTGTCTGTTTAGTTAAAAATTTTCATGGTTAACAATTAAAATTCGTCGTGGGGTCATTTATGACCCCAACGGTATTCAGTGTGTGCAAAAAATCTTGGTAATTCCATGGTTAAACTGAGGGAGTGAATGGTGGGTTATTTTATTTTTGTTTGTTTCCAACTCAGTCAAATGTTTGAAAAATTATGCACAAGGGATCAGTTTCTCTGTGGAGCAAATTACTTTCCGAAAACTTAACAGAATAGGACCATGTTTAGTGTGGAGGTAAAACATGCCTAGAATTTGAAAACTGGTGAGATTGGACGGGAATTCCAGAGAAATAGTTTCCCAAAAAATGCATTTCTATGGGACAAGGAATTCCAGCAATATGGAAGTATTGATACACAAACACAATGGCAAGAGAATTACTCCTTTCAAACTGTACTTCCCCCTTCCACATTTATGTGCATAGACACGAGAACACAGAAATAGAGATAAGACAAACATGTCACCAATATGAGACACCCTAGGCGAACCTCATTCCTAGCATGCTCCCCCCCCCCCCCTCCGCTGTCATTGCCACCGCTGCTGCCTCTCCCTGGGATGTCCAGCAGTGGCAGTACTTTAAAGTAGCATTGCAGAAGGGAAGTTACATTACCTCTGGTGCTGTGATGCCGCTCATGTTCCCCTTCCACCCCCACCCCCTCCCCGGCGGCAGTGTGATGCTGGTTTACGAGTATTGTCACCACTACATAGCTCAGAGAGCAGTGGCAGCAATGGGTGCCCTCAGACCACTGGTGCTTTAGGCAACCGCCTGATTCGCCTAATGGCAGCATCGGTCCTGAAAACATATTCTGCATATTTCCTCCCACAAACACTTCGTCTGCCGCTGCAACCTTATCTTTTCTGGGTGGCTCTTAGTGATTCAGATGTATGCTTCAGTTTCTGTGTTGTAAATTCTACAGTTCAACTTTCTTAATGGTTGCTCGGACGTAAACGTTTGTGCAGTACAAAAGGCTGTTATAATTTGGAGAAATGGAATTCTTTGGGTTAAGAACATAACATAAGAACATAAGAAATGCCATAGTGGGTCAGACAATGGTCCATTGAGCCCAGTATCCTGTTGCCAATCCAGGTCGCAAATACCTGGCAGGTTCCCAAAAAGGCACACAGATTCCACAGTGCGCTCACCCTGGGGTAAGCAGTGGATTTTCTGAATCCTCTTTAATAATGGTTTATGGACCTTTCCTCCAAGCAATACTAACAGCTTTTACTGCATCTTCCGGTACCGAATTCCAGAGTTTGATCACATGTCGAGTAAAAACAAATATTTTCTCTTATTAGTTTTAGATTACATTGTAGCTTCATTATGTGTCCTCTAGCCATTCTGCTTTTTGATGGCATAAACAACCCATTTACGTTTACCGGTTGCACTCCATACATTAATTTATAGACCTCTATCATATCCCCCTCAGCTGTCTCTTTTTCAAGTTGAAGAGCCCCGACCTTTTAGCCTCTCCTTATAGGGGTATTCTTCCATCCCCTTTACCATTTTTGTTGCTCTTCTCTGTACCTTTTCTAATTCAACTATATCCTTTTTAAGATATGGATATGGCGACCAGAATTGCACATAATATTCAAGGTGCGGTCACACCACAGAAAAATAGAGGCATTATAATACCCTCTGTTTTATTCACCATTCCTTTCTTTATGATTCCTAGCATTCTATTTGTTTTCTTGGCCACCGATGTACACTGGGTAGAGGGTTTCAACATATCCAAGATGATGCCTAAATCGGTTTCCTAGGTTGTGGTGTCTAAGATGGTTCTTCCATTGTGTAACCATAGCTTGGGTTGTTCTTTCCTAGGTGCATAACTTTGCATTTGTCCACATTAAATTTTGTCTGCCATTTGGACTTCTAGACTTCCAATTTATCAAGGTCATCTTGTAATTTTTCATAATAACAACTTTGAATAATTTTGTGTCATCTGCAAATCTGATCACCTCATTCATTCCTATTTCCAGGTCATTTATGAATGTTATAAAGCAGTGGGCTCAGCACAGATCCCTGCGGTACTTCACTATTCACCTTTCTCTGTTGAGAATATTGGCCATATAGCCCTACTCGGCTTTATGAAAATCCAGATACACTATATCAACCGGCTCAACTTTGTCTACCTGTTTATTCAAACCTTCAAAAAATATAACAGTTTAGTAAGACAAGTCCAAGACAAACCACCCATCTGGACAGCAGCAGAATGGGACAGTGTTGGCGGTGAACGATCACATTTCTGTGGCAATGGCAATAACACTAAACTTAAACTGCGCAGAAGAAAGGCCTGGCAATCTACTTCCGTATCTTGCCATGAAAACCCAATGGATAGTTGCAACAAAACAAACTGCATTATAGTGTCTGTCTTTTTGCAGATGACACCAAAATTTGCAACCCTGAGGGAGTGGGGAACGTAAGGAAAGATCTACAAAAGCTGGAAGAATGGTCTAATTCTTGGCAGTTAAGATTTAATGTGAAGAACTGCAGTGTCATGTACTTGGGAAGCAGAAATCCAAGGGAATTGTATGTGATAGGGGGCAAGAGATTGGTGTGCACGGACCAGGAGAAGGTCCTCAGAGAGATTGTTTCTGACGATCTCAAGGTGACAAGGGGGTGGCAAAAGCCAGAAAGATGCTGCATTACATACAGAGAGGAATTACCAACAGAAAGGAAGACATACTAATGCCACTGTACAAGTCACTGGCTAGGCCTCACTTGGAATATTGTGTTCAGTTTTGGAGACCGTATCTCGCAAAGTATATAAAAAGACATGATGCTTGGCAAGGTAGAAGGTCAACGCAAAAGAGGAAGGTCAGCAATGAGATGGATCGATACAATAACAGCAGCTATGGGTGCCAGTCTGTCAACACTGAATTGTCTAACTGAAGACCCAACACCATTTAGGACAACTATTTATTTTATTTAAAGGGTATTTCTATCCCGCCTTATCCTTCAGTCAACTACGACGGCACTTAACGACAACAAGACAAGACTGTCCTTGGCTAAATTCATGTTCGCTTTCTCCCATTAAACCATGACTATATATTCAGTAATTTTTTTTCTTTATAATGATTTCCACCATTTTGCCCAGTGCTGACATCAGGCTCACCAGTTTGTAGTTTCCTGGATCACCCCTGGAAACGTTTTTAAAAAATTGTTGTTACATTGGCCATTCTCCAGTCTTCCGGTACTACAGATGATTTTTATGATAGTTCAAAGTTTGCTAGTAGTAGGTCTGTGATCTCAACTTTAAGTTCTTTTAACACCCTTGGATGTATACCATCCAAGTCAGGTGATTTGGTACTCTTCAGTTATAATACATCTTCCCGGTTTATCGATATTTCTTTCAATTCTTCCAATACATCACATTTATGTACCTTTTCAGGCACAGGTAACTTCCCTACATCTTCAGTAATGACCAAAACAAAGAATTCATTTAGTCTCTCAACTATGGCCTTTTCCTCATTTAGCACCCCTTTTACCACTCTATCATCCAGTGGTCCCACAGGTTTTTTGCTACGAATGTACTTGAAAAAGTTGTTATGTGTTTTTTCTTCCACAGCAAATTTCTTTTCAAATTCTCTCTTTGCCTGCTTTATCAGTGACTTGCATCTAACTTGCCAGTGCTTATGTTGTTTACAGTGTTCGTCATTTCTCTCCTTTTTCCATTTCCTGAAAGATGCTTTTTTGGCAACAGCCTCTTGGACTTTGCCTTTAAACCCTGCTGGCAGTCTTTTGGCCTTCCTTCCACTTTTCTTAAACCGTGGCTATATCTGTTAAAGCTGATAAATCCGTATTTTATAATTCAGGGGTTTTTATTAAGTCAGTCAAGGCTTAGTACCACCAGAGAGCTTTCATTTAAATCAAAATCAGAGTATAGTATAGCATAGAAGGTAGAATAGGATAGATATTTTTGAATTGAAAGAAATAGTTACTAGAGTCCCTACAAAGAGGCCTTCCAGTTCGCCGTCTCCAACTAGTTCAGAACACAGCTGCTCGCCTCATTACTCACTCCCCTGCCAATGCTCATGTTATCCCCTCCCTTCTCTCTCTTCACTGGCTCCCTATTTCCGTCCAATTCATCTACAAGCTTCTTACCATCACCCACAAAGTATTGCACACTAGTGTCCCGCAATATCTAGCCGACATTATTCGCCCTCAACCAGCCCCCTGTTCCGCTCATGGTAATTGGCTCTTTCTTCCTCCCCCCTCTCAGGCCCACCTTGAGCTCACCCGTCACTCTGCTTTCATTTTCCTCAGTCCCGCCCTGTGGAATTCTCTCCCGCACTCCCTTCGCACCAAACCCTCCTTCCCTTCGCACCAAACCCTCCTTCCCTTCGCACCAAACCCTCCTTCCCTCAGTTCAAATCACTCCTTAAAACATACCTCTTTCGTCAGGCCTACGACCTTCCTGTCCTCGCTGATGGCTCAGACTCCTCATCGCCCTGTCCCCGTCCCCATCCCCGTCCCCCACCCCCCTCACAGCCAGTTTAGCTGTTTCTTGCTTAATTCACTCAACAGCCCTCCCTCGCCTTATATCTCTGTCTTCCTATGTTGTGTCTCAAGCCTGCTCCTTGCTCTGTCTCACTTTCCTGTCTTTTAATGGCATTCCTTTCTCTTTTCTATCCTTAGTAGCCAACAGTTTATTGTATTGTACACCGCCCTGACGCCTTGGCAAGGGAGGTATATCAAGTTTAGCAAATAAAGATAAAGACAAGAGACCTGTGACATTGTTTTAAATAGGTGTTAAAGCACAGGACAGATCAAAGGGGCAATTTGAAAGGCTCCCTCTATCAAACCAAGGGCTCTATGAATCACCTGGGAAATTAAGAGATCACCTTAGAAACACAGGTCAGGGTACTGTGTAGCATGCCAGCTTACTAAGGGGTATGTTTACTAAACCGTCTTAAAGTGCGCCCAGCGTTAGTATGCAGGATGCCATAAAAGGAGTGGGCGTTCCCAGTCTAAACGTGGCAAGCGCGCGTTATCACGTGCTAATGTGCGCCGAGCGCATCAGCGCCCAAGAAAGGGACCAGCGCGTCAATGCGTGTTAATCTGAAGTAGGCGCTCTGACCCAGAAGCATAGCAACAGAGGTGTAGTACAATAGTTAAGACACTGACTGATGGTACAGGGGTCATGAGTTCGATCCCCAAGTGGGCCTGATGAATAATAAAACTTTTACCCAGTGCTGTCTGAGGCATATTCCAGTTTAATTTAAATCTGTGCTGGAAGCAAACACACCCTCAAAGTGCCATAACATAAGGTGCCGCATCAGCTGCCCTATAAGGCACTCCAGAGGGCATATTATAATGTGCACTGTCTGGCCAGGCACCCTAGAATGTTGCCTATAGTGTGCCTTATAAGGTGCTTTATAGGGTACCCTATGAGGCAGCGCAAGGTTACAGCACTGATTGTGATAGCAGCACTGTGCATGTTAACTCATGGAAATCTTAAGTAAGTGCGCTGGCATGCAAGCAGGAACAGCAGTGTAGCACAGTGGTTAATACACTGACTGGTGGTACAGGGGTCACGAGTTTGATTCCCAAGTGGGCCTGATGAATAATAATACTTTTAACCAGTGCTGTCTGAGGCTTTTTCCAGTTTAATTTAAATCTGTGCTGCAAGCAAACACACCCTCAAGGTGCCGTAACATAAGGTGCCGCATCAGCCACCCTATAAGGCACTCCAGAGGGCATATTATAAAGTGCACTGTCTGCCCAGGCACCCTAGAATGTTGCCTATAGGGTACCCTATGAGGCCCCGCAAGGTTACAGCACTGTTTATGATGGCAGCACTGTGCATGTTAACGCATGGAAATCCTAACTAGGCGTGCTGACATGCAAGCAGGAACAGCAGTGTAGCACAATGGTTAATATACTGACTGATGGTGCAGGGGTCATGAGTTTGAGTCCCCAGTGCACCTAATGAATAAGGTTGGCTGAGGTAATTTCTTTTTCTGCTTGCAACTGTACAACAATCTGTGCTGCCATCTAAAAAGAACTGAACCCTAGTGCCATAAATTAATGCACCTTTTAGGGTGCACCAGAAGACACATCCTAAACCACCACGTCAGCCAAGGTGGGTGATAATGTGCCCCAGAGGCCATGTTGAAAGGTTGCCAACTCCAAAGGCACCATAGTAGGCACACCATAAGCTGCCTGAATTGAAGGTGTGTGTGGTGTAAGATGCCCCAAGGATGTGTAGGTGAACCCAAAAACATTGGCCAAGAGCAGTAAGGTCCCCCAATTTGAAGGGCAACAGAGGTATGTGCCAAACACACACGTAACCTAAACACTGCACAGAGCAGCAAGGAACGACAATGCATAAGTAATGGAAGGACGTAGATCAGAGCTGATGGACCACACAAATCAGCCTCCAGCCCATGTGGCAGCAAGAAAAATGGACAAACATATCGGGGACAGCTGTAGCTATGCACAGAGCGATGGTAATGTACCATGCTATAATGACAGTCTGTGACAGAGGATGGGAAGATGTGTGCAGCAGAGGAGCCAGAAATGGCAGGATAGGTGAAATATCAGGATGACAGTGGAGTAGCAGTGCTATGCAGAGCACACACAGGAGAGGCAACCAGGGAGAGCTGCAATGCAGGAATGTGTAGGAGTGCAGGACGTGGGGTAGCAGCATGCACATCAGGGTAGGATGGCACACAGCTGGCAGAAACACGTAGATGGACAGAAGGATGGTTCACAACTGAGATGAGAATACAATGTGCTCACAGCACAGATCTGCACAGATATGACTGTCACAGGAATGAAAAGTAGTTCTGCAGGACAGGCATACAAATGAAAGAGAACAGAGAGGAATCAAACCTATAACCAGTACCACAAATGGCAATGCACAAACCGGTAGGCCACACCACCAACGTGAGCTCATTAGCAAAGGCTGCATACAAAAATAGTACAGGGCATCACACAAGACGCCTGCTGGCTGTCAGGACAGGCAAACCCCCAACAGTAACCATGACCAAATGCACATGCAGATCTGCTGTGTACAGATCAGATCACAGTCTGTAATTGGGACCAGAGACACATAGAACTACATGCACACACACAATGAAATGTTATGCAGTGGATACAGCATGCAAAAGAGGAAAGAATCTAAACCCCAAGGGCAGCAGAGGATGCTCTGTGGAGCTGGTGCAAAATGTGGAACAGGACAGGAGAGAATTGAACATGCAAACAGGTGTACCACACACCAGCTGAACCGCAGCAATACCAAACCCCCAAGCGCACTGCCTTGTAAACATCATAAAGAAACAGGCCTATGTACCAGCTAATATGGGATGGCTAGGCAGCACAGAGGGCACACCTTGGTGTACAGTGAAGAGAGGAAAGGGTGTGTGTAGAGGTGATGAACCTCCTGGTACCTAATGGTCAAGTTAATACAACAGAAAATTAAAAAATAAACCACATGTGGGGATCAAACCTGCAACCTATGGCGTTATAACGCATGCCTGTAACCACTACCCCAAACAACCACAATGAGCACACTGAGCACAATGCAAAAATACTACCCCAAAGGGAGGGTGTGTATGGGAACCTGTAATACCTAGTGATGTGGCAAATGGCTGGCAGATACACAGCTGCCACCGTACAAGGATGTGAGCACAGGTGAGCCATGTACATGACTAGCAAATCAGTAGATACAAGTGCCAATGTGATCAAAGAGTGGAGGAGTAGCCTAGTGGTTAGAAAACTGGCTTGGGCACCAACCAACCAGGGTTCAATTCCCACTAGCAGTCCATGTGGCTTTGGGCAAGTCACGTAACCCTCCATTACCTTGGAAGAAAGACCTGACAATCTACGTCCAGTGACAGTGACAACAAAACCCTGGGGTCTCTGGGTCACAAGGAGTCAGGACTGACTCAAAGGCACACATTGTATTGCATGTTTGTCACCATGAGCAAGCAGCAGCAGAGACAAATGTATATCAAGCACATATTTTTATTTGGGTTCATCTTCACAGATAGTGGACATACTGCCATCATAATATCAAAGTGAGTGGATCCCAGGTGAAAGACAGAAACACATTTAGCAGGGCAGCAACCCACATCCTACAGAAAGGTCACTGGCCCGTCTACAAATGAAGAGCAGGAGACATAATGTGCAGCACTATGCATTACGCCCCCCACATGCTGCTGCACGCCTCAAATGTGTTACTCACATATGAGTGCAAGTAGACAGTAGGCGGTGCATGATGAGGGACCAACACACATCAATCATGATTCTGTTCCCGAAAACATATCTATCTGGCAACACAGGAGGCACACAAATGAAAACAGCATATGTTGTTGAAACGTTGTAACTTTAAAAACACAGATTGAAAGTAATGTGTCATCTACCACATAATGCCTGATATAGGAATCCAAGCTCCAACAATGTAACCCTAAACAATCTTCAAATGCACAATGAGGATATGCTAACAGGTAGCAGAGGAACATGAACACAAAATTCAAATGAAAACTACCTGCAGAAACATGCAGAGAAAACACCATGCAGGAGGTCCCCCTGCACTGGTTGGTGTGTAGACAGTGTCTGTACACATATATCACGGTACATGGAATGCACAATTGAAGGAAGACAACGGACACTCACACTGCGACACTCAAAATATAACGGGGCAATGTGAGTGTCGTTACCTCAAGGGATAAATAGGACTGTGCAGACATGCAATGCAAGGTTTGTAAATCAATGCAGAGCTTCACGTCTGTACAGTAAACAAACACAAGAAACAGTATATAGAGATGGAAATTAAGGGCAAACATGTTACAGTAAACCACACAGAAGCCATATTGCCATGTGCTGTGTTTCGCCAACATAGTCATATGCACATGCACCATCGACATCTCAACATGATTCAGTGATGTCGCACATGCACACAAACACCCTTGGTGATTGAAAACATCAATCCAGGATGCTGGTGTGCATTAAAGCGGTGTTGTGTCAAAACCTGTATCATGTCCAGGTGGAGAGTAGGTGAACATAGACAACAGGACCTCTCCATCGCTACCCCTATGCCACACGCATGGCTGTATACTTGTTTTGAAACAAACAGATGAGCGTATCCTGTGTTCCATGTCACACACATGTCCAAAAAACAACTGTGGAGGAATGTGCAACATACAGTGACAATGTCAGTCCCTGCTTCACACGTGGGGACCAGTACACAGTGTGCAAAGTCCAAAGCGTATCTGCAATCCAACACGTCAGGTTAAGACTATCCTTGCAACCCTGGGCATACACAGTCAAGTGTCACATCCCAATATGCCACAGTACATGAAAGGTCCTGCATGTCTCCTGCAATGAGCATGACTCCCAACCAGAGCACGGTAGCAACAGTGTGTTGGACAGGTCTGTCATGGCCAAAGTAGCAATCCAAACATAATACTGTCCATCCTAGGCATGTGTCCCACTCGCAGATGTCAAACATCCTATGGCACCATTTTCCAGGGAAAGTTCCATGGTGTTGTGTCGCCCAACAGGTGGGTGATGGCGATGCCACATGCACTGTAATAGATGTGTCTGGTTTGTTCTCTGCCCTGTGTCAGAAGAGGAGAAATATTGTATTGGTATGCACCTTGCAACATCAGCACAAATTGCAGAGAGTCAAACATTAAGAAACACATAATAAAGGCACACACAGGCAAACATGACATGATCACAACACAAAACACATTGCACGTTGGGGACATTTTGAATTGGAACCGTACACACGGGTGTCACATGGATATGGTTCTGTCCATGCCCATGTGACACAGCCGTTTCACAGCTCCATCCTATGTGCATCAGCGTTCGTGAACAGAGAGCCAACATGAAATGTACATGAGACATACAGTAAATCATTAACATGTAAAGGCTGATGTCATACCCAAAAGAACAAAGGTGCAAAATACCTTGTGCTTGCATCAGGTGTATGTCTCGGATCCCCTGAGCCACTCAACGGCCATAACAGGTCACAGTGAAGGGAGACAATGTCAGCGAAATATGTATAATCACCATGTCACGCCAATATCTGTGATACAAAAAGCAGGTCAACAGTGGTATGTCAGAACACAAGAGACAGTTCTGTTCCCAACACACAACACATGTCCACAATGGTCACACGGTAAACAGCAGTAAGGTAGAGATAGCACAGTCACCACCGCCCCCCAGGTATACAGACCCCTCACACCACATGATAATGTAAAAAGCCTGAACACTGTATCATCACACAGCCAACACAAGAACACACACACACACAGTATGCTAAGGGCAGCGTGCCAGCAGTAGCATACGGCCTGTATGTCCACAAGTGGAGATACAAGTGGAGTGGAGGAGTGGCCTAGTGGTTGGGGCAAGGTACTTCAGGCCGGAAGGTCGGGGCTTCAAATCCCACTAGAGGACAGCAACCTTGGGCCGGAAGGACTGGGGTTTCTAGTCCCACAGGTGCTCCTTGTGGTCTTGGGCAAGCCACTTAACCCTCCATAGCCCATGTTCCCTGTAAAATAGTTATCTCCAAGTTTTAATGCCCTGTTCAATGTAATTTCAGTTTGTTCAATGTAAACTGCACTGATGCAGAATAGCGCGGTATATAAGCTAATGTAAATAAATAAATAAAGGCCCTGTGAATTGCAATGATACCCTGGTGTTGGCTGATGGTACAATGTCGGGGAAGGGTGCACGTGTAGGCCACCACCCAAAAACCTAGGACCATCACACACATGCAGCTCTGTTGGACATGTCCCAGAGACAGTGTTGCAGAAGACATACTGGACAGGAACACATGGGGATATGTGTGCCAACAGCAAGATATGGGTTAGGGAGGTGCAGGGAAAAGAGGTGAATCACAACATCTGGACAATATGACAGATCACCGAGGACATGTGTTCCCCCTGACTGCTGGCACAGACAATATAGCTGTAGGTATACTCACCCCAGACCACAGCATGTTGGCTGATGTACAGTCCCCTGCCAATGCACCACAGCACCAGGAGCTTCAACAACTATGTCCTGTGCATTGGGAAACACAAGGGAAACATACATATGTCATGTTTGAGCTATGCAACACACACTGCACCTTCCTGTCCCCAGCTTACACATCCCCCAACATCCTTTACAGACTGACTCTTCACCATCACACTGTACATATCTCTCCCATGTGAGAGGCATCAATGACATGTCTTTGCCAAACTACAGGGGTCCGTACTCTGTGTGTCCCCTCCCTCACCTCTCTGTTGTCGCACACACTGGTGAACAGAAGTGTTTGCTCCCTACCATGTTCCTAACTCACTCCAAGGCTGCAGTATTATCCTGGGTCCCCCATATCACTCCCAATGCCCCTTCACTGTGTGTACTGGTGTCCCAATGTTGTCTGATACCCCGCTGTCAATTGCTGTAACACACGTAAATATGCAGGGCCACCTCCAGGATCCTCTGTCCAAACACATTTCCTGGTGTGTATATCTCATACCTTGACTAACATTAACAGCTGTGCGCTAATGAGTTGCTAAACATATATCTCAATGTCTGTGTTATGTCTGCTAAACCACACCCCGATGTCTGCTTGTGACCTGACCGTGATGGCTGCATGTCATAGGGAGGAGTGGCCTAGTGGTTAGGACAAGGTACTTCAGGCCGGAGGGCCGGGGGTTCAAGTCCCACCTGGGGACAGCAATCTCAGGCCGGAGGGACTGGGATTTCTAGTCCTATAGGTACTCCTTGTGGTCTTGGGCAAGCCACTTAACCCTCCATTGCCCATGTTCCCTGTAAGTATTAGCGTATGTGTGTCATATCCCCTCGTGTTAAAATATATCTCCCAATTGACCGCTTTGACCCAGTGAAAAGCGGGATATAAATACAGCTAAATAAATAAATGTCATCCCACTGTGTGAAAGTGATAATGGCAAAGCATGGATAGGCAATATGTGCACCTGATAACCCCCCTCCCATCAGAGTCTCATTGTGTATGTGGACATAACTTTCCTTCTCTAGGGTATGCAATGTAGTTGATGTCTTGGAATGCACTCTCCTCCTCTACACACTTATACATCCTGTAGTTGAGTAATGTGTTTATGTCGATATGTCATCACCTAGATTTGCTGAAAACAATATAAACATTTGCCCTGAAAACACCCCTAAAACACAATCCACCCCCACATTCATCTCTCTGCTTTCCTACTGTAACCTACAACTTGTTGATCTTGCCTGAATCACCTCTGTGTGTAAAAATGCAACACTGCACTGCATGGCTATTCTACACTGGGGGAAAAAAAATTACCCCCCTGGCTGGACACTGCACAGGTTCCCTATCCTTCACCGCATCCATGTTAAGGCTACGTGATGACTTATACAGTCAGCCACACTGTGGTGTTCCACTAACTCCCCTTAAGGATTTTAATTACCATTATGACAAATATTACTGAGCATGTATATAGTGCTACATATCACAGGTAGCGCTATACAAAAATTTCAGACCCACAGATCCAGCTTACAAGAGCATACCACACACACAATCAGCTAAAAATACAAGATGAAAAACACGCACAACTGCACAAGTGGCCCCAAACATGGTCCTCTCTCCCACTGTGAAACCCACACCACATGCCTCTCACCTTGCTGCACCACAACCATAACAGCAACTAACTGTGGTTGCACAGCAGCCGCTATCACAATCATCCACAAACCAGGAATGTCAGCCCAAAACCTCCCACAAGCCTAAAAACAATCAACCAAATCATCCACCTCAACCCGCTGTTCTGGCCTGTCCACATCGTTTGGTTCTCAGTCATGCTTATATTTGACGGTGTGATGGCCAGCCAGTGTCTGTTTCATCTCAGTGCAGTGTTGCATCCAACTAATATTGGTTTACGAATGTTAACCTGTATTAGCACTACACACATATACCAACAAATGTAGGTGGGAACATATACAGTACGTACATGAGAAGAGCTGTGCAATCACCTGCCGCCTGATTGCTGTGCCCTCACGTGTGTCACCATGGGCATGTACAGGGGGGCACGTCGGATCATCCTCCAGACCCTCATTAATCTCAGCAGGGATATTGTGCCTGAGAGCAATGTTGTGCAGGATGCAACAGGCTATGATGATCTCTGCCACAGTCTGTGGAGTATATTGTAAGGCACTCCATTGCTGTAACGTTTTAAACTTTCTCTTAACTTACCTGCAGGGGCTACCCCTCCCCCCCCCCCCTGCTGAGTTACTGTTGTGGACAGCCATTCCCTGAGCTGCACGTGGGTTTGCTTAGATTGCCTTGTGTTCCTTAAGAGGAGGAGTGTTTTTTCAGAGCTCTCCCAAAAGGTGATTTTTGCTGTGTTTGCTGCATAACTGAGTCTTTGTCTCCAAATAACTGTGAGTCTGTCTCCACATATTTGTCTTTCTTTGTAATTGTCCTTAGTGGTGGGTTCCCTTGCCTACTCCATTGCTGTAACATTTTAAACTTTCTCTTAACTTACCTGCAGGGGCTACCCCTCCCCCCCCTGCTGAGTTACTGTTGTGGACAGCCGTTCCCTGAGCTGCACGTGGGTTTGCTTAGATTGCCTTGTGTTCCTTAAGAGGAGGAGTGTTTTTTCAGAGCTCTCCCAAAAGGTGATTTTTGCTGTGTTTGCTGCATATCTGAGTCTTTGTCTCCAAATAACTGTGAGTCTGTCTCCACATATTTGTCTTTCTTTGTAATTGTCCTTAGTGGTGGGTTCCCTTACCTACTCCATTGTGTGTGCCAACAGTTCAGGAACAGCCTACTAGCCAGTGACACTTAGGTTCCCGCCCACCCTACCCCTCGTCCCACCCACCCCAGGGGCTACATTGCCTATATAGTGGTCATAGACGTGCCATCTATCATTCCAAACATGGGTTAAAAGCCACATCGTATTCATCCTTTCTTCTTCTTCTTCCTCTTCTGGGACTGCATAAACATGTCGTGTATTCAGTGCAATAACTGCGGTAATTTCATTCAAAGACGAATCATTTGGAGACTAAGAGCTTGTCCTATATGTCTAAAGTCAGCTGCCATGCATGAAGAACTGACTCTACTAAGGAAAGACCTAGCTGCCATGCATATAGAAGTATCTCTACTGAGGGAGGAACTGGCTGCAATGAAGCATACCTCTTCTAGGATACAAACTGAACGAAGTCCACCACCGCTCCCGCAAAGAATCAAATGCCCCAGGAACAAATGGATCACGGTGGGTTCTGGTAGATTGCGACCTGTAACACAAAGACATCCTATATATCAAGGGATATCCCTGCACAATGCCTTCTCTGCCTTGGCTAATGAGGATGCCCTACTCAAAGAAACTGAAGGGCCTTTAAATGAGTCAGACAATGCCCAATCCCCTGCTAAAGCACTAAATATGAAGAAAACCTCACCAGACAGAAAACTACTACTACTTGGAGATTCCATCATCAGAGGCACCAACTTGGGAACACAGTTCAAAGGAGAGAAGATAGTCATGTGCCTACCAGGCTCTTCAGCCAGCAGGAATACAAACCAAGTTGTTGAATTACTTAGTGCAAAAAGTGAACACTCCAAACCTGATGTTATTATCCACCTAGGCACAAACGACCTGGCTAGGAACAGTGCCTCTACAGCCCAAAAGGACTTCCAATCTCTGGGGGAGAAACTCAAGCACATTGTTAACACTGTTGCATTCTCAGAGGTTCTACCTGTTCTTGGTAAAGGGACAAAAAGACTGCATCGCATTAACAGCTTTAATACATGGCTCCAGACCTGGTGCAAAGAAGAAGGATTCGGATTTATTGGCAACTGGGACAACAGATGGACCAACAAGAGACTATACTGTGCTGATGGACTACATCTCTCTGCCACAGGGAAAAAAGTCCTAAGTGAAAAATTCAGGCAGTATGTGGACATGCATTTAAACTAGGAAAAGGGGGTGACGGATGTGGAAGGTCAACATCTGCCTGCCACCCCCAACAAAAGCAGAACATCAGAAACAGCCACACTTTTAAACCACACATCAAAAACATGTGGGAGGACGTGGGCAGAACAAAATCAATGCAAAGTATACACAAGCCAGGAAAATGCTGGAAAGCAATGAGCATAAATGCTCGAAGCTTAGCCAACAAAATTCCAGACCTGGAAGCCCTAATGGTGGAAACGGATTTGGACATTGTGGCCATTACAGAAACATGGTTTAATGAATCACATGATTGGGATATAGCCATAGCTGGCTATAATCTATTCAGAAGAGACAGAGAAAATGGAAAAGGAGGAGGAGTAGCCTTGTATGTCAAAAGCAATATTAAAGCTACTGAAATGCAGGGGACATGGGGAAAAGAAGAAGCGCTCTGGATTGCGTTGGAAAGAGGAGATGGCACTTCATCCATATTGCTGTAGTCTATAGACCTCCGACTCAAATTGAAGAGAGAGACAATGAATTGATTATAGATATTGCCAAGATAGCAACAAAGGGGGAAGCAATCATATTGGGTGACTTTAATCTACCTGATGTGGATTGGATTACTCCTTCTGCACATCTGGAAAGAAGCAAAAAAATTGTGGATGCTCTCCAAGATGCATTATTTAGACAAATGGTGATGGAACCAACCAGGGAAAGCTCAACGCTGGATGTAGTGCTCACCAACGGTGATAGTGTGTCAAATGTCTGCGTGAGTGCCCCTGTGAGCAACAGCGACCATCACACGGTGTGGTTTGAAATAAAAGCCATGGTAAAGGCCAATCATAGGAAGCTCAAAGTCCTAAACTTCAAATACACTGACTTCAATAAAATGGCAGAGTATTTAAAGGAGGAGATGACGGGGTGGGAGGAGATAAAGGAAGTGGAATTGCAATGGGCTAAACTAAAGGAGGCAATAAAAGGGGCAACAGATAATTATGTAAGAAAAGTAAATAAAAGCAAGAGGAGAAGGAAACCTATTTGGTTTTCCAAAGAGATGGCTGCTCATATAAAGGCAAAAAACACAACTTTTGCAAAATTCAAAAGCTTGCAAACAGAAGAACACAGAAATGAATACAGGATCCAACTCAGAGTCTAAAAGAGTAATAAGGATAGCAAAATCAAAGGCAGAGGAAAAGATGGCTAAAGATGTTAAGGGTGGCAACAAAAATTTCTTCAGGTATATTCAGGAAAGGAAAAAGATCAGAGTTGGAATTGCAGGACTCAGAAGTGCTGGGGAAGGACTCGTGGAAAGTGACACTGAAAAAGCGAAATTGCTAAACAATTACTTCTGCTCTGTGTTTACTAAAGAAGATCCTGGAGATGGACCAGCTGTGATTCCCAAATATAAAAATGGGAATGAAGTAGATACCACACCATTTACAGAAGAAGAGGTGTTAGAACAACTTGCTAAACTGAAAGTGGACAAAGCCATGGGACCGGATGGGATACATCCCAGGATACTGAAAGAGCTCAGAGAGGTTCTAGCAGGACCGTTAAAGGATGTCTTTAACAGATCCTTGGAAACAGGAGAGGTTCCTCAAGACTGGAGAATGGCTGATGTCGTACCTCTACACAAAAGTGGTGACAGGGAAGAAGTGTCAAACTACAGGCCCGTGAGCCTTACCTCAGTGGCGGGAAAAGTAATGGAGGCGCTCCTGAAAGAGCGAATAGTGAACTTTCTCAAAACCAACAGGTTGCAAGACCCGAGGCAACATGGTTTTACTGAAGGACGATCTTGCCAAACAAATCTGATTGAGTTCTTTGACTGGGTGACCAGGGAACTAGATCAGGGGCATGCGATGGATGTCATCTACCTGGATTTCAGCAAAGCCTTTGATACTGTTCCTCATCAGAGGCTTGTCAACAAACTCAGTAGCTTGGGGATGGGTCCCAAGATAGTAAACTGGATTAGAAATTGGTTGACTGACAGACGACAGAAGGTGATTGTACATGGAGCTCACTCGGATGAGAGGAAGGTGATTAGCGGGGTGCCCCAGGGTTCGGTCCTGGGCCCGGCACTGTTCAATGTATTTGTGAGTGATATTGCTGAAGGACTGAATGGAAAAGTCTGTCTTTTTGCAGACGACACGAAAATTTGCAACAGAGTGGACTCCCCCGAGGGAGTGGTTAACATGAAGAAAGATCTACAAAAGCTGGAAGACTGGTCTAATGCTTGGCAACTACGATTTAATGCAAAAAAGTGTAGTGTCATGCACTTGGGGCTACCCATGCATCATGCATTTCCTGTTCACATCCTATTGAAGGTGCAGTGTCCAGAATTGCACAGTGTAACCCACATGAGGTCGTACCAAAGACATATAAAGAGCCATTATCCCTTCCTGTTTTCTGCTAGCCATTCCTCTCCGTATGCACCCAGGCATCCTTCTAGCTTTTGCACTCGCCTGTTCAACCTGTTTAGCTACTTTGACATCAACAGACACAACCATGCCTAGGTCCCCCTCTTCTGTAGTGGACAAGAGTACTTCACCCCTTATACTATATTGCTCCCTTGGACTGCTGCAGCCCAAAAGCCTGACCTTACATTTCCTACCATGACATCCCAGCTGGCAAATGCGAGACCATTCATCAAGATTAGCTAGATCCCTCCTCATGTTATCTACAGCTTCCTGGGTGTTTATAGATTGAGTGGGGGGACCTAAGAAACACAAGAGAAGGGGTAGCTGTATGGATTGCCGACAACATAATATGTAGCAACCACACAAATGCTCGCATCCAATCCAACAGCATCACACAGCACCATAGCAGGGCGCATTTGGAGGGCACCAACCCCCCCTCCCCCTATATCCTACACAGGCAGATGAGACACACACACACAGAGGGATCTACTCCAAGACAGACATTTGCACATAAGCATAGTCACATGAACACCATGTGCAAGTCAGAAATGGGAAATACCCACCCAGCAATATACAGTCCTCATACTGTCCTGCCTCAAATTGTCTGAATAGTGCCGAGTGATGCAGGATATAGGCGTCATGGGTGGACCCTGCAAACCTGGGGACCACATTCAGAATATGCATATTTGCATCACATACAACCTGAACATTCAGGGAATGATAGTGTTTGCGGTTGCGGAACACTACCTCCCTTTCTCTAGGTGGGACCAGGGCAACATGTGTGCAATCAATAGCTCCCATCATGTGTGGTATCCTGGCTAACGCCTCAAAGGCCTGGTTCAGGGTCCACCACTGTTGCCTAGTGTGTGGAATGGCAATATAATTCTGCACCTGGCTGACCATGGCACGCAGTACTTGGTGGAGACAGCGAGAGAAGGTGGGGCGGCTCATGCCACCCACTGCGGCCACAGATGACTGGATACAGCCAGAGGCAAAGAAATGTAGGGCAGCAAGGAGCTTGACCAAACCTGGTATGGCATGTGACCGATCAGTCAGGGGCTCGAGGTCAGATCTATCCTCATAGAGCTCCCTAATAGCCCCTGTGCTCAGTCGGTAGAGAGAGATGACCTGGTCCTCTCGCATGCCCTGGAGCTGGGCCCTGGGCCTGTAGAGGCGTGGTTGGTGAGCCTGCACCTCAGCACGCCTGTGCCGTGCGGGCACAGCCCCTGCCTGCCCTGCCCCCACACCTGCAGGTCTGATTTGCAGCGGGACTACACCCATGCCCTGTGCCTCAGCTCCATAGACACCATCTCCCCTGTCACGCAACCGCACCACCTGCCCACCTCCCGATGCAGCTGCAGCAAACACAAAGGCCGCCATAACCTCCACTCGTCCTGCTCCTCTAACACACTCCAACACAGACACCACTTCACTAACCAAGACACACACCGTACACACCACACAGAAACACAGCCACACAATACAACCAACAACAATCGCAAACCCAGTCACACTGCACAATACACCTGATTCAGACTCGCTCCTTCCAACGCACACCTTCTCTCCCTCGCCTACAAAAAACCCCTCAACGTGCAACATGTGTTCTGGGCTATTTATAGGGGGTTTTTTACCTAGCGTGTGTTGCGCATGCGCGACGGCTGCGCATACGTAGCTGGCTGTGCACGTCGCATATGCCCCGTGCACATACCACACTGTGCATGCGCCACGCCTCATGCACAAACCTACACACGCACGCACTTCCTGTGTCTGCGTGGCGCATGCACAATGCGCACAGGCAAATACGCATGCGCAGTGTGCACAGCGGCTGCGTGCACGCTGCGTAGCTGACTGCTCCTTGCGTATGTGCTGCGCTTACCGCGCAAGCACGCACACATTTCCCGCTCCTGCGTGCCGCATGCGCAATGCGCACAGCCACAAACCAGGAATGTCAGCCCAAAACCTCCCACAAGCCTAAAAACAATCAACCAAATCATCCACCTCAACCCGCTGTTCTGGCCTGTCCACATCGTTTGGTTCTCAGTCATGCTTATATTTGACGGTGTGATGGCCAGCCAGTGTCTGTTTCATCTCAGTGCAGTGTTGCATCCAACTAATATTGGTTTACGAATGTTAACCTGTATTAGCACTACACACATATACCAACAAATGTAGGTGGGAACATATACAGTACGTACATGAGAAGAGCTGTGCAATCACCTGCCGCCTGATTGCTGTGCCCTCACGTGTGTCACCATGGGCATGTACAGGGGGGCACGTCGGATCATCCTCCAGACCCTCATTAATCTCAGCAGGGATATTGTGCCTGAGAGCAATGTTGTGCAGGATGCAACAGGCTATGATGATCTCTGCCACAGTCTGTGGAGTATATTGTAAGGCACTCCATTGCTGTAACGTTTTAAACTTTCTCTTAACTTACCTGCAGGGGCTACCCCTCCCCCCCCCCCCCTGCTGAGTTACTGTTGTGGACAGCCATTCCCTGAGCTGCACGTGGGTTTGCTTAGATTGCCTTGTGTTCCTTAAGAGGAGGAGTGTTTTTTCAGAGCTCTCCCAAAAGGTGATTTTGCTGTGTTTGCTGCATAACTGAGTCTTTGTCTCCAAATAACTGTGAGTCTGTCTCCACATATTTGTCTTTCTTTGTAATTGTCCTTAGTGGTGGGTTCCCTTGCCTACTCCATTGCTGTAACATTTTAAACTTTCTCTTAACTTACCTGCAGGGGCTACCCCTCCCCCCCCTGCTGAGTTACTGTTGTGGACAGCCGTTCCCTGAGCTGCACGTGGGTTTGCTTAGATTGCCTTGTGTTCCTTAAGAGGAGGAGTGTTTTTTCAGAGCTCTCCCAAAAGGTGATTTTTGCTGTGTTTGCTGCATATCTGAGTCTTTGTCTCCAAATAACTGTGAGTCTGTCTCCACATATTTGTCTTTCTTTGTAATTGTCCTTAGTGGTGGGTTCCCTTACCTACTCCATTGTGTGTGCCAACAGTTCAGGAACAGCCTACTAGCCAGTGACACTTAGGTTCCCGCCCACCCTACCCCTCGTCCCACCCACCCCAGGGGCTACATTGCCTATATAGTGGTCATAGACGTGCCATCTATCATTCCAAACATGGGTTAAAAGCCACATCGTATTCATCCTTTCTTCTTCTTCTTCCTCTTCTGGGACTGCATAAACATGTCGTGTATTCAGTGCAATAACTGCGGTAATTTCATTCAAAGACGAATCATTTGGAGACTAAGAGCTTGTCCTATATGTCTAAAGTCAGCTGCCATGCATGAAGAACTGACTCTACTAAGGAAAGACCTAGCTGCCATGCATATAGAAGTATCTCTACTGAGGGAGGAACTGGCTGCAATGAAGCATACCTCTTCTAGGATACAAACTGAACGAAGTCCACCACCGCTCCCGCAAAGAATCAAATGCCCCAGGAACAAATGGATCACGGTGGGTTCTGGTAGATTGCGACCTGTAACACAAAGACATCCTATATATCAAGGGATATCCCTGCACAATGCCTTCTCTGCCTTGGCTAATGAGGATGCCCTACTCAAAGAAACTGAAGGGCCTTTAAATGAGTCAGACAATGCCCAATCCCCTGCTAAAGCACTAAATATGAAGAAAACCTCACCAGACAGAAAACTACTACTACTTGGAGATTCCATCATCAGAGGCACCAACTTGGGAACACAGTTCAAAGGAGAGAAGATAGTCATGTGCCTACCAGGCTCTTCAGCCAGCAGGAATACAAACCAAGTTGTTGAATTACTTAGTGCAAAAAGTGAACACTCCAAACCTGATGTTATTATCCACCTAGGCACAAACGACCTGGCTAGGAACAGTGCCTCTACAGCCCAAAAGGACTTCCAATCTCTGGGGGAGAAACTCAAGCACATTGTTAACACTGTTGCATTCTCAGAGGTTCTACCTGTTCTTGGTAAAGGGACAAAAAGACTGCATCGCATTAACAGCTTTAATACATGGCTCCAGACCTGGTGCAAAGAAGAAGGATTCGGATTTATTGGCAACTGGGACAACAGATGGACCAACAAGAGACTATACTGTGCTGATGGACTACATCTCTCTGCCACAGGGAAAAAAGTCCTAAGTGAAAAATTCAGGCAGTATGTGGACATGCATTTAAACTAGGAAAAGGGGGTGACGGATGTGGAAGGTCAACATCTGCCTGCCACCCCCAACAAAAGCAGAACATCAGAAACAGCCACACTTTTAAACCACACATCAAAAACATGTGGGAGGACGTGGGCAGAACAAAATCAATGCAAAGTATACACAAGCCAGGAAAATGCTGGAAAGCAATGAGCATAAATGCTCGAAGCTTAGCCAACAAAATTCCAGACCTGGAAGCCCTAATGGTGGAAACGGATTTGGACATTGTGGCCATTACAGAAACATGGTTTAATGAATCACATGATTGGGATATAGCCATAGCTGGCTATAATCTATTCAGAAGAGACAGAGAAAATGGAAAAGGAGGAGGAGTAGCCTTGTATGTCAAAAGCAATATTAAAGCTACTGAAATGCAGGGGACATGGGGAAAAGAAGAAGCGCTCTGGATTGCGTTGGAAAGAGGAGATGGCACTTCATCCATATTGCTGTAGTCTATAGACCTCCGACTCAAATTGAAGAGAGAGACAATGAATTGATTATAGATATTGCCAAGATAGCAACAAAGGGGGAAGCAATCATATTGGGTGACTTTAATCTACCTGATGTGGATTGGATTACTCCTTCTGCACATCTGGAAAGAAGCAAAAAAATTGTGGATGCTCTCCAAGATGCATTATTTAGACAAATGGTGATGGAACCAACCAGGGAAAGCTCAACGCTGGATGTAGTGCTCACCAACGGTGATAGTGTGTCAAATGTCTGCGTGAGTGCCCCTGTGAGCAACAGCGACCATCACACGGTGTGGTTTGAAATAAAAGCCATGGTAAAGGCCAATCATAGGAAGCTCAAAGTCCTAAACTTCAAATACACTGACTTCAATAAAATGGCAGAGTATTTAAAGGAGGAGATGACGGGGTGGGAGGAGATAAAGGAAGTGGAATTGCAATGGGCTAAACTAAAGGAGGCAATAAAAGGGGCAACAGATAATTATGTAAGAAAAGTAAATAAAAGCAAGAGGAGAAGGAAACCTATTTGGTTTTCCAAAGAGATGGCTGCTCATATAAAGGCAAAAAACACAACTTTTGCAAAATTCAAAAGCTTGCAAACAGAAGAACACAGAAATGAATACAGGATCCAACTCAGAGTCTAAAAGAGTAATAAGGATAGCAAAATCAAAGGCAGAGGAAAAGATGGCTAAAGATGTTAAGGGTGGCAACAAAAATTTCTTCAGGTATATTCAGGAAAGGAAAAAGATCAGAGTTGGAATTGCAGGACTCAGAAGTGCTGGGGAAGGACTCGTGGAAAGTGACACTGAAAAAGCGAAATTGCTAAACAATTACTTCTGCTCTGTGTTTACTAAAGAAGATCCTGGAGATGGACCAGCTGTGATTCCCAAATATAAAAATGGGAATGAAGTAGATACCACACCATTTACAGAAGAAGAGGTGTTAGAACAACTTGCTAAACTGAAAGTGGACAAAGCCATGGGACCGGATGGGATACATCCCAGGATACTGAAAGAGCTCAGAGAGGTTCTAGCAGGACCGTTAAAGGATGTCTTTAACAGATCCTTGGAAACAGGAGAGGTTCCTCAAGACTGGAGAATGGCTGATGTCGTACCTCTACACAAAAGTGGTGACAGGGAAGAAGTGTCAAACTACAGGCCCGTGAGCCTTACCTCAGTGGCGGGAAAAGTAATGGAGGCGCTCCTGAAAGAGCGAATAGTGAACTTTCTCAAAACCAACAGGTTGCAAGACCCGAGGCAACATGGTTTTACTGAAGGACGATCTTGCCAAACAAATCTGATTGAGTTCTTTGACTGGGTGACCAGGGAACTAGATCAGGGGCATGCGATGGATGTCATCTACCTGGATTTCAGCAAAGCCTTTGATACTGTTCCTCATCAGAGGCTTGTCAACAAACTCAGTAGCTTGGGGATGGGTCCCAAGATAGTAAACTGGATTAGAAATTGGTTGACTGACAGACGACAGAAGGTGATTGTACATGGAGCTCACTCGGATGAGAGGAAGGTGATTAGCGGGGTGCCCCAGGGTTCGGTCCTGGGCCCGGCACTGTTCAATGTATTTGTGAGTGATATTGCTGAAGGACTGAATGGAAAAGTCTGTCTTTTTGCAGACGACACGAAAATTTGCAACAGAGTGGACTCCCCCGAGGGAGTGGTTAACATGAAGAAAGATCTACAAAAGCTGGAAGACTGGTCTAATGCTTGGCAACTACGATTTAATGCAAAAAAGTGTAGTGTCATGCACTTGGGGCTACCCATGCATCATGCATTTCCTGTTCACATCCTATTGAAGGTGCAGTGTCCAGAATTGCACAGTGTAACCCACATGAGGTCGTACCAAAGACATATAAAGAGCCATTATCCCTTCCTGTTTTCTGCTAGCCATTCCTCTCCGTATGCACCCAGGCATCCTTCTAGCTTTTGCACTCGCCTGTTCAACCTGTTTAGCTACTTTGACATCAACAGACACAACCATGCCTAGGTCCCCCTCTTCTGTAGTGGACAAGAGTACTTCACCCCTTATACTATATTGCTCCCTTGGACTGCTGCAGCCCAAAAGCCTGACCTTACATTTCCTACCATGACATCCCAGCTGGCAAATGCGAGACCATTCATCAAGATTAGCTAGATCCCTCCTCATGTTATCTACAGCTTCCTGGGTGTTTATAGATTGAGTGGGGGGACCTAAGAAACACAAGAGAAGGGGTAGCTGTATGGATTGCCGACAACATAATATGTAGCAACCACACAAATGCTCGCATCCAATCCAACAGCATCACACAGCACCATAGCAGGGCGCATTTGGAGGGCACCAACCCCCCCTCCCCCTATATCCTACACAGGCAGATGAGACACACACACACAGAGGGATCTACTCCAAGACAGACATTTGCACATAAGCATAGTCACATGAACACCATGTGCAAGTCAGAAATGGGAAATACCCACCCAGCAATATACAGTCCTCATACTGTCCTGCCTCAAATTGTCTGAATAGTGCCGAGTGATGCAGGATATAGGCGTCATGGGTGGACCCTGCAAACCTGGGGACCACATTCAGAATATGCATATTTGCATCACATACAACCTGAACATTCAGGGAATGATAGTGTTTGCGGTTGCGGAACACTACCTCCCTTTCTCTAGGTGGGACCAGGGCAACATGTGTGCAATCAATAGCTCCCATCATGTGTGGTATCCTGGCTAACGCCTCAAAGGCCTGGTTCAGGGTCCACCACTGTTGCCTAGTGTGTGGAATGGCAATATAATTCTGCACCTGGCTGACCATGGCACGCAGTACTTGGTGGAGACAGCGAGAGAAGGTGGGGCGGCTCATGCCACCCACTGCGGCCACAGATGACTGGATACAGCCAGAGGCAAAGAAATGTAGGGCAGCAAGGAGCTTGACCAAACCTGGTATGGCATGTGACCGATCAGTCAGGGGCTCGAGGTCAGATCTATCCTCATAGAGCTCCCTAATAGCCCCTGTGCTCAGTCGGTAGAGAGAGATGACCTGGTCCTCTCGCATGCCCTGGAGCTGGGCCCTGGGCCTGTAGAGGCGTGGTTGGTGAGCCTGCACCTCAGCACGCCTGTGCCGTGCGGGCACAGCCCCTGCCTGCCCTGCCCCCACACCTGCAGGTCTGATTTGCAGCGGGACTACACCCATGCCCTGTGCCTCAGCTCCATAGACACCATCTCCCCTGTCACGCAACCGCACCACCTGCCCACCTCCCGATGCAGCTGCAGCAAACACAAAGGCCGCCATAACCTCCACTCGTCCTGCTCCTCTAACACACTCCAACACAGACACCACTTCACTAACCAAGACACACACCGTACACACCACACAGAAACACAGCCACACAATACAACCAACAACAATCGCAAACCCAGTCACACTGCACAATACACCTGATTCAGACTCGCTCCTTCCAACGCACACCTTCTCTCCCTCGCCTACAAAAAACCCCTCAACGTGCAACATGTGTTCTGGGCTATTTATAGGGGGTTTTTTTACCTAGCGTGTGTTGCGCATGCGCGACGGCTGCGCATACGTAGCTGGCTGTGCACGTCGCATATGCCCCGTGCACATACCACACTGTGCATGCGCCACGCCTCATGCACAAACCTACACACGCACGCACTTCCTGTGTCTGCGTGGCGCATGCACAATGCGCACAGGCAAATACGCATGCGCAGTGTGCACAGCGGCTGCGTGCACGCTGCGTAGCTGACTGCTCCTTGCGTATGTGCTGCGCTTACCGCGCAAGCACGCACACATTTCCCGCTCCTGCGTGCCGCATGCGCAATGCGCACAGCCAACTACGCATGTGCAGCACGCGCAGTGGCCGCGCTCACGCAACTGCGCACGCGCAACGCGCAAAAACCCTATAAATAGATGTGTACACGTGCTGCACGTTGAGGGGTTTTTGGTAGGCGAGGGAGAGAGAAGGTGTGTGGTGTCAGAGAGAGAGAGAAGCAGGTGTCTAGTAGAGCGAAGTTAGTGTGTTGCGGGTCAGAGTGTTAGAGGCTGGGTTGTGCAGGAGAGGTGTGAGCTAGAACAGGGGATAAAGAGAGGAGGGGAGGCAAGGAGCAGGTGAGTGAGAAAGGAGGTGACGGGAAGAGCAGATAGCAGGGAGAGGAGGGAGGTGTGAGGTGGAGTTGAGAAGGCCAAGAGAAGGAATGTCTGACAGGGAGGGAGAGGGCAGGGAGATGGAGCCACAGGACAGGGCAGGAGTGGAGAGGGACAGGGAGAGGGAGGGGGGCCACCTGTTGGGGAGGACACAGATATGGCAGGGAGTGTTTTGGAGGCTGCAGGCCCATCAGCCCAGCCCACGCAGGGTCCTCTCACTGCAAAATGTAGGCGCAAACCGGTGCCAGCTCTGCAACAGAAGAGGGCTCAGAAATTCACCCAGCAGGAAAACCACATCCTGCTGGCATCTGTTCTTGAAAATTATGAGGTCCTATATGGATGACTAAGCAACACCACCACTGTTGCAACACGCACCCAGGTGTGGGAGGAGGTGCAGGAGGCAGTTGCACAGGCAGGGGGTCCAAGCAGAGACCTGGACAGCCTCAGGAAGAGGTTTAACAATATAAAGAGGGGTGTGCGCTCACACATGGTGGCAGAGCGGCAGCATGCCGTGGGCACTGGAGTGGGAGGCCCCTTTACACCCTCCCTAACACCCCTGGAGCAGGAGTTGGCAGAGTGGCTAGGGCCAATCTACCTGTATGGACTGCCAGAGACACTGGACACTGCCCATCCCCAGGCAGGTAGGTACCCAAATCACACCTTGCTGCTCCCAAACCATAAAGTACATGCCCCTTGGATATGCATCAGGCATCTTATTAGCACCTCCTCATACCTGCTCCCCTGGATCATCTCCTACCCTCTGCCTTTGGCTTATGAGTGTGCTGTCCCCCATTCCACCCCTTTTACTCTGTGTTTTTCTGCCCTCCAACCACATGTATCAGTAACACCATCCCTTTTTATGTCTGCCCTGCACATGTGGCTACATGTCTGCTACAAGCCCCCTCTCAGACCTGTCCTTGTTATGTCTGTGTCTAATCTAAGTACTGCTGAGCAGGGATGGTCCTTCTGTGGGATAATGCACACCAGGGGTCTTCAAACTTTCTAAACAGGGGGCCGGTTCACTGTCCCTCAGACCGTTGGAGGGGCCGGACTATAGTTGAAAAGAACACTATGAACAAACCCCAAAGCACACTGCATAAATTCAAAATAAAGGGAACGTTTGCTACCCTTATTTTTGTCCTTTTCCCGTGGCAATTGCTCCAGCCACATTAGTCTGGTTTCTTTGTGTCTTCTGCTAACTCCCCATCGTCTGCTTTCCATTTGTCCCTTCTTCTCACTTCTAGTATGTTTTCCATTCTCTCTCTACATCTGCTTTAACATAGTAATCTTTCTCCTTGTGCTCTTTCCTCATTCCTATGTCAGCCACTCAAATGTTAGACCTCCATCCTGCATCCCCACTTACTCTCCCAATATCCGTCCAATTGTAGATATCTCTTACCTCCCACAAAAAATATTTTTCCCTTACCATTTCACTCTCCCAGCTCCATCCCATTCTGATCCTCGCCCAACCTCACCTCCCGTCTATTTCCAGCACCACCCAGCATCCGCTCCCCTCTAGCCCGTGCATCAGCCCATTTCCAGTCCTAGCCCCCCATCAGCCCACCTCCTGTTTTAGCCCCACACTCAGTCCATTTCCAGTCCTAAGCCCCCCATCATCCCACTTCCAATCTTACCACCACCCATAGGCCATGACCTGTCCTAACCCCCTCCCCCCATTAGCCCACTTCCAGTCTTACCTCTCCCCACCATTGTCAATTACCACTCCAAACCCCCTCCCCCCCATCAGGCCAGCTAGGTTACAAAATAGCCCAAACACGGCTACTGCTGCTGCTTCCACCGTGGCAGCAGCAGAATCAAGCATCCCGTGGGGCCCCCCCCTGCTCTGCAGCGTCCTCCATGCGGCTTCAGTGTGGGCTTTTCAGAGCCACAGGAAGGGAGAGTGTCCCTTTCTCACGGCCATGTCAATCCCGCCACGGGCCTGAAGGAAAATCCCATCAGCCCCATGGCGGGATTAACAGAGCCACGAGAGGAGAAGCTCTTTCTCTTTGCGTGGCTCTGACAGCCAACACTGAGGCTGCATGGAGGACACTGCAGAGCAGAGGGGCCCCGCGGGATGCTTGATTATGTCGCTGCCATGGTGGCAGCGGCAGCAGCAGGTTTGTAAGTTATTAAACTAGCTGGGCTGCTGCTCAATAAATGGGCCGGCCCTGGGTAGAGCTGCCCCTGAGGACTGGCAGCAGCGGCAAAAACACCCGTCGGGCTGCAGAAATGTCCTTGGCCCACATGTGGCCCTCGTCCCATAGTTTGAGGACCCCTGATGTACACATTGATGTGTCTGCTAGGTACTGGCCTATATATACCTAATAGTGGTAGCAGGAGCTGTAGTGGTAGCTATGTAGCACATGTACAGGCCACGGCCAAACACACATTGATTGTGGGGTGGATGTGTCACACAGTTGTATGTAGTTGCACCGTGCAAACCGATCTGTGCTGTGTATGTCTTCCACAACCCAGGTGACTACACAACCATGGCCCCAGCTGAGGAGGAGGAGGAAGTGCAATTGCCCGAGGATGTGCCAGAGCCCCAGCCCACAATGTCTGGGGGCAGCATGAGTAATGGTGACTGGACCCCAACCACACATGTGGAGGCTGAGCCAGAGGACCGCACCCCAGACTTCACTACCCCAGAGGTCTCAGACGTCATCACAAGCCACCACCCCATTCATGCGCCAGTGCCAGAAGAAACCCCTCCTGCAGACATGGACCCAATCATTGAAGAGCTGCGGAAACACACTGCTGCAGCACAGCGCAATGCAGAAGGTGGGTAACAGCATACCCCACAATCCCCATGGGGTTGTCCTAACATCCACAAAATAATTGCATATTGCCCACATAGCATAGCATTCTGATGTTGGGGGGGGGGGGTTGTCTTATGTCCTCTGTGTTTCTACCTCCTGTAGCATGGCTTGTCAGGTGTCAGCATTTGTGAGGGGCTGAGACACATGCACACTGTGCTTGCCCATATACCGCACATAAGCCCAAAGAGGAAAGCAATGATCGCAGGTCACCCAGACACCCTATGTGACAGAGACCTCGTCATGTGTATTGTCACGCAGCATCATTTGACAACATAATCTGCAGTGTGCGCTAGCATTATAGAAATGGGGGCACCCCAGATATGTGTATGTGTGTCTCATGCCCCCTCAGATCATCTGACCTATCCCAGACAAGCAGTGTGCAGACCAGGCATTGACATATTAAACTTTGTCAATGTGCCATGTGTGAGATCTGTGATTCTCATGACCCCTCATCCAGACCCCTTCCAGACAGGGGGATGGCTCATGGGAGACACAGATCTAAGCATGGTCATGCGGTGCTAGGTTTGGCAGGCATGACTGTTCTGCAGACTGATCTTGTGGGATATGCGTGACATGTGTATGTGTGATGGTTGGTACTGGAGAGGTATCTCATATATCACCCTCTGTCCCACCCACAGGCACTCATCAGGCCCTCCAACATATCTACCTGGCTATGGGGGAAAATACCAGGGAGCTGCGGCTGCTCCGGGAGGAGGTACGGTCGGGGGTGCTTGCCCGCATTACAGATGCCATGGAGGACATTGTGGGCCTACTGCGGCAGCCAGCACCAGCACCGTCACCTGAGGCGCCAGGACAAGGTGCAGCACCGCGGGGGGTGTTGTGGCGTGGGCGGCCACGCAGGAGGTGACTGCGGCTCTAATAAACAGCTGTTACACAGTACATACAACGTGTGTTTTCAAATGTGTGTCCCTGTGTTTCCCTAAGTATTGTGCAAATGCATGTTGTGTCCCGCACACAGGCCCCTCGATGGTGGGTTGTCTTTACTGCCAGGTATCACTGCACAGACGCCATCACATGCCGTGTGTGCCATGCACTGTGTCAGGTCCCAGCCCCTGGGCTGCAGCGTGGCGGTTTACACATCCTCCCGCGTTGCACAGGGGGAATGTCCTGAAGCTACATGTCCATTGTTAGGAGCCATCACAGTTTTCATCCCTTCCTACCCCCTACATTGGATGCACATGTGTGACCATTGTCCCTGCCTGCAACACTGCCTACGTGCCTGCCCCCCCACAAACATATACGGTTACTCACCAACCATCCCTGTGACATGTAGTGTCCCAGGACGCACTCAACAGCTTTACCCGTGAGTAGCTCCTGGGATCAGCAGTACATCTTACCCTGCCAGCGCAGACGTAGTGGTTTGCCAGTTCTACTATTGGCACACAGGCATGTTGCATCAGAAATGGTTCCCACACATTGCACACAGCATGCACGTGCCTCAGTATCCTGGGAAGTCCTCTACATTGCAACATCTCAGGGTCCACCCTGGTCTCTCACACCTACACACATGGTCAGCCCCCACGACTGCATGTGGAGCCAGTCCACGCACGATACCCATGTCTACCTTTACAACACATACCTGTCTACACACATATCCCATGCTTGCATCCATAGTGTGTTGGTAAGGGAGACATGTGACCATTTTGTTTTATGAAGATTATCCTGAATATATGTATTTATGTATATATGTAAATGAACTCCCCCATAGCTAAGAAGTGTTAACTCTGTATGATGTGCTTTTCTGACAATCTGTATGTAAACAAAATTTGTACCTGCCTTGATTCGGCAGTTTCACAATAGTAATCCTACCCGCTTCTGATCGCTGGAAGGAGCGGGCTACAAATGCTTGCTAAATAAATAAAATAAATGAAACAGTGTGTATATTGTAAAAAATATGAAAAAACAAACACTGGCACAAATAGGGACAATACCCATCACCCTCCCCCCCAACACCCCCCTCCTCCCCCTGCCACCTCCCACCTGCCCTATACACCCTCCTCCACCCCTCCCCCCACCCCCACATCAGCCACACCCTCTCCCTGCATGCTGCATGCCCAGTGATGGAACACAGGACAGCACAGGGCACATGTGTGGACGTCACAGGCACCATCAAACACTCCTGTGACGCCTTTCAGGGAATGGCCACCGACAGGGCAGCCGCTCCACCTCGGCGGCCACCCGCTGAATGGCTCCCGTCAGCCACTGGTGTGAGTGCACTAGGAAATGCACACACCACTCCAAGGCATCCAGGGCCACATACAGGTCCTGCACACACCTGCCACCACACACACACATAGTGCCAGGGGTCTGGGTGGTGGCATGTGCATGTGACCTGTGTGTGGCCCTGGATGGTGGATCGGCATGGCATGGCGTGGCTGGCGGGAGCCCACAGTGCCCTGTGCTGCTCTGTGTTCCCAATCACCCTCCCACACCCACACATCCCCCTCCTCCCACCTCCCACCCACCCTCCATACCCTCCCCCACCCCTCCCCCCAACCCCATATCAGCCACACCCTCTCCCTCCCCTGCCACCCCGCCACCCACCCCTTCCATGCCCCCATCAGCCCCCTCCTCCGCTGCACTGTCCGACGGCTCTTCACCCTCCTCCTTGGCCTCCACCTCAGCCCCGGCCTCCACCACCACCACCTCCACCTCTTTGGCACGGTGGGCAGGGGGCGCCTCAGGGCATAGGCAGATGTGGTGGGCTGGTCATCATTGTCATCACCCTCTGTGGAAAATGACAGTCATCAGCACATTATCATGTGTGTCACATAACACATGTACATATGCAGGCACCACACAGGCTGATGGGCCAATGTGACATTTGTTACTGGGTAGCAAGGTTGCCAATACTCACCGTCACGCTCTGACTGCTCCCCCCTCTGGAGGCGGGCAAGGTAATCACTATGATGGAGCCTCACCTCTCGCCCCTTCTTCCGGAGATCCTCTACCTGTGGATGTGCAAACAATGTGTGGGGGCATCAGTGATTATTTACCTCTGGTGGGTGGCCAACATAAACAAACATCTGTGTGGCCAGCATTTTGCTGCTCCTGCTCCACTACTGTGTGTGTCATGTACAGCATAGTTACTCACCTGTAACAGGTGATCTCCGGGAACACCAGGAATAAGTCTTCACATGTGGGTAGCATCGGTACAAACTGAGCCTGTGCGGGAACGCTCCCCAGCGTCCTATAGGAAAGCTTTTGGGAGCATACCACAGTGCTTGCGTGCTGCCTTCCCGCCTTTACCAACTGCCTCTCTCCAGTTGAGTTTAAAGCTGACACAAAGAGAGAGAGAGAGAGAGAGTCAACCCCTAGGGGAGATGGGTGGGTTGTGAAGACTTACTTCTGCTGTTCCTGGAGCTCACCTGTTACAGGTGAGTAACTATGCTATCTCCAGGAACAAGCAGGAATTAGTCATCACATGTGAGGACACCCTAGATGTAGATGCCAGGGAAGGATCCCCAGAGTGGTGAGGCCCTGTGGAGGTGTTCCACTTCCTCCCATGGATCTCTGCATCCTGTAAGAGAGGCGGCTAGGAGTAGATTAAGTATGGAAGAGGTGTTGGAGAGCAGCCTGACCAACCATAGCATGCCTACAGAAGCCTTTATCCAAGCAGTAGTGGCCTGTGAACCGAGGACCAGGTAGCTGCTCCACAAATGTGGTTAATATAGATGGAATGGATGTGAGCCGTAGAGGCTGCCATGACTCTCACATTGTGAGCGGGAACATGGGCCTCCAGTGAAAGGTGTTTGCTATGATAGATAAAAGATAATACATGGAGCAATCCAGTTGGATAGAGATCTTTTGGAAACTGCTGTACCCAAATGCGAAGGATCCGAGGCTATGAATAGCTGAGAGGACCTTCTGTGTTGCTGGGTCCTCTGCAGATGAAAAGCCACAGCTCTTTTACAGTCCAAGGTATGAAGAGTCGTCTCTGCATTTGAAGCATGAAGCTTTTGAAAGACTACAGGTAACTAAATCTCTTGGTTCAAATGAAAGGAGGAAACCACCTTAGGCATGAAGTGTGGATGTGTCCTTAGGATGACCTTATCATGATGAAACGGTGTGTAAGGTGGATCAGCCCCTGGAGCTTGCAATTCACTGATACGACTTGCTGATGTGATTGCAAGAAGGTATATTACTTTCCAGGACAGAGACTTTAAGGAAGTAGTGGCTAAGGCCTCAGGAGGCGGCAGCATATGCTGGCCTAGAAGCAGATTGGGATCCCATGCCACTGGAGGTGGTCTAAAGGGAGGTTTCGTTAGATGCAGGCCTCTCATGATTCTGGATATGAGAGGATGGAATGAAATGGGTTGTCCATTGATGGATTCAGAAGGAGCAGCAATGGCACTTAAATGGACTCTGAGTGACTCAGTTTGGAGACCAGTGTTTGATAAGTAAGGGAGTTTGTCCAAAACATGTTTATATACGGATGACAAGAGGGTTGAAGCACTTTTCTGATCACCAAATGGAATCTCTTGTCCACTTGACGGCATAGGAATGCCTTGTGGAAGGTTTCCTGAAAGCATAATGGACATCTTGCACTTCCTGAGTGAGGGGAGGGCCAAAGCAGTTACAGCCTTCAGTAGCCAGGCTCTGCGGTGCAGAGACTGGGGGTTTGTATGCCATACATTCCCCTCCTCTTGCGACAGTAAGTCTGGAGCTGACCCTACGTACAGGGGTGTAACCCGGGACAGATGTAGAAGCAGAGGGTACCACACCTGGTGTTGCCAGCATGGTGCTATGAGGATCATGTTGCCTCTGTCCCTCAGAAGCTTGAATAGGGTCTTGGCAATGAAGGGAATGGGAGGAAACAAACAAAGGAGCGAGCAGGATAAAGGTCACTTGCACTTTATTAATGAACAAACCCCGACGCGTTTCGGCAGGTGCCTTCATCAGGGGGCTAAAAGGACTGCAAACCAGATAAAAACATAAACAATAAATACATAAATACATACTAAAAATAATAATAATAATAAGTATGAACATAAATATATGATCACAAGTAAAAGAAAATTATACTTACACATTGTACTCTAGTCATGCATTAAATGCAGCGCATAAACAATGTTTGACCAATAATACAATAGATAATGCTGAAAGAACAATAAATACATTAAAATATAAAACTGCATATGACTTCAAATTAATAAACAGTAGAAAATAAAGGAAAATGAGAAACCCAGACCAAAAAACAATATAATGTATGAATATATATATATATATATAATGTAACAAAAACATATAAAATATAACATTAAAAAGAATAAATATAACATTAAAAAGAATAATAACTTATAAAAACCAATAAATACGACAAATCTAAGACACAAAATGCTTAAATACATCATTATTGGAATAAAAACATTCAAAAACATCACAAATAAAGCACAAAAACATATTAGCATTGGTGAAATGGAAACCAATTTATATTGAAAACCAACTTAAGGCTCAAAACGATGATGAATAGAATAATTGTAAAATAAAACCAATAAAAACCACTCGGTATATAGACCATTAGACATCTGTATAATAACACCACCAGATCATAACACTTTTTTTATATATAAAAAAAAAAAAAATGCCAATGCTTTGAGCTATAACATAAGGGCAAAGCTTAGCACATTAAAGAATAAAAAAGTGTCTAGAACATCTCAACCTAAAATAGATACAAAACCATGCATTGTATCGAAAAAAGGGGGCCCATGGCAGCTGACGCTAGGGAAACAGAACCAAAATTGTAGACAACCCATGAAAAAAAGCAAACACTCGTACCTTAAGCAATAGCATGAGCAGTTAAAACAGCCTTAAAAAACGTAAAATGGCGCGTTTAAAAGTAAGATGACTAAATATTAGCATATATGCATATAAATTTAAAAAATGATTAAAAGGCTATATCTGGCTAATGGTTAAAACCTGTCATGATTGCTAGATGTGACCTAGTATGCTGACCAGGCTTATAAAAGAGAGTAGCCGTACACACGGTAAAACCTTAATAAGGTAAAAACCGAAATAATACCATGAAAAGGAAGAAAAATGGTACAAAACCTACATTAAGGATGCAAAAATTAAATAATTAAAAATAAAAGTAAAAACATGACTGCTCATATAATAGTAAAGTCAGAAGGCACAGTACCCTCAAAAATGCATGAAAAGCTGACACAGCCTTAAATAAACGCTGAATTTGGCGTGTTTTAAAAGTCACAAGACTCGATAATACATATATGTCTATGTATTAAAAAACGTAGTGGCACCAGAAAAATCAAAAGTCTAATGTTATATCTAGCTTATAAATAAAAATAAAAATAATTAGTATATGAGTGTATCTAAACATGAACGCAAAATGAAACCCGAACGTATAAAGTGGTGTGACCATGCTTGCAGTGAGACCTTAATGCAGGAAGCACAACAATGAGAAATACCATGAAGAGTATAAGAAAAATAATAATGTAAAGCCTACAATAGGCTGCAAAAAAGCGGTTGCTCAAAAAGCCTGATAACATTGCATTGTGTAAAAAAGGGGGGGTTTAAAAATGCCGCATTTTAAAAGCCAACGACCTATAAAATGAAAACGTGTATATACCTTCATGGCAACTGAACCTAAAGTGTGAAGTAACTATAAATCAATACGAAAGGGAATTGGAAAAAAGGAAAAACATGAAAATCATACTCCTTACACGAAGAGATACACGTACCTTCAGAACCAGCGTGAGGAACTGAAACAGCCTTGACCGACACGCTGAATTTTGGCGCGTTTTTAAAAAAATCACAAGACTCAATTTAGCATATATGCATATGTATTAGGAAACGTGATAGCACCAGGTGATTACAAAAGTCTAATGCTGCAGCTAGCTTGTAATGAAAGAACAATGTGTAAATATATCTTATCTTATCATTGTTGCTAATTGCAACCCGACCGCATGAAACAATGTAGCCATGTTCATGATAAAAACATTAATGCAAATGAAAATAAACATACCATGGAAACTAGAATACAAACTATATATTAAGGCTGCAAGGAACCGTTACGCAACGTCTGACTCAAGACAATATATGCCGATGATTGTAAGTGCAAAACTGAAAAGAAGGGGGCAGCTATGGCACTGTCAATAGCATAAGGAGTCAAAAAAGCTATGATGGAAACGCTAAATGAGCTTTCTAAAATTATACATTAATAAAGCCGGCATAAAACACAAGGAGCATATTAGCACCAAATAAATACTATTTCTGGCTAATGATAAAACCCAAGAGTAAAAAACAGCAATATGTGGGTCCAACCAATCATGATTATTATTATTAAATAAACACTGATAAGACAAAAGGAAGAATACATATGTTAAATCCAAAATAAAAGACGCACAAATTATATATAGGCTAATGCAAAGCATACATAAAAATTGGCCGAAATACCAATTTCCAGAAAAAACTACTATAATATATAATGTACAAAAGAAACTGATCATAAAAACACAGACAAATTAAATTCTTGATTAAGACCAAGTGGTTCAAGAGACTGTAGCTCATAAATGTACCGTTGCTCCAATCTAAGAAGAATCTGATCCAAGTTACCCCCTCGCCAATGTGGATGCACAACCTTGATAACAAAAAACTTGAGATCAGAAACTAAATGGCCTTTACTAATCCAATGCTGAACTAAGGGTTTATCCTCCACCCGTCTACTTAAATAACTCTTATATTCAATAATACGCGTCTTAATAGGACAAGTAGTCTTCCCAACGTACAAAAGCTTACAAGGACACATGACAATGTATATAACATTACTTGTGGTGCAGTTGGAGAAATGATTCAAAAAGAATTTTTTGGCAGTGATTGGATGTATAAAAACATCTTTAATAGACAAGCCATTCAAACAGATGGAACACCGTCCACATGTAAAATGACCTTTTATTCTGACTACTGGTTTGGGTTTCGCAAGGGCCGATGGAACTAAAATGTTTCTAATATTACGGTTCCTTTTGTATGCAACCATAAGGGACTTATGTGCCATCCCTGGAAGAGAGGAAAGAAGGTGCCATTCGTGTTTTAAGATATGAGATATATCTTTAGAAAAAGAGGAAAAGGTAAGGGCACATACTACTCAATCTTCTTTAGGCAGTGTGTGCTTCTGTAAAAGCTCATTCCTATTGGAAGATTTTGCTTTACCATATGCTTGTCGAATAACATGTGCGGGATAGCCTCTTTCTTTGACCCTCTCAAACATGTTGGCAGAGTGGCGCTCAAAATCATGATCTAAAGTACATAACCGCTTAACGCGTAAAAATTGCCCATAAGGTAAGTTATTCTTTAAGGACTTATTATGGAAGCTATCATATCGCAAAAAGGAATTACGATCTGTTGATTTTCGAAAAAGATCTGTCTCAAAACCGCTCTTACCTTTTTTAATATTAATATCAAGATATGAAATCTGCACAAAGCTAAAAGACCCTTCAAATTGTAAATGCTCATCCTTAGAGTTAAGCCACTGAAAAAAAGCCTGCAAAATATCTTCAGTCCCATCCCAAATAAGGAGAACATCGTCTATTATTTATTTAGCTATTTAGCTGTATTTATATCCCGCTTTTCACCGGGTCAAAGCGGTCAATTGGGGGATACATTTAACACGAGGGGATATGAGACACATACGCTAATACATACAGGGAACATGGGCAATGGAGGGTTAAGTGGCTTTCCCAAGACCACAAGTAGTGCCTATAGGACTAGAAATCCCAGTCCCTCCGGCCTGAGATTGCTGTCCCCAGGTGGGACTTGAACCCCCACCCTCTGGCCTGAAGTACCTTGTCCTAACCACTAGACCACTCCTCCCTATGTAGCGTAGCCATAACTTGATGTGTTTCTTAAAGGGGTGACACTGAAGAAACTTGCTTTCGAAATTAGCCACATATAAATTTGCGACGTCTGGCGCCATAGAGGACCCCATGGCCACACCTTTAATTTGCTTATAAAAAATGCCTTGAAAGCAAAAGAAATTCTCACACATAGCTATAGCTGCCATCTGAGTCAAAAAGCTAGTGGGAATACGTACTGGTGGTTCTCGCTGAATTAAGGTGTTTGCAATGACTTCCAGAGCATCAGCTTGTGGAATATTGGTATAAAGCGAGTTGATGTCTAACGTAGCCAAAATCAGTTTATCATGATAATTTGTAAAATCTTGCAAAATATTAATGACGTGTGTGGAATCACGAACTTAGGATGGAATTTTGGGAACAAACGGGTGAAGAAAATAATCTAAAAACTTAGATAAGGGTTCTAACAAAGACCCTATGGCTGATATGATAGGTCGTCCTGGAGGATTATGGAGAGACTTGTGGATTTTAGGTAGAACGTAAATGGTAGGTATGACGGGATGTTGAACAGTGAGAAAACTAACCTCATTGGGAGTCAGATAGCCTGCTTGTTGTCCAATAAAGATTAAAGTATCCACTCTGTGTTTAAGATTAGCTGTGGGATCATCAAAAATTGTTTTGTAAAAAACAGGATCATTAACTTGGCGTAATATTTCCTTGACATAATCTGTCTTATTTTGAATGACTAAGGCTCCGCCTTTGTCAGCCGGTTTGATAATAATAGATAGATTATTCTGTAATTCACGAAGCGCTGACGTCTGGGTAGATGTAAGATTGGAGTGGAGTGGAGGAGTAGCCTAGTGGTTGGGGCAATGTACTTCAGGCCGGAAGGTCGGGGGTTCAAATCCCACTAGAGGGCAGCAACCTTGGGCTGGAAGGACTGGGGTTTCTAGTCCCACAGGTGCTTCTTGTGGTCTTGGGCAAGCCACTTAACCCTCCATAGCCCTCCATGTTCCCTGTAAAATAGTTTTCTCCAAGTTATAATACCCTGTTCAATGTAATTTCAGTTTGTTCAATGTAAACCGCGCTGATGCAGAATAGCGCGGTATATAAGAGAATGTAAATAAATAAATAAATATAAAAGGAATGAACCTTCTTTGTATAAAGTGCTTCTACCTGAGATAACACAACTTGTTCAAAAGCATCTATCAACACGTTGGTATTATTAGGTGGTACCCAAGTGGAGGGCTTTCGAAGAACAGAGTTATCCACTGTAGCTGCACATTGATTAGAGAAAAAATCTATAATTTTCAGTTTCCTAAAAAATTTAAAAAGCTCCACCCGAGTAGTAAACCGATCATGTCTTGCAAAAGGTACAAATGAAAGGCCTTTCTCCAAAACTTCAATTTGGACATTACTTAAGACAAAATCAGACAAATTAAAAATACCACTTTTAGTGGTTAATCTTGGAATCTCTGACCCCTCCCTCTGCCCCTGCCTCTGGGTAGTGAAGTTGGTCGCGCCTCCCAAGTTTTGTATTGATGGTACGGTGATTTCACTTGGTTGTGTGGCGGAATCCACTTCTTGCCACCCCCCTTCCAAAGGGAGTCCATTGAAAAACCCGATGGGTGCTGAGAATTAACAGCAGAGGGGAACAGAGGAGCCGAGGAGTCCTGTTCTAAAGTGTCATCAACATGACTCCGACTCCTTTTGTTGGCATGTTCCAAAAAAGGATCGGGAGAAAAAAGTCTAGTCTTAGCTTTGCTTTTACCGGATTTAATATTATGGGTGCTAGGTCCTGGTCTAGGTGAGTCCGCATCCCATCTATGGGATGTGATACGTGGTCTGGGTTTCCCATTAATCCAATAGTACACTGTACCATTTTTGTAATCACTGTCATCACGCTTAAATTTATTCAGCTTTCTATCTTTTACAATCTTACTGTACTCAAAATAATTTTTATCAAAATTCTTCTTTAGTTTTTCAAACTTGTGATCGTTATCTTTCAAATACGTAATCTTCTCATCAACCTTAGCTTTTAAAGCAACAGATTTACGTTTTGAAGTGTTAATTAAAAGGATCATAAGATCCAAAGAACAAACTTGTTCATTATTTTGACCCAACTGGCCTTAAACTCCTCATCGTCTTTGAACATCCCTGGGGCCTTCTGAACACGGAGGCCTCTGGGGATGATCTTCTTACGGCAGTACTCAAGGAGTGAAGCAGCATGCATGTCCTCACGAATAAGTTGTTGTGTGAGCTGGACCGCTTCTCCCCATTTTTCTTCAATATTTGGAGAGCCCTCATCTTCGTTGAAGAAGGGGTCTTCCGGCAACATATTTTTCAAATCATTTTCTTAGAAGCTTAAAACGTCTTTCCACGGGGAGAACATGCTCAGGCAAACCAAAAGACACAAAAAAGAGCACAAACTCGTAGAGCGTCCAAAACAAACAAAGAAGCGAGCAGGATAAAGGTCACTTGCACTTTATTAATGAACAAACCCTGACGCGTTTCGGCAGGTGCCTTCATCAGGGGGCTAAAAGGACTGCAAACCAGATAAAAACATAAACAATAAATCAATAAATACATACTAAAAAAAAAATAATAATAATAATAAGTATGAACATAAATATATGATCACAAGTAAAAGAAAATTATACTTACACGTTGTACTCTAGTCATGCATTAAATGCAGCGCATAAACAATGTTTGACCAATAATACAATAGATAATGCTGAAAGAACAATAAATACATTAAAATATAAAACTGCATATGACTTCAAATTAATAAACAGTAGAAAATAAAGGAAAATGAGAAACCCAGACCAAAAAACAATATAATGTATGAATATATATATATATATATATATATATATATATATAATGTAACAAAAACATATAAAATATAACATTAAAAAGAATAATAACTTTTATAAAAACCAATAAATACGACAAATCTAAGACACAAAATGCTTAAATACATCATTATTGGAATAAAAACATTCAAAAACATCACAAATAAAGCACAAAAACATATTAGCATTGGTGAAATGGAAACCAATTTATATTGAAAACCAACTTAAGGCTCAAAACGATGATGAATAGAATAATTGTAAAATAAAACCAATAAAAACCACTCGTTATATAGACCATTAGACATCTGTATAATAATACCACCAGATCATACACTTTTTTTATATATATAAAAAAAAATGCCAATGCTTTGAGCTATAACATAAGGGCAAAGTTTAGCACATTAAAGAATAAAAAAGTGTCTAGAACATCTCAACCTAAAATAGATGCAAAACCATGCATTGTATCGAAAAAAGGGGGCCCATGGCAGCTGACGCCAGGGAAACTGATCCAAAATTGTAGACAACCCATGAAAAAAGCAAACACTCGTACCTTAAGCAATAGCATGAGAAGTTAAAACAGCCTTAAAAACGTAAAATGGCGCGTTTAAAAGTAAGATGACTAAATATTAGCATATATGCATATAAATTTAAAAAATGATTAAAAGGCTATATCTGGCTAATGGTTAAAACCTGTCATGATTGCTAGATGTGACCTAGCATGCTGACCGGGCTTATAAAAGAGTGTAGCCGTACACACGGTAAAACCTTAATAAGGTAAAAACCGAAATAATACCATGAAAAGGAAGAAAAATGGTACAAAACCTACATTAAGGATGCAAAAATTAAATAATTAAAAATAAAAGTAAAAACATGACTGCTCATATAATAGTAAAGTCAGAAGGCACAGTACCCTCAAAAATGCATGAAAAGCTGACACAGCCTTAAATAAACGCTGAATTTGGTGCGTTTTAAAAGTCACAAGACTCGATAATACAGTATGCCTATGTATTAAAAAACGTAGTGGCACCAGAAAATCAAAAGTCTAATGTTATATCTAGCTTATAAATAAAAATAAAAATAATTAGTATATGAGTGTATCTAAACATGAACGCAAAATGAAACCCGAACGTATAAAGTGGTGTGACCATGCTTGCAGTGAGACCTTAATGCAGGAAGCACAAGAATGAGAAATACCATGAAGAGTATAAGAAAAATAATAATGCAAAGCCTACAATAGGCTGCAAAAAAGCGGTTGCTCAAAAAGCCTGATAACATTGCATTGTGTAAAAAAGGGGGGTTTAAAAATGTCGCGTTTTAAAAGCCAACTACCTATAAAATGAAAACGTGTATATACCTTCATGGCAACTGAACCTAAAGTGTAAAGTAACTATAAATCAATACGAAAGGGAAGTGGAAAAAAGGAAAAACATGAAAATCATACTCCTTACACGAAGAGATACACGTACCTTCAGAACCAGCGTGAGGAACTGAAACAGCCTTGACCGACACGCTGAATTTTGGCGCGTTTTTAGAAAAATCACAAGACTCAATTTAGCATATATGCATATGTATTAGGAAACGTGATAGCACCAGGTGATTACAAAAGTCTGATGCTGCAGCTAGCTTGTAATGAAAGAACAATGTGTAAATATATCTTATCTTATCATTGTTGCTAATTGCAACCCGACCGCATGAAACAATGTAGCCATGTTCATGATAAAAACATTAATGCAAATGAAAATAAACATACCATGGAAACTAGAATACAAACTATATATTAAGGCTGCAGGGAACCGTTACGCAACGTCTGACTCAAGACAATATATGCCGATGACTGTAAGTGCAAAACTGAAAAGAAGGGGGCAGCTATGGCACTGTCAATAGCATAAGGAGTCAAAAAAGCTATGATGGAAACGCTAAATGAGCTTTCTAAAATTATACATTAATAAAGCCGGCATAAAACACAAGGAGCATATTAGCACCAAATAAATACTATTTCTGGCTAATGATAAAACCCAAGAGTAAAAAACAGCAATATGTGGGTCCAACCAATCATGATTATTATTATTAAATAAACACTGATAACAAGACAAAAGGAAGAATACATATGTTAAAACCAAAATAAAAGACACAAATTATATATAGACTAATGCAAAGCATGCATAAAAATTGGCCGAAATACCAATTTCCAGAAAAAACTACTATAATATATAATGTACAAAAGAAACTGATCATAAAAACACAGACAAATTAAATTCTTGATTAAGATCAAGTGGTTCAAGAGACTGTAGCTCATAAATGTACCGTTGCTCCAATCTAAGAAGAATCTGATCCAAGTTAGGGAATGGGAGGAAAGACATATAGGAATTCCTGCCCCCAGTTGAGGCGGACAGCATCTCTCGCTTGGCAGCCCTGAGCCAGAATCCGTGAACAGAACCGGGTAAGTTTTGCATATGATTGACTTGCAAAGAGGTCTACATCTTGAGTTCCCCAGAGTTGCAATACTCTGCAGAGTTGGTCCATGTGTAGAGACCATTTGTGCGGAAGCAGAACACGACTGAGTCTGTCTGGCCAAGAGTTCTGATTGCCAGGGAGATAGACTGGCAGGAGATGGATCTGCTGCTCTCTGGCAAACGCCCACAGTTGAAGAGCTTCGTTGCAAAGGGACAGAGAGCCTGTTCCTCCTTGTATGTTCACATAGACCATGGCTACCTGATTGTCTGCGTGAAGTAGTATTATATTGGCCTGTAGAAAGGAATGGAATACTTGAAGAGCCAGGCGAATTGCTCTGAGCTCCAACAGATTGATGTGGAAATGAATCTCCTGACAATTCCAGGTGGCTTGGGTGGAGGTGTCCAGGAGATGTGCAGCCCACCCCACTTTGGAGGCATCTGTTGTTAATGTGATCTGAGTAGGGGTTTGCAGGAAGGATGACCCCTCAAAAAGGTTTTGTGCTGACCGCCACCAGTCCAGGGACAGGGTACGGCGGTTTGAGTTTACTATCAGATCTGAGAGACAGCCTGTTGCTTGCGTCCACTGGGAAGAGAGGGCCCATTGGGCTGGCCTCATGTGGAGACGAGCTTAGGGGACCACATGCACCGTAGATGCCATGTGACCCAGTAGCTGACGCATCTCTCGAGCCGAGAGGTGAGTCTTTTGTAGTGCTGAAGAAACAAGTTCCACAATGCGAGGACAGCGAGGCTGAGTCATGTACGTCTTTGGCAGTCTGGTATCTAGCCTTGCTCCTATGAACTCCAGCGATTGCGTGGGAGTCAGAAAGGATTCCTGGAGATCTATGACAGGGCTTAGATATTGGAGTCCACACATTGTGTACGAGAAAGAGGCCTGGGCTTGTGTTTGACTCTGGCCGGATGAGGCAATCGTCCAAGTAGGGGCAGACAAATATTCCCCTGGTATGGACAAAACCGGCTACCACAGCCATGCACTTTGTGAATACTCTGGGTGCTGAGGCAAGGCTGAAGGGAAAACTTTGTTTTGATAGTGGTTTCCTTGATGGAGGAACCAAAGGAACTTTCTGTGTGATTGTTGACTGAGAACATGGGTGTATGCATCCTTGTGCTCTACAGAACAAAGGCAGTTCTGCCTGTGTAGGTCAGGAAGTACATTTCATACAGAAATCATTTTGAATTTCTCTTGGAACAGGAACTTGTTGAGTTCTCTGAGATCTAAAATGGGTCTGTGACCTCCTGTTTTCTTTGGTATGAGGAAATAGGGGGAGTATAACCCGGAACCCTGTTGAAGATATGAGGTACCTCTTCTATTGCTCCTTGAGGTAAGAGCTGTTTTACCTCTGGATTCAGTTGGGGGGAATTTTGACAACTGAACATCCTTACTATTGTAGGGGGAGGCAGGCTTTGGGAATGACGCCTGTATCCTCTTCTATGATGGACAGAGTCCAGGGTTCTGATGTTATTTGCCTCCATCTGTGGATGAGGTGACCTAACCTTCCTGGGATTGTTGAAGATTGTTTTTTCTGGAGTGGCAGGAAGGGCAGGTACTCTATCACGGAGTCAAAGGCCCTGTGGGGGCTGAGGCTGCTGGGTCTGCTGAGGCTGAGTAGCTCTCGGCTGTCTCTGCTTAGTAGATTGTTGACTCTTTCTAGCAGCTTGTCCTGCAGGTTGTCCTTGCTGAGCATTGGACTGATAGGATCCTTTCTTTTTGGAGAGGAAAGGCTATTCTAAGGCTCTCTTCTTTGCAGGATTTACAATTTTTGAAAGCCTGGTCAAGGTAGAATTGTAACCATCCAAATCTTTGGCTTTTTCCTGCCAGTTCTTCCCAAAAAGGTTTTCACCAGTACAGAGGATGTTGGCCAGTTTATCCTGTAACCAGTGTTCCAGGTGAGAGGCTTGCAGCCAGCCAAGTCTCCTTGCCCCAACAGCAATGGCAGAGACTCTGCCTATGCACGCCAAACAGTCACCTTTATAAATGTTCTGGGCATGCTTGACAAGTGCTAAATAGTCGTGTCCTCTGTCATCTGGGAGATGTGGACCTACCAGTTGTAGATCTCCTGCAACCTCCTTCAGGAACATTCCCATGTACAGGATATAGGAACCTATCCTGCCTGATAGCATGGATGTTTGGACGACACGGCGACCAAAAGCATCTAAGGTCGTACACTCCCTACCAGGAGGGTTGGTGGCATGTTGTTTGTAACTTTTAATTCTCCTCATAGCAGACTCGTCCACGATGAAGTGATGAGTGAGCTGTGTTTTCTGAAAACCAGGGGACGGAGGCATATGATACATAGTAGGCAGCCTGTGAGAATGTGGAGAGGTGATAAGAGGAGTCCCCCACATTCTCAAAAGACGATCCTGTAAAATCTGATGTACTGGCAGGGTGGCTGCCTCCTTTGTAGTTTGGGGATATTGGTGAATCTCTGGCTCCTGTGCTCAGATTCAGTTACTACTGAAATGGAGAGGCCCTTGACTACATGTGTGATGAAATCCAGGAAGGACATATCCTGAGGAGGGGACAGTCTCCTCTTGGGAGAAGCAGGCTCATCCTCGAGAGGTACATCGTTACCCTCTGAGCTGTCAGAGTCATCAGACTCCTCAGAAGATTGGATGTATCTTCTGTCAGGGTGCTCAGGTAAAGTGTGGTATCAGTACCGATTGGCCTCGGTATCAGAGTGACCCGTTACCAGGGTGTCAATACCAGTACTCATCGGCATCAATGGTGCAGTTGCCGATGCCGGTTCTGCAATTGCTGCGGATACCGGTGCTGGAATTTGTAGGGTCTGGGGTGGTACCAAGGTCTTTGATGCCGCAAGGATAGGCGCCAGACTGCATTCGATGGCCACAATCCTCTGGTCCATCAACCCTGCCGATGCCTGTATATGCGTACCGGCCAAAGACAGTACCCCAGAGCATGGCACCAGGAGTTTGGACGAGGTTGAGGCTTCCCGAACCTCCTGGAGCCCCAAAGTGGCTTTGGAGGCCAGGGAGTCACACCGGGGCTGTTCCTCACAGGCAATGCCGGAGGCATTCCGATGTTTGGAGGGGGATCTACCCTTTGAGGAACGTCAAGATTTGTGTTTGGTTACCTGAGATCCACGGGAGGAAGAGGGAGCCCTTGACGACATGGCTGCCACCGAGCCCGCGTTGGAGGGAAAGAGGGTACCGAGCTTGTCTGCTCTGTGCTGCCAACCCCTCTTGGATAACATCCCACAGGCCATACATTCAGACATGGAGTGATCCGGCCATAAGCATTTGCAACACCAATCATGGTTGTCAGTGACGGAGAAGGTACCGGCACTTTTTGAGCATATTTTTATAACCCAAGGAGTGCTTTTCCATGATGGAGGAGGGATTGGGGCCTAAGGCCAAACCGGGGGGAAGACCTACAAAGGGGATTTTCCCTCTTTTTTTAATTTAAATTTTGGTTTGTGTGTGGAAATCTGACCTTTTAGAAATAGAACTTACAAGACCAGTGGTACCGGTAAATAGAAAAAGGCAGACGCTGCCACAGGAGTGGCAATAGAATAGATGTTTTTCACCAATGACAGGAACGATGACCTGCTGGCTCTGTGGAACACAACAAACTGGAGAGAGGCATTTTTGAAAGGTGGGAAGGCAGCACGCAGGCGCTGTGGGATGCTCCCAACAGCTTTCCTATTGGACGCTGGAGAGCATTCCCACACAGGCTCTGTCGGTACCGATGATACCCACATGTGAGGACTACTTCCAGCTTGTTCCAGGAGATTAACTGTTCCCAGTGCCACCTGCATGCGTAGCGTGGCTCTGGGCATTTGTGCAGTGACACCTATGTGCAGTGTACGTGGCACCCTGAACACACCATTCCATTCCCCTGTGGCCCCCTTGCATGACATTGCATGACCATGCCACGTTTGGGTTGCCAATGATGGTGTCCAGGGTAACCCCCCTAGCCCCGTATGTGGTCTGGTGAACCCATTTTTGTTGTCATGATCTACACACATCATCCGACCAAACCCCACTGGCAACATGATATCCTAACAAACATGGGTGATGTGTCCATACATGGGACGTTGGGTGGGTGGCCCTATGCACCTTGCCAGGGGCCACTACCATGATATTTGGGTTTCTACGAGGCAAAGCATAGCAATGCTTGACCCACTACACGCATTGTGGAACCTGTCTCTCTTGGGGATACTGCTAGGTACGTATGACCTAGATTGGCCACTGTTGCAAAGAGCATACTGGGCTTGATGGACGTGGATGTGACCCAGTATGGCCTATCTTATGTTGTTATGTTCCTATGACCTGGGCCTTGTATGCTCAGGGCAGGTGTGGCTGCCAACACCAGGGACAGGGGCCATTGCACCAGAATAGGCTATTGCCACCTGTGCTCATGTCAGGGTTTCAGTCTGGGCTGTGCAACCACAACAGGTGCATGTATCCTTCCAACACCATCAGTAATGTTCATCTGCAACCAGGTGTGTGATTCCTAGCAAGTGGGCAGATGTGTGACCTGACTCAGCATACAGTTCTTGGGACATGGCTCTGTTACAGGCCTTTGTAATCAGTTCTCATAGCTCATGGGGGTGGGGTGCTGTTACACACATCCACATCTGCACCTACCATACCATCTGGATACATCACAGACGTGTGTGATGAGGTGTTGATCTCACAGACTAGGACAGATGTGCAACCTACCTGCCATAACCTAACACAATATCTGAATGACATACCCACCATTGCAATCAGGTCTCAGGCCCCCTGGGGGTTGGGTGTCCTAGCACACATCATCAGCACCATACACCATAGTACCAGGGTGACTGACAGTGCACCTTACGCAGGTCTCAGGACTCCTGGGGATAGGGAGAAAGTACTGAACTGCATAGGCACACACAACCCCATATCACCAGGGTGACTGACAGCCCACTTTGATAGGCTGTCAGGACTCCAGGGGCTAGGGAGAATGTATTGAACTGTATAGGCAAACAGGACCATATCACCAGGGTGACAGACAGCTCACTTTGATGGACTCTCAGGACTCCTGGGGGTAGGGTGGATTGGAAAACAGCAACAGCAGCATATTCCATACCAGCAGGGGTGGTGGGGACCCACTTTATTGGACTTTCTGGGCAAGTGGGGGTAGGGCAGATGTTTTAGACTGCTGGGCCACACACCCCCATATCACCAATGGGACTAACATACCACTTTGGGCACATTTCACAGCCCCTAGGGGTGGGGCAGATGTTTTACCCTGCAAGTGCAGACCCCATCATACCAGCAGGATGTTTAGAAAACCTCCTTAGTCTGATCTATGGGCCACCTGTGTTACGGTGTGTTGTAGCACATCAACAACAGCAGCAGCTGCCATGATACCAGAATGGCATCAGGAACTCTGTGATCACGTTCTTGGCCCCCTGGGTACAGGGCAAACCACTCAGATGTGATATATGGACAATATGGCATGTGGGTTTACCTGATACACATAACTGAGATGACTACCTACACACAGCAGCATGCACAGCTACAATCAACACTTAGAGAAGCTAGCAAAGTAGTCAAGAAGGCAAAGATTCAAAAGGAGGAGGAAATAGCCAATGCAATTAAATGGGGGGATAAGACATTTTTCTGATATATTAGTGAGAAGAGGAAGGGCAAAAGTGGTACTGTCAGACTGAAGGGTGCAGGGGGGGAATATGTAGAAGCTGATAAGGATAAAGCGGAATTGCTTAACAAATATTTTTGTTCTGTGTTCACAGATGAAGAACCAGGAGCAGGACCTCAGAAAACACCCACAAATAAGAACAGAAGCGAGGGACATCTTGAACAATTTTCAGAAGACTGTGTTCGTGAGAAACTAGCTCAACTTAAAGTAGACAAAGCGATGGGACCGGATGTGATACACCCTAGAATACTGAGGGAACTTGGGGACGTTCTAGCAGCTCCACTGACTGACCTTTTCAATGCCTCGTTGGAGTCGGGAGTGGTGCCAAAGGACTGGAGAGAGGCTCATGTGGTGCCTTTACACAAAAGCGGAAGTAAAGATGTGGTTGAAAACTACAGGCCGGTTAGTTTAACTTCAGTGGTGAGTAAATTATTGGAAACGCTGCTGAAAGAGAAAATAGTAAGGTTTCTGGAGTCTGGCGGATTACAGGATCCGAGGCAGCATGGATTCACCAGAGGCAGGTCTTGTCAGACAAATCCGATTGATTTCTTTGACTGGGTGACCAGGGAGTTGGACCGGGGGAGAGCTCTAGATGTGGTGTATTTAGATTTCAGTAAAGCCTTTGACACTGTTCCTCACAGACGACTTATAAACAAACTGAGCATCCTAGGGATGGACCCTAAAGTTACTGCTTGGGTTAGAAATTGGTTGGGTGGGAGGCGACAAAGAGTACAAGTAAATGGAGCTCACTCTGAGGAGAAGGATGTTACCAGTGGTATGCCCCAGGGATCTGTCCTTGGTCCGATTCTTTTTAACATCTTTGTTAGTGATATAGCGGAAGGGCTGTCGGGTAAGGTTTGCCTCTTTGCGGATGATACCAAAATCTGCAATAGAGTAGACATCCAGGAAGATGTAGATAACATGAGGAGGGATCTAGCTAAGCTTGAAGAATGGTCTAGAATTTGGCAGCTGGGATTTAATGTTAAAAAATGTAAGGTCATGCATTTGGGCTGCAGCAATCCAAGGGATCAATACAGTATAGGAGGTGAAGTACTTTTGTCCACTAAAGAAGAGCGGGACCTAGACGTGGTTGTGTCTGATGATCTTAAAGTAGCTAAACAGGTAGAAAAGGTGACGGCAAAAGCTAGAAGGATGCTTGGGTGCATATGGAGAGGAATGGCTAGCAGAAAAAAGGAGGTGATAATGCCTCTGTATAAGTCTTTGGTGCGACCTCATTTGGAGTATGGTGTGCAATTCTGGAGACCGCACCTTCAAAAGGATGTGAACAGGATGGAGTCGGTGCAGAGGGTTGCTACTAAAATGATTAATGGGCTTCATTATAAAGCATATGAGGACAGACTTAAGGATCTTAATATGTACACCTTAGAGGAAAGGCGGGATAGAGGTGATATGATTGAGATGTTTAAATACCTCCGTGGCATAAATGTTCAGGGAGAGAGCCTCTTTCAATTGAAAGCAAGTTCTGCTCCGAGGGGACATGGGATGAGGGTGAAGGGAGATAGATTCAGGAGTGATATGCGGAAATATTTGTTTACGGAAAGAGTAGTGGATCCGTGGAATAGTCTCCCAGTGGAGGTGGTAGAGATGAGGACAGTAACTGAATTCAAAAAAGCATGGGACCAACATAGAGGATCTCTAAAGGTAAAAAGTGGACTGTTGTAGTTGTTGTTATGGAAGGACAGACTAGATAGGCCTTGTGGTCTTTTTCTGTCATCATGTTTCTATATGGATCTACTGACCTGTCCCCATACACTTACCTCACGTGGATAGTCTGCCAGATGATTATAGCGCCGTGTCAGACGATCCCACGCCCTCCGGACCCTCATCAGGTCCTGCTGCCTGGATGACCCAGGAAACAGCTTGTGCTGCCTCACGGCAATCAGCTGTGCCAGGTAGCGTAGCTCCTGGGTGGTGAACGCAGGCTTCCTTGATCTGGTGGCCATGTTCAACACTGTCACCAATGAGGAATGCACGCACGCATGCCGCAACATGCGTGCATGTGCAGTATACCACCTGCGCATGCGCACTGCAACACGCGCGCATCTTTCTGCTGCACAGGATATGGTGTCGCCAACAATATTTATACATATCTATGATGCAGACAGACATTGCACTGTTGTGTCTGACATTTAAAAACACAATTAGAATTTTTGCTTGTTGTTTACACAGTTGGGTCTCAAACCCATCACCACTGGTTCCTAGGGTACTGTTGGAACCGGTGTGCTATGCCTTTTCATATAGCAATGACTGGCTAAACATTTACAACAAGGAGTCCTGAGCGCCCATCAACGTGGGCTGTCACTCACCCTGGTGATATGGGGTTGTGTGTGCCTATGGGGTATGTTCATTAATCCATCTTAATGTGAGCCCAGCAATGATGTGCAGGATGCCATAAGGGGGGGGGAGGGGGCCTTCTGGTCTAAACGTTGGCCTCGCGCAATAGGTTACGTACCGCACATTATGACACGATGGAGGTAGGTGTACTACATTAATGTGTGTTAATCGTAGGTAGGTGTGCTGGCATACAGACCTACTGGCAGAGGTGTAGCACATTGGTTGACAAACCGCCTGATGGTACAGGGGTCATGGGTTCAATCCCACAGTGCCGCTTTTGCATATGACTGCCTGAGACAATACCCTTTAATATCAGCAGTGCTTTGTGAGGCATTTGGATTTTATTTTTGATTTGTGCTGCCAGCAAACACACCCTTACATTGCCATAACCTAAGGTGGCCACATCATGCACCCTATGTGGCACTCCTGAGGACACATAATAAGGTGCACTGTCCACCACGGCACCTTATAATGTTCCCTTTAGGGCACCTTATAGGGCGTTTTTGAGGCACCTTCAGGCTACAGCACTGAGGGTGTTGTTGCTGGCAGCACCAATTTAAATTAGAAAAGAAAATGCCTCAGACAGCCTTATCAAATAACCCCACTTTGGGATCAAACCCATGACCTCTGGCTCCACAGGCAGTGAAGTCACCAGTGGGCTACATCTCCATAGCTGCTAACAAACTCCTGGCTGGCTACAGTAGGACTGCAGCCCACCACACGAACTGTCTGCTGTGGTTACCAGGATAGGGTTAAACCACACATGCCCATGATGCACTGCACATGCAAATCAGCAGTCTACAGATAACCACAGGATGGGGTATGCATCCCCACACCACCTCAGCCTGGAAGGGAGTACTGAGCATGTGTGTTACTAGCACAGAGTAGGTACTGACCGTCACATTGTGCGGGTCCTGTGCTCACCCTGAGGGTGACGTGGGCCACCCAGCACCATGTCCACAGCACCTGGCTTAGCTGAGATAGGCTATTGTGCGAGTCCCCATCAGTGACAGTGTGTGATGGGTAGGTCTTGCAGATACACTGCCAAATACACCTGTGTCCATCTTTTATTTCTCAGTCAAGTTTAGCCCTTGAGCACTTTGATGCACCCAGAATACTGCATATCCTGTGTGGGTGCCATGGTGACATGATTTATGTGACCCCGGAGGGGCGGGGCTGTTTGTACCCATAGGCGGATTATGTAGTACCACCCAAACTGCCCTCTGGAGCTCATGATCTCCCAGCAACAGATCCACATTCTACATCATTGCAATGGGGCTGGTAGAGGGGACCAACAACCTCAGTCCAGCTGGGGGACAGACAACATACAGGGCAGTCCATGCATTTTTGTACGCATCCATACGGTGATAGCAGACAGACAGGAAGCATGGAAATGCTCAGCTGCCCACCACCACTATCTGACATTCTCCAGCAGCGAGCACAGTGAATCTGCAGCCGCTGCACCCTGCAAGGTGTTCCAGCCTTACACATACTACCTGCAAACAGTCTGCTAGCTAGTCCATAGTGCATATTACTGGAAGAAATGTGTGCACCCAAAACTGGGATGTCAGCACACCCACCAAGCAGATAGGTTAGTGATTGGACCCCCAAAAATGGCAACCCATAGATATCACTTGAGAGAGATGTTATTAGCACTATGGGGGACCTAGCCATGCCATGGTGACTGCTGAGTCAGGGTGAGAGTGACCTCCCAGCAGGACATGCTGTGGCCGCCCTGTCTGTGCAGGTGGTGGCCGGCCACTACAATGTCCCAGCCATTGCCCTATGCCCTGTGCTCATGCATCCTGCCCAGGCCACCCTGTCCGAGCTATACCCACAGTACCTTGCTCATCATTATGCACATTGGCAAGCTAACACTGGACACAGTGCAAACAGTGTGGGCTGAGTAAGGTGTTGCAACCACCACACACTGGCTGGACAGACACACACTCCCACACCTATGCCAGCATTGTGCAAATATAGAGAGTTTTTGCAGTCCTGGCCAACTCACCAGTCCTGGATAAAGCGCAGGCATGGCTATGGTATGCAATACTGTTGGGGTCATTCCCCAGGGTGGTGAACACTGTCAGACACCAGACCTGAAACACACTCCACAGACATCAGAGATATTGGTATGATACAGCTCAATGAGCATATTGTGCTTAACTTAGGAATTGCTATCTGCTAGTAATCATAGCAACCTTTTGATATATGTGTACCATATTCCCAGGTTTAGGGTGGCATTGCTAAGGTATGCAAGTACTAGTATTGTGAGATGTACACAAGGCCCGATATCCTGCCTCTCCATGAGGCTTTCGATAATGGAGCCTGTGGGTGCGGTTCTTTCTGCTCCTGTTGGCCGCTGCTGTAGGGCAGAGGTCCCCAAAGGCAGTCCTGGTGGGCCAAACACTGTTCATGTTTTCCTGCTGTCCCTAATGAATATGCATGAGATACATCTGCATACCATGGGGGCGGTGCATGGAAATGCAGGACATACATCTTTATTAGAAAAAGCATAAAACGTGAATGATTTTTGGCCCTCCAGGACTGCATTTGGGGGACTCTGCTCTAGGTAATGCTTATGTTTCTGGTGTCTGTGCTCTGTAGGGTAAAATGTAGATGTTTTGGGCATGTTTACGTTATCCGCACTAAAGGTTCTGTCTGTATAACCACATTTTTGTGGTGGGTAAAATGTGGGGACTGGGTTGGCAGGAGGCATAGCTGAGATTTGAATCTGTGACCTTCTGCTTCTGAAGGCACTGGCTGTGTGTGCTGCACCACCGTCTTAGCACAGAAACAGTGCATTCCCTGGGGAGTCCATGGCTGTTCGTCAGACATGGCCTGTCTGTTGCAGTGCACGGCACCCACATGAACAGGGCTAGGCCATGGTGTGCTGTGGGCAGCAGCCACTGCCCCCTCCAACACCAGTACCCCTCCGCCACCATGCTGACATTTATTTATTTATTTATTTAACAGCTTTTATATACCGCACTTTTGACATCAGCGCGGTTTACATTTTAACAAGTTTTGTACTTAAACATAAAAACAAATGTTAAGTTTACAGAGAACAGGGAATAAAAACATGGATAACAGGGATTAACAATTAACAGATATTTTCAATTATTTACAATAGGTTCTTAAATGCTTGAGTTTTAAAGGTAGGGTTTGTGAGGCCTGGTCTAGATCAAGTGGTAAGATTTCAGGAGCTTATTTGGCTAGCCGTGGTCAATGGTCTGTGTGGGAGGGGGGTCAGTATATTGAGAGAAGTGTTGTAGGAAGAGATATGTTTTTATGGATTTTCTGAACTGGGACAGGTCCTTTTGTGCTCTAATACTAGGTGGTAGCGTGTTCCAGCATCTAGGGGCGAAGGAAGAGAATGCTCTTAAAGTGGTTGTTTGAGTGAGTTTTTTGCTGTCTTTTGGGATTGTTAGCAAGTTCTCTGTTAGAGAACGTCTAGATCTGGTGTTCTGTGTGTGTTGGAGGAGATCAGCTAAGGAGGATGATGAGATATGGTGGAATGCTTTAAAGGTAAGGATGAGAGCTTTGTATAAGATTCTGCCAGCTAGTGGGAGCCAGTGGAGGTCAAATAGTATGGGAGTAATATGTTGACTCTTTTGGGATCCATGAAGAACTCTGGCCGCTGTATTCATGGCCAATTGAAGCGGGTTTAGAGTGCTCTTGGGTAGGCCATGAAGAACGATATTTGCATAGTCAAAATGAGGAGTGACTAATGCCTGGAAGGTTGTACGAAAGTCAGATGGTTCAAGCATAGGTCTGAGGTGTCGAAGGGTCTTGATTTTATAGTAAATGGCTTTTACAGTATTTTTTATGTGTTCTTTGAATTCAAGTCGTTGGTCAAGTATAACACCCAGATAACGTATTGAGGTTTTGAGTGGTAGATCAGCATCACGTGTTTTTAGAGTTGGTGGGGGAGAGAAGTCTTTGTTCCTAGTGACAATCAGGACTTCGGTTTTTTAAAAATTGATTCTGAGGTTTTGAGTGAGTAGCCAATCTGATATTGAGTTGAAGCAGGTGATTAGAGTAGTGTAGTCAGGTTTTAATACATTGATTGGAGTGAATAAGAGCACGTCATCTGCGTAGATAAGACATGATACTCCGAATGAGCGGGAGATGTTGCAGAGAGGTTGCATACATGTCCTTATATTGGAGACAGCATAAAACGTGAGTTATTTGTGGCCCTCCAGGACTGCATTTGGGGGACTCTGCTTTAGGTAATGCGCATGTTTCTGGTGTCTGTGCTCTGTAGGGTAAAATGTAGATGTTTTGGGCATGTTTACGTTATCTGCACTAAAGGTTCTATCTGTATTACCACATTTTTGTGGTGGGTAAAATGTGGGGACTGGGTTGGCAGGAGGCACAGCTGGGACTTGAACCTGTGACCTTCTTCTCCTGAGCACACTGTCTGTGTGTGCTGCACCACACTGTGGCCACAGAGACAGTGCAGTCCCTGGAGATACCATGACTGTTTGTCAGACAGAGCCTGTCTGTTGCAGTGCAGGGCACCCACGTGAACAGGGCTAGGCCATGGTGTGCTGTGGGCAGCAGCCACTGCACCCTCCACCACCAGTACCCCTCTGCCACCATGCTGACAAGCCCTTCTGCTGGTGGAGCTGATGGTGCGCATTCTCAGGCCATCCAGTGTGTGGGTAGGCGGCAGCCTATGGTGTGTGTTCTGGGGTAGGGGTGCCTGCATAGGTGTCCACGCTTCCCCCCAGCACCACCTGCCAATGTTCTGTGTCCTTGGGGGTACCTGCTGGGTACTATCCCCTGTGACACTGTGGCAAACACACTCGTGCTCGTGTTGGGCCCTCATCAGTTGCTGTCTGGCTGCTCTACTATTTCAGCATTCATATGGGCCACCTAGGCATCACCCCAGTCTGCACTGTGGCCCAGCTTCTCCACAGCATGTGCCGCCTGCAGCCCTCTGTGTCCCCTTTTCCAGCATCTGTCCAGTTGCCCATTCCGACATGCCCACCCTGCTGTTGTGGAACATGTGCATGCCATAGGGACACTGTTCACTGGAAAGGGAAAACCCTGATCAGTGCTATTTCACTGTGGGATCATTCACCTTGTATGGGGATGGAGCGTGGACCCTTCCGCAATTCATATCTTTTTTTTGGTGCTTTTTGAGTGTTTTTTCCTGTTTCCCATTAATATCACTATTGCCCAGCTTGGTTATGTGTTTTTTATATTTTGTTGGGGTCATTTTCAATGTTTATTTGCACTTTTGTTCCATGCACATGTATCACACTTATCACTTTTTTGTAGGTTTCCCTGGTTTTGCTGTACATTGCTGACAGAAATGGTTTCTCTTCCCTTCAAATCGGCTCTAACGCCAGGGTTTCACTGGCGTTATTTTTGAGCCTTGGATTTCACAGCGTTAGTGTGCGGGGAGCCTCTCCCCTCCCACTCTCCACCCATTGACCCCTTCTCTCCGTCCCTGGGGAGCCTTCCTCCGCCCTCTGGGAGCCTTTCCCCGCATTCAGCGCTCGTTTGCGCCGCTGCACGTGTTATCGCGCGATAAGGTACCTGTGCGCCTGCAGACACGCCATTATCGCGCGATAACATTACAGTGCGCACTTTAAGACGCTTTAGTAAACATACCCCTAAGTGTTTCTTTCCCTCCTGCCCACCCCAGGCTAATCTTAGATCTATAGTCTCTTAAACCTATTAACCCATTTTGGATAGCTCGCATATTCTTTCTCTGTTCTGGATGATTTATTAGATTTGTTACACTCAAACAACTATGAAATACCGGCAATAATAAAAAATATTAAAACTTTGCAGAAAATAGAAGTTTCACATAATGTATGTTTTTCATACACTGGTCCAATATAGTATATTGCCGTCTTCAGAAAAGATAGGATTCAGTTTCAATATTCATTGACATAAACATACTGTATGATACTATTGAAACTGCAGTTTTCATTTACAACACTTTATTATGATATTATATAGTTTGTCAACAGTCCATTCTGACAGCAGAATATGATACACGTGAAAACATTTCTGATGCAGTGCATCGATATTGCACCATTGAAACACCTAGAACAGAATGCTTGACAGCAATTAGTTTCGACAACATATTAGCCCAGCGTATGAAAAACATACAAAATGATATACGCACCAATAACTCTGACACTAAGGGGTATGTTTACTAAACTGCGGTAACGTTACATAACGCGCGTTAACCAACAGGAACGATCGTAAAGCTCCGCGGCGCGGTAAAACACCGCAGAAGGTGGAGAGAGGGCGGAGAGAAGGGGTCAGTGGGCGGGGAGAGGCTCCCTGCACACTAACGCGCTGATCTGAAGAGCTGAATCCAAACGCGATTGAAAACCTGCCGTTAAATGCACATTACAGGGGAGAGAAAACATTTCAGTGTCAGCAATGTACAGCCCAGGCAGGGAATCCAAAAAAAAGTGATAAGTGTGATACATGTGCACAGAACAAAAGGGCACATAAACACTGAAAATGACCCCAACAAACTGGAAAAAAACCATAACCAAGCTGGCCAATAGTGGTATCAATGAGAAACATCAACCCCTCCCCCCCCCCGAGTAAGCTCCATAGAACAGATATAAATCGTGGAAGGGTCTATACTCCGTCCCCATACAAGGTGAATGAGCCCACAGTGAAATAGCACTGCTCAGGGTTTTCCTCACCATCAGACAGGGTTCCTATGGCGTGCACATGTCCCGCAACATCAGGGCGGGCATGTCGGAATGGCAACTGGACAGATGCCGGAGAAGGGGATACAGAGGGCCGCAGGCGGCACATGCTGTGGTGGAGCTGGGCCACAGTGCAGACTAGGGTGATGCCTAGGTGGCCCATACGAATGCTGAAACAGCAGAGCAGCCAGACAGCAACTGCTGAAGGCCCAACATGGGCACGAGTGTGTTTCCCACAGTGTCACAGGGGATAGTACCCAACAGCTACCCCCAAGGGCACGGAACATTGGCAGGCAGGGCTGGGGGGAGCGTGGACGTCTATGCAGGCACCCCTACCCCAGAACCCGCACCATAGGCAGCCGCCTACCTGCACACTGGATGGCCTGAGACTGCGCACCACCAGCAGAAGGGCATGTCAGCATGGTGACTGAGGGATACTGGTGGTGGAGGGGGCAGTGGCAGCTGCCCAGAGCAGACCGTGGCCTAGCCCTGTGTAGGTGGGTGCCGTGTACTGCAACAGACGGGCTCTGTCTGACGAACAGTCATGGTATCACCAAGGAATGTACTGACTCTGCGACAACAAGGTGGTGCAGTGCACAAAACAAGTGTATTCAGAAGCAGAGGGTCACAGGTTCAAGTCCCAGCTGTGGTTCCTGCCAACCCAGTCCCCATATTTTACCCACTACTACAACGTGCTAATACAGACAGCACCTTTATTGCAGATGATGTAAACATGCCCAAGACACCTACATTTTACCTTACAGAGCACGGACACCATAAACATGCACATTACCTAGAGCAGAGTCTCCCAAATGCAGTCCTGGAGGGCCAAACACCATTCCGGTTCCATGCTGCCTCTTATAAAGATGCCTGTGCTGCATTTCTATGTGCCACCCCCATGGTATGCAGATGTATCTCATGCATATTCATGAGGAACAGCATGAAAACCCGAACAGTGTTTGGCACTGCAGGACTGGAGTTGGGAACCTCTGCCGTAAAGCAGCAGCCAACAGGGGCAGACACACCCGCACCCACAGGCCCCATTATCCAAAGCCTCCTGGAGAGGCAGGACTTTGGGCTCTGCGTGCATCTCCCAATACTAGCACTTGCATACCTTAGTAATGCCACCCTAAACCTGGGAATATGGTACACATCTATCAAAAGGTTGCTATGATTACTGGCAGATAGCAATTCCTAGGTTAAGTACAATTTTCTGAGTGAGCTGCATCATAGCAACCTTTCTGATGTCTGTGGAGTGTGCTACAGGTCTTGTGTCTGACAGTGTTTACCAACCTGGGGAGTGACTCCTACAGTATTGCATACCATAGCCATGCCTGCACTGTGCCCAGGACTGGTGTGGTGGCCTGGGCTGCCCAACACCTCTATAGTTGCACAATGCTGGCATAGGTGTGGGGAGTGTGTGTCTGTCTATCCATTGTGTGGTGGCTGCCAACACCCTCCACAGCCCACACTGCTAGCACTGTTGCCAGTATTGGCCTGCCAATGTGCATAATGAGGAGCAAGGTACCGTGGGAATAGCCTGGATAGGGTGGCCTGGCCTGGCCGCATCTGCACAGGGCATAGGGCAATGGCTCGGACATTGTAGTGCCCGGTACCACCTGCACGGACAGGGTGGCCATAGCATGTCCTGCTGGGAGGTCACTCTCACCCTGACTGAGCAGTGACCATGGCATGGCTAGTTTCCCCCATAGTGCTATATAGCATTTCTCTCATGTGATATTTATGGGTTTTCTTTTGGGGCCCAATCACTGACTTATCTGCTTGGTGTGTATGCTGACATCCCCATTCTGGGTACATGCATCTCCTCCAGGACCATGCACTATGGACTAGCTGGCAGACTGTCTGCAGCTAGTATGTGTCTTGCTGGAACACCTTGCAGGGTGCAGCGGCTGGAGGCTTGCTGCTGGAGAATGTCAGATAATGGTGGGGGGCAGCTGAGCATTTCCAGGCCTGCCGTCTGTCTGCTATTGCGTTATGGATGTGTACCGCTCTGTCTGTTCTCCAGCAGGACTGGGGTTGATGGTCCCCTCTACTACCATTGCAGGGAGGTAGACTGTGGATCTATTGGTGGGTGATCCTGTTTCCCATCCTGAGCCCCAGAGGGTGGGTTGTGTGGTGGTACATAATCTGCCTATGGGTCCATACACCCCCCCCCCCTTCACCTACAGCAGGTAACCATGACCCCAACACAGGATATGCACTATTCTGGGTGCATCATCGCCCATAAGGACTAGACATGACCGAGACATACAGCAGGACACAGATGTATCCTAGGTGTGTCTAACGGAACTACCTATCACACACTGATGGGGACCTGCAGCATGGTGTATTTCAGCCATGAAAGGTGCTGTGGACCTGGTTCTGGGCACCCCACCTCAACCTCAGGGTGGGCACAGTACCCGCACAATGTGACTGTCTGTGGCTACTCTGTGGCAGTGCCACACACGGTCTGTTGCCCCTACCAGGCCGAGGTGCTGTGGGGGTGCATACTCAATTTTGTGCCCATCTCTCGACTGCTGATTTGCATGTGCAGTGCATCATGGGTACGGGTGGGTTAACCCTATCCTGGTAACCACAGCAGACAGTTTGTGTGGTGACGTGCAGTCCTTCTGCAGCCAGCCAGGGCTTTGTTCACAGCCTTATAAGGTGTCCTATAGGGGACATTATAGGGTGCCTTGGCGGACAGTACACTTTATAATGTGCCCTATGGAGTGTGTTATGGGGTGCCTTATGCGGCACCTTAGGTTATGCCACCATGAGAGTGTGTTTGCTGGCAGCACTAATTAAAATACACGTCAAATGCCTCAACAATCACTACTTAAATGTAAAGGGTGCTTTCTCAGCCAGCCTTATACATTAGGCCCACTGGGGAATCGAACCCATGACCCCTGTACCATCAGTCAGTGTTGTAACCATTGTGCTACAGCTCTGTTGCTGTGTTGTATGCCTGCGCGCTTTCTTAAGATTAACGCGTGGTAACGTGCCCTGTAGCGCGCGTTCATTTATGGCGCCTTGTAACGCGCGTTATCGGTAACGATGTACCACCCATGTCCTTATTTGGGATTTCTGTCTCTACTGCGGCTCCTAACGCGAATCACACTAACGCAGTTTAGTAAACATACCCCTAAGTAACTTACAGTTATCTAAACCTATTTTCTAAAGTCTACAAATACTTTTCTTTACAAAATAGTAGCTATTACAGCATTATAAGCTACTTACTATTTTTTGTGATCTTTTTATGTTGAGCCGCCAGTACCGTCAAAATCAGCAAACTTCGAATACCTATTAATAAACTAACTAGATCTCAGATAAAAAATCTGTATATAACGCTTTTTGACATAACAATAATAGCTAAACATAGTTCCACTGAATTTATAACCATTAATTAGTAAATAGTTGAGTAGTAAGTATGGAATCCTTATGTATGTAAAACATATGCTGGTCCAAAACTGGTTAAAGGAAAAGCGATAGTAAAATTCACTCTCAGATTCAGCTGGTTATCCTCATCAGGACTAGATATATTAAGGCCCTGAAATTAGTTAATCTTGATGTGAACACAGTCCCTTAAATGTAGTAGATATAGTATTGGTACAAGTATCCCTTGTACCAATACTTTAAGCAACTTTAAGTAAACAACTTAAATAACTAAACAAATCCTTAAAACTAAGATGCAGACAGCAGTCCAGCAGCGAGATGGGGGGGGGGGGGGGGGGCTATCCAGTCTTTTGCATTACCACATGTACGATTTTCTCTGTTGGTGAAAGTTCTTATGTATGCACTAGGTGCAAGGAGCTTTTTGCTCCCAGCGAATTAGTCCGATCTCTGGAGGCTAGAGAGCCGGCTTGGAGGAGATAAGGAAGACAGAGAAGTATCTAGATAAGACCTACAGGGACGTAGTACTGAAGTGCCACCTCGATAGACTATTTATTTTTATTTAAGGCATTTATAAACCACCCATCTGCAATAACGTATTCTAAGCGGTTTACAATCAGATACTGAGAGGAGCCTGCTGTCTTGGTATATGTTGGTATCAATGACAAAGGAAAATGTAGGAGGGAGGTTCTGGAGGCCACATTTAGGCTTTTAGGTAGGAAGTTGAAATCCAGAAGTTCCAGGGTAGCATTCTCTGAAATGCTTCCCGTTCCACGCGCAGGACCCAAAAGGCAGGCAGAGCTCCAGAGTATCAATTCATGGATGAGACAATGGTGCAAGGAAGAGTGTTTGTTTTGGATTTGTTGGGAACTGGGCAACATTCTGGGAAAGGGGGGGGGGCAGGCTTTTCGAAAGTATGGGCTCCACCTTAACTGGGGTACAACTATGCTGCTGTGGCATTAAGCCTTAAAAAGAAGATAGAGCAGCTTTTTAAACTAGATAGTGGCGTGGAGGAGTGGCCTAGTGGTTGGGGCAAGGTACTTCAGGCTGGAAGGTCGGGGGTTCAAATCCCACTAGAGAACAGCAACCTTGGGCCAGAAGGACTGGGGTTTCTAGTCCCACAGGTGCTCCTTGTGGTCTTGGGCAAGCCACTTAACCCTCCATAGGCCCATGTTCCCTGTAAAATAGTTATCTCCAAGTTATAATGCCCTATTCAATGTAATTTCAGTTTGTTCGATGTAAACCACACTGATGCAGAATAGCATGGTATATAAGAATGCAAATAAAATAATAAATAAATAAATAATAGGGGAAAGCCAGCAATCACCAAAGAGCGCATGGTTTGGAAGGCTGTTTCCTTGAAGGATACTACCAAAAGAGGGAAGCTAGGGTATCCTGATAGGGAGATTCCAATAAAAAAAGGAAAAGGAGGCTGCTATGGTTCTCAAAAGTAGCTGAAAAGGTGAAGAAAAAGAGGGAAGCCTTCATGAAATACAAGAGATCATAGAGAGAGAAAAATAGGCATCTAGAGATGAGGACAGTGTCTGAATTAAAAAAGGCATGGGACAAACACAGAGGATTTCTAAAGGAAAAAAGGGGACTGTTGTGGTGGTTGATATAGAAGGGCAGACTAGATAGGCCATGTGGTCTTTTTCTGTCATCATGTTTCTGTTTCTATATTTGGAAAAACTTAGAGAAGCTAGCAAAATAGTCAGGAAAGCAAAGGTACAAAAAGAAGAAATGGCCAATACAATAAAAATGCCTGGATAAGACATTTTTCAGATATGCTAGTGAGAGGAGGAAAGGCAAAAGTGGTATTGTCAGACTCAAGGGTGCCGGGGAGGAATATGCAGAAACTGATGAGGATAAAGCAGAATTGCTTAACAAGTATTTCTGTTCTGTGTTCACAGATGAAGGGCCAGGAGCAGGACCTCAGAAAATGCTCACAAATAGGAACAAAAGTGATGGGGATCTCGAATGATTTTCAGAAGACTGTGATGGTGAGGAACTAACTAAACTAAAAGTAGACAAAGCCATGGGTCTGGGTGGGAGACATCTATGAATACTGAGGGAACTTGGGGATGTTCTAGCGACCCCCACTGTCTGACCTTTTCAATGCCTCTTTGGAGTCGGGAGTAGTGCCAGAGGACTGGAGAAAGGCTGATGACATTAAAAACTACAGGTTGGTTAGTCTAAACTCTGTGGTTAGTAAGTTATTGGAAAGGCTACTAAAAGAGAGAATAGTGAGGTTTCTGGATTGCAGGATCTGTGGCAGCATGGATTCACCAGAGGCAGGTCTTGTCTGACAAATCTGATTGATTTCTTTGATTGGGTGACCAGGGTGTTGGACTGAGGGAGAGCCGTAGATGTGGTATATTTAGATTTCAGTAAAGCCTTTGACACTGTTCTGCACAAGCCACTTATGAACAGGCTAAGCATCGAAGGGATGGACCCTAAAGTTACTGATTGGGTTAGAAATTGGTTAAGTGGGAGGTGACAAAGGGTACAGGTAAGTGAAGCTCACTTTTAGGAGGAGGAGGCTTCCAGTAAAGATCTGTCCTTGGTCTGATTCTTTTTAACTTCTTTGTTAGTGATATTGTGGAAGGCTGTCAGATAAGGTTTGCTTGTTTGTGGATGATACTAAAATCTGCAATAGAGTAGACACCCAGGAAGGTGTAGATAACATGAGGAGGGATCTTGCTAAGCTTGAAGAATAGTCTAGAATTTGGCAGCTGAAATTTAATGTTAAAAAATGCAGGGTCATGCATTTGGGCTGCAAAAATCCAAAGAATGGTACAGTGTAGGGGGTGAAGTACTTCTGTCCACAAAGGAAGAGCGGGACATGGGCATAATTGTGTCTGACGATCCTAAAGTAGCTAAACAGGCAGAAAAGGTGTCTGCGAAAGCCAGAAGGATGCTTGGGTATATAGGGAGAGGAATGGCCAGCAGAAAAAAAGGAAGTGATAATGCCTCTGTATAAGTTTCTGCTGCGACCTCATTTGGCGTATTGTGTGCAACTCTGGAGACCGCACCTTCAAAAGGATATAAGCAGGTTGGAGTCTGTGCAGGATATAAGCAGGTTGGAGTCTGTGCAGAGGGTGGCTACTAAAATGGTTAGTGGTCTTTGATATGTAGCATATGAGGACAGACTTAAAGCTCTTAATATGCATACTTTAAAGGAAAGGCAGGATAGGGGCGATATGACAGCGATTTAAAAACCTCCGTGGCATAAATGGCCCGAAACGTACGTCGTGTATGAACTATCCGACCGCTATTTGAGAGAAAAGTCTGGCACATGGAAACTTCACTGGAATATAATGATGAGCTAAGTAAAAAATGTTTTAGCGTTTACAAAAAAAGAAAAATAGAAAAGGCTGTCTGGTGTGATTGGATGTCCATTCCAGTCTCCTCCAGTCTCTTCTGACAAAAATTGAGTTTAAATAGGGGTTTCACTTTATGGGTTTAGTTTTTGTTATTGGATTTCAATTTTACTAACCTAAGGACTTAGTTTATATTGATTTACTTGGTTGTCCTTTTAAATATGGCTACCGACACGTTTGCCTTCTCGGAGGAGCAGTTAGAAGCATTGCGTAAGCGTCCGTCAGTGTTTGACTTTTCGGAAGGGCAAGCCTCAGTGACACAAAATCAAACTGTAGCTGATTTGAAAGCTTTAAACAAACGACTGACTCGTGCACAACTGCATGGGGCTTCTATGTCACAATATTTGAAGACTAGGATTATTCCTCGGGGTCTACGTATGACGAGGGCCCCAAAAATGTTCACTTCTGACTCTGAATTTATAACCAAATGGAATCAGATCTCTAATAAGTGCAGTTTTGACTTAATAGCGTTAATCTTGGAACGCACAATCAAGGAGGAGGAAATCCTAAAAAAGCAAATAGATGAAACAAAGCTTACTTTGAAATCAGGCATGGATGAAGCTGCTTTTTTGACCAAATTAGAAGATATAGATTGTCAAAGTAAAAGTTTCTTTGAGTATTTGAAATCCTATAAATTAAATAAGTTTTTGCGTGATAAAACAGATTATGATGATAATAAAGTATATTACTGGATGTATAAATCCACAGAGGATTCCCGAAAAAAACGTGTCACCTTTGAGACCTCTGATGAATCGGATGAGTTTAGTAGTGGCTCGGAGACATCAACAACTAATCGGGGTTCATACAATCAAAAGTTTCGACGGGGTCAAAATCGAGGACGACCTCCTCGGAGAGGACAGTCCACACCCGATTGGGACCCCCCCTTGACCCGACAAAGAGCAAAGACTCAATTGTCTTAAATTTATCTTCAACAGCATTATCGAGTGCACAACTCCATCTTCTAAACTTGGGATTAACATTTGTACCGACATCACGACATGATCCTTTTCAAATTCGGCTTAGTTTACAAAAGTTTTTTCGAAAACTACAGATAATACAGTTTTTTTCGGATCGACCATCTACCTTTGATGGTTCAGTTAAAACACCAACATCAAAGTGGGTCCCTTCTGGAGTTCCTGATCCAGCTATAATAACTTATCAGAATTTAGTTTTTAAGGATCTTCAAAATTTGGAAAACAAACGGCGTTACACCCGGTCTAATTTAGATAAAATTGAATGGCAAGCTTTAACAACATTACAACAGGATCCTAACATTGTAATACGACGAGCGGATAAAGGTGGCGCTGTGGTGGTGCAGTCAACCGAGATGTATATGGAGGTTCTTAGGAACCATTTGCTTGATCGCTGAACGTACACTTTACTTGATGTGGACCCTACTTACTCTCTCCAACAGGAGATTAAGGTCCTTTTAGATGAAGCATTAACCTTTGGTTGGTTAACTAAACGGGAACATACGTTTCTGAAGTTAGAAACCCCTCTTCGGCCAATCATATACATGGTACCAAAAGTCCACAAATCTTTAATCGCCCCTCCGGGTAGACCTATCGTATCTTGTAGGGGATCCCTGTTGGAACCATTGTCACAATTTTGTGACGTATTCTTGCAAAAGGAAGCAGCACTTGTTAAATCGTTTATTAGAGATTCCTCTCATTTTTTGCAACAACTAGCAAATGAACCAGTGCCATCTTGGGATTTTTATTTGGTGACACTTGATGTTGAAGCCTTATACACTAACATCAATCAGGCTGAAGTCATGGATTTAATGCCTTCCTTTTTTCAATTTGCTCCTCAACGGTTACCTAGAGCATTTTTATGTGAATTGTTAAGTCTGGTTTTGACAAAAAATTATTTTCTTTCTGAGGGTCAGTTTTACCATCAAATATATGGCATAGCAATGGGGGCTTCAGTGGCCCCCTCTATAGCCACATTATATATGGCTCATTTTGAAGAGTACTTACTATATCCCTCTGATTCTTTTCAACCAGTGCGTTTTTGGCGACGGTTTTTGGATGATATATTTTTCTTATGGTTTGATAATTTACCGCGCCTTCAGGCTTTCCTTGATTGGATTAATGCCCTTAAACCAAACTTAAAATTCACTGCTCATTATGATTTGAAGCAGATTGAATTTTTAGATATCATAGTGATTAAGGAACAGGATACCTTTCGTACAACCTTATATAGGAAGCCGGTTCAGCGGAACAGCCTTCTCATGTACCAGAGTTGTCATCCGGAACCCATGCGGAGGAATCTCCCATATGGTCAATTTTTAAGGTTGAGAAGAATCTGTTCTACAACGTCTGATTTTAAATTTCAGGCATTGGATCTTATTAACAGATTATCCCTACGAGGATACCCAGAGAAAGTGATTAAGACAGCCTACAAACGAGCCTTGTACACACATCGTGAATGGCTTCTTGATGAAAATCGCCAAACAAAAACCTCTGAAAATCAAGAGTCTGATTATATAGTAGGGACATTACCATTTACCAGCTTAAGCTATTCTATTGTGACGGTGCTTTCGAAAACATTGGGGTGTTTTAGGACTGCATAAATGTTTTCAAAAATCTTTACGAATAGCATTTTCTAGAGGCAGTAATTTACAGGATCGTTTGGTTCATTCTGCCACCCCCTTAGATCGTCCTCAAGTTCCAGATCCTGATCTTAGGGGGCATTTCAAATGTTCACACTGCATGTATTGTGACTCAGCAATGACAGGAAAACAATGGACACATCCCACCACTGGGCAAATTATACAACGCCGATGGTGGACGTCATGCGATTCAACATTTGTGGTCTACGCTTTACAATGCTCATGTCCTTTAATTTATATAGGCAGAACTTCTCGACCAATCAAAACTCGCCTTAGCGAACATGCCTCTCGAATTCGCCAAAAAGTTCTTTCTGCCCCTTTAGTAGAACATTGTGAAGCTTGCCATCATCAATTTGATATTGATTTTGTGTGGACAGTGCTGGATTTTATTCCCCCAAACCCCCGGGGGGGTAATCGGCTTTTAGCCTTACAACGGCGTGAACAACAGCTGATATTTGACCTGCAGGCAGTCCAACCTATGGGGCTAAACAAGGAAGTTGAATGGTTTAGCTTGCTCTGACGTAATCCAAGACACCAAGGGATTCCCCGATGGCAATGGGGTCTCCCGTTTGGTAGATTGGATCTCCCAATTGAATGGCAGTGACTGTTAGCCAATGAACAGGATTGTTCCCCTTTATCTCTCCGGAGCAACTTCCGGTAGGAAGAAGCTTTCCATAGCGGTGTATTTTGGAAGAAAGTAACCACTTGAAACAGGGCTTAATGGCCCGAAACGTACGTCGTGTATGAACTATCCGACCGCTATTTGAGAGAAAAGTCTGGCACATGGAAACTTCACTGGAATATAATGATGAGCTAAGTAAAAAATGTTTTAGCGTTTACAAAAAAAGAAAAATAGAAAAGGCTGTCTGGTGTGATTGGATGTCCATTCCAGTCTCCTCCAGTCTCTTCTGACAAAAATTGAGTTTAAATAGGGGTTTCACTTTATGGGTTTAGTTTTTGTTATTGGTTCACATGTTGCTCGGCAAAGACATCAGCAGATTCTATTTCAGACTTGTACTTTTGTAACATGAATATCACCAGATGTTAATTAAAAATTAACTGTGTCAGCTGATACTTCTCAATAAAAGCTGGAACTCTGACTGAGAAATCTTTGAAGGAACTCAGATGGAAAGGTCTACTTTTGGCGCCCTGATTCTTCCTTACAGAGCTCTGGAATAATAATTAAATAATTGTGTCTCTTGTTGTTTTCCTTCCTGTTAGAAGGTTTCAGATAATTAACTAAAGAATCCAGGTTCATTTGAAGGAGGGCAGGCCCTGAGAGGAAAGGGTTCAACAGTAGTGCCGTGACTCGGATTATCTGTCCTTCAAGCAGGAACGAAAAAGCAGAAAGGACACGGGCATTTTTTTTGTCGTGAGTATTGTTTGGCAGGTGTCTGTCGTGTGTTGTAATTACAATGGGCAATAAGGCCGGTAAAATTAAACAGAAAACTCAGTTAGATGAGTGGGACGATAAAGCTCATGAGATTGGGCTGAAAAAAAAGGAAGCCCAAATTATAAAATGAGGCGCAGATTTGGTGATAGCACCTTAGATTATGTTGGCCGATGGCATTCAATGACTGCCAGTAACCCTAATTTGCAGTTCCCGCTTGGTGGAACGTTCCAGGAGGACAAATTGAGGTGGTTACAGTATGAGATGGCCTTTGAGGATTTAGGGCGACCTCATATCAGTCATGAATGGGTCGTATATGGTTGGTGGCAAGCCAAGGCTGCAGAGAAAGCCCAAAAGGCCACCACTTCTGTGTTTGAAAAATTTAAAGATCAAGTATTTAGAATAGAGGAACAAATATGTGTTTTGACTAAACAGACAGAAGCTGACAGTAAGACTGGTAGTTCTGACAGTGAGAAATTAAAAAAGCTGTGATCTGAGTACTGTCGCAAAGTAAGCAAATAGATTTGTTGACTCCCTTCAGAGCCTTTCCTATGGGGGATGGTGGTTTAGTTACTTTAGCATCTCATTGGTCTCCAGCTGAAGTTTTTAATTTTACAAGAAGAAAAGGGTTCTAATTTATGGAGCAACTATAGTGTATTGCTATCAATAAGTATTTGCTACTCCAATAGCAACAAACTGCCTAAAAGGAGAGCTTGAGGTTTTTTGTATTTACTTTTTTCTCGCGGAAAGGCCTCAGACTAGTGGGTTACTTAATGACAGACACTCTTAAACATAGTATCTATCAGTACCCATTTGCATCAATGGCCTAGTTTCCGCCTTTTTTTCATTAATAACACACCTCCCTCTTTCCCAGAGTGTTGTTAACAGACTTATTTCTCTCAATAAAATATTCACTTAACTTAACTTAAAAATGAAAGAACCACGATGATGACATAAATCATTCAATATTTCTTCCTCTCTCGGGGTATCTCTCTCTTTCCCAACGCCTCACATACAACATTGAACTGCGTTTCTCTCATGAATTAGAGGTTCTTCAGGGGATTATGTTTGAATCAGCCAAATGTTTAACCAGAATTTAGCTGAAGCTGATGCACAGTTCATGTTTAAAGCATTTTTGTCTTCTAGTATTTCAACTTCGTTTTTTTGAACGATTGATGAAACGAAGTTGAAATAATAGAAGACAAAAATGCTTTAAACATGAACCGTGCATCAGCTTCAGCTAAATTTTAAATCTTCAAGTAGCAAGTTATGAATCCAATTTCAGAGGGCGAGGCAGAGCAAGAGGTATCAGAGGCACTGTACCCTATAGGGGTAGAGGTCGTGGCCATATGGGGGGGGGGGCAGCAAGGAGATCATGCCTGTTTTAGGTGTGGTAGGATGGGGCATATGGTAAGAGACTGTACTATGCCAAGGAGTGACCTTCCCCAATCTGGTGTACGTCAGGATGCTGTAGGAGCTAGTTATTCACATGCTCCATACCCTGTTTTACCCCTAACCAGCCTTCAGTCATGACCCAACATTATGCGGAAACTGACTTGGACTATAGTGAGGACTGACTAGGCTTGGTTGTGTGCCCCAATACACAGGGAGAAATACGCGCTACTATCTTGGGATATGAATTGCTTTTCCTGTTAGATACAGGCGCCTCTACCTCTGCAATAGCGCTATCTCAGTTACCTCCTCCTCTGTTTAAGGCACTGTCTACTGCTCCTAAAGTCCCATGTGAAGGAATTGAGGGAAAACTATAATGCACCAGAGATTGTCTGATGTGCCTCTTCCTGTGGAAGGGAAATTGTATCATACGGATTTCCTGGTTGGCCCTACTTTGCCTGTCAATTTGCTGGGACGAGATTTTCTATCCAGAAACAAGACTGTTATCAGCTGGGAAACTGGCACTCTGACTTGTACCTTGTGTCCCCTGCAAGTTCAACAGCCTGCAGCTGTAACACCAGCTGTTGTAATGGCTCTACCATTGGACACACTTCCTTCAACTTTGTGGGCTGTGCCAGGTAATGATATTGGACATCTCAACATTTCTCCAGTCAAGATTGAAGTACGGCCGGGAGCTCCATTGCCCTATGTGAGTTAGTACCCACTGCCTGCTACTTCAGTGGCTGGAATACGGCCAGTGATTGAAAACCTGTAAGCCCAGGGTGTGCTGGTACCCACTTCTTCTCCTTGCAATACTCCTATTTTACCTGTGCTGAAGGCTGATGGTAAGTCAGTTATGGAGTGGAGGAGTGGCCTAGTGGTTGGGGCAAGGTACTTCAGGCCGGAAGGTCAGTGGTTCAAATCCCACTAGAAGACAGCAACCTTGGGCCGGAAGGACTGGGGTTTCTAGTCCCACAGGTGCTCCTTGTGGTCTTGGGCAAGCCACTTAACCCTCCATAGCCCATGTTCCCTGTAAAATAGTTATCTCCAAGTTATAATGCCCTGTTCAATGTAATTTCAGTTTGTTCAATGTAAACCGCACTGATGCAGAATAGCGCGGTATATAAGAGAATGTAAATAAATAAATAAATAAATAAATAAGTCCTACAGATTTGTGCAAGATTTGAGAGCTATTATTCATATTGTTCTGCCAGTTTTTCCCCTTGTGCCCAATCCTCATGACATTTAGAAACATAGAAACAAAGAAATATGACGACAGAAAAAGACCACATGGCCTATCTAGTCTGTCCTTCCATATCAACAACTACAACAGTCCCCTTTTTACCTTTAGAGATCCTCTGTGTTTGTCCCATGCTTTTTTGAATTCAGTTACTGTCCTCATCTCTACCACCTCCACTGGGAGACTATTCCATGGATCCACTACTCTTTCCGTAAAGAAATATTTCCGCATAGCACTCCTGAATCTATCTCCCTTCACCCTCATCCCATGTCCCCTCGTAGCAGAGCTTGCTTTCAATTCAAAGAGGCTCTCTCCCTGAACATTTATGCCATGGAGGTATTTAAACATCTCAATCATATCCCCTCTATCCCGCCTTTCCTCTAAGGTGTCCATATTAAGATCCTTCAGTCTGTCCTCATATGCTTTATAATGAAGACCACTAATCATTTTAGTAGCCACCCTCTGCACCGACTCCATCCTGTTCACATCCTTTTGAAGGTGCGGTCTCCAGAATTGCACACTATACTCCAAATGAGGTCGCACCAAAGACCTATACAGAGGCATTATCACCTCCTTTTTTCTGCTAGCCATTCCTCTCCGTATGCACCCAAGCATCCTTCTAGCTTTTGCCATCGCCTTTTCTACCTGTTTAGCTACTTTAAGATCATCAGACACAACCACGCCTGGGTCCCGCTCTTCTTTAGTGGACAAAAGTACTTCACCCCCTATACTATATTGCTCCCTTGGATTGCTGCAGCCCAAATGCATGACCTTACATTTTTTAACATTAAATCCCGGTTGCCAAATTTTAGACCATTCTTCAAGCTTAGCTAGATCCCTCCTCATGTTATATAATCCTTCCTGGGTGTCTACTCTATTGCACATTTTGGTATCATCCGCAAAGAGGCAAACCTTACCTGAAAGCCCTTCCGCTATATCACTAACAAAGATGTTAAAAAGAATCGGACCAAGGACAGATCCCTGGGGCACACCACTGATAACATCCTTCTCCTCAGAGTGAGCTCCATTTACTTGTACTCTGTCGCCTCCCACCCAACCAATTTCTAACCCAAGCAGTAACTTTAGGGTCCATCCCTAGGGTGCTCAGTTCATTTATAAGTCGCCTGTGAGGAACAGTGTCAAAGGCTTTACTGAAATCTGGACTCTGAATTTGGACTCGTATACCATGTGGCTCCACCCACTTCTCAGTCATAGATTAATGACACTGACCCCGGTATCGACTGGGTCAGTGTCACGGCAGGACATGCTAGGAAGATAAAGTTCCTAGATGACATAAATGACTGTTTCTTGGAGCAGCTGGTTCATGAACCGACCAGAGAGAAAGCCATATTAGACCTAGTCCTTAGTGGAACACCAGATCTAGTGCAAGAGATAAGGGTGTTGGGGCCACTTGGCAATAGTGATCATAGCATGATCGCCTTTGATTTAATTAGTGGAGGAGGGATAGTAAGGAAATCCACAGTACTACCCTTTAACTTTCGAAAGGGAGACTATGATAAAATGAGGAAAACCATTAAGAAAAATCTAAAAGGAGCAGTTGCAAAGGTTAAAGACTTACATCAAGCTTGGGTGTTGTTGAAAAATACTATCTTGGAAGCCCAGACCAGCTGTATTCCACACTTTAAGAAAAGTGGAAGGAAGTCAAAAAAACTGCCAGCATGGTTTAAAGGTGAGATCAGAGAGGCTGTTGTTGCCAAAAAAGCATCTTTCAAGAAATGGAAAAAAGAGCCAAACGACGAAACCTGGAAACAGCACAAGCACTTGCAAGTCAAATGCAGGCAAAGGGAGAATTTGAGAAGAAGCTTGCTGCGGAAGCAAAAGCACGAAATAAAGATTTTTTCAAGTACATTCGTAGCAAAAAACCTGTGAGAGTCAGTTGATCCATTAGATGATAGAGGAGTTAAAGGGGCACTAAGAGGCGACAAGGCAATAGCAGAGAGATTGAATGAATTCTTTGCTTCGGTCTTTACTGAGGAAGATGTAGGGATGTTATCCATGACTGAAGTGGTATTTAAAGGTGCGGAAGAATTGAAGGAAATATCGATACATCGGAAAGATGTATTACAACTATTAGATAAACTGAAGAGTAGCAAATCACCTGGGCCGGATGGTATACATCCAAGGGTGCTGAAAGAACTGAAATATGAGATTGAAGACCTGCTATTAGTAATCTGTGAACTATCATTAAAATCATCTCTAATACCTGAAGATTGGAGGATCGCCAATGTAACACCAATTTTTAAAAAGGGTTCCAGGGGTGATCCGGGAAACTACAGACCGGTGAGCCTCATGTCAGTACCGGGAAAAATGGTAGAAAAACCATCATAAAGAATAAAGGTACTCAGCATGTAGATAGTCATGGCCTAATGGGAGACAGCCAACATGGCTTTAGACAAGGAAGATCTTGTCTTACTAATCTGTTATGTTTTTTTGAAAGTGTGAATAAACAGGTGGACAAAGGTGAGTCGGTTGATATAGTGTATCTGGACTTTCAGAAAGCCTTTGACAAGGTCCCTCATCAGAGACTTTTGGCAAAACTAAAGAGTCATGGGATAGGAGGCAGTGTACTTCTGTGGATCAGGAACTGGTTAAAAGATAGAAAGCAGAGGGTTGGGCTAAATGGCCAATTTTCCCAATGGAGAAAGGTGAATAGTGGTGTACCCCAGGGATCAGTGCTGGGTCCACTGCTTTTTGACATATTCATAAATGACCTGGAAAGTGGAATAACGAGTGAGGTTATCAAATTTGCAGATGACACAAAACTATTTAAAGTTGTTAAAACTCTTACTTGATTTGCAGCTTGTCGTGCTGTGAGGGCTTGCGTGCATCAGTGATGCTGAGAGCTAAACTATCGTTAGTTTAACTACTGGCAGGGCCTCCCAAGATGGACAGGTCTCAGGTGAGGTGCCAGACCAAGACAAACCACCCATCTGGGCAGCAGCAGAATGGGACAGTGTTGACGGCGGAGGATCACATTTTTGTGACAACGGCAACAACACCAAACTTAAACTGCACGGAAGAAAAGCCCGGCAATCTACTTCTCTATCTTTCCATGAAAACCCAATGGATAGTTACAACAAAACAAATTGTGCTATGGTGCTGGAAGATGAGACCCCCAGGTCAGAAGGCATTCAACTAGCTACTGGGGAAGAGCTGAAGACTTTTCAGAGTAAAGCCAGCATTTATGATGTGGTTGGATCAAAGCCCTCGGGAAGTCTGACTGCTGATGTAGCTGCGCATGAAATGAGAGTCAGAAGCTGTAAAGATGTCTTACACATTGGAACATGGAACATACGAAGCATGAACCAAGGGAAGTTGGAGATGGTCAAGAATGAAATGGAACGTGTACAACTTGATCTGTTGGGTGTCAGTGAACTGAAATGGACTGGCATGGGGCACTTTGCATCAGATGATCACATGGTCTACTATGCTGGAAATGAAAGACAAAGAAGAAATGGTGTTGCATTTATAATAAAGAAGAAACTTGCAAGAACTGTAATGAAATACAATGCAGTCAGCAAACGCTTAATCTCTATTCGTCTACGAGGATTGCCTATCAACACAACCATAATTCAAGTATATGCCCCAACAACAGCTGCTGAAGAGAATGTAATTGGAGAGTTCTATGAACAAGTACAAGCTGAAATTGACAGAACATGCAAACAGGATATCCTGATAGTCATGGGTGACTGGAACGCAAACGTTGGCAACAAAGAAGAAGGCAAAGTAGTTGGAAAATATGGACTTGGCAACAGAAATGAAGCTGGAGAAAGACTGATAGAATTCTGCAAGACCAATGATCTCTTCATGTCAAACCTTCTTCCAGCAACACAAGCGGTGACTGTACACATGGACTTCACCCAATGGATTATATAAAAATCAAATTGACTACATATGTGGAAGTCAAAGATGGAAAAGCTCTGTAACATCAACAAAGACAAAACCTGGAGCTGACTGTGGTACAGATCATCAACTACTAGTATGCAAACTCAAGCTAAATTTGAAAAAGAGCAAACCACTCAGGAATGCAGCAAAATATGACCTTGAGAATATACCACTGGAATTTAAAGACTGCCTGCAAAATCGATTTGCTGCTTTAGATACAAATGACAGAGCTCCGGAAGAGTTATGGAATGACATCAAGAAGGTTGTGTTGGAAGAAAGCGAGAAGTTGAAAAAGCAAAAACGGCCAAAATGGATGACGGAAGAAACTCTGAAAATTGCCCAGAAACGCAGAGAAGCTAAAGCCAGAGGAGAAAGAAAGACAATCGCAGAACTCAACAGAGATTTCCAACGTGCAGCAAGACAGGACAAGGAAAAGTACTACAATGACACTTGCAAGGAAATAGAAGCAGAAACTATTAGAGGAAGAACAAGATCGGCTTTCCTAAAGCTACAAGAGTTAAAGAAAAAGTTCCATCCTCGAATTGGAATGTTACAAGATCCTCAAGGTTCTTTGTTGAATGATGCTGAGAAGATCAAGAAAAGGTGGAAGGAATATACAGAGTTTTTATATGATAAAGATCAAGTGGACCAACAGCCGTTTCAACCTGTACCTTATGATCGAGAACCATTGGTGATGAAAGAAGAAGTTGAAGCAGCATTATAAAAACATAAGAACATAAGATATGCCATACTGGGTCAGACCAAGGTCCATCAAGCCCAGTATTCTGTTTCCAACAGTGGCCAATCTAGGTCATATGTACCTAGTAGTTTCCCCAAGAGACACAAGTTCCACAATGCTTGTACTGGGTCAAGCATTGATATCTTCGGTCACTTCTTAATAATGGACCTTTCCTCCAGGAACTTGTCCAAACCTTTTTTAAATCCAGCTACACTAACAGCCTTTACTACATCCTCCGGTAACAAATTCCAGAGTTTGATTACACGTTGAGTGAAAAAATGTTTTCTTTTATTAGTCTTCAATAGTTTACCCTGTAGCTTCATTGCATGTCCCCTAGTCTTTCTATATTCTGATAAGGTAAACAATCGATCTACATTTACCCGTTCCACTCCGTTCATTATTTTATAGACTTCTATCATATCTCCCCTCAGCCGTCTCTTTTCCAGGTTAAAGAGCCCTAACCTTTTTAGCCTTTCTTTATAGGAGTATCCTTCCATCCCCTTTACCATTTTGGTGGCTCTTCTCTGTACCTTTTCTAAAATCGCTATATACGTTTTAAGATACGGCGACCAGAATTGCACACAATATTCAAGGTGCGGTCTCACCATGGAACGATATAGAGGCATTATAATATCTTTTGTTTTATTTTCCATTCCTTTCCTTATCATACCTAGCATTCTATTTGCTCTCTTGGCCGCCGCTGCACACTGGGCCGAGGGTTTTAACATGGTATCCACAATGACGCCTAAATCTTTTTCCTGGGTGGTGGTTCCTAATGTGGAACCTTGCATCGTGTAACCATAGTTTGGGTTGTTCTTCCCTAGGTGCATAACCTTGCACTTGTCCACATTAAATTTCATCTGCCATTTTGATGTCCAGTCTTCCAATTTATCAAGATCCTCTTGCAATTTTTCACAATCCTCTTGGGTTTTAACAACTTTAAATAGTTTTGTGTCATCTGCAAATTTGATAACCTCACTCGTTATTCCACTTTCCAGGTCATTTATGAATATGTCAAAAAGCAGCAGACCCAGCACAGATCCCTGGGGTACACCACTATTCACCTTTCTCCATTGGGAAAATTGGCCATTTAGCCCTACCCTCTGCTTTCTATCCTTTAACCAGTTCCTGATCCACAATAGTTCACAAGCTAAACTGCAGTATTAGAGTTTTTCTCTCCTAGATTGTTCTTCTGTACTGTTAGAATTGCATCAGAGAATTAGCTAACAGATCTATGTACATAGTTATTGGGTCACAGGCCAGCTTCTCTAAAAATCAATGGTTACAAATAATGCTTCCCTTTATCTCTGCAAGATGATTGGTTGAAGAGTAGTAACTAGGTCAGCATGAACTTTAGAGAACCAGACCTTAGGTCAACAAATAACTGGAGATTAAACAAAGCTTGAATAAATAACAGAAATTCAGCAAATATTATAAGAGTAACTAATCAGCTTTTGCTTCATGGAAGAAATATAGCGACCCCTGCTGTGTCTAGTGAATATAGTCATAACCTTGTAACTTCTGCTTTCACATGTTGCTCGGCAAATATATCAGCAGATTCTATTTCAGACTTGTACTTTTGTAACATGAATATCACCAGATGTTAATTAAAAATTAACACTGTCAGCTGATACTTCTCAATAAAAGCTGGAACTCTGACTGAGAAATCTTTGAAGGAACTCAGATGGAAAGGTCTACTTTTGGCGCCCTGATTCTTCCTTACAGAGCTCTGGAATAATAATTAATTAAATAATTGTTTCTCTTGTTCTTTTCCTTCCTGTTAGAAGGTTTCAGATAATTAACTAAAGAAACATAGAAACATGATGACAGAAAAAGACCACATGGCCTATCTATTCTGTCCTTCCATATCAACAACTACAACAGTCCACTTTTTACCTTTAGAGATCCTCTGTGTTGGTCCCATGCTTTTTTGAATTCAGTTACTGTCCTCATCTCTACCACCTCCACTGAGAGACTATTCCATGTATCCACTACTCTTTCCGTAAAGAAATATTTCCGCATATCACTCCTGAATCTATCTCCCTTTACCCTCATCCCATGTCCCCTCGTAGCAGAACTTGCTTTCAATTGAAAGAGGCTCTCTCCCTGAACATTTATGCCACGGAGGTATTTAAACATCTCAATCATATCACCTCTATCCCGCCTTTCCTCTAAGGTGTACATATTAAGATCTTTAAGTCTAAAATAAAGGAAACATGGTATAAGGAAAACAAGGCCTTGTTTTCCTTATACCATGTTTCCTTTATTTTGATACAGTTAAGCTCCCGTAATGTGGGCTATTATAAGTGTCCCTTGCTAACTATTTTCTTTGTCCAATTCATTGGCTGTATTGATTCTTACTATTTTGTTGCTGGTTGCGAGTGTACACTGCTTTTTCCTTTCTTGTTTTGGTTGTTGTAATGACTAAAATCACAAAAAAAAAAAAAAGATTTTTAAGTCTATCCTCATATGCTTTATAATGAAGACCACTAACCATTTTAGTAGCCACCCTCTCCACCGACTCCATCCTGTTTACATCCTTTTGAAGGTGCGGTGTCCAGAATTGCACACTATACTCCAAATGAGGTCGCACCAAAGACTTATACAGAGGCATTATCACCTCCTTTTTTCTGCTAGCCATTCTTCTCCGTATGCTCCCAAGCATCCTTCTAGCTTTTGCCGTCGCCTTTTCTACCTGTTTAGCTACTTTAAGATCATCAGACACAACCAGGCCTAGGTCCCGCTCTTCTTTAGTGGACAAAAGTACTTCACCTCCTATACTGTATTGCTCCCTTGGATTGCTGCAGCCCAAATGCATGACCTTACATTTTTTAACATTAAATCCCAGCTGCCAAATTCTAGACCATTCTTCAAGCTTAGCTAGATCCCTCCTCATGTTATCTACACCTTCCTAAAGAATCCAGGTTCATTTGAAGGAGGGCAGGCCCTGAGAGAAAGGGTTCAACAGTCACTCTCACCCTGACTGAGCAGTGACCATGGCATGTCTAGGTTCCCACAGAGTGCTATACAGTGTTTCTCTCAAGTGATATCTGTGTATTCCCTGTTCTGGGGCCCAATCACTGAGATACCTGCTTGGTGTCTGTGCTTACATACCACTTATGGGTGCACATAGTTCCTCTGGGGACATGCACTATGGACTGGCTAGCAGACTGTCTGCAGTCAGCATGTGTATGGCTGGAACGCCTTGCAGGGTGCAGCAGGTGCCGACTGACTGTGCCCTCTGCTGGTGAATGTCAGATCATGGTGGGGGGTGCAGACTGACTGTGCCCTCTGCTGGTGAATGTCAGATCATGGTGGGGGGCAGCTGAGCTTTTCCAGGCCTACTGCCTGCCTGCGTGATAAATACAGATCTGCATCAACTGCCCTGGACGGTGCTCTTTCGCCAGCAGGACTGGGGTTGATGGTCCCACAGTCCTTCATTATGCCCCTCTACTGCCTCCATTACAAAGATGTAGAGTGTGGGTCTGTTGGGGGCAGATCCTGTCCACCACCTTGACCCAGACAGGGCGGGTTGGTAGGTGGTGCTACATAATCTCCATGTGGGTCCAGACACCCCCTGCTCTTATAACAATTGACCATGGCAACCACACTGGATATGCTTAACTTGGGTGGCTCCTGGTCTCCAAGGGCTAGATGTGACTGGGGAATAAGATGGACACAGGATTATCTTAGGTGTGGCTGCAAGGAATACCTGTCACACACTGGCAATGATAGGGCCCTGCAGCAAAGCCTATCTCAAGCAACCCGGGTACTGCGGACCTGGTGCTGGCCACCCCACCTCACTCTCAGGGCGAACACAGAACCGGCACAATGGCATAGTGTGTGGCTACTCGGTGCCAGTATCACACACGGTCAGTTCCTCCTACCACGCTGAGGTGCTGGAGAGCTGCATACCCCATCTGGTGATCAGATGTAGACTGCTGTTCTGCCTGTGCATTGCATCATGGGTACTGGTGGATTGAACCTATCCTGGTGGACACAGCAGACAGTTTGTGTGGTGACCTGCAGTCTTTCTGTAGCCAGCCATTGCTGAGACAGAAGCCATAGAGGTATAGCCCACTGGTTAATACAATGGCGTACTAGGCAGAGGTCATGGGTTCAATCCCTCCGTGGTCTCATTTTATTAGGCCTATCCGAGGCAAGTCCTTTTCATTCCTGTGACAGTCATATCTCTGCAGATATGTGCTGCCAGCACATAGTACCCTCATCACAGTTGCAAGCCATCCTTCTGTCCGTCTATCTGCGTCTGTCAGCTGTGTAGCGTCCTGTCTTCATGTGCTGGCTGCTACCCCATATCCTGCACTGGTACCCTTTTCTGCATTGCGGCTCTTCATGCTTGCCTCTCCTGTGTCTGCTCTGCATGGCACTACTACTCCTCTGTCCTCCTATCATTGCAAATATCTTGCCACCTCTACCTCCACTGGTGGACACGTATTCCCATCCTCTTCCACCCACTGTCATTGTAGCACTTTATATTGCCAACACCCTGTGCATCGGTACAGCTGCCTCCAATATGTTTGTCCATTTTGCCGGCTGCCACATCGGCTGCATGCAGATTTGGCAGGTCCATCAGCTCCCACCTCTACTTCCTTCCATCACTTGTCCATTGCCTTTCCTTGGTGCTCTGTACAGTGTTAGGGTTACATCAGTTTTTTGCCCTTACATTTCATGCTTGTCAATTTGGGGCACCTTACTGCCCTTGGGCACCATATCTTGGGTCACCTTAACATCCTTAGGGCACCTTAGGTTACGGCACCTTATAAAGCGCCTTGTCAGCCTTGTAATGTGTTTTGTTTCTCAGCTTTAACGTGCAATGTCCCGTTAACGTGCGCTAACTGGCCAAGGCGCCCTTTAACGCGTGTTACACGGCCATTGCTACCTTAATGCCGGTACGCCCACTTCCTTATAAGGCATTACTCATGTTAACGCTGCACTTATCGCCGGTAACGTTACCACGGTTTAGTAAACATACCCCTGTGTGTCATTATTTCCATTGTTTTCTCCGTAGTATTGAGTGAACAGCAGTGTTTGAATTCCTTTCTGAATGTTTGTAAATCTTTTATGGAACGTAATGAATCTGGAAGTGCATTCCACAAATGGGGAGCAACAAAAGAGAAGGCTCTGTTACTTGTGACTTGTTTTGTTTTGCAAATGGTTGGTGGGATTATGAGTGTGTTCAGTGAGTGTTCCCTTTTGGATCTTGTGTTTGTTGCATAAGTAATTAATGTTGACAGGAATGATGGAGTGATATTGTTAGCTTTTTTGAATGTTATCATTAATGTTTTGTATATGATTCTACTTGAAACTGGTAACCAGTGTAGATTGTATAATATGGGTGTTCTGTTGTCAGTTATTCGGGCTTTACATATGATTCTAGCCGTTACATTCTGGGCAATTTGAAGTTGTTTCAAATTCTTTTTGGGTAGGCTATGGAGTAGGCTATTGCAGAAATCAAAGGGGGGGTGATTAGCGCTTGTACAACTGATCTGAAATCATGCATGTCAATCAATGGTCTAAGATGTTGTATGGTTCTTAGTTTGGAGTATATGGGTTCTTGTAATCTTTTTTTTGTGTGCTGTCATGGAGAGCAATTGATCAAGTAACACGCCAAGGTATCTTCCTTTATAAGAACATAAGATATGCCATACTGGGTCAGACCAAGGTCCATCAAGCCCAGTATTCTGTTTCCAACAGTGGCCAATCTAGGTCATACGTACCTAGCAGTTTCTCCAAGGGACACAGGTTCCACAATGCTTGTATTGGTTCAAGCATTGATATCCTGGGTCCCTTCTTAATAATGGTTTATGGACCTTTCCTCCAGGAACTTGTCCAAACCTTTTTTAAACCCAGCTACACTAACAGCCTTTACTACATCCTCCGGTAACAAATTCCAGCGTTTGATTACACGTTGAGTGAAAAAATATTTTCTTTTATTAGTCTTAAATAGTTTACCCTGTAGCTTCATTGCATGTCCCCTAGTCTTTCTATATTCTGATAAGGTAAACAATCGATCTACGTTTACCCGTTCCACTCTGTTCATTAATTTATAGACTTCTATCATATCTCCCCTCAGCTGTCTCTTTTCCAGGTTAAAGAGCCCCAACCTTTTTAGCCTTTCTTCATAGGAGTATCCTTCCATCCCCTTTACCATTTTGGTGGCTCTTCTCTGAACCTTTTCTAAAATCGCTATATCCTTTTTTTTTTTTCAAAACTTTATTTTAAAACACCAGTAATAAACAAGTACAACAAAGAACAATCAGTCCCCGCGTGGGGAGGGACTCTTATCCCCACGACAGAGAGCCAGAATCAAATACTGGTGTTACATTTTCGTTTTTAGTATTGAACACAACTAAGAACCCTCCCCACCCCCCTCCCAGAATGACATGGTCCACTCCCAACAGAATCACACCCGTACAGTACAGTATCTGAACTTACCATCCCTCCAACATCATATAGGCACTGTGGTCTCGGCTGCAGCCCATTGCAACACCTCGTTACGGCCCCGCGGGCTTAAGTGTTGGATATATGGATCCCATAACATCTGAAAGGCGGACCAGCGGCGAGGGTTGCCTCGGGCGCTCCTACACTCCGCCAGCATCAATTGGTGAAAAGCATTCCTCCATTCCCAGAAGGTAGGCGGGAATCTCTCCCGCCAACGGCGGAGTACAGGCCCTTTCGCCACCAGGCAAGCCTTACGCAGCAGCAAGCGTCCCCATCGGCCCTTAGGACATGTGCGGCCCAGGCAGTCTAATGTGACAAAGAGGACATCCCATCGCACCACTTGCCCCAACAACCCCTGCATGTAGGAAGAGATTCTGGCCCAATACGGACGAATGTGTCGACAACCCCACCATACATGGAACAAAGTCGCCATGGGGGCGGAGCATCTCGGGCAGCCTCCGTCAGGTGACAACTGACATCGGAAAGCCCGCCGTGGGGAGAAGTGTACCCGAGTCAAAGATTTAAACTGGATTTCCCTCCACCGCACCCCCTCCCCAAGGGTGGCTACTCGTCTAAGACCCCTGAGAACAGTGCCCGGGGGAATCTCGCATTGCAGTTCCCGGGCCCATGCCAATTCCACAGGTCGATAGTCTGGCAACTGTCTGTACTTATCCAATCTGGCCCGCAAGATTCGAATAGAGGGATGGATGTCCTCCCCTAACGCAAAAAATTCCAAGATCTGTGCCGACCGCGCCTCCTGGAGTTCGGCTGTCGGCAGGGACGACACATAATGTGAGAGCTGTATATAGGAGAAGATGTGGGACTGATCCAAATCATACTCCGCTTGCAATACTGAGAAAGATTTACACATACCAGTAGAGTTCACCACATGCCCTACCATGCAGATTCCGTTCGCTGCCCACCGCCGCAGGACCACAGAATCTGTTCCCGGGGCGAAGTTAACATTACCCTGAAACGGGAGCCAACTCGAGACCTTCCAATCCCGTTGCCAAAGCACATTTAACTGCTGCCAGGTGCGTCGAACAGCACCCAAGAACACACTGTCTGTGATATAGGTCGGGAGCACCCTGTTCTCCTGATGTAAAATGGCCAACAATGAATATGGGGCGACGAAGGCCTCTTCCAATGTCCGGGGAGTAAACAGCTCGGTGCCCCCCAGCCAATCCCCCAGGTGTCGCGCCTGGCAAGCAATAGCGTAGGCCCCCAAATCCGGAAGTCCCATACCGCCTTGGCGCCAGCCCCCCATCAGTCGACGATACGCAATACGAGCTCTCTCCCCTTGCCAAAGAAATTTCCTAATCATCCCGTCGATCCGAAGGAGGTCCCGGCGCAGGACCCACACCGGGAGGGTCTGCAACCAATAGAGTATTCTGGGGAGAACGACCATCTTAATCGCAGCTATACGCCCAGAAAGAGACAGTGGAAGTGATCCCCATGCCTGTAATTGAGCCCGTAGTTTAGTGATCACCCGATTCAAATTGGCCCGGTAAAGTTGTGCCGGTCGGGGGGTTAAGAGGATCCCCAAGTACATAAAGGAATCGGTAGCCCAGCGGAGGGGAAAGTCATCCCGCCACTTCGACCGCAGTTGATCCGAAACGTCCAACGCCTCAGATTTGTCCCGGTTAATGCAAAAGCCCGCGAAACTCCCAAAAATCTGGAATTCCTCTAACAGCGCCGGCAACGAGGTTTGGGGGTGCAGTAAATGGACCAAAAGGTCATCTGCGAAGGCGGAGATTTTAAAGCCCTGTCTCCCGATAACATTACCCCGGATTTTGCGAGATCGTTCCACCCTACGAATCAGAGGGTCCAATGACAAGGCAAATAGCAATGGGGAAAGGGGGCACCCCTGTCGGGTCCCTCTACAAAGCGGAAAGGCCTCCGAGAGCAGCCCATTACATAAAATCGCCGCCGTCGGGTCGGTGTATAAGCCCCGCACCATTTTGCAAAAAGAATCACCCAGGCCATAGCATGGAAGTAGGTAGTGTAGATACTGCCAACAGACCCTATCGAAAGCTTTTTCGGCATCAAAGCTTATCAGCAAGGAGTCCTGGGCACGTCGGTGCACCCCTTCCAATGAGGCAACGATTTTCCGTAAGTTACGCACGGCGTATCGGGACTTCACAAAGCCGACCTGTGACTCATGAACTAATTGGCCCAGAACACCTGCCAAGCGATCCGCCAATATCTTGGCCACTAGTTTAAGATCAAAATTAAGAAGCGAGATGGGGCGATAGGAAGCTGCGTGGAGCGGGTCTTTCCCAGGCTTTGGAATAAGTATTATGTGAGCTTGGTTACTACCCCATCGAAAGAAGCCTTGCTCGGCTCTGCAAATATACACCTCTCTAAGTGTCGGGGAAATCAATTCGTTCAAAATCTTGTAGAATTCCGCACCTAGCCCGTCTGGACCAGGGGACTTGTAGCAACACGCATTGGTAATGACAGTCTGCACCTCTTGCAGAGTAACCGGTCGGTCTAGTTGCTCCCGTTGTGTTTCCGTTATTTGAGGGAGATCCAAATCTGCAAGGTAATCCCTCATCTGTAACGGGGAGCCGGGCTCCGCCGCATAAAGCTTTTGGAAAAAGGAACGAAAAACTTTAGCAATCTGTGGAGTATTCTGGTGGAGCACCCCCCGATCATCCCTTAACGCAGGGATTAGCCTGGAGCCCCGAGGCCCGCGTAAGCATCGGGCCAGTAATTTCCCCGGTTTATCGCCCTGTCTGTACAGCTGGTATCGATAATATTGTACAGATTTTTTCGCTCGCCGGTGTAGAATTTCGTTCAGGGTCGTTTGGGTCTCCCATACCCGTCGTTTAAGACTAGCAGTAGGTTTACTGGCGTAAAGCCGGCGCAGCGCTGTCACCTCCCGTTCCAGGCGGATTATGCGTTCCGACATCAATCTCCGTCGTCTGGCCTGGTACCCCAAAATATCGCCTCGCAATACCACTTTGGCAGTCTCCCAGACCAACTCCGGATCAGCCTGATGACCAGTATGATCCTGCTCAAATTCCCGCCAACGGCGGCGCAGGAAGGAGCGAAATTGGGGATCTGTATAAAGCTCCAAGGGGAACCGCCATATTTGTGAGGCACGAGTCGTCCCCCCCCACTGAAACTCCAACCAAATTAATGCATGGTCAGAAATTTCCCCTGGGCCAATCTGTGCGTCCCTCACCGCAGCGAACAACCCCCCGAAATCAACAAATAGTCCAGACGCGACCACGAACCATGGGCTCGGGATTGATGGGTGAAATCTTTCTCGGAGGAGTGCAGGAGCCTCCAGGGGTCGACAAGGCCTAACCGGTCCCGCAATCTAAGTAACGCCCGGGTAGATCGCCGTCTCTCCCGCGAACCCCCATCTAGCGAGGTATCTAGCATCACATCCATCACGGCGTTAAAATCACCCCCGAGAATTACAGGCACGTCCGGCAATGTCTCAATTTTAGTAGCCAAACGAGCATATAAACCAGGATCCAATACATTAGGGGAGTAGACGTTCCCAAGAATCACCGGTTTCCCCTCTAAAGTTCCGTATATGAGAATAAATCTCCCGGAGGGATCTGCAAGTTCTTTTACGACTTCAAAACGCACACTTTTATGAATCAATATAGCCACCCCTCCCTTCTTACCCTGCGCTGGGGATCCATATACCTTCCCCACCCACGTTCTAGCCAATTTACCATGCTCCACTGTTGTCTGGTGGCTTTCTTGAAGCAGAGCTACATCCGCTTTCTGCCTAGCGAGGGCCTGCAGCACTTTAGAGCGTTTAATGGGGCAGCCGAGACCACAGACATTCCAAGATAGAATCTTCAGAATATAGCGAACATAAGGAGACCCTGTGCCAACATAAGTACCAATTTTTTGAAGGGAGCCCTCCCAGCCTGGGACCCCCCCCAGCTCCATTGAAGGCAGTAAGGCCCAGAAATAAAATCCCAATGATAGGTGTGACCATGTCCCCCCGCACCTCGTGTTCTCCTACCCCTCCCCCCCCTCCCCCCCAAACTCCTCAATATCTTCACCCCAGTGGCCTTCTAACCGCCACTTAGTCATAGCGAGGATTACGCTCGCTAGTCACTATAATGCATCCAGTCTCCCTCACCCCCAGCGAACACCCTCATAATAAAGTAGCGGGACCCCCCCCCCCCCCGCATACAACCCGGTAGGGCGGAGAGAGACAAAGCGGGGAGGAAAGGTACACCCCCCCCCATCGGTAAACCGCTATCGGGAGAGAGAGGAAGAGGGAGGGGGGGACGGCCAATGACCCCTCTCCCTCTCCCACCCCCGTCCCCTCCTCCCCCGGAAATACAGCTCCCCAAGGGGCAGCGCTGCTCCTATCCCAACCAATGTTCCCTCCAATCCTCTGGAGTCGCGTGCACTCAAAACATCAACTATACAGCTGCTGAAGGAAGGCCAAACCTCTATGTGCCCCCGCCCGACACTCAGGGCTATACATTTTAAAGTCGTACTACACCTCTAGATACAGTATACATATCACAGTGCCCATACCAGAAACCACTGTAGAACCTGTGGAAAACATAAAGGCACTGCAACTTTAAAGGTGTAGACTGCGGCGTGGTTTCCCATCAGAATCAGCACGACAATTATTGTGCATGTCGGGACGGGCACGTGCGCACACTCAGTGGGGTGCGTACACCCGCACAGCCCAGATGAAACGGAAATCTCAACCCACCTCCCCTTTAGTAACTCTCTCCACACAACTCCACTCTACCAGTCCTCTCAGCTCCGTCTGTCCAACTCCATCCCCCCCTTCTCCCTCTCTCCATCCCCCCCCCCCCCGCTCCCCTTCCCGCTCATTCTGCCCTCCTCTCGTCTTCTTATCCTCTCCACACATCTCCCCACACCTAAACCCGGGTAACCGGCATCCCTTCCCCCCTTTCGTCCGCCCCCTGTCCCCCCTATTCTGCACCCCCCAACCCTCGCTCAGAACCCTCCCCACAGCTCTGCAACCCCTTCCCGCTACCCAATCCTAACGCTTTCTCCCCTCCCCCTCGCCCCAAGGAGCAGCAGCCGGCTAAATAAGACTAATCTTGGGGAGGAGCAGCTATAACAGAAAACCCCAACACAGCCATATCCCCCATTCAAACCATTAAACTAAACCTTACCCTCCCCCACTTACACATACACACGTTCAAAAAATTAACAGTGGTTGGCCCCAAAGACAAACAACAGAGACAAACCACGGCAGCATAAAATAGTATAGGCCCAATCCGGGTCCTCTGTCAAGGTTTAGCAATTAGTCCCCGATATCCTCCCGGATCGGCTCTGATGACCCCGATATCAAGCAGTCACTGCGGGATGTAACACTGTCCTGGCCGCATTAGAAAAGCCACCCATCAGTGCAGCACACCGGCCTCTCTTCAATAAAGTTTCAGGCGCCGTCTGGGTATTTCAAAGGGGTTCTCATTTCATGGTGCTTATGTTCATAATTATGACAATCCCAATATGCGTTGTCCGGGTAGGTGGCCCCAGATCCCGCCAATCCGAGCCTGTTCCAACCAGCTCCCTCCGCTTCAAGGCCCATTGTTTTCAGGGTGGCGCGCAGGCGGGCTGTTACCTTGCACCGCGGTAGCCACGAAGGGGGCTGCTTCTTCTGCCGAATCAAAGATCCTGTGGGCTCCCGCGTGATAGACATGCAGGCGGGCCGGATACTGCACCAGAAATTTCACTTTGGCAGCGATCAGTTTCTGACAGAGTGGAGCATATGCTCTCCGACGCAAGCTGAGGGCCACTGAGTAGTCTTGTGCGATGCGAAAGGTAAGATTTTCATGGGTTAAGACTCCACGTTGTCGGGCAGCCCGGAGGATCGCCTCCTTCTGTGGGAAGTGGAGGAATTTTGCCAGCACCACTCTGGGCCTGTGTTCTTGGGTCTGCCTGCTCCCCACCCGATGGATACGGTCTATAATCAGGTCTCCGCCATCAAGTAGGCCCTCAAAGAGCTGTGGGAAGAGGGTCTCTACATACTGTTTCAGGTCTTTGTCCGCCACCGTCTCTGGGATGCCCATTATCCTAAGATTGTTGCGGCGGGAGCGATTTTCTAAGTCGTCGAGTTTAGTCGTTTGTAGCTGTATCTGGGCCCGCAGGGAAGCCAATTCGTGTGTCACTCTCTCGATGGAATCCTCCGCCTTCCCAATTCGCTCCTCCGCCTCCTCCATGCGGTTCCCCATGGCTCCTACCGAGCTCTGCAAGACATCCATCTTCTCGTGTAGGGCCGCAAATTGGGGAGAAAGTGCCTCCAACACCGCGGCGGAAACCTCCTCCAGAAAGGCCGGTGAAGATGGTGATCGCGGCATCGTGCTTCCATCTGCCATTTTGGCCGCGGAGGCTGCCCGCTCCCGTTCTCTTCGGACGGTTTTTGTGGAGGACGCCATGGCTGAAAAGGCGCTCTCGTCTCCGGTCTAGACCCACCAGTATTTAGGGGGTAAGCAGAAGTGGTTAGCCCCTACCAACGATTGCTAAAAAGCCACTTTAATTGCCGGTTTGGGGTAAAGGAGACCGGAGCACAGCTAGAACACGTCTGCTGTCCTCACTGCATCACGTGACCTCGCTATATCCTTTTTAAGATACGGCGACCAGAATTGCACACAATATTCAAGGTGCGGTCTCACCATGGAACGATATAGAGGCATTATAATATCTTTTGTTTTATTTTACATTCCTTTCCTTATCATACCTAGCATTCTATTTGCTCTCTTGGCCGCTGCTGCACACTGGGCCGAGGGTTTTAACATGGTATCCACAATGACGCCTAAATCTTTTTCCTGGGTGGTGGTTCCTAATGTGGAACCTTGCATCGTGTAACCATAGTTTGGGTTGTTCTTCCCTAGGTGCATAACCTTGCACTTGTCCACATTAAATTTCATCTGCCATTTTGATGCCCAGTCTTCCAATTTATCAAGATCCTCTTGCAATTTTCCACAGTCCTCTTGGGTTTTAACAACTTTAAATAGTTTTGTGTCATCTGCAAATTTGATAACCTCACTCGTTATTCCACTTTCCAGGTCATTTATGAATATGTCAAAAAGCAGCGGACCCAGCACAGATCCCTGGGGTACACCACTATTCACCTTTCTCCATTGGGAAAATTGGCCATTTAGCCCTACCCTCTGCTTTCTATCTTTTAACCAGTTCCTGATCCACAATAGTACACTGCCTCCTATTCCATGACTCTTTAGTTTTGCCAAAAGTCTCTGATGAGGGACCTTGTCAAAGGCTTTCTGAAAGTCCAGATACACAATATCAACCGACTCACCTTTTTCCACCTGATTATTCACTCCTTCAAAAAAAACATAACAGATTAGTAAGACAAGATCTTCCTTGTCTAAAGCCATGTTGGCTGTCTCCCATTAGGTCATGACTATCTACATGCTGAGTAATTTTATTCTTTATGATGGTTTCTACCATTTTTCCCGGTACTGATGTCAGGCTCACCGGTCTGTAGTTTCCCGGATCACCCCTGGAACCCTTTTTAAAAATTGGTGTTACATTGGCGATCCTCCAATCTTCAGGTATTAGAGATGATTTTAATGATAGTTCACAGATTACTAATAGCAGGTCTGCAATCTCGTATTTCAGTTCTTTCAACACCCTTGATTTGCTACTCTTCAGTTTATCTAATAGTTGTAATAAATCTTCCAGATGTATCAATATTTCCTTCAATTCTTCCGCACCTTTAAATACCACTTCAGTCATGGGTAACATCCCTACATTTTCCTCAGTAAAGACTGAAGCAAAGAATTCATTCAATCTCTCCGCTATCGCCTTGTCGCCTCTTAGTGCTCCTTTAACCCCTTTATCATCTAATGGACCAACTGACTCTCTCACAGGTTTTTTTGCTACGAATGTACTTGAAAAGGTCTTTGCTTCGCGTTTTTGCTTCCGCAGCAAGCTTCTTCTCAAATTCTCCCTTTGCCTGCCTTATCAATGCCTTGCATTTGACTTGCCAGTGCTTGTGCTGTTTCCAGGTTTCGTCGTTTGGCTCTTTTTTCCATTTCCTGAAAGATGCATTTTTGGCAACAACAGCCTCTCTGACCTCACCTTTAAACCATGCTGGCAGTTTTTTGGACTTCCTTCCACTTTTCTTAAAGCGTGGAATACAGCTGGTCTGGGCTTCCAAGATAGTATTTTTCAACAACAGCCAAGCCTGATGTACGTCTTTAACCTTTGCAACTGCTCCTTTTAGTTTTTTCTTAACTGTTTTCCTCATTTTATCATAGTTTCCCTTTCGAAAGTTAAAAGGTAGTACTGTGGATTTCCTTACTATCCCTCCTCCACTAATTAAATCAAAGGCGATCATGCTATGATCACTATTGCCAAGTGGCCCCAACAACCTTATCTCTTGCACTAGATCTGGTGTTCCACTAAGGACTAGGTCTAATATGGCTTCCCCTCTGGTCAGTTTATGAACCAGCTGCTCCAAGAAGCAGTCATTTATTTCATCTAGGAACTTTATCTCCCTAGCATGTCCTGACGTGACACTGACCCAGTCGATACCGGGGTAGTTGAAATCACCCATTATTATTACTGCACTGTAACTTTTGTTAGCTTCCTTGATTTCTTTGAGCATTTCATCATCCATTTGGTCATTCTAGCAAGGCGCTCGATAGTACACCCCCACTGCCATTGCCTTCCCCCTTTTACATGGAATTTCAATCCATATAGATTCTACAGCAGATTTTGTTTCCTGCAAAACTTTAATCCTTTCTGACTCAATGCCCTCTCTAACATAGAGAGCAACCCCTCCACCAATTTGATCAGCTCTATCATTACGATATAGTTTGTACCCAGGTATCACAGTGTCCCACTGGTTGTCCTCCTTCCACCATGTCTCTGATATTCCAATCATATCTAACCTTTCATTTAGTGCTATATATTCTAACTCTCCCATATTATTTTTTAGACTTCTAGCATTTGCATACAAGCATTTTAGAGAATGTATTTTACTCATATTAATTTGGCTATTGTTAGACATGGGTAATTTGGGATCTTTAAGCTCAGTCTGCTCCATACTTGAGGGCATTTGGGCTACTTTACTCTTTTGTGGAACCTCTCTGCTTTTGGTAGTATCCTTCAAAGATACATTCTTCCGAACCATCCGCTCTTGGGCGACTGTCGGCTTTCCCCTAATATCTAGTTTAAAAGCTGCTCTATCTCCTTTTTAAAGGTTAATGCCAGAAGCCTGGTTCCATCCCGGTTAAGGTGAAGCCCATCCCTTCGGAAAAGCCCCTCCTTTCCCCAGAATGTTCCCCAGTTCCTAAGAAATCCAAAACCCTCATCTCTGCACCATTGTCTCATCCACGCATTGATACTCCGGAGCTCTGCCTGCCTTTTGGGTCCTGCGTGTGGAACAGGAAGCATTTCGGAGAATGCTACCCTGGAAGTTCTGGATTTCAACTTCCTACCTAAAAGCCTAAATTTAGCCTCCAGAACCTCCCTACCACATTTTCCTATGTCATTGGTACTGACATGTACCAAGAGAGCAGACTCCTCCCCAGCACTATCTAAGACCTTATCTAGGTGGCTCGTGAGGTCCGCTACCTTCGCACCAGGCAGGCATGTTACCAGGCGATCCTCACGTCCACCAGCCACCCAGCTATGTACATGCCTAATAATCGAATCACCAACTATAACGGCTGTCCTAACCCTTCCCTCATGGGCACATGGCCCTGGAGAAACTTCCTCGGTGTGAGAGGGTTTTACATCACCTGGAGGACAGGTCCTAGTTACAGGATCACTTCCTGCCACACCAGGGTGCTGCTCTCCTGTCACGTGACCTCTCTCCTCCATGGCAACAGGGATGCTGCCAGACTGGAGGTGGGACTTCAGGACTATATCCCTGTAGGTCTCGTCTATGTACCTCTCTGTCTGTCTTATGCTTTCCAAGTCTGCTACTTTAGCCTCTAGAGAACGGACTCGTTCCCTGAGAGCAAAGAGCTCCTTGCACCTAGTGCACACGTAAGACCTCTCACCAACTGGGAGAAAATCATACATGTGACACTCAATGCAAAAGACTGGAAAGCCCCCATCCCGCTGCTGGACTGCTGTCTGCATCTTAGTTTTAAGTTTGTGTTTAGATCTAAGTTCTTTACTTACTAAGGGTTGCTATGGATATTTATACTAATAAAACTGTACCTAATACGTGTAATATACCTTGTTCACCTGAAGCTTAACTAATCTCAGGTCCTTAGTGTATGACTGATTTGGGTAATGAGCTTCACCTGAGAGCACCTCCTGTCTTTTAAGATGTGTAAGTACCTATAAAGCTACGATTATCCCAGGGGAGGGAGGGAAATAACACTTATTAAAAGAGGGCTGCTACACAGTACCCTGTCTTGTGCTGCTGAGGTAAGCTATATTCTGATTTGATTTAAATTATAGCTCTTAGCTGCTGCTAGGCTCTAACTTCTTATGAAATTTAAACTACAAGCTCTCTGCTGGGTTCTAAATTTAACCAGAAATCTCTCTTCTGTGTTTTAAATTTAAGCTAAATGTACTTTGCTGATGCCAAGCCCTGAGTGACTATTAAATTTAGACTACAAGCTCTCTGCTGGGTTCCAAAGGTAACCAGAAAGCTCTCTTCTGTGTTTTAAATTTAAGCTAAAAGTACTTTGCTGTTACTAGGCCCTGAGTGACTATTAAATTTAAACTACAAGCTCTCTGCTGGGTATGAAATGTAACCAGAAAGTTCTCCTCTGTGTTTTATATTTAATCTTAAACTGCTGCTACTAGGCCCTGACTGATTTAACAAAAAATAGTGGGTTCACAGATTAATTAGTTTTAATACAAAGAATTCCTTTTAGAAAATTACCAGAAGTATATACTCACAGTTGCAGATCTCTCTTCAGAAGTAACAGTCCCTTTTTCTAGTCCTTCAAGACTTTTTCACTGGGAGTATTGTATCCTGTATTTTAAATGTTTATTTACATTCTCTTATATACCACGCTATTCTGCATCAGTGCGGTTTACATTGAACAAACTGAAATTACATTGAACAGGACATTATAACTTGGAGATAACTATTTTACAGGGAACATGGAGGGCTATGGAGGGTTAAGTGGCTTGCCCAAGACCACAAGGAGCACCTTTGGGACTAGAAACCCCAGTCCTTTCGGCCCAAGGTTGCTGTCCTCTAGTGGGATTTGAACCACCGACCTTCCGGCCTGAAGTACCTTGCCCCATCCACTAGGCCACTCCTCCACTCCAATGTTGGTGGGGGAGTGAAATTTAGGTTCCTTGACATGTAAAACACTTCAGTTTTGTTGAAGTTAATGCTCAGGTTATTTGATGCTAGCCAAATCTCAGCTTCCCTGATACATGATGCCATTATGTGTTGAGATATATTCAGCCTATCTATGGGGAGATACAGTATGATATCGTCCGCATAGATATAGTAACTCACTCTGAATTTCTTGAATATATCGAAGATTGATTGTAAATAGAGATTAAATAAGAGTGCTGAGAGGGCAGAACCCTGTGGTGTTCCTTGCTCTTGTTTGAATGTGGAGGAGGTTTCTTGGCCTATTTGTATTTGCTGCATTCGGTTAGAGATATAGGATATAAACCATTGATAGGTTGTTCCCATGATTCCAATTTGTTCAAGTCTAGATAGTAGAGTGTTGTGGTCGACATTGTTGAATGCAGCTGAAATGTCCAGAAATATGAGGATGAATGGCTGTTTTATATCGTCCATGCCACGTATAAAGGTGCCAGAGAACGAGAAGGAGTGATTCTATGCCATGAAATGGGCAGAAACCAAATTGTTGGTCATCTAATGAAGCATTGAGATCTATGAAGTCCTGAAGTTGAGTTTGGACAACCTTCTCAATTATTTTGGCTATAAATGGTATGCTATCAATTAGTATAGGATGTAGGGTCTTGCTTATCTAGAGTTTTATTTTTAGAATTGGTCGAATCATGGTATGTTTAAGTTCATTCGGCATGGTTCCTTGAAGTAAGGATAATGTGGTAGGCCATGGCCTATATAATAGCCTGTACATGTATGAGAGGCCTGCAAGCTAGGTCTGAGTCCCCACCCCCACTTAGAAATAGTAGTGCTGAGAAAGATCAAAGGCAGTGAAGGTCTGAGGATCTGCCTTAAACCGCTCTAAACTGCTTTTGATAAGTTTGTGTTAATCCTTATTCAATTCTTTTATGCTGATGATAGATATGTTCCAGTGTTTTGCATTCTCACATTCTCTGAGCCTAGAAATGACCTTGTAGTAGGGATGTGTTTATGTTTAGAAACTGAGCCTTTGTTAGAATAGCCTGAGAAGGGGGAACAGGGTGTTAGGCCCAGAGAGGGTCCCCGATTGGATAGATGCAGGGGGCGTTGGGACCAATAGAAAGTTTGCCTGAATCAAACTGTGAAACTTGTATATAAGGAAGTTGTTCCTGTTCTCCATTGCTCAGTCCTTTTGAAGCTTGACTCTCTGAGCCTGTGCACAATAAATTGGCTTGGATCTTTGAACTGACTCCTGGTATTATTTATTGCATGCTTATCAGCTGCTACATATTCTTGGTGCGTTGGCCAGGAATGTGCGGGTGGTGGATGGTATCAAGTGAATATACCACGACTTCTCACCTCAAGAGGATTGGTCCAGCTGGTGCCGCACCTGACTGATCGCAGGGGAGCCTCTGGCGTCGCCCGCTCCTCTTGTATCGGGGGGGCTCCTCCTTGCCTCCGCAGGTTACTGGTTCTGGCTGGCCAACACCTCCGAACCCGAGGGGAATCCAGGATCCAACCCATGTACTGGTTTGGTATCAGGAACTGGATCCGGTGAGTAGAACTTTTCTGCTACTCAGTCCGTCTGTCAGCCAGTCGGGATTCTGGAATAAGCGCTTGAGAGTCTGATCACCTCTCGGGGCGGTCCTAGTAAGTCTCAGAAGTCTTAAAGGTATAAGCAGAGACAGAACCCACCAACCCCTCAGCCAGTCAGTCAGCCAGGTTTTATTCTGTTAATTGGGATTTATTTACTTTGGGATTTATTCTGTCTTGAATGTCTGCTCGGGTGAATGAGAGGTCTTGAATACAGACCAAGTGAGGTGCATTTCCAGGTCGCAAACAGGAGAAAGTGTTTGGTGTTTGTCTGTTGTTTGTATTTGTTATCTGTGGAAACCGCTGGTTTCCCTTCTAATGTAAGATTATTCTGTCGGGTAATTCATGAAACAGTTTACCGATTGAGAAATGGTACTGAGAAAGGACGAGAAGAAATAAAGCAACAAAACAACTCAGCTGTCTCACTGAGTTTATTTTGTTTCCAGCACAAGCCAAGAGACTGTATCGTTAGCAGGGGTGTGTCTTTCACACAGCCCGTAGAAAGGAATGTTAGTATTCTTTAACCTTTACATTCCACATTCTGCAGCTGGGTTAATTTGTGCTTATTTCAGGAAAATTGTACCTGTTTTATTCAATATGTTCTAATAGTGATGTTCCTTCTGCTATGGTCATGTATTATATATCATTTAATAGGAATGTTTAGTCAGAAATTTGGATCCTGACAGTTTTTGGCTCAGCCTGGAAAGGGTTAAGTTCTTATTAACCCCTTTTTAGCTCCTCAACTGTTCTTGTAAATGATAGAGAAATTAAGGAAACTGCTTTCGTTTTTCCTTTGACCTACGAAGTAGAGGTTAAGAGCCCTGACAGGACAATGAAGCATCCTGAGCCAGTAGTTACCAGATTGCAACTTAAAAATGATTGAAATTTTGTCTCTGATATAGAGGACAGCTGCTCTGTCTAGTAATTTACGGCTGCTTTGAAAGTCAGGAAAGAGACCTACTGTTTATTTTGTTAAGATCATTTTCAAGGCTGGCTGTAACGCTGAGTAATTTGTTTAAAGTATCAGTTTCAAATGCCTGTCTTTCCCGAACTGTAAGATGTGTTGGTGTCCAGAGAAACAATGTACTGTGTTTTGAAAGGTCTTTTAAATCTCAGTTTCAGAAGTACAGTCTTAGTTTAAAGCCTTTAGACAGGTTTAGACAGTTGCTATTTAGAATGAGCACATACATCTATTATGCTTATTGCAACTAATCTAAGCTTATGTTTTCTGCCTACTCTTTGTTTAATATTGTTGCACAGTTCTGGCTCGTAGTCCTCGGGAAAATGCAGCCTGACTGCCCGCCCCCTCTGTCTGTTGTCAAGTATGTCACCATGGGGGGGGTCGGAGTCCACGCAGATTCTGTTGAAATGTATGACTAGGAATTTTAGCAAGGGATTTGCTGGAGACTACGGAATTAAAATGTCTCCGTCCCTATTAGAAATGCTCTGTGACAGGGAGTGGTCAGTATTAGCTACTTCATGGCCCAGTGAGGGCACCTTTCATATTAGTGTAGTTTCCCGTGTTCATCAGATGGTAGGAAAAAATGTTCCCTGATCAATTCCCGTATATAGAGTCCTGGTTAAGTGTTTGTAAAGGGAAAAAAAAAAGCTGCCCGTTTATTCTGCCCCAGAATCTCCAGACATTCCACTCTGTTTGTCCCAGTATCTTTATAGGTCAGTCCCCTCAGCTCTGCCACCACCCTGGGCAGAGCCTTGGGCAGGGGGGGACACCTCCCTGCAGATGTACCCCAAGTAGTTCACCAGCCACCTCCGCAGCAGGAGGACGCACACCCCCTCTTGACCGAAAGCCCCGGCTTAATCCAGAGTGCCTCCGAGGGGGCCACAGTCCACTGATGACACTACAAGCAGGGATTCATTTGCCAGTTCAGGGTCACTCACAGCCAGTGCCCAAGAACATGAAGTGGAACCCAGACAGTCCCGATTGCCGTATACCTTCAGAAGTACAACTACCAGTAAAAGGGATGGTCACGTTATACCATTGCGCCAGGTCCAGGGCCTACCCACCCTTAATATCGAAGGCCAGCCGACCAGCCTTGTTTCTGTGCCTTTTCCACCACTGATTTACTGAACTGAAAGACGCATTATGCCTCCTACACTGAGAAGCCTTAGGATTTGATTGAACTAATGAATTATGCAGACCCATCGGCCTTGATGGCCCCAAGAGGGATCCAAATAGTGCAGGCAGCCCTCACTATATACCCCATGCGATCCAGCAGCTCAGGAGAATTTGCGTATGGTCAACGCAGCTTTTGTCAGTCAGTCCCAGAGAGATATAAAACAATAATTACAGAAAATGGATGGATTTGCGGGCATGAATACAGCCCAGTTAATGGAAGTTGCTCAGAAAGTATTTGTGAATCGTGAAAATGAACGTGACAGAGAAAGTAAACATAAAATGAGGAAGAAAGCAGATCTTCTTGCTGCTGCTTTAGTTGAACGACGTAGAGGAGGTTTTCCTAATTGAAGGAGCAGAGGACGTGGAAGGGGTCGTGAAAATGATCGGCCCCCACTGGGTGCGAATCAGTGCGCCCATTGCAGAGAAGAAGGACATTAGAGAAGTGAATGCCCGCATCTTGACTCCACCCCCAGGAGGGGAGGAGGGAGTACTTGGAGAACAGGAGGTTGATTTCAGAGTCGTGGAAAAATAAACCGAGCACAGTTTTAGCGAGAAAGGGAAGAAGCTATTAAGGGTTGACCATTTTGAGGAGGTACAGAGCTAGCTCAGTTTTTGCTGCCTTGATCCAGGCAACTGGATAGGGGTCTAGAGGGGGGAAGTAGTAGTATTAATTTTGGTGATGGTGTTCAGTAGTTGTTTTTGATCTATTAGGTGAAAAGTGTGCCATATGTTGAAATTTGCAGGAGGGTTGGGGGTGTGTGATGGGGTCTATTTTGTTTTTCTTTTTCAGTTTGTCTTCATAGTGGTTTGCTAAAATTTGGGTGTTTATGGTAATAATATTTGTATCATTCTGGGTTGTCTTTGTTAGAGACTTGACAATCTCAAATAGTTCTTGTGGTCGGTGTGAGAGAATTGGTTTTTTTAGAGTGGCAGTCTTTTTTGACTTTGTTAATTGCTTCCCTGTAATTAAGTGTTGTAATGTAGTTGAATTTGTTTTCTGGAGATTTAGTTGATCTCCATTTATGTTCTTGTTTCCTTAGCTGCTTTTTCAATTTCACCAGATCTGGTGTGAACCATTTTTCTGATGTTCTCTGGGATGGTCTTCTGTGAGTGTGGGTTGGGGCTGCTGCATTTTGTATAGTGGTGTTCCAATTGCATAGGATGTCATTTAAATCTATTGAGTGGAGTTTAGGTTTGGTAATATGTCACTTAAAAAGGTTTCCTTATCGAAGTGTCTGAATCTATTTTTATGTGATTTTGTGTGTTGCGTTGGTGATTGGGGGGTGCATGTGGATGGTGAAATTAATTATGTAATGGTCTGACCATGGGACTTATTTTGATTGAGGAGGAGAGTGGAGGTCTGTAGTTGGTTTCGGAAGAAATGCAAGGTCTAGGGTGTTTCCCTTTGTATGAGTAGGCATGTTAATTATTTGGAGGTAACTCATGTCAGCCATTGTATCAAGGAATGACATTGTTTGGCATCCATCTGTCCAAGAAAGGTCAACGCGCCTTCGGTAGTAGACTGGCTAATCTACTGAAGAGGGCTTTAAACTAGATTCGTTGGGGATGGGTGAAGAAAGCCACCAGGTAGGTGAAAGCCCCCAGGTAGGTGATACATTAAACACCTTTATGGAAATGGGTAACAGGGGTAACATATGGAAAGCAGTGTGTATAAATGCCCGTAGCATGGGAAATAAGATCCCTGATGTTGAAGCTTTGGTGGGAGTGACTGACTTGGATTTAGTGGCAGTTACGGAAACATGGTTCACAGAAAACCATGATTGGGATGTAACTATACCTGGCTATGCTTTATTCAGAAAGGACAGGGTAGGAAGAAGGGGAGGAGGAGGAGTGGCACTATATGTAAAATCCACTATTAAAGCTTTGGAATTACAGAGCTTAAAAGGGAGAGAGGAGGCTTTGTGGGTTAAACTAGAAAGAGGGAAAGAGAAATCTATTTGCATTGGTGTGATATACAGACCTCCCTCACAAGAGGAAGAGGTGGACAGAGAGTTAATTGAAGACATACGCAGCATTGCTAGGAAAGGGGAAGTGCTACTGATAGGAGATTTCAATATGCCAGATGTTGATTGGCACATTCCTGGTGCAGTATCATCTAGAAGTAAGGTGATCCTGGATTCTCTACAGGGAGAACTATTCAGGCAATTGGTAACAGACCCCACACGTGAAGGGACTATACTGGACTTGGTGCTTACCAATGGTGAAAGTGTTTCTGATGATGTAGTGGGAGATCATTTTGAATCCAGTGATCACCAGATGGTGTGGTTCAGTATTAGGACTAGGTCTGTTAGAATCCATTCAAAGGTGAGGATCTTAGTCTTTAGGAAGACTAACTTTGCGAAGATGGGCCAATACCTCAGGGAGTCGTTAGTGGGATGGGAACAGCTGGGGGATGTAGAAAAACAGTGGGCAAAACTGAAAGGGGATATTTTAAGAGCAACCAACCTTTTTGTTAAAATGGTAAATAAAGGTAAAAGGAAAAGGAGACCGCTATGGTTTTCGAAAGAAGTAGCTGAAAAAGTGAAGAAAAAGAGAGATGCCTTCATGAAATACAAGAGATCACAGAGAGAGGAAGACAGGCATCTATATTTGGAAAAACTTAGAGAAGCTAGCAAAGTAGTCAGGAAGGCAAAGATTCAAAAGGAGGAGGAAATAGCCAATGCAATAAAATGGGGGGATAAGACATTTTTCAGATGTTAGTGAGAAGAGGAAGGGCAAAAGTGGTATTGTCAGACTCAAGGGTGCAGGGGAGGAATATGTAGAAGCTGATAAGGATAAAGCGGTATTGCTTAACAAATATTTCTGTTCTGTGTTCACAGATGAAGAACCAGGAGCAGGACCTCAGAAAACACCCACAAACAGGAACAGAAGCAAGGGGTATCTTGAACAATTTTCAGAAGACTGTGTTCATGAGAAACTAGCTCAACTTAAAGTAGACAAAGCAATGGGACCGGATGGGATACACCCTAGAATACTGAGGGAACTTGGCGATGTTCTAGCAGCTCCACTGACTGACCTTTTCAATGCCTCGTTGGAGTCAGGAGTGGTGCCAAAGGACTGGAGAGAGGCTCATGTGTTGCCTTTACACAAAAGCGGAAGTAAGAATGTAGTTGAAAACCACAGGCCAGTTAGTTTAACTTCGGTGGTGAGTAAATTATTGGAAACACTGCTGAAAGAGAAAATAGTGAGGTTTCTGGAGTCCTGCGGATTACAGGATCCGAGGCAGCATGGATTCACCGGAGGCAGGTCTTGTCAGACAAATCTGATTGATTTCTTTGACTGGGTGACCAGGGAGTTGGACCAAGGGAGAGCCCTAGATGTGGTATATTTAGATTTCAGTAAAGCCTTTGACACTGTTCCTCACAGGCAACATACAAATAAACTGAGCACCCTAGGGATGGACCCTAAAGTTACTGCTTGGCTTAGAATTTGGTTGGGTGGGAGGCAACAAAAAGTACAGGTAAATGGAGCTCACTCTGAGGAGAAAGATGTTTATTTTATTTATTTATTTATTTACAGCAGTTCTATACCGCGCTTTTACGTATCAGTGCGGTTTACAAAAAACAGGAATATTGCCACAGACAAACGGCCATAGGCTTACATTATAACAGGATGTATAACTTGGGATAGCACAGGGAACTATGTACAGTTGCATTATAAACTATATACAAGTATCACCGTAGTGTTGGAAAATTATTTACAACATATAACCCATGCTGGAAGGGTCTGGATTGTGTTTTGTGTAAATCATGTTATGGGTGTGTTAATATCTTCATGAGTAAGATGTGGTGTGGGGGATGATTGCGTTTGGTTAGGGTGGGAAAAGTGTAGGAGAAACAAATGGTGCTTAAGAGCTTTCCTGAACTGAGAAAGGTCCTTAATTGCTCTGATATGTGAAGGGGAGGTTGTTCCAGCATCTCGGGGCAAAGAAGGCAAAAGATCTATTCCTGGTAGTTTGCGTGCATTTTGTCACTTCCAAAGGGGGATAGTAAGTGTGTTTGTAGCTGCTGATCTCCTGAGTCTGTTGTTGGGGGTGGGAGTGATGAGGGCAGGTAAGGATGAGGGGGCTATGAGGTTGATTGCTTTAAAAGTTAAGAGTAGTGCTTTATAGGTGAGTCTGCTGTCCAACGGTAGCCAATGCAACGCCATAAGTATGGGCGTGATGTGATCTCTCATCAATAGGCCGCAGAGAATACGGGCTGCTGCGTTCATCGCCATTTGCAATGGGTTGAGTGTGCTCTTGGGGAGACCATGAAGGATAATATTTGCATAATCGAAATGTGATATTACTTTGTTTCATACTTATACCTATTTATCCTTGTTATGTTTGTTCCATTGTAAACAGTTGAAATATACTGCCTTGTTATGTTCTATGTAAACCGTCTTGATTCGCAGAAAGACGGTATATAAAAACTGTTAAATAAATAAATAAACAAGCGACTGGAATATTGTTCTGAAATCGCCTGGTGCTAACAGAGGTCTGAGATGTCTTAATGTCATGATTTTGTTGTAAATAGCTTTGGTGGTGTTCATTATGTGTTCCTTGAAGCTGAGCTGTTGGTCGAGCGTGATTCCCAAGTAACGTATAACATTTTTGCATGGAAGCTGTGCATCTCTCATTTTCAAGGTAGTGGGGGGAGAGAAGCTCTTGTTCTTCGTGCTAAATAATACCTCAGTTTTCTTAAAATTTATGCATAAGTTCTGAGTTAGGAGCCAGTCCGTGATTGCGTTGAAGCAATCAACTAGGGGGGAGAGGTTAAGCTGCATAATTTTGATTGGAGTGAACAGCAAGACATCATCTGCGTATATCAGACTGGAAATGTTAAATGAGCGTATAATATCACACATGGGCTGCATATATACATTGAAAAGTAAAGCAGAGAGGGAGGAGCCTTGGGGTACTCCCTCTTGTTGTTGGAATGGGTCAGATGTTGACAGACCTACCCGAACATGTTGCCATCGGTAGGCAAGATAGGATTTGCACCAATTCCAGGCCAGGCCTTGGATTCCCTTTTCATGGAGTCGGGTGAGGAGTTGCTCATGATTAACCGAATCAAATGCTGCAGCGATGTTGAGGAAGATAAGTACAAACCCATTTTCTGATTTATCAATGCCTCTGGTTAAGGTGTTGGTAAGTGTTGCTAGTAGGGTCTCGACACCATGTGATTTTCGAAACCCGTGCTGGCAAGGATTGAGGGAGGCTGAAATGTCGATATGTTGTTCAAGCTGTCTTTGTACCACTTTCTCAATTAGCTTAGCTAGAAGGGGTATGCTCGAGATTGGGAGGTATGAATCTGTCTTTGTCGGGTCAAGTTTGCTGTTTTTCAGGAGGGGGCGTATGGATGTTGTAATGCAGCGAGGGCTGATGAAAGCCCAGAGGAGAAAAAAGAAGCTGTTTTTCAGAGAAAAAAAGATGTGCACAAGTTGCAATATTCGCAGGAACCAGCTAGAGGGAGCAGGAGGGCATTCAGAGAGACTGAAGGGCCACGCCCAGCTGGTCACGAGGAACTGACAACCAGCTCCCAATCCTCAAAGGCAGGAGTGCTTTATAAGGGGAGAGTGGAAGACTGGAGAGGAGAGAGGTTGAAGTGGAAACCTGATTTCTCCGGAGCTAGAGGATCACCAGGAGTGAGAGGTGACTCACCAGGAGCTGAGGAAGGACCTAAGGAGGGACCAGCTCAAGATAGAGAGAGAGCTGTTTGCCCGAAGAGGCAAAAGCACTGTACTAATTGCAAGCAGAAGCCAAAGGAGAATCAGCTGGGAAAGTCAAGCCACGCTGAGCAGGAAAGCCAGGAGCTGGGCTTATGCAGAAGCAGGCGCTTACCAGGAGAATGGGTTCAAAGGCTGCAAGGTAAACCAAACTTTCAAAGAAAAGGATTTCATCAAGCTGCTGACTGTAAGAAGCAAGCAATTGAAGAAAGCCATTTACCTGCTTGTTGCTGCAATACAAGGTATGAGAAATATATGCCTATGAGGAAAGCTATAAATGTTAAAGACTATGGTAAAGCTGCTATAAAACCTCTAAGAAGAGAAAACACATTTAATCCTAATACAGCACGTAGCCGACACCCTAGGCTAGGCCAAGGACATTGGCAAGTACTGCAAGAGATATACAAAACCCCTGGAGGTGTTTCCCAAGAAACTAGAGATACAGAGTCAGACATATCTGATTATGAGCCAATGCAAGGGGAACTGGCAGGAGAATTATCAGACCAGGAAATGGATTGTACTCTCTGTGTATCTGGTAGCATAGAGTCTTTGCCAGACTTGTGAATTGCTTGAATTGCTAACCGAGCATTCTTTAATGGACTAAGCACTGCTATTCCTGTGAAATTCAACAGTTTTATTTATTTTATTTATTTATTTAACAGTTTTTCTATACCGCTCTATTTTAGATCAGAGTGGTTTACATTTAACAGCAACTATACAACACAGGCACTTTGAGTTGTATTTACAATAAACAGAGAGATCAACTTGGAAGTAACTGGGGGAAACTATTTACATTGTATTTACACTGGTATATGATTTCAGGCAGAACATATTTTGCTTTAAACCCTGAGTTTTCTTTCTTACCTGAATTAAGGACATTTACTTTGAGTTGTAACCCAACAATTGGAACCACTGTGTAAAGGGAATAAAAGCCTTCTTTTTCCCACCACTCTGCTTTAATGGTTTCTTTAAAGGTTGGAGCTAAAAACTACAAGGACCAAGTGCCTTTTGGCCCTTAAAAGACTCTCCTATCTTAATATTAAAATTTTTATGTCCCACCTGCCCTGGCGTCCACTGGCCACCGGGGAGGCGTGCCGACAATGTCTGTTTAAGAGCTGTTGGGAATGTTCCTGATGAGAAGGAGAGCTTCATGATGTAGGATAGAAAAGCTTTATTTAAAATCAGTGTGGTTTACAATTAACATTTCCTTGTACAATGCAGGAAGGACCTGCATTGTACTTACATTGAACAGGTGACGTAACTTGGATTTATAACTGGGGCAACTATATACAGTCTGAGCCCTTTGTCGTTACAATGTTCAACGGTATGGCTGAGACTCGTAACTATGTACAAAACTGTTACCAGTGGTGTGCCCCAGGGATTTGTCCTTGGTCCGATTCTTTTTAACATCTTTGTTAGTGATATAGCGGAAGGGCTGTCGGGTAAGGTTTGCCTCTTTGGTGGATGATACCAAAATCTGCAATAGAGTAGACACCCAGGAAGGTGTAGATAACATGAGGAGGGATCTTGCTAAGCTTGAAGAATGGTCTAGAATTTGGCAGGTGAGATTTAATATTAAAAAATGCAAGGTCATGCATTTGGGCTGCAGCAATCCAAGGGAGCAATATAGTATAGGGGGTGAAGTACTTTTGTCCACTAAAGAAGAGCGGGACCTAGGCATGGTTGTGTTTGATGATCTTAAAGTAGCTAAACAGGTAGAAAAGGCGACGGCAAAAGCTAGAAGGATGCTTTGGTGCATACGGAGAGGAATGGCTAGCAGAAAAAAGGAGGTGATAATGCCTCTGTTTAAGTCTTTGGTGCGACCTCATTTGGAGTATAGTGTGCAGTTCTGGAGAACGCACATTCAAAAGGATGTGAACAGGATGGAGTCGGTGCAGAGGGTGGCTACTAAAATGGTTAGTGGTCTTCATTATAAAGCATATGAGGACAGACTTAAGGATCTTAATATGTACACACTTGGTTTGCAGCTTGTCGTGCTGTGAGGGCTTGTGTGCATCAGTGATGCTGAGAGCTAAACTATCGGTAGTTTAACTACTGGCAGGGTCTCCCAAGATGGACAGGTCTCAGCTGAGGTGCCAGACCAAGACAAACCACCCATCTGGGCAGCAGCAGAATGGGATAGTGTTGACGGCGGAGGATCACATTTTTGTGACAACGGCAACAACACCAAACTTAAACTGCGTGGAAGAAAGGCCCGGCAATCTACTTCTGTATCTTGCCATGAAAACCCAATGGATAGTTACAACAAAACAAATTGTGCTATGGTGCTGGAAGATGAGACCCCCAGGTCGGAAGGCACTCAACTAGCTATTGGGGAAGAGCTGAAGACTTTTCAGAGTAAAGCCAGCATTTATGATGTGGTTGGATCAAAGCCCTCGGGAAGTCTGACTGCTGATGTAGCTGCGCATGAAATGAGAGTCAGAAGTTGTAAAAATGTCTTACACATTGGAACATGGAACGTACGAAGCATGAACCAAGGGAAGTTGGAGGTGGTCAAGAATGAAATGGAACGTGTACAACTTGATCTGTTGGGTGTCAGCGAACTGAAATGGACTGGCATCGGGCACTTTGCATCAGATGATCACATGGTCTACCATGCTGGAAATGACAGACAAAGAAGAAATGGTGTTGCATTTATAATAAAGAAGAAACTTGCAAGAACTGTAACAAAATACAATGCAGTCAGCGAACGCCTAATCTCTGTTCGTCTACGAGGATTGCCTATCAACACAACTATAATTCAAGTAAAACTAAATCCACCATCCACAAAGAATTATATTATAACCATCTCACAAAATACAAGGATGCCTTAGACAGTACAAAGAAAAACTACTATGCAACAATCCTATCAAACTCATATAATAGACCAAGAGAGCTATTCTCCATTGTTAGTAATCTAACTAATAACTCTCAAGCTTCCAGCAATGAAATTACTGACATATCAGCACAAACTTTAGCCAACCACTATCAAAACAAAACAAAACTACCATTTATGACTCCAGACCCTATCTACAAACCTCTTCATCTGCTAGATGAATGGTCAGAATTTCACCCTATATCCAAAGTTTCATTAAAAAATATCATTCTCAATCTCAACACCACTACCTCTTACCTTGATCCTTGCCCTGTAATCTGGATAAAAAACACACTTCCAATCCTTCTTTCCTTCATACTCCCCATTGTCAATCTCTCACTACTCCAAGGTCACCTCCCACCCACACTTAAACATGTACAAATCAGAGCAATTCTTAAGAACGGCACACTTGACACAACTTTGCCAAATTCATACAGACCCATCTCAAGTATACCATTCTTAGCAAAAGTAATAGAAAAAACTGTACAAATACAGACACAGGAGTACATAGATTCATCCTACCCTCTTGATGAACAGCAATATGGATTTCGTCCCAGACATGGAGTGGAAACACTTCTTACAGTTTTAACTGATGCTCTATTAAGAGGAATTGATAACCACAAACAAGCATTCACCCTCTTATTTATTGATATATCAGCAGCTTTTGATAGTGTTCACCATACTATAATGCTTAACAACCTGAGACAAATAGGAATAAACGCCACAGTTCATAAATGGTTCACCTCCTATCTAAATAATAGAACCCAAAATGTAAGAATAGGCAATCAAACCTCCGCTTCATACAAACTAGAAATGGGTTTGCCACAAGGCTCAGCGCTTTCAGCACTTCTATTTAATATATACATAAAACCAGTCTGCAATATCTTTAAAAAATTTGGTGTACTTTATCATCTATATGCAGATGATATCATTTTATTTATTTATTTATTTATTTAGACAGTTTTGTATACCGCCTTATCCTTCAATCAAAGCGGTCACAACACAATTGGGGGATACATTTAACACGCAGGGATATGAGACACACACTAATACTTACAGGGAACATGGGCAATGGAGGGTTAAGTGGCTTGCCCAAGACCACAAGGAGCATCTGTGGGACTAGAAACCCCAGTCCTTCCGGCCCAAGGTTGCTGTCCTCTAGTGGGATTTGAACCCCCGACCTTCCGGCCTGAAGTACCTTGCCCCAACCACTAGGCTACTCCTCCCTCCATCATGATGTACATCCCATTCACGATCCCTAACTTACCGATGCAACTGCTGTCAGATTGCTTCAATGAAATCACATCCTGGCTAAATGCCCATAACCTCCAAATAAACCACTCAAAAACTGAAGTGCTAATTGTTACTAAAAATCAATCTTATACTCCCCCAACACACATAACACTTCAAAACCAAGAAATTAAAATAAAAAACGAAGTAAGATATTTAGGAGTTATTCTAGATAAACATCTTACAATGGATACCCATATCAGTAACCGAGGCAGGCGGACCTGGTGCTTCGGTCCCTTTCCTCCCTCCCCCATTATCCCCAACCTTTAAACCCACAAAAGACATCACACCAACAGTTTGTGGAACATAACTGGTCGCAGCTTTATTAACCTTTTAACAATTTCACAATTATGCCAACATGCTAACCCTTCCCCCCGACTTCGCCATGCTAATAGCAAAAGTCGTCCAGGGTTTAACCGGGTCAGGGGCACCCCGCCCCCGCCCAAGTGTAGCCTGAGGCTCCGGGCCCCGGAAACCTCCGGGATCCCGCCACCCCCCCCCCCCAAGCTGCAACACCCCATAAGCCAACCCCCCCCCCAAACAGGCATGGGAGGGTGGGCGGGAAGCCGGCACCCCGGGCAGCCTCCGCCGAGAATGACCACGCGGAGGCTGCCCGCCAGGCCCAAACCCCCCACCACGCTGCCTAATTCAATTTGATTGGCTCCCGCGCGGCCGCAACCGCCGGGAGCCAATGAACTACAACCCACATTGGCCGCGCGCAGGATCCTCGCACCGGCCGCGCGCCCGGTTAGGGTCGGCCGCCGGGACCCTGCCCGCGGCCTCGTCAGTAACCGAGGCAGGCGGACCTGGTGCTTCGGTCCCTTTCCTCCCTCCCCCATTATCCCCAACCTTTAAACCCACAAAAGACATCACACCAACAGTTTGTGGAACATAACTGGTCGCAGCTTTATTAACCTTTTAACAATTTCACAATTATGCCAACATGCTACACCTTCTCCATCGATTAGTGGCACCCGGCCCGCACCAGCCATACCTTAGCAAAGTGCCTTGCCACCGCTAACGCCCTAACTTGCCACCCCGGCAAGTTAGCTAACCCTTCCCCCCGACTTCGCCATGCTAATAGCAAAAGTCGTCCAGGGTTTAACTGGGTATGGGGCACCCCGCCCCCGCCCAAGTGTAGCCTGAGGCTCCGGGCCCCGGAAACCTCCGGGATCCCGCCACCGGCACAGGTGACAACATTGTTCCTGTGCTGCCCCCCCAATTCCAAGCTGCGACCAGTGGGCATTCCAACCAACACATAATCCCAGGCCTCTCGCCAGTCGGAAAGGGGCAACACCATCCCGACTGGCGAGCCCGCCCCTCCCCAGCACCCTCGTAAAGCCTCGGGTGCATTATCTTGTACCCCCCTTATCGGCCAACCCAGCAGTGAAGTACTGTTAGGTTCCACCCGACAGGCCCCCCCGGCCCCATGTCAGGCCCCATCAGAATGACACCCAGCAACAGCTGCATACCCAAATACCCCGTGCCGCTCTGATCAGATGCTGGCACGACCCAGAACCCGGTCGGTGGCACCCCCGCAGGCAGGTGCGATCTCCGCCTTCGGCGCTGCAGCAAAGGAAGCCGCTGCGACCCGCAGCGTCACGCTTGCCCAGCCGTGATACCGCCGCCACAATCAGGTCCATCCGAAACTGGTGGTCCCCCACCTTGCCAGGACACCCTGCACCTTGGACCAAGTATTTATTTATTTATTTATTTATACTTTTCTTCTATACCGCTTTTTCCCAAGATCAAAGGCGGTTTACAAATAACATAATGAACAGTTTACAATTAACATAATGAACATTGTTTTACATAGAACATAGTATTTTCTTTAAACTATGTACAATTAACTTTTCATGAACAATAACATGGAGCATATAATTATACATATGCTGAACTATTTACATCAGTCAAATATTTACATTAGTCAGTTATTAATCATGGTTTCGAAGGGTTGTTTTTCTTATGTGTGTTGAGGTTTGAGGCTTTTTGATCTGTGTTTAGGGAGGATTTTTATGTAGGTGTGGTGAGGAGGATGGAGGGGTGACCAATTCCCCACATTCCGCAGGCTACAGACCGCCACCTGCAAAAGAAATGAACAATGAAATCCCCCAACCCCACGCCCCCCGTTATCCACCTAGGCCCTCAAACGCCTGATAGCGCCAGCCACCCACGTTCTATCTGACGAGCGCAGCCACCCCCACTGCGAAACGTGTGCAACGGGAATGCATAGGCGCTGCACCCACCCAACCCAGCACCAGACTGACCAGCTCGTGCACCGGACTCCTCGGGCCTGCCACCTCGGGCACCGGACTCCTCGGGCCTAAAATGGGTCAACACCCACCCACGCTATAATAAACCCTAGCCCGATTGGGGAGCACCCGCAGGTATCTCCGCACGTCCGCCACAGGGCACATCACCCAGCCCTCGACCCCTTACCACGCACCCCGATCGTCTCCCCACTGGCCAGACTGACACCCGCCATATCAGAACCCACCCTGACACCCCAACGCGGGTCAGTGAAGCGTACCCCCGCCCATAGGCCCACCCAATTGACCGGCAACGCGCCCCCATATACAAAGCCCTGCGAAAGGCTAGAGACAGACTGCCAAAACCTAGCGGCTTCCTACCCGACCCAACCCCAACGCCATACTGCCGCAAGCTGCCCCCCTAGCACCACCTGCGTGAGGATGCGTGCTGGATCCCGAGTAGTAGCCTGCAAGTCACAAGTCTCCCAACCAGCAATCCACCCGCCCCCCCCCCCCGTAACGCGGAAACCCTCCAACCTCAAACGCTCTACCGGTATGGCAAACCCCCACCGTTAGCCCACCCTATATATATCCCCAAGCAATGCCCCCCCGGGTGCCACCCAAGCGCGACCAAATCAGACTGCCCAGTCCCCATCCAGCTGCCATCCCAACCATGGCCCCCCGGTGATACCGAACCCTACCGCCACCAAACTGGGCACCCGTGCCAGAGCTCCAGAATGTCCCCGGGACCCCTGACCCCCCCCCCCCCCGTCAACTCCTGAGCCAAAGCCCGAACCACCACCGGAAAACGAGAAAAGGATCGGCAATTCCCGTCCTTACCCCCAGGGAGACTCCCAGCCTCCTCCCACCTGTACGCCGTCCACTGCAGCGACGCCAACCCAACCCCCCTCCGTACTCCCGCTAGCGGCGAACTCCAGTGGCATTAACCGTGGACCCCCTGGCACCATCCGCATCACCGCACCACAGACCCCCACACGGCAGCAGAGGAAAAACCGCCCTTACTCCCACAAAAAAAACCCCTGATCCAGAACCCGCCCCGCGACAGGATATATTGGCAGTCCGAACCCCCATACCTGCCAAAACTGGGGCCCGCCTCCCGCGCCCAATACCCTGCCCGAGTACACACCCCATCGCGACTCTCCCCCTGCCGCACCCGAGAAAAGCCGCAACCCCCCACGGCCATCTCTTCCCCCCCCCATCAAGCCCATGGCCTTTGCGAACTGGGCCGAAAAGTGACTGCAGAGCCGCCAATCAGCCATACGAGTTCGCGACCCCAATCACACGGTGTAGAAGTTGCACCCCCCCCACGTGCAAACCGCCAACCGCCCCGCACACCTTTTTCCCAGCGACATCGCATGTCGTGCAAAATCCACAGTCCCGACAATGCCTACAGCCCCCGCAAAGTCACACTGGAGGACGCCAACCCATGAGCCACCCCAACCCCGAACCGGCAACCTCCAGCCGCCTCCCTTTCGGCCAAAGGTGAGCTGCCATATCCACCCAAGCTAACACCGCACCTTGACCTTATTCTCATTGCCGAAAACCAATGGAACATTCCTAGCCCTGCCCCGTCCCCAACGCCCCCTCACCGGAAACCACCATTAATGCACCACCGCCGCCACCCCCGCCGGCGGGTGCTGACTAGCCCAAGCGCACACCGGAGACTGAGCCAACCCCAGGCCCGCAGTTGTCAAAGTAAGATGCCCCTTGAAGACGGAAGCCCCACCCGTAACGCAGATGAAGGCACCGGCAACAGTCGAATTGCAAGGCAATCCCAACCAAGTCCCGCAATGCGGCAATCCCAACCGTGTCCCTCAATGCGGCACAACCCGCTTCTGGCGCCATCTCCGCCATCCGGGCCAATGACGCCCACAGCACCGCACACAACCCGCGCGGAACTCAGTCGGTGACCGAAAACCCCCCGTAGGTCAGGCACGCATACGAAGAGGCCTGCCCCGCCCGGGCTCCTCAACCAGTCCCCATATGGAAGTAACGGCAGAGTACTGGCCATACCTCCGGGCGGTACCCGGGTCCCCCAGCCCTAGGCCGCACCACCGCGCCCAACCCCAGCCAAACAAACTGAACAGAAACCGAACCCCCCAGCACCACCCAGTCCCGCCACCTCCGACACCGCTGAAGCCACCATCGCAACATACACCCGTACCCGGTCCTCAGATGCCGATGACACCCGGAATAACCTCTCCGCGGGAGGTCCTCCCCCCAGCCACGCAGTAGCACCAGCACCCGCCAATGGAAAAAATGGTGGGGGTGGTCTCATCGCACCTCCACACTAGACCCCCCCCTTCATCCCCGCGTCCCCACCTGGCTGCCCGAGAGCCAGAAGGAACAAACCGCCCCACAGACCGCATCATCCCGCCCCCCCCCGTCGCACCACCCAAGTGGACAATTAGGCAATCCAGAGGTAAATATAACATGCGTGCCCCCATGAAATCCCCCAGGCCACCGCCATCCCGAACATAAACAGCCCCCTCCGAGGCCCCCCCACACTCCACGGGGCCAGAATGCCTCCCAACAGAAGCCGCATATGACCGCCCCCCCAACCGAATCCGCACATGCCCCCAGGATCCCAAATTGCGAGGAGCCAAAAGGATCGAGCCCACTACACAACCCTGCGTGCCCCCGGCCTATCCTGCCCCCACCCGCGCATCCTCCGCCCCCTTCCCCGTCACCCCCGAACGCTGCTCGCTACAAACTGGTAAACTGTTGCCCAAAACGCCTGGGCCCCCTATCCAAAGCTCGGATGGAACTATTGACAGTGGGCACCCCCTCCCCCCCCGTCCCCCTACCACCCGGACGCTAACCGCCCCTCTCCACCACAGCTCCCCCCCGGATGCCGACGAGAAAGCACGAGGGGGGGGGGGCTGACACTGAGCCATGACACCGCCTGTTCCCTCGCCAAAACCCCCCCCCCGTCCCGGAGATACTAACCGGCCCTCCCACGCCCGAAGGGCCCAATCACTCACCCAACTCGCAATTCTCCGCAGCCACAGCCGCAGCCGGCCGGTCATACAGCTGGTGGATCTCCACGCCCGCCTGCGCCGTCTCCCGCGCCGGACACCGGAAGCAGCCTCGGCAGCAACTGTCCCCAAGCCCGCTTCAGCGCCTTCGGCGCCGGCCCCTGTGGAAACATAAGCAAAAAACAGGGGGGGGGGAAGGAAGGAGGGGAACCGCAAGCAACCAAGCAAGCGGCCAGTACCCACCCCTCCCCGGTCCAACGAAATCCCGTCAAACCCCCCCCCCCCACATCTCGGGCTCCCCAAGCCAAGGCCCACAAGCCACCACCCGCTCCCCACAACAGTAGCGAGGTGTCCCCATACCCCACTGCCCCCAAACCCAGCTGCATACCCCCCCATTTTCCCGAGTGCCTCTCGCTCCCCCCAACCGCTTGTCCCCTATCCCCCCAGCATTTTGCCCCCTAGCCCCCCCCACCGCCCCCGGCCTCCCCACCTTCATAGCATGGCACCGGTAACCCGCCAGGCCCCCCCCGGGAAGGGGATCCAGCACGCTGCTCCCCCCCCTTTTCCCGCCCGAGTTCGGCACCATTAGGGGCCCCGAACGCCCCCCACCAACCCCCCCGGCCGCTCCCGCTGTCTCTGTAGAAGCCTCCCTCCGTACCCACTATGCCCTGCCTGACTGGGCCCAGTGCCCCAAAAGACTAACCTGGACCCTGCCAGCTACTCCTGGATCCGTGAGGGGACGGCACGCCACCCCAGAAATTGTGGGTAACAGCCCCAAACCCCCTGCCCCAGTGCGCAGCGGCCTTCTCCCGAAGCCAGCACGCTGCGCTCCCCCCAAACCCCCCCCACCCCCAACCCCGTCGTTCCTCGCCTACCCCACTGCAGCGCCGCCACTCCTTCGCAGTTTCCGGCCAGGCCCGGGCAGGAGCCAGCAACCCACCCCGCTCCCGTCAGGTCCCCGTTGCTCTTTGTTTTTTTTTTTGTTTTTTTTTCTGCGCCCAGCCGGGAACCGCTCCCATCGCCCAAGGCCCTAGGACCACTACGTCCACCCCACGGAAGCCCGAGGACCAAGCGGCAAGGGCTATGCCGGGGCCGGAGGACGGAAACAGGCGCAAGGGAAGGGGGGGGGCCCGCAGGCAGCCCGCCGGCATCCCACCACCGCGGCTCCCCCCCCGCCCCTCCCCCCGACGCATCCGGCCAGCACCCGCGGCACGAAAAAACCCGCGGCTATCCCCACTCACCACTTCCCGGAGAGCAGGAAAAAAGCCGGCACCCCGGGCAGCCTCCGCCGAGAATGACCACGCGGAGGCTGCCCGCCAGGCCCAAACCCCCCACCATGCTGCCTGATTCAATTTGATTGGCTCCCGCGCGGCTGCAACCGCCGGGAGCCAATGAACTACAACCCACATTGGCCGCGCGCAGGATCCTCGCACCGGCCGCGCGCCCGGTTAGGGTCGGCCGCCGGGACCCTGCCCGCGGCCTTGTCAGAAATACCACAAAGAAAATTTATTTCAAGCTTAAAATCCTTAAACAACTAAGACCTCTTGTATACATATAAGATTTTATCAGTATAATTCAAGCTACCATAACCCCCCACTTTGACTTCGCTAATCTAATATTATTAGGTACAACAAAATAAAACATTAAAAGAATTCAACTTGCACAAAATGCAGCAGCTAGGATAATAACGAAAGTACATTCACATCAACATATAACACCAATACTAGCATCCCTTCACTGGCTGCCAATACAAAGCAGGATAGTATACAAAACATTAATAACTTCATTTAAAATTCTAAATGATATGGTCCCAGTTACTCTAAGTAACTTAATCAGTAAAGAACATTCAAAATCTACTCAAAGAAAAGGACAATTAAATAAACTAAAAACTCCCAAAGACTTCATAAAAGCAAATAAATTAACAAACAACAGAGCTTTTTCACACGCAGCTCCAACAATCTGGAATTCCCTCCCAGATGATCTAAGAATGTTAACCGAGATCATTGAATTTCGTAAAAAATTGAAAACCTATCTATTTACTATGCATTACAACAATACAGATCATCCCTCATTAGATTGCCTCTGTATCGCTCCATGGTATTAATGCCTCTGTATCGCTCCATGGTACGACCGCACCTTGAATATTGTGTGCAATTCTGGTCGCCGTATCTTAAAAAGGACATAGCGTTATTAGAAAAAGTACAGAGAAGAGCCACCAAATTGGTGAAGGGGATGGAAGGCTACTCCTATGAAGAGAGGCTAAAAAGGTTAGGGCTCTTTAACCTGGAAAAGAGACGGCTGAGGGGAGATATGATAGAGGTCTATAAATTAATGAATGGAGTGGAACGGATAAACGTGGATCAATTGTTTACGCTATCAGAATATAGAAAGACTAGGGGACATGTAATGAAGCTACAGGGTAAACTATTTAAGACAAATAAGAGAAAATATTTTTTCACTCAACGTGTAATCAAACTCTGGAATCTGTTACCGGAGGATGTAGTAAGGGCTGTTAGTATAGCTGGGTTTAAAAAAGGTTTGGAGAAGTTCCTGGAGGAAAGGTCCATAAACCACTATTAAAAAGGGACCCAGGATATCAATGCTTGACCCAGTACAAGCATTATGGAACCTGTGTCTTTTGGGGATATTGCTAGGTACGTAGGACCTAGATTGGCCACTGTTGGAAACAGGATACTAGGCTTGATGGACCTCGGTCTGACCCAGTATGGCATGTCTTATGTTCTTATGTTCTTATGATTTAGATAAAGGCTAACAGTTTTTGTCTGAGATGACCCAATGACCTAAACAGACAATCCTATTTAGCTGAAACTGTACTTTGCACAATGCTTAAGCCCTACATAATGTGTATCTGTATATAATGTATATAGTTTTTCACTGTTCTGTGCTGTTCAGTTCTAACATTTGCTGTTTACTTATTATTTTGCTTGTGGTTATATGATGTTACATGTAAAACAAACTCTGCTTTGTTGATTGTTTGCTGTGAACCGCAACTGATCTCTGGAAGATGCGGTATATAAATGATTGTTAAATAAATAAATAAAATATATAAGTATATGCCCCAACAACAGCTGCAGAAGAGAATGAAATTGAAGAGTTCTATGAACAAGTACAAGCTGAAATTGACAGAACATCCTGATAGTCATGGGTGACTGGAATGCAAAAGTTGGCAACAAAGAAGAAGGCAAAGTAGTTGGAAAATATGGACTTGGCAACAGAAATGAAGCTGGAGAAAGACTGATAGAATTCTGCAAGACCAACGATCTATTCATCTCAAACACCTTCTTCCAGCAACACAAGCGGCGACTGTACACATGGACTTCACCCAATGGATTGTATAAAAATCAAATTGACTACATCTGTGGAAGTCAACGATGGAAAAGCTCTATAACATCAACAAAGACAAAACTTGGAGCTGACTGTGGTACAGATCATCAACTACTAGTATGCAAACTCAAGCTAAAGTTGAAAAAGAGCAAACCACTCATGAATGCAGCAAAATATGACCTTGAGAATATACCACTGGAATTTAAAGACTGCCTGCAAAATCGATTTGCTGCTTTAGATACAAATGACAGAGCTCCGGAAGAGTTATGGAATGACATCAAGAAGGTTGTGTTGGAAGAAAGCGAGAAGTCTCTACAAAAGGTGAAAAAGCAAAAACGGCCAAAATGGATGACGGAAGAAACTCTGAAAATTGCCCAGAAACGTAGAGAAGCTAAAGCCAGAGGAGAAAGAAAGACAATCGCAGAACTCAACAGAGATTTCCAACGTGCAGCAAGACAGGACAAGGAAAAGTACTACAATGACACTTGCAAGGAAATAGAAGCAGAAACTATTAGAGGAAGAACAAGATCGGCTTTCCTGACGCTACGAGAGTTAAAGAAAAAGTTCCAGCCTCAAATTGGAATGTTACATGATGCTCAAGGATCTATGTTGAATGGTGCTGAGAAGATCAAGAAAAGGTGGAAGAAATATACAGAGTTTTTATATGATAAAGATCAAGTGGACCAACAGCCGTTTCAACCTGTACCTTATGATCGGGAACCATTGGTGATGAAAGAAGAAGTTGAAGCAGCATTGAAAGCCTTATCAAAGAACAAAGCACCAGGCATTGATAGCATTCCTATAGAAGTATTGCAGCAATCTGATGCAGCTGTTACCATACTTAAAAGGCTCTGCCAAGAAATATGGAAGACAACATCATGGCCAACTGACTGGAAAAGATCTGTGTTTATACCAATACTAAAGAAAGGTGATGCAACTGACTGTGGTAATTATCGAACAATCGCTCTGATCCCACATGCCAGCAAGATTCTACTGAAGATTATTCAAAAGAGACTACAACCATACCTGGAACAAGAACTACCTGAAGTGCAAGCAGGGTTCAGGAAAGGGCAAGGAATGAGAGACATCATTGCGGATGTGAGATGGATCCTTGAAAAGACTAAAGAATACCAAAAGGATATCTATTTGTGCTTTATCGACTATAGCAAGGCTTTTGACTGTGTAAACCATGAGAAACTCTGGGCCACATTAAGAAGCATGGGTATACCAGAACACCTGATCGTTCTCTTGTGCAATCTGTACATTGATCAAGAAGCAACAGTTCGAACGCAACAAGGAGAAACAGAATGGTTTAAAATAAGCAAAGGTGTAAGACAAGGCTGCATACTTTCCCCCTACCTGTTTAATTTATATGCAGAACAAATCATCAGAGAAGCAGGATTGTATGAAGACAACAGAGGTGTGAAGATTGGTGGAAGACTCATCAACAATCTTCGCTTTGCTGATGATACTACATTACTGGCTGAAAGTGAAGATGATCTGAAACATTTGCTTCTCACAATCAAAGAACATAGTCTCAAAATGGGCCTGCACCTTAATGTAAAGAAGACAAAGATCATGATAACTGGCATAATCAACAGGTTAATCGTTGAAGGAGAAGAAATTGAAATTGTGAACAACTTATACTACTTGGATCAACTATCAATAAAGAAGCAACAAGCAGTCAAGAAATCAAACGACACATTGCTCATGGCAGAATGGCTATGAAAGACCTAGATAAGATTCTCAAGAGCAGAAATGTCTCTCTCCATACAAAGATTCGACTTGTTCAAGCCATGGTATTTTCAATAACATCATATGGATGTGAAAGCTGGACAGTGAAAAAGACAGACAGGAAGAAAATTGATGCCTTTGAATTATGGTGCTGGCGGCGAATACTGTGTATACCATGGATTGCCCGAAGAACAAACCAGTCGGTACTAGAGGAGATCAAACCTAAGCTTTCTTTAGAAGCTCAGATGACAAGACTTCGACTTTCATACTTTGGACACATCATGCGGAGAGAGAGATCATTAGAGAAAGACATCATGCTTGGCAAGATAGAAGGTCAACGCAAAAGAGAAAGGCCAGCAATGAGATGGATCGATACAATAACAGCAGCTACGGGTACCAGTTTGTCAACAATGAGCCGCCTGACTGAAGACCGAACACAATTTAGGATAGCTATCCAGAGGGTCGCCATGAGTCGACTCCGACTCGATGGCACTTAACAACAACAACAACAGAGGAAAGGTGAGATAGAGGTGATATGATTGAGATGTTTAAATACCTCCATGGCATAAATGTTCAGGGAGAGAGCCTCTTTCAATTGAAAACAAGTTCTGCTATGAGGGGATATGGGATGAGTTTGAAGGGAGATAGATTCAGGAGTGATATGCGGAAATATTTCTTTACCGAAAGAGTAGTGGATCCATGGAATAGTCTCCCAGTGGTGGTGGTAGAGATGAGGACAGTAACTGAATTCAAAAAAGCATGGGACGAACACAGAGGATCTCTAAAGGTAAAAAGGGGACTGTTGTAGTTGTTGATATGGAAGGACAGACCAGATAGTCCATGTGGTCTTTTTCTGTCGTCATATTTCTATGTTTCTAAGTTATGTAGTGAGGGCAAGTTCAAGTCACCTAATGTGTGGCTTTTTTAGGTGGGGGATGTACAGGCTGATTATAGGATTGATGTCAGATTTTCATGGTTAGTTGAGGGGGATCTGTAAAGTAAATATATACCAATGTTTTTATTTTCTATTTTAAGTATATCCATTCCTTCTATATTGCTGCATATACTTGACGTGGCTTTATGTTGATGTTTACATGTTATGAGTACGCTGCCCCCTTGAGGGTTTGTTATCTCTAGGGCAGTTGAAAAGGTCAAATCCATCAATGTTTAGTTGGTTTATTAGTACACTATCTGCTCCAGATAACCAGCTTTCAGTGACAAATAGAGAATCAGGGTGTTCATCTTTAATCAGGTTTATAATCAAAGGGATTTTATTCCTGATGGATCTGGTATTAATTAAAATAAATTCAACTGGGATGTGTTGGGTTTGGCTGATGTTTGTTGGGTGAATGTGAATAAGCCTGTGATGAGCCCTATTTTTACCTATGTAATGCACATTTCTATAGTAGTGATTGGTTTCATGCCTGGTGCGGGCTTGAATGATGGGTATGGGGTGAGGTTGGTCTATGTCGTATTGGAGGGTGAAGGAGTTCGTGTGCATGTTAGGAGAGCAAGAATGAGGACGCATGCTATAATTTCCTGAACTTCTTTGTTGGTAGTGCAGGGAGTATAGAGAGTTAGTGAAGTAATACTTATTTGTGAGGAAGTGGAATGTAGCCTGGAGACTAACTTAATTACAGTGTAGTGTAGATATTAAATGCAGATGATGAATTACATTACATGGGATCAATCAAGTAATTAATAATTGTACTTGATTGCGATGGTAACTGAACTGGCACATATAGCAAAATATCATAAACTGAATAGCAATTACTTAACAGCTTTGCTATAATAGGTAGCTGTATTATAATCAATAATGCATTTGATTCCAGGCTTAGAGATTAGTGTACAGTAATATTGATTAGAGAACAAACTTATGAAGTTGCAGATAAAGTTATTGTTGCTTATGTGTATGTTTCATAAAAGCGAGAAGTAACAAGGCCTATTAAGTATATTTATGTCCTTGGTCCATGCCTAAGGGCCACACCAAAGAACCCTTTGACTTGGTCCTTAGGCGTGCGTGCCTAATTCTGTGTCTACCTTTAAATTGTCTGGTTGGGAGTTTTGTTGGGTTCGATTGGCCTTGTTGGAGGGGAGCAGGGAATAGCTTAACTTCTCGCTCTCCCTTGATGTTGCCAATTGGGTTGTGGAGCTGGAGAACCAGCAATACACAGGAGGGTCTCTTTCAATTGAAGGCAAGCTCTGCTACGAGGGGACATAGGATGAGAGTGAGAGGGGTTAGACTCAGGAGCAATATGGAGAAATATTTCTTTACGGAAAGAGTAGTAATGCATGGAATAGAGGTGGTGGATGCGAGGACAGTATCTGAATTTTAAAAAAAGCATGGGACAAACACAGAGGATCTCTAAAAGTAAAAAGGGGATTGTAGTTGACATGGAAGGGCAGACTAGATAGGCCATGTTGTCTTTTTCTGTTGTCATGTTTCTATGTTTCAAATCACGGGTGGCCTTGGGAAAATGGTCCTCCCTTACCACCCCTTTTTACCCCTCTATCATATAATGGTCCAACTGACTCACATGATTTTTGCTGCAAATGTACTTGAAAAGTTTTTATTATGTGTTTTATGCTTCCACGGCAAGCTTTTTTTCAAATTCTCTTTGCATCCCTTAGCAATGCCTTGCATCTAACTTATCAGTGCTTACGCTGTTTCCCATTTTCGTCATTTGGCTCCTTTTTCTATTTTCTAAAAGATGCTTTATAGGCTACAACAGCATTTCTGACCTCACTTTAAACCGTGCTGGAAGTATTTTAGCCTTCCTTCCACTTTTCTCAAAGCATGCAATACATGTGGTCTGGGCTTCCAAGATAGTATTTTTAAACAATGCCCATGCTTGATGTAAACCTTTAACCTTTGCAGCTGCTCCTTTTAGTTTTTTTCTTGACTATTTTCCTCATTTTGTCTCCCTTTTGAAAGTTAAAAGGTAGTACTCTGGATTTCCTTGGCATCCCTCCTCCATTTAGAGGGAGGAGTGGCTCAGTGTTTGGGACAGGTTACCTCAAGCCAGAGGGCCAGGGGTTCAATTCCCACATGGGGACAAGTAGCCTCAGGCCGGAGGAACTGGGGTCTCTAGTCCCATGGCCGCTCCTTGTGGCCTTGGGCAAGCCACTTAATCCTCCATTGCCTCAGGTACACTTAGATTGTGAGTCCTTCGGGGACAAGGGAATAAATGTACCTGTTAGTATATACATGTAAACCGCTCTGATGCGTAAGTAAAAGGGCGGTATATCAAATGCCTTAACCATAACCATTTATTAAATCAAACGCGATCATGCTTTGATCACTATTGCCAAGTGGCCCCAACACCCTTACCTCTTGCACCAAATCTTGTGTTCCACTAAGGACTAGGTCCAAAATGACTTCCCTTCTTGTCGGTTCATGGACCAGCTGCTCCAAGAAGCAATCATTTATATCATCTAGAAACGTTAACTCTCTAGCATGTCTTGCTGCTGACATTGACACAGGCAATGCAGGGGTAAATGAAATCTCCCATTATTGCTGTGTTGTAACTTTTGTTAGCTTACCCAAGATCTTTTACTGTAGTATTTCAAAATCCATCTGTTTATTTTGGTCAGGTGGTCAGTAGTACAACCCCACTGCCATTGCCTTCCCCTTTTTACATGGAATTTCTATCCATAGAGATTCTATAGCGTGTTTTGTTTCCTGCAAAATTTTTATCCTATGTGACTCAATGCCCTCTCTAACAGAGCGCAATCCCTCCAATCGAACTGCGAGATTGCTCAGACCACCCCACTTTCAGGAAGAAACTGAAAACCACCTTATATCAAGAACACCTCTCTACAGCTTTAACCCAGGTCAACAACCCAACGTCATCTAACTTCATCTCATAACTCTCTCATGCCTAGTCAGAACCCTCATTCCCCATTAAGATATGCCATACTGGGTCAGACCAAGGTCTGTCAAGCCCAGTATCCTGTTTCCAACACTGGCCAATCTAGTTCATCAGTACCTAGCAGTTTCCCCAAAAGACACAGGTTCCACAATGCTTATATTGGGTCAAGCAGTAATATCCTGGGTCCCTTTTAATAATGGTTTATGGACCTTTCCTCCAGGAACTTGTCCCATTGATATGTCCCGTAATCCCACTCTTGTCCCCCATCTTCCCCACTACTGTACATAGTTTGATTTTTTAATGTTTTTACAACTTTAAGATAGTTCATATTCTACACCTTATCTGTTCTTGTTCTCTGTAAAGCAGTTGATCAGGCACTGCTCATGTTGTGTTCATTTTATTTATTTATTTATTTAGCTGTATTTGTATCCCGCTTTTCACCGGGTCAAAGCGGCGTTACATAAAAGGGGGGGGGGGGAATTTACGTTTAAGGGTGGGGCCATCACCGGGGAGGCTATATTGATGATTTTAACATAAGATATAGGACAGACATTGGACTTAGACAGAATTTGGACATGGTCAGGTTAGTATTGTTTGAGTTAGGTGGTCATGGTGGGTGAGATCAGATGTTATTTCACTTTTTGGTGGGTGTTATGTTGAGGTATTCCTGAAACAGGATGGTTTTCAGCTGTTTTCGAAAAGATGGTAGATCGGTGTTGTTTCGGAGACAGTTTGGTAGAGAGTTCCATAAGGATGGAGCATACAGTTCAAAGGCTCGATTGCAGGTCCGTTGTGAGCATTTGGTTCTTTTGTGAGGGATGGTAAGGGAGTTGCTGGAGGCTTGTCTGGTAGATCTGCCATGAGCTGGTTGGGACAGTAGGGTGTGAAGTCGGGAGTTTCGTGTTTGATGTATGGCTTTGTGGGTGAGTAGGATGACTTTGTATTTAGTCCTTGCTTCAAGGGGGAGTATGTGTAGGTCTTTCAAAATCGGGGTGATGCGGTCGGTCTTCTTTGCTCCCTGAATGATTCTCCTTGGACACAGTTTACCTAAATCAACGATAATGAAAACTATGACCTTTTTTACAAACATAGATCCAACAAAAAAGGCGGAGGAGTCCTAATGATGACGAAAAAAATATTAAATGCCAAATCAATCCAATCAAACATATCTAATAACATAGACACATTATTGATAAAAATCGGCCTCATGAAAATCTGCTTAATTTATAGACCTCCAGACCAAAGTGCAGATTGCCTAGACTCCTTTATTGATCTCCTTAGCTCATCCACTGTACAAAACCCTGTAATCATGCTAGGTGATTTCAATCTCCCATCACTATCAACACATAACTCCAAATTATTTCTCGATGCTATATCAGATATAGATTATCATCAAATAATAAATACCGCAACACATATAAAAGGAGGAACACTAGACCTGATTTTTCTCCCCGATGCACTCTTCAAACTAATCAACCCAAATTCCATAGCACTAACAGAGACACCCTGGTCTGATCATTATACTATCAAAATAAATCTCACATATCATACTACTAATGTCAAAAACTATACATTAAGTGGTCCCACGTCAAAATTTAAAAAGTTTAATGAAACGGAATTCCTCGACTCTACAATCCCCCACCTCTTGCCACCCACATCAGATCTAGATGACGCTGTCAACAACTGGTACGAAACCATCAATAATGCAGCCAAAAGCAACCACACAAATAAACAAAGGATACACCCCAAAACAAACAGTACACCATGGTTCAACAACATACTAAAACAAATGAAAAAAGAACTAAGAAAACACGAAATTAAATGGCGAAAATCTAAGTTGACTATTCATAAGGAAATATACAATAACCATCTCATAAAATATAAAGAAGCAATAGATAGTACAAAGAAAAACTACTACGCAGCAACCTTATCAAAATCATTTAACAGACCTCGAGAGCTATTTTCTATTGTCAGAAACCTTACCAATAACGCTCAAACTTCTAGCAATGAAATCACTGACATCTCAGTACAAACACTAGCCAATCACTACCAAAACAAATCAAAAAAACCTCAAATGTCATTAGATACAATTAACACCTCTCAGCAGCCTATTGACGAATGGTCAGACTTTTACCCCATTTCAAGTATGTCATTAAAAACTATCATATCTGGTCTCAATACCACAACTTCATATTTAGACCCATGCGCAGTGTCATGGATAAAAAACACACTGCCAACTCTACTATCATTCATTCTCCCAATAGTCAACCTCTCATTAACCCAAGGTTACCTCCCACAATCACTCAAACACGCACAAATACGCCCAATACTAAAAAATAGCAAATTAGATAAAACATCCCCAGTATCATACAGGCCCATATCTAGCATACCATTTTTGGCCAAAATAATAGAAAAAGTAGTGCAATTACAGACACAGGAATACATAGACACATCTTACCCATTTGACGAGCAACAATATGGATTTCGGCCCCGCCACGGAGTAGAAACACTACTTACTGTATTAATTGATACTCTCCTAAGAGGAATCGACAATCATAAACAAGCATTCATCCTCCTCTTCATTGACATATCAGCGGCCTTTGATAGTGTACATCACTCAATAATGCTCAGCAACTTAAAACAGATAGGAATAAACTCTACAGTACATAAATGGTTCACCTCCTATTTAAACAACAGAACACAAAATGTACGAATAGGTAATCAAACTTCAACTACATATAATCAAGAAATAGGTTTACCACAAGGATTTGCACTATCAGCCCTACTTTTTAACATTTACATAAAACCGGTCTGCAATATCTTTAAAAAATTTTGAGTACAATATCACCTCTATGCAGACGATATTATGATGTACATTCCATTTACTATCCCCAACCTACCATTACAACTCCTCTCAGACTGTTATAACGAAATCACAATTTGGCTAAAAACTCAAAACCTCCACATAAACCATGCTAAAACCGAAGTCCTAATAGTAACAAAAAATCAATCATTTATCCCCCCAACCCATATAACACTACAAGATCAAGAAATTAAAATAAAAAATGAAATAAGATATCTAGGTGTTATAATAGATACACACCTTACAATGGAAACCCACATTAGAAACACCATAAAGAAAATCTATTTCAAACTTAAAATTCTCAAACAATTACGCCCGCTAGTATTTGTACAAGATTTCATTAATATAACACAAGCTATCATAACCCCTCATTTTGATTTTGCCAACCTAATACTTATGGGCATTTCAAAACAGAACATTAAAATAATTCAACTAGCCCAAAATGCAACAGCAAGAATTATACTAAAAATAAACTCACTCCAACACATAACACCAATACTAGCATCCCTTCATTGGTTACCAATACAGAGTAGGATAACATACAAAACATTAATTACCTCATTCAAAGCATTAAACGACATGGCTCCGAATACACTATGTAATCTAATATACAAAGAAACACCTAAGCCTACCCACAGAAAAGAACAATTAAATAAACTAAAGATTCCGAAGGACTTCATAAAAGCACATAAATTAACCAATAATAGAGCCTTCTCTCATATAGCTCCCACTATCTGGAATTCCCTACCAGAGGATCTACGATCACTAACAGAGATCATGGAATTCCGCAAAAAATTAAAAACATATCTATTCACCAAACACTATAACACCGTGGAAAACATTACACTCAACTTAGATAAAGGCTAAACAAGTAACTGACCACATAAAGCACAACCCTCCCACCTAAATGGACCACACACATAGCGCAAACGAAAAGACTATCCAATCTCTTATGCCTTAATACCTCCCTCTTGTATATAGTTGTATCTGTTATGTACTATATTATGTACGAAGACACCACATTCGGTTAGTTAATTGTTTTAACACAGTTCCAGTTTAAAATCACTGTTTAATTTTCCTAGACTTAAGTTTGTTTAATTTATGATACTTTAAGACGTTCTATGTATATTTAAGATGTTCTATGTAAAACAAACTTCGATTTGTTAATTGTTGTTATTTGTACACCGCAACTGATCTCTGGAAGATGCGGTATAAAAATGAGTGTTAAATAAATAAAATAGTAACAAGGCGAATATAAACAAATTTTAAATAAAATAGGGTAGATTATCTTTATTTGTCTGTCATTGAGATGTTGTTTGTACCAGGTATCACATTATCCCATTGGCTGTCTCCTTCTAACAGGTCTCTGAGATGCCAATTATATCTTTCATTTAGTGCTTAATGATTAATAGCAATAGTAGTATATATTCTTGCTCTCCAATCTTATTTTTTAGACTTTTAGCATTTGCATACAGGCATTTTAGAGACTATATTTTATTCATATTAACAATCTGGTTATCAGTTGACAGGGATAGTTTAGAAACTTTCAGTTCTGTCTGCTCTGTTCTTAAAGGCATCTGGATTACATAGACCATGTGGTCTTTTTCTGCCGTCATATTGCTATCTAGTCTGCCCTTCCATATCAACTACTATAGTCCCTTTTAACTTTAGACATCCTCTGTTTTTGTTCCATGCTTTATAAGTCTAGGAGAGGTTTTTGGAGAGGGAAGAAGTCTTTCACAAATCTGTCTACAATGAATCCAAAGGAAAGAGGATGTCTTGGGGTCCCTAGCCTACAATGCTATAATGCAGCCAGTCAAGTGGCCATCCCAAGGACTGGCTTATGGAATTAATGCATTTCACACCACTTCAGTTGAAAACTTCATTATTCCAGTTAACTCCTCATATATAATACACGCAAAGGCAATCAATCCTTTGAAATTTTGGTCTTCCAAATATATCAAGCTTGACACAGGTTTTGTGGCTTTGTTTTCTTTTTATCGCTCCCATTGCACTTTCAGTGTACGTTTTGGTGAACATAAGATATGCCATACTGGGTCAGACCAAGGTCCATCAAGCCCAGTATCCTGTTTCCAACAGTGGCCAATCTAGGTCATACGTACCTAGCAGTTTCTCCAAAAGACACAGGTTCCACAGTGCTTGTGCTGGGTCTAGCATTGATATCCTGGGTCCCTTCTTAATAATGGTTTATGGACCTTTCCTCCAGGAACTTGTCCAAGCCTTTTTTAAACCCAGCTACATTAACAGCCTTTACTACATCTTCCGGTAACAAATTCCAGAGTTTGATTACACGTTGAGTGAAAAAATGTTTTCTTTTATTAGTCTTAAATAGTTTACACTGTAGCTTCATTGCATGTCCCCTAGTCTTTCTATATTCTGATAATGTAAACAATCCATCTACGTTTACCCGTTCCACTCCATTAATTTATAGACTTCTATCATATCTCTCCTCAGCTGTCTCTTTTCCAGGTTGAAGAGCCCTAAACCTTTTAGCCTTTCTTCATAGGAGTATCCTTCCATCCCCTTTACCATTTTGGTGGCTCTTCTCTGAACCTTTTCTAATAACGCTATATCCTGTTTAAGGTACAGGGATTTGCCGCCTGACTCCCTATTTCTGGGGTTAAATTGTATATAGGGGTTAAGTCTTCCCCTAAGGCAGCTCCCTTTAGCAGTCTCATCTGCTAATCTATTTTTCTCTGGCTTCAAAAGAATTCCCTGCTTAATGACCATTTTCATGCATCACTGCTATTTCTTTTTTGGCAGGAGCTAACACTTGCTGAATTAATCTTTTCACTGTTTACATGTAAACCATGGAACCACCATGGAACGATATAGAGGCATTATAATATCTTTTGTTTTATTTTCTATTCCTTTCCTTATGATATCTAGCATTCTATTTGCTCTCTTGGCCGCCGCTGCACACTGGGCCGAGGGTTTTAACATGTTATCCATAATGACGCCTAAATCTTTTTCCTGGGTGGTGGTTCCTAATGTGGAACCTTGTAACGTGTAACCATAGTTTGGGTTGTTCTTCCCTAGGTGCATAACTTTGCACTTGTCCACATTAAATTTCATCTGCCATTTTGATGCCCAGTCTTCCAATTTATCAAGATCCTCTTGCAATCTTCCATAATCCTCTTGGTTTTTAACAACCATGACTCTTTGGTTTTGCCAAAGGTCTCTGATGAGGGACCTTGTCAAAGGCTTTCTGAAAGTCCAGATACACTATATCAACCAACTCACCTTTGACAACCTGTTTATTCACACCTTCAAAAAAACATAACAGATTAGTAAGACAAAATCTTCCTTGTCTAAAGCCATGTTGGCTGTCTCCCATTAGGCTATGACTATCTACATGCTGAGTAATTTTGTTCTTTATGATGGTTTCTACCATTTTTCCCGGTACTGACGTCAGCTCACCGGTCTGTAGTTTCCCGGATCACCCCTGGAACCCTTTTTAAAAATTGGCGTTACATTGGCGATCCTCCAATCTTCAGCTATTACAGATGATTTTAATGAAAGTTCACAGATTACTAATAGCAGGTCTGCAATCTCATATTTCAGTTCTTTCAACACCCTTGGATGTATACCATCCGGCCCAGGTGATTTGCTACTCTTCAGTTTATCTAATAGTTGTAATACATCTTCCCGATGTATTGATATTTCCTTCAATTCCTCCGCACCTTTAAATACCACTTCAGTGATGGGTAATATCCCTACATCTTCCTCAGTAAAGACCGAAGCAAAGAATTCATTCAGTCTCTCCACTATCGCCTTTTCGCCTCTTAGTGCCCCTTTAACCCCTCTATCATCTAATGGACCAACTGACTCTCTCACTGGTTTTTTGCTACGAATGTACTTGAAAAAGTCTTTATTTCGCATTTTTGCTTTCGCAGCAAGCTTCTTCTCAAATTCTCCCTTTGCCTGCTTCATCAATGCCTTGCATTTGACTTGCCAGTCAGGTGGATCCTCCTTCATTGCTATCCCACTTTCTCTTAAGCGTGCATGTACAGGCTGTGTATACCTAGCAGTGCTATAGAAATAAGTAGCAGTAGTAGTGCTTGTACTCTATGGCTTCTCTTTAGGGGTAACTGGGTTTCTTACCCTTGCAGCTCAAAGGAGATGTTCCAATGTTGGGAAATGAAAGGAATACACAAGCTATTCAATGTCCCAGCTGAGGAGGGCAGAATGCATAGGTTCTAAGACCTTGGACTAAGACAATTTTATGTAGATCTGCTATTATGTACAAGAGTGCCCTGCCTTATTCCTTTATGTAAAGACAAGGAAGCCCCATAGAGGAGCTACAAGTACCACTTTCAACTTATGATGATCTCAATAGTTCACCATTAAGATTGTGTTGTGGCCCTGTTGCCTGCTGCTTTTACTAATTGTTTGTATAGTGCTACAAGGCACTCACTGTTCTGTACAGACACATGTGAAAAACAGTTGCTGCTCATCACATAGTAACATAGTAAATGACGGCAGATAAAGACCAGCATGGTCCATCTAGTCTGCCCAGCAAATATACGGCAAGAGTTAGTGCACCTGTCGCTCTGTGCAGGCCAGCCCTCCCCATGTCTTTGTTTAGGGGTGGACCCACCACTTCATGTAGGACACCCCTATTTGTTGAGAAGTTAGATGGTTCAGTTTATTTTGTTTTTATCCTGTTGCTGTAAAGGGATCCACTGTGCTTGTCCCATGCCATTTTGAATTCCGGCACCGTGTTTGCCCCCACCACTTCCATCGGGAGAGCATTCCAAGCATCCACCACCCTTTCAGTGAAAAAATATTTCCTGACATTGCCTTTCAATTTTACACCTTGCAGCTTCATGTTATGCCCTCTAGTTTTGCAGCTTCCCCGTCACTGCCATCACAGTTTACAGTCTGGAGTAGAGGAGTAACCTAGTGGTTAGGACAGCAGCCTGGGAACCTAAAGACCAGGGTTCAGATCCCACTAGCAAATACCCTCTAGTCTGTAGTCAGACAACACAATATCTGGGGAATATGGTGTATCTAGGGGAATGGTAATGATACACAGAACAGGTGAACAGGAGTCTAAGGGGATCAGGATCCAAAAGCAGCCTCGACGGGGTGGAATTTTAGTCTGGTTTTCAACAGGACCAGATGGAGCCTGATATAATGACCCGGGTAGTTTGTTCCAGGCATAAGGAGCAGCACGTGAAAGAAACAAAATCTGGAGTTAGCAGTGAAAGAGAAAGACATGGACAAAAGTGATTTGCTCGATGAGTGGAGTTGCTGAGGAGGGTGTAGAGTGAGATAAGCGAGGAGCTGCAGAATGAATGAAATGGGTGCAGAAACAGGGAGCCAGTGAAGTGACTTGAGAAGAGGGGTTACATGAGCATAGTTTCTATATTTCTATCAGAGCATCTCTAAAGGGAAAAAGGGGACTGTTGTAGATGTTGATATGGAAGGGCAGACTAGATAGGCCATGGGGTCTTTTTCTGCCGTCATGTTTGTGTTTCACTGGTGGAAGATAAACTGTGCAACAGGGTTTTGAACAGATTGAAGGATGAAATAAAATGGGGGAATTTTTTTATCTTTATCTTTATCTTTATTTAAAATTTGATGAACTGCTTTCCGTCAAAAACATAAAGTGGTGTACAATAAAAGGTTGGCAATGCAAGATAAGGAAAAGGAACGCCATAGCAGGATAAAAGAGTAAAAGTATAAAAGCATAGACAAATAAAAATGGACAGCACATAACAAACTAAAAGGGCCAGTAATTTTAAAAGCATAAGATTACTAAGACATCAAAATTACAGCAAGAGTAATAGGCCCATATTGGGGAGACAAGACAACCTATGGGTAGACAAGGTACAAGACAAGACAAACAAATAAACAGTAACTCATATCAACTGAAAAACATCAGGGAGGACCATCAGGTGAAAGATGAAAGGCTTGCTGAAACAGATGGGTCTTGAGTAGTGTTTTAAATTGAAGGTAAGAAGGTTCTAATCGTAGAAATGATGGTAATGCATTCCATAATACTGGGCCTAAGAAGAAAAAAGCTGCATGTCGGGTTTGTTCAAGGTGTGCCTGTGACGGGGAAGGGAGAGATAGGCGGTTGGCGTGGAGAGAACGAAGCTGACGGTAGGGGGTGTGAAGCGAAATCCGGTCAGCAAGATACAGGGGAGTGTTGGTATGAATAGCGCGATGGATTAGAATAAGGAACTTGTACTGAAAACGAAAACTGAGGGGTAGCCAGTGCAGGCGGATAAGAATAGGGGTGATGTGATCGTAGCGGTGTGAAAATGTGATGAGACGAGCAGCAGCATTTTGAATGCGCTGGAGACGAGACAGTTGAAAGTTAGGGAGGTTGGCAAGAAAAACATTACAATAGTCTAAGCGACTCATAACTAAAGCTAAGACAAGCGTGACTAAGGAAGAGGAAGGGAGAAGGGAACGAACTGCCCTAATCTGACGCAAGGCAGTAAAGGAACGGCGAATAAGAGAAGTAAGGTGCTGGTGAAAAGAGAGGGTAGAATCAAGAATTACACCAAGATAGCAGAAAGATGACACGAGAGGGAGAGGAATAGAGTCAATCGAGGGGGATAGAGAGGGACAGGCACCACTGAGTGAAACCCACATAGCTGTAGACTTAGAGGGATTTAGGTGCAGGAAATTATGGGACAACCAGGAAGAGATCTGGGAGAGACAAAGATTTAGCTGAGTAATATCCAGAGTCAAAGGGGAAGTATGAAAAAGTAAAATGATATCATCAGCATACATGTAAAATGATACAGGGAATTGTTGGATCACCAGTGACAGGGGAGCCAGAAAGATGTTAAACAGGAGAGGGGAGAGAACAGAACCTTGTGGTACCCCGCAAGTGAGCGGGAAGGAGGCAGAGGACTGACCATCAGAGTGAACAGAGAATGAGCGATCTGTGAGGAAAGAACAGAACCACTGCCAAACCATACCATGAAGCCCCACATCAGATAAACGAGAAAGAAGAGTACAGTGGTCAATCAGATCAAAAGCCGCAGAAAGGTCAAGAGAAACCAGAAGAGTGATATTACCGTGGTCGTGCGCGACATGCAAGTCATTAAGTAGTGCAAGAAGAACCGTTTCTGTACTGTGTCCGTGACGAAAGCCGGCTTGACGAGGGTGAAGAGTGTTAGTAGATTCGACATGAGAGTTAAGTTGCTCAAAGACAAAACGTTCCAAAAGTTTAGCCAGAAAAGGAAGGTTTGAGACTGGACGCCAGTGAGATAGAACAGAGGGATTAAGAGAGGGTTGTTTTAGAATGGGACGAACAATAGCTAACTTCCAGGATGAAGGAAAGTGACCGGTAGAAAGACTAGTATTGATGATGGAGGTAATAAAAGGTACGAGCTGCAAAGTAGGTTCAGACAGCCAATAGGACGGAATTGGATCCAGCTGGCAGGTGGTCTTATTAGATTTTGTTAGAATCTGCAAAACTTCAGCAGGGGTGATTAAATGGAAGGAAGACCAGGAATGAGCTAAAGCAAGATTAGGTGGAGAGGGGGGCAATGATGGTTGAGAAGTAGCAACCAGGGGACCAGAAGATATAGATGGCAAGAGAGAACAAGGTGGGGATAAGGGCGGTGGAGGGGGAGGGTGTGAGAAGGATAGGCGAAGATTGAGAACCTTGTCTGAGAAAAAAGTGGCTAAGGACTGAGGGTCGGGGGCCAAGGATACTTGCCGATGAGCAGGGCCAGTGGTGGAAAGTTTACGTAAAATAGCAAAAAGTTGTCTGGAAGAATTGGCAGCAGTAGCAATCTCAGTTGCGTGAAAATCGCGTTTGGCAGCTTGAATGGCCAAGCGGTATTCAGAGAAAAGCTGCTTAAAACGAAGACGTAAGTCGGGGGAGGGATGGCGGGCCCACTGACGTTGTAAATGCCGGAGCTGAGTACGCTGAAGGCGAAGAGCAGGAGAATACCACGAGGAGTGAGGGGGTCTAGAATGATTGGGGACTGGATGAAGTGGAGCTAGATTGTTCAGAGTATCCGAAAGAAGAGAGTTCCAAAGAGAAACCTGTTCATCAGATGAAAGTGCAGTAAAGTCTGGTGGAAAAAGGGAAGAAGCGGATGGAAATGCTTTAAGGGTGTCAGGGGTGATACGACGGCGGAGGGAGACAGACGGGAGGGGCGCGATGGGATCAGAAGGTAACACAGAAGGAAATGAGACAGAGAAGAGGACACAAAAGTGATCAGACCAGGGGACGCTAAACATAGTAGGGGGAGAAATTTCTGGTAACAGCGTGGAAGGGGAGAGGATCAAATCTAATGTATGTCCGACTATATGTGTAGGGCCAAGTACATGTTGTCGTAAAGGGATATCGTGTAATAGGTCAAGAAAGACACGGTCTTTCTGCCTACTAGGGTGGTCGACATGGACATTGAAGTCACCCAGGATGATAAGATTGGAGAACTGAATAGTGACATCAGAAATAGTTTGGAGAGCCGCATCCCAACGAGCAGCTGTCAGAGAGGGAGGAAGATAGAGAAGCAGAAAGTAGAGGGGAGGAGAGGAGCGAGGGCGAAGAAGAAGAGACTCAGAATACAGGACAAAGGGAGAAGAGACTTCTTGTATTGTATTTATTGTATTCTTCTATGGTGTAGTCTGCAAGGAATCCCCTATGGTCTGGCACTGTGTGTATGTGTGTTGTGTTTTGTTTATAAAAAGCTGGGAGGAGGGCAGGTATTCGGTGGTGGCTGTCGCTGCTTTAGTGTTGGGTCATTGGATATCCGAGTTGGCTGGATAGCGATCTAGCTAACTGGTTAGTGGTAATATCAGCTTCTGACCGGTTAGCTAAATCAGCTAAAGTTAAGCCAGCCTTTAAAGTTCCCAACTTGAGCTGCTTTAGGATATATTGCCACTAGCTGGTTATCCTCAGGTGCTACCTCCAATCCGCCCCCAGCATGCCCTGATCATCAGGACATTTAATAGATCAACCAGGCATATTCAGTGACACAAACCAAGTTAGTGCTGCTGAATATCGTGGCGAGCGGCAGGTTTGCAAACCATGTCCCCCCCCATGGGATCCACCATATTTCTCAAAAATCTGATCTTTAAAAAACCTACTAAATCTAACACATGGCTGCCTGAGCGAGTAGCCTCTCTCACCAACTAATAAAACCCTATATCAAGCACTCACGTTTGGAAATGTTTAATGGGGGCTTAAAATGCAGTCATAATGAACATTAGAATTATCCCAAATTAGTAGCCTTACATTCTAGGGAAATTTCACTTATCAATTTGGACTAAAATGCATTCTGCTCCAGAAAAAAATCCTAAAAAAACCCTCTATAATCCTAAAGAATTTTGAACAATAATTCACACTCCCCTGTTCTGTGTACCCAGCTGATTAGATGCCTGAGGGCACAATTGCCTTTCCCAAAGCACATCCCCATCATCAAGCCATGACTCCGATTCAGCTCTTTCCCCCAGTTTCCCCTCTCTGATAGCTCCACTTGTTCCACACTACACGTGCATTAAATAGTACAGGCTTGTTTTCCTAGAACCAGCATCAACCAAAAGGTGAGTGTGATCAGATCATAATGTCCCTGGTCAGGCTGAAGGAAACTATTGAGACAGGTGCCAGAGTCCTAAACTTTGTACATGAGTATTGGAAAGCTACAGCACTTAGTGATGTCTTATTGCTGTTTGTGAAGCTGCAGTAGATTACATCGATCTGTGAGGTTTAGAATCCAACTCTTTCCCCAGGGCCCATTTTTGTCATTTTATAGACTTGTGGCCATATAAAATCATACCACTGCTCTTCAAATGGGTCGATATTTAAACACTGCAGCACTTAAATATGATCCTAATGTTCAGTGGCAGTATGCAGTAGTGGCTGTCACTGATTATTGGGCTGGATAAGTGACGACCTATCCAGATTGCTACCATGTGTATAAGCTACCCGATGACAGATTAGACCTGCCTAAACTATCTGGAAAAAGTCCAGCTGAAAACTGCTGTTATCCAGATTAGGTTAGCACTGTCGTAGCTTAATCCGGACTATGCTAGGGTGGTCTCTGCAGTTATCTGCCATTGAATAGCTTTCTGACCACCCTTATTCCGATAACCTTCCATGGCCTGTCCAGAAAACTGGCCCCATCGTTCTTGTTGCTTGCTAATTAGTCATTACCATATGTGTGCTGTGTGGACCTGCCATCCTGCTTGTCTTTCTGATGCTTTATCTGTGTGGGACTGGAGAGCACCAGCTAATAAGTAAAGAAACAATGAGACAATCAGAGTTACAGGTTAATGCAATGTCACGGCCCAAATTACAACACTACAAAAGCAAGTACCACGCCAAAAACAGAAACCCAGTCCAAAGGCGTGGTATGGTGGAAAAACAAAACCTTTAATACCTAAATGCCAGCCCGACACAGGCCGTGTTTCATCACACTTCGTCAGGGGCTTCTGTGGCATATACTAAAAACATAAATAGAAACATTAATACTTAAAAACATAAAAGAACAGAGCAAATTGCAACATTCCTGAAAAGACAGTGGGGCTTGTTTTTATTGCCTCTAAATAACCCAGAAATGTTTGTCAGAGTGCTTGCACAGAAATTGCTACAGTTTTCATATATATAAAATATATTATCAATCAATTTGTTTTATTGAAAATGTTAAAGAATTCTGTAGCAAATATGCATAAAGTGACTGGGCTAAGCTGCTAGCGTCTGAGGCAGGGGCTGCTGGTTGGTGGTTCTGTTTTTCACAGAATGCAGCTGCCGTTTAGTCTTGCATACAGGCCAGGCTTTAAAGAAGAGAGAGAGTGATTACACAGGGAATGTACAATTGTCTACCTAGTGGATATAAATTAACTTTTAACAGCATGACAAATATCACATAAAAAAAGACAAAAAACTGTGTTAGAAATCTGGGTGTTGAGAGACGGCCTACAACTATCATTAATGCTTTCTAGCCAGCCACTGCCAACGGGGTTGTGCATGTCCTTTTTTCTTCCCTGAGTGAAGGAGGAGCCAGCTGGCCGTAGACTGGACGACTACTCTCAGAGATCATTTTGGCCGATTTAAGCTGATTGAATCAGAGCTGTGTGGTCAGTTTAGTTTGGCCCCCCCCCCCCCCCCCCCCGACAAGGCAGAAAGGTTCTTTACAACTGGCTGGCTTCACTGATCACTTTGTCGCCTTCTCCCCTGCCCAGCCATACTCTGTGACCTTGAGTGGTAACAGAAGGTGGGCACTGTGTATGTCTAACACCCCCCCTCCACACCAAACACGCATGCACAGAGACACACATACACATAGTCCATTTCCTTTCATTTGATTTGCAGTTGCTTTTCCTCTTCTACTGCTCATATCAGTTTCCGTTGCAAGTCTCTTGTGATGCCAGGTTTGCAACATGTGGGAATTTCATGCAATACCATTGATGACTGGGATGGTTGGCGTTGTCACTGCACTTTGATGGGTGATTACGAGCTGGTGCTCGTGAAGACTGAACCAGTGCTGGAAGACCTCCAGAGATACTTTCTAGAGTTGCAGGCACCTTGCCTGAAGGATATCTAGAAAAAGATATAGTTGGTAATGTAGTCTAGAGAAATAAAAAAGAACAGGACAACCTTTTTCAAAACTTGGCTGGGGTCTGCCTGCTATGTACATACAAAACCCTGCTTCCTGCATTATGTCCCTATATTTCTCAACATTTTCAAATCTAATCTCATTGAAAAATTTGTTTCTAAACTACTTGGTCATGAGATAAGTTCTTTTGATTTGCTATTGTGGACTGCTAACATGTTTATTTCTGCGAGAACTGTGCCAGGGAAGAATAAAGTATGAAAGGGGAAGGTCGATTTATAGCAGCCACCATGGTATTCAGCTGCAGGGACAGAAGCATCACATTGCAGTTAGTGGTGATACTCAGCTGCCATCAGGATAGCTAACCTGCAGACACTAAAAAGAAGCGCCTTCAGCTGTCCTAAAGTATGCAGAGCGCTAGACAAATAGCCACACTGAAAATCGCTGCCAGTTGAATAAGAATCAGCCCCAGGCCAGTTCTTCCCAGAGAGCACCCTGTCACTGTCGGGATCTTGCTGAGACACTGTGAGCTCATATTCAGTGTACTGTCCAGTTAGTGCCACTGAACGCTGTACTCAGCTGCATTTATCTGGTTACAACTGGCTGAGCACCTTGAAATACTGTCCACTAAATAAATATGGGGATGAAGAAGCAGCTCGCCAATGAACAGAAGAACTAGTGGACGTTGTGTGTGAATGATGTCCCTGCAGGACTACTAAGAAAAGCTGCTCCTGCTGTGAAGGATTCTGCTATTATATTTACCTGCTGGTAACTTCTCAGACTCTTGGGTTAAAGGGTTTAAACTGATAAAATCTCTTGTCTATTTTAAAGTTTTGTGTTTTTAAAGTCACACAGGGCATTGTTTTAGCAAGCCAGCTTCTATTTAAGTGTTTCTTTCCCTCCTGCCCACCCCGACTCCCCTCCACCCCAGGCATACATTTAGATTTATAGGCTCTTACAGCTTTTATAGGGACAGAGGTAGTAAAATTCACTTTCAGGTGTAGCTGGTTATCCTCATCATGTATACCTAGCATAATTAAGGCCCTGAAATTAATCTTGGCATGACAAAGTCCCTTAAACCTATTAGGTATATTTGTATTTGTAAAACTATCCCTAGCAACTTTAAGCGAGTAAACAACTTAAATATCTTAACAAAACCTTAAAACTAAGATGCAGACAGCAGTCCAGCAGTGAGATGGTGGCTATCTAGACTTTTGCTTTGAGCATCATATGTATGATTTTCTCCCAGTTGGTGAGAGGTCTTACATATGCACTAGGTGCAAGGAGCTCTTTGCTTCCAAGGAATGAATCCAATCTCTGTAGGCTAGAGTAGCAGACTTGGAGGACATAAGGAAGACAGAGAGGTATATAGATGAGACTTACAGGGACACAGTAGAGAAGTCCCACCTCCAATTTAGCAGTGTCTCTGTTGCCATGGAGGAGAGAGGTCATGTGACAGGAGAGCATCACCCTGGTGTGGCAGGAAAATGATCTTGTAACTAGGACCTGTCCTCCAGGTGATGTAAAACCCTCTCACACCAAGGAGGTTTCGCCAGGAACATGTGCCCATGAGAGAAGGGTTAGGATGGCCATTAGAGTTGTCAATTTGATCATTAGGCATGTAGATAGCTGGGTACCTGGTGGATGGGAGGATCATGTGATTCACCAGAGGCAGGTCTTGTCAGACAATTCTGATTGATTTCTTTAACTGGGTGACCAGGGAGTTGGACCGAGGAAGAGCTCTAGATGTGGTGTATTTAGATTTCAGTAAAGCCTTTGACACCGTTCCTCACAGGCGACTTATAAACAAACTGAGCACTCTAGGGATGGACCCTAAATTTACTGTTTGTGTTAGAAATTGGTTGAGTGGGAGGTGACAAATGGTACAGGTAAATGGAGCTCACTCTGAGGAAAAGGAGGTTAACAGTGGTGTGCCCCAGGGATCTGTCCTTGGTCCGGTTCTTTTTAACATTTTTGTTAGTGATATAGCGGAAGGGCTGTCTGGTAAGGTTTGCCTCTTTGTGGATGATACCAAAATCTGCAATAGCATACATAGACAACATGAGGAGGGATCTAGCTAAGCTTGAAGAATGGTCTAGAATTTGGCAGCTGAGATTTAATGTTAAAAAATGCAAGGTCATGCATTTGAACAAACCAGTCTGTACTAGAGGAGATCAAAACTAAGCTTTCTTTAGAAGCTCAGATGACAAGACTTCGACTTTCATACTTTGGACACATCATGCGGAGAGAGAGATCATCATTAGAGAAAGACATCATGCTTGGCAAGATAGAAGGTCAACGCAAAAGAGGAAGGCCAGCAATAAGATGGATCGATACAATAACAGCAGCTACGGGTACCAGTCTGTCAACAATGAGTCGCCTGACTGAAGACCGAACACAATTTAGGATAGCTATCCAGAGGGTCGCCATGAGTCGACTCCGACTCGACGGCACTTAACAACAACAACAACATGCATTTGGGCTGCAGCAATCCAAGGGAGCAATATAGTATAGGGTGTGAAGTACTTCTGTCCACCAAAGAAATCCGGGACCTGGGTGTGTTTGTGCCTGATGATCTTAAAGTAGCTAAACAGGTAGAAAAGGTGATGGCAAAAGCTAGGCGGATGCTTGGGTGCATAGGGAGAGGAATGGCCAGCAGAAGAAAGGAGGTGATAGTGCCTCTGTATAAGTCTTTGGTGCGACCTCATTTGGAGTATTGTGTGCAATTCTGGGGACTGCACCAACAGGCTGGAGTCGATACAGAGGGTGGCTACTAAAATGGTTAGTGGTCTTCATTATAAAGCATATGAGGACAGACTTAAGGATCTTAATATGTACACCTTAGAGGAAAGGCGGGATAGAGGTGATATGACTGAGGTGTTTAAATACCTCCGTGGCATAAATGCACAGTATGATAGCTTGAAGGATGCTTGGGTGCATAGGGAGAGGAATGACTAGCAGAAGAAAGGAGGTGATAGTGCCTTTGTATAAGTCTTTGTTGCGACCAAATTTGGAGTATTGTGTGCAATTCTGGAAACCGCACCTTCAAAAGGATATAAATAGGTTGGAGTCAGTACAGAGGGTGGCTACTAAAATGGTTAGTGATTTTCATTATAAAGCATATGAGAACAGACTTATATGCGTATAATTTAATGTTAAAATAACCACTATATTTTTTATAATCTTAACTATTTCCTTTTCATAAAAAAATATTTAAAATAGAAGCAAGAAAATACTACTTAGCTGCTCTCATATCAGTGAACATATAGCACCACCCCTCCATCAATTTGATCTATGCTATTATTGTCATATAGGGGGTCATTCCATGCAGCATTTAGTAGCATGATCGCATTTGATTTAATAAATGGAGGAAGCGTAAGATCTGGGAGGAGCTTTTTCCAAGATGGCTGTTGTGTGCTTTCCTCGTGCGGATGCCTAAACGCAAAGGGAAGTTGAGGGCATTTCCCTTTGTGCCCCAACCCCCGTCTATTGGTCCCATGGATCGCTTTGTGCTACTCACCCCAGACCAAAGACAGGAGGTTCGAGCCGGCTTAGCGGTGCTGGGTGAGGAATCCTTGGCATCGCCGTTGGATGTGGAAACACCTCTCTCTCCTGTGCAGAGGACACCACCGGTACACCCTGCTGTGTTGAGTCCAGCCACAGCTGCTGCACGGCTACTCTCTCCCGAGGTGGGGGCTGTGGGCGTCGCCCTAGGGGAGCTTGCTGATGGCTTGGCCTTGCCGACCCCTGATTCTCTCAGGGAAGTCTCAGGCGTGTTATCTATGGCGGAGGTTCTGGTTTCTTCTTCATCAGAGGGAATGTGTCCTCCACAGTTGGCTTCTACTCCCTCGAGACTGTGCTTCCCCTTCTGGTTAGACCCAAGGTATTCACGTTGGAGTCTATTTGGGAAGTTATTTTCACTCTTTCGGAGGCCTTCAGACCCATTCTGGGGCTCTATAATCGCGTATCCAAGAAAATGCAGTACATATTCAGGAGAATATTGGTAAGATCGAGACTGTTTCTGTTTGTGAGCATTTGATAACGTCTGTAAATGATCACGGAACTCAGTTAAACACTTTATCAGATATGTCTGCTACCTTGATTAAAGACAATGGGATTCTCAGATATAAGATTGACGTGCTGGAAAACGCTGCCAGGGCCACAAATGTGCGGGTCTTAAATTTTCCTCGAGGTCAAGGAATAACAGTGCTGGATATGTTCAAGAAATACTTGCAAGAGATATTGAAGGTCCCTGTGGAATTGATTCCGCATTGACTAAGGTATATTACATTCCCATTGGGAAGAAAGAGTCTGTGGTTCCCTCTGAAGTATCCAACATTGATTTTGATGTCCGGAATGTTTCTGGCCTTCTTGAAGGTACAGGTGGAGGAACTTGTATACCATCTACTTTATTGGTGTGATGTGCCCTAGTCTCAGATAGAGATTGGCTTCTGAAAATGTTTTTTAAAAAAAGTCTGGATACCTTCTATGGTCTTTCTATAATTTCCTGATCTTACTAAGGAAACCCAGAAGCGGCATAAACAGTTCTTGTTACAAAAGCCAGGAGTATTGCAACTTGGAGGATCTTTCTTTCTACGATTTCCATGTAGATGCTTGGTCATTTATAAGTCTACCAGATATTTTTTCACTAATCCTGTTGATCTTGTTACCTTTATTAATGCCAAGATATCTCTTAATTCTGTTCCAGAATAATGTATAGTCTCTGCACATTCATAATTATGTTTGGGGTTCTCACGGTCACTTGGTTTTTTCCTTAATGCTCTTATTAGAGTGGTTTACTCTTAGACCTGGGTGTTTCCTTGGTTTAATGTTTTCTTTTTCTCTCCCTCCCCTCTTTCTTTGAACGTGGACTATGATAGAGCTACTTGGATGTTTTGTTATTGACTGTTTCTTTGCATTTATTTATTATTTATTTTATTTATTTAATAGTTTCTTCTATACCGCCCCTTCCAGAGATCAAGGGCGGTTTACATTGAACAGTTATCAAATTTTGTATACTTCTGTATACTTTACATGGAACATGGTATTAACTATATGGAACATGGTTTTAACTATATACAGGTAATAATACATAAAACATAACAGAACTAAATTACAAAAGGTTATTTACAAGAGCAGTAAAAACAACAGATTGGGTAAGACTTTTGTGTGTTGGGTAAAGTGTGTAAGTAATGTAGTGTAAGGTTTTCTTGTATTAGTCGTTTGTCCTATCTTGGGTGCTGTGGATGTGTTTTTGTGATTGTTGGGGAGAGGTTCTCTGTTGATAGGGGATTTCAAAATGGTTTGTGAAAAGGTAGGTTTTAAGTTCTTTTATTCACTTATATAGCTGTTAATTTCTTGCAAGATTGTAATGATCTATTTCTTGCTGTTATGAATAAAATTCTATAAATAAATAATAAAAAAATAACTAAATGGAGGAAGGACAGTAAGGAAATTCACAGTACCACCTTTTAACGTTCAAAAGGGAGACTATGATAAAATGAGGAAAATAGATAAGAAAAAACTAAAGACTGAATGAATTGGCTGGCTGTTTTGGGCGTGGGGCGGCGGGGAAAAAGCAGATTTGTTCCGTGGCGGGGAATCGGGGTTCTTGCATGGCATTCTGGTGCCACGGCGACAGGATGCCACGGCACCAAGGCTCCATGCAGGAGCATTGGCTGGTTTGGATGGGGCCGTGGCTGTAGATCCAGCAGCACAGAATCTGTGCACGTATGGCCTGTCCAGGCCTTTTACCCCAATTCTGCTCCCATGGGAGGATGGGGCCATGGCTGTACATCCAGCAGCACAGAATCGGTGCACATATTTATTTTATTTATTTATTTATTTGCAGTCTCTTTTATACCGCGCTATTCGACATCAGTGCGGTTTACAATGAACATAAGAGTTGCACATCTCAATTTCGTGATTTGTGCTTACAGTGAAACAGGTATAATAACTTGGGTATACATTAAACAGGAAAATTAAACTTGGGTATGCATTAAGCAGGTATAACAGGTAAAATAGGGTATAAATAACCGGTCCCTTAACAAGGAGACACGATGAATAAATACAGTCTACTTTATGCAACAATATAATGAGTTATGCGGCACTGCATAAGTTTCTCATGGTGGTTGGAGGGGAAGGTGTGATTGCGAGTGATCAGTCTGGGAATGTGACGTGCATGAGTTTGAGGTGCTGCATTGAGATATGAGAGTGGGTGAGTGTGGGGAGAAGACTGCATCATCGTAGTGATGAAGAAAGAGGTGCCGTTTCAGTGCCTTCCTAAATTGGGAGAGTTCACTGATGGTTCTGATAGTTTATTTATTTATTTAACATTTCTTCTATACCGCGCTATTACAATCAGCGCGGTGTACATCGAACAAAACATACTACAATGCATACAAGCAACATTGAGTTTTACATAGAACAGGGAAAAAAACATAGGATAACCGGGGTAACTATTTACAGGGTAACTTTTTCACTGTTAAATTAGGATTGTCACCAATATTCTAAGCCAATTTGGTATCATCTTCATTTCGTGAGGGAGGGACAGGCGTAAAAGTGGTGGGTGGGCAGTAGTATAGTCTAACCATTTTCTGGTTGTAATAAGGTGCTATGGTAGCTGAGACATGAGGGAAGTTTACCCGATGTGTGGGTGTCAGGGTAGTATATTGTGAATAGGTGGTGTTTCAGAGCTTTACGGAATAGGATTAAGCTTTTGATGCCATGGATTTCATGTGGAAGGACATTCCAATTTAGGGGAGCGAATATAGAGAAAGCCCTGTTGGAAGTGGTCTTAGTACATGACGTCATCATCTTGGGGACTATTAAGGTGTTCATTGAAGTGGATCTCCTGTCTCTGTTTTCCAGGGTGCTGTGAATTAGTTTGCTAATCGGTGTAGGTGGGTAGTTATTCAGGGCTTTGAAAGTAAGGACTAGTGACTTATATTGGAGTCTGGCGTGTAACGGCAGCCAATGCAGATTTTTCATGATTGGTGTTATGTGGTCAGTTCTTGATGATCCAGAGAGAACTCTTGCGGCGGCATTCATAGCCAGGCGGAGCGGATTTAAAGTTGATTGAGGCAGGCCGTGCAGGACGATGTTCGCAAAGTCCAGGTGTGGGAGGACTAATGCCTGAAAGGTTGTCCGGTAGTCACTGGATTCCAGTAGGGGGCGGAGGTGACGTAACGTTTTGATCTTGTGATATATAGACTTTGTAACGTTCTTCACATGTGTGGTCATATCTAGGTGCTGGTCCAATGTGATGCCAAGATATCTGATTGTAGGTTTGGACTTCAATTCTACATTGTTGACAAGTAGCGATGGGGGGGGGGGGTGTGAATTTACGGTTCTTCGTAACAAAAAGGACATCAGTTTTACTATGATTGATCCGAAGGTTTTGTGTCAGCAGCCAATCAGCTACCGCTCCGAAACAATTGATTATTGGGGAGAACATCGGTTGGTCAATTTTGAACGGCATGTAGAGGAGGATGTCGTCTGCGTAAGCCAGGCATCGTACGTTGAAAGATCGGATCAAATCACATATCGGCTGCATATATATATTGAACATTAATGCCGATAAGGACGATCCTTGATGTACCCCCTGAGACTGCAGGAATGGTTCCGAGGATGTATGACCTGTTTTTACTTGTTGCCACCTGTTGGATAGGTAGGATTTACACCATTCAAGTGCTGTGTCTTGAATCCCCTTTTCCTTCAGGCGTTGTAGAAGTATGTCATGATTCACAGAGTCAAAGGCGGCGGAGATGTCCAGGAAGATGAGGACAAATCCTTGTTGGATGCTGTCCATACCAGTGACCAATTCGTTGAATAGGGTTGTGAGGACTGTGTCGATGCCATGCGCTTCCCTGAAGCCGTGTTGTGACGGGTCCAGTGGAGCTTCAGTGTCAATATGGTGCTGGAGTTGTTGTTGAGCAGCTTTTTCTATGATTTTTGCAAGCTGGGGGATGCTCGAGATTGGCCTAAAAGATTCGACTTTGGACGGGTCAAGTCTGCTATTTTTTAGTAGGGGCTTGATGGAGGTGTTTTTCAGGCGCTGTGGGAACGAGCCTGTTAGAAAAGACTGGTTCAATATATTGCACAGGATTTGGCTTAGGTCATGATGCAGCTCTTTGATCCAACTGGCTGGACAGGGGTCGTTGGGTGCTGTGCTGGGATTGATAGAGGCGACAATGTTCTCCATCTCTCTATTTGAGACCACAGTGAAATTACATAGTGGAGTTGCTAGGGGTGTCTTAGACGGTATGGGTGATGTACTGCTACACATGTTTATGTTGGTCTTAATCATCTTTGATTGCAAGTAGTTTGCAAAGTCCTGTGGTTGGGGCATTGAGGGTTGGGCGGAGACCGGTTCGCCTGTTATGGATTTTACTATTCTGAATAGGGCTTGTGGTTTATTGATGGCACGTTTCAATAAATCTGTGTGGTAGAGTTTCCTGCTCTGTGTTATCTTTCGACGGTGGGTTATTAGGTAAGAGTTGTATGTATCAAGTGATTCTGAGGAGTGTGATCGTCGCCACCGTCTCTCAAGTTTGCGCAGGTGGTGGAGAGATGAGCGAAGGTCAGAAGAGAACCATGGTGCGTGTTCCCGTTTCCTTGTTCTCTTTTCAGTGTGGGATGGACAGGAGGCAGCTCGAAGGTTCTCGTCCCATTTGGAGATGAGATCATCTAGGTTTAGAGACGTGTTGGTCATAAGTGGTAGAAGATTTTCCAGGACTACGCTCCGGTTGAATGGACGGAAGCGGGCAGTATGGGTATCAGAAATGTTTGATGACATTTGGCTCTTGTAGGATGTATTAAAGGGTATAATGAATCTAAGGAGGTTGTGATCTGACCAAGGCACAGGTGATATATACAGTGCAAGGTCTTGGGCTGTTGAGTCGTTGAAATGGGGGGCAAAGATGAGGTCCAGTTTACCTCCCTTAGAGTGTGTGGGGGAGTCGACATGTTGTTTGTAGCCTAGATCCTCTAAGGCGTTTAGGAATGCTGTTGAGTGGCTATCATGAAGAGACGGGAGGTTGAAATCGCCTACCAACCAAGTTGGGGAGCGTGGGGAGGACGACATGCAGGCAAGCTCAATTATTGTTGGAAGGTCATCTGGTAAAGGGGTGGGTGCCCGATAGAAAAGGTTAATTGTGCATAGCTCATTAGCTATGGTGAGGGAATCAAGATGGGCTGAGCTAGAGGAGTTGCATAGTTTGAAGTGTAGATCAGCTTTTGCAAGGATGAGCGTCCCGCCTCCTCTCTGGATGGTCCTGTGGCATGTGTATAAATCAAATCCAGGTGGCAGCATCTGATTCAATAGGGCGTTGTCGCAGTCAGATAGCCATGTCTCCGTGATCATTAGGATGTCAAGATTGTATAGCGGGATCAGGTCAATGGTAGCAGGCCATTTTGATTTTACTGATCTGGCATTTATCAGTGCACATTTCAGTCGGCGCTGATGATGCTGCTTCTCGGCTTTTGTCTTTTTGATGTTTTGGAGGGGAATGTGAAGTAGGTGAGAGTGGGGTGTACGGTTGTTTTTTGTTGTGGTGTGGTGGGGGAATTCAGACCATCTCCTTCCATGGGTGTGTAGTATTGGTATATGGTTGGAATCATGGTGGAAAGCATTTGAAATGCAAGGGAGACCAAGGGTTAGGAGGGTAGAGAATAAGAACAGGATTTTGTACATTGTAGATTAATAAAGTGCAGCCAGAGAATTCGGATCGGGTAACTTTGCTACTACAAGCAGAATATATAACTGTGAAGAAAAAGAACAAGTTGACAAAGGTGCAGGGGGATATGGAACAGCAGCAACTGGGATAAATTAAGTGTAACAGTACAGTGATTGCAAGTTGGATAATAAATTAACTGCATGAAGACAGTACTATGGTTGTGAGGTAATGGCTACTGACAACAGTATAATAAGAGAGGGAGGTAATGGCTACTGACAACAGTATTATAACTGACAACAGTATAATAAGAAAGATAGGTATCAATTACTGACCACAGTATAATATGAGAGAGGTAATGGCTACTGACAACAGTATAGTAAGGTAATGGCTACTGACAACAGTATAGTAAGACAGAGAGGTAATGGCTACTGAGAACAGTGTGATTACAGATGCTGGTAGTATCAAGGACAATCAGTTCTAGTTTAGACAATCAGTTCATTTATGGGTAGAATACTTGCGGTGATGGACAGATCATCTGGTTGAAGGTGGGAGTAAGCTCAATCCTGGGGGACGTCGTTGCAGTCCTGGCAGGGGTGGGTGTGAGAGCACATTCAGGCTGTTGGGATATTTGCAAACCTGTCTACAGGTTCTTCGTGGGTTTCACTGGCGTCTCGGTGCACAGACGGAACTTGAGGAAGGGTTGCTGGTTTCACGATGTGGGCCTTTGCCTAAGGGCCGTGCCAAAGGGCCCTCTGGCGAGGCCCTCAGGCGCGGGCCCGCCGGGCGTGGGCGCGCCTGACGGCGCTCTTCTTTAAATGGGCCTGCCGGCTGCCCCGATTGGACAGCAGCTGGTGTGGGAGGCGGTCCTGGTGCCCCGGCCGGCTCGATCCTCGCCGGGAGAGCAGGAGTTAGGCCGGGGTGCTGGAGGAGCGAGAGGCCACGCGCCCGACGGCGCTCTTCTTTAAATGGGCCTGCCAGCTGCCCCGATTGGACAGCAGCTGGTGTGGGAGGCGGTCCTGGTGCCCCGGCCGGCTCGATCCTCGCCGGGAGAGCAGGAGTTAGGCCGGGGTGCTGGAGGAGCAAGAGGCCACGCGCCCGACGGCGCTCTTCTTTAAATGGGCCTGCCGGCTGCCCCGATTGGACAGCAGCTGGTGTGGGAGGCGGTCCTGGTGCCCCGGCCGGCTCGATCCTCGCCGGGAGAGCAGGAGTTAGGCCGGGGTGCTGGAGGAGCGAGAGTTGCTGGTAGTTGCTGGTAGTGCGTTCCAGCAGGATGGAGCAAAGAAGGAGAAGGTTCTGGATCTAGTGAATTGAGAACACTTCGTGCTTGCCTTAGGTAATATGAGAGTATTTGCGGCATTTGATCTCCTTGCTCGATTGGGAGGTGTGATTGAAATTAGATCAGTAATGGCAGTAGCAGGGTATTTATTGATGGCTTTATGGGTCATAATTAGGATCTTGAATGAGATCCTGGCTTGTATGGGTAGCCAGTGCAATTGTTTTAGTATTGGGGTAATATGAGAACTTTTTGAGGCTCCATGAAGGATTCTTGCAGCTGAATTCATTGCAAGTTGTAAGGGGTTAGTCGTGCACTTAGGTAGACCATACAAGATCGCATTGGCATAGTCAAAGTGAGGCATTATTAGGGCCTGAAAGACAGTTCGGAAGTCATCAGGTTCTAACAGTTGACGCAAATTGTCCAGGCCTTTTACCCCAGTTCTGCTCCCATGGGAGGATGGGGCCGTGGCTGTAATCCAGCAGCACAGAATCGGTGCACGTATGGCCTGTCCAGGCCTTTTACCCCTTGGTTTTCTTCCTGCCATGTCTCTGAGATACCTATTATATATACATATTATATCTGTTTTTATTTATTGCTATATATCCTAACTCTTATTTTTTAGGCTTCCAGCATTTGTATAGAAAGATTTCATGATGTGATTGTTTGAATTTACAACCTTCTTAATAGTTGATAGGGATAATGTGCAATCATTCAAAATTAAAAACTACGGTATGACCGTCTTAGCATCAATGGTTCAGCATCACATCGATTGTAACCACCATTTTTCTCAGTTGAAGTGGCGTTCGATAGATCATGTACCCCCTCTCCATTCGGGGTGGGGATTGTGAATGTTGGCTGAACTATAAAGAGTAATCTTGGATTTTTCATTTATGGACTGTTCAACCTATGAGTCTCAATATGGAAGTGGATTGGATGTCTCCCATTTAATGATTAATTCAATGAATTCAGCTTTTTGCTTGTTTTGGCTCTTGGAGGATTCCATAGAATAGGTCGCCAGGTATATAAGGGTGTGGCGCTGTCGGCATCATCTTAATGCTTCGTGTGACATGGCTGGATGAAAGCTTGGAGAAAGGTTTGCTGATACTTTACAAGTTTGCAGATAAGAGCCCTTAGCCCTGAAGCAAACTATATGATTACTGCACAGTTCAAAACATAGGCTCTATGTCGGCATTCCTGTTGGTGATGGATTTTAACTTATTTTGTTTTCTAAAAATTAAAAAGGGCTATTTTGGGATAGGTCAGCCCTGCATTGGATGACTGTTTTATATTGTAGTCCGACAAAAAGATTTTTTCCTATGTCTGTCTTTTCAGGGATTTGTTTGTGTTGATATATTTTATATCCTTCATTTGGACTCTATATCAATAATCTCTCTATTGGGACACTCTATCTTCCCTGTGAAAGAATGCACCACCTTGGCACTGTGGGTTCCTTTATACATCCAACCAGTAGGTGATTTGATAAAGTTATTAATGTGCAAGCATGCTAGTTAATGTTTTTTTTATACAATACCAGCCAGTGTAGAAGCGCGCATCTTGACATGAAGGCATGAACTTGCTACTAGGCAAAGAAAAGGGCATAGTCTGAGTGGAGTATAGGTGAAGCTGACAGATGTGCACATTGATTATAAAATACTTAAATGATGCACATACATACCGCCGCGTGTTCATTTACACCTGCTGTAGAGCAGGTATAAATATCTGCGCCTAAAGGTAGATGAGCTCTGCCATCATTATTAAAGAGGACCTGGGAAATCCACTGTTTACCCCTAGGACAAGCAGTGTGGAACCCATGTACCTTTCTGAGAACCTGACAAGTACTCGTGACCTGGATTGGCAACTGTTGGGAACAGGATACTGGGCTTGATGGATCTTGGTCTTATCCAGTATGGCATTTCTTATGTTCTTACACTAGTATTATATTAAATGTTTACTTGCATTTATAAAATTAGCTAGTTTTGACTGCCTTAATCTACCCCCATGTTTTATTAGCACCTAGTACTTTGCTTTTGCCGCCTACAAATAAAGAGAGACTATTTGAAGTGATTATGCTGTTGTACAAGCCTTAGAGAGCACAAAACAGCAAATACATAGAGAAATAGCCAACGTATATTCTAAAACTTTATTCAAAAATAGATTAAAGCTAAAAAAATGCAATTGGATTGTGATTGCAGGGAAAAGGAGGTAATAGTGCCTTTGTACAAGTCTCTAGTGAGACCTCATGGAATACAGCTTACAGTGTTGGAGACCACACCTTCAAAAGATTTAAACAGAATGGAGTCTGTCCAGAAGGTGGCTACAAAAATGGTCAGTGGTCTTCATCATAAAAGACAGGAGAGGGGTGAAATAATAGACATTTAAATACCTCCATGGAATAAATGCATAAGAGTTTTCCCTCTTCCAATTGAAAGGAAGCTCTAGAACGAGGTGTCTTGAGATGAAGACAAAGGGGATAAACTCAGGAGTAATCTGAGGAAACATTTCTTTACAAAAAGGGTGGTGGATGCGTGGAACCAGCCTCCCAGCAGTGGTGGTGAAAATTAAATTCAAAAAAGCATGGGAGAAATATTGATTATCTCTGAGATATAAAGGAAGGGACTGTAGAGCTTAATAGTTCTTATGATGGGCAGACTGGATGGTCTTTATCTGCCACTATTTTCTCTATTTCTATGGGAATTAAAACACTATGGTATAGAACAGTGATGGCTAACCTTTTTGAGCCCGAGTGCCCAAACTGCCGCACAAAACCAAAGAATTTCCTCAAAGTGCCAGCACGTCAATTTGCATAAATATTTGCATAATGCTAACATACACTAACTTTTAGTAAACATGTCTCTTAATGAGTGTATGGATAAAGACAGACTAAAAGATTTCTACATTACTATAATCCGGTGCCAACCGCCAGGCACATTAGGAACTACTACAAACACTGCCCATTTAGAACCAATAGCAAACCCGCCGTATCCTAACAGCACTACCAGGACTCACAAAGCACCACACCATACCTATCAAAAGGCAACACACTGCAAATATTAAACCAATACATTTCAGACAATAACAATACATGACCTAATGTGGAAAGAGAACAAGTGGCAATGTAAAAAAGGAATTACATAAACAGAATACCTCAGCTCAGTTACAAATTTGCAATTGCTCCAGCCACTTTCTTCTGGTTTCTTCATGTTTTCTGCTAACTCTCCATCATCTGCTGTCCATTTGTCCTTTCTTCTCTCTTCTAGTTTTTTTTTCCATTCTCTCTCTCTACATCCGCTTTAACATACTAATCTTTCTCCTTTTGCTCTTTCCTCATTCCTATTTCATCCACTCAAATTTTACCCCTCCATCCTCAATCCCCACTTACTCTCCCAATACCCGGCCAATTGTAGATTTTTTATCCCTCCCACACAAAATATTTTTCCCCTCTCCATTTTACTCTCCCAGCCCCATCCCATTCTAATCCTCCCCCAACATCATCTCCCTTCTAGTTCCAGCCTCACCCAGCATCCATTCCCTTCTAGTCCCTGCATCAGCCCATTTCCAGTCCTAGCCCCCCATCAGCCCATTTCCAGTCCTAGCAACCCCCCAACCCAATACCAGTCCTAGCCCCCCCCATCAACCCACTTACAGTCCTAAAACCCCATCAACACATTTTCAGTTTAAGCCCCCCCTATAACCCATTACCAGTCCTAACCCCCATCACCCCATTTCCAGACAGCCCCCATCAGCCCACAGCCCATTAGCTGTCCTACCCCCCCACCCGCCCGCCCGCCCATTAGAATTCCTAACCCCCCCAGTAGCAGTCCTACCCCCCCCGCCCGCCCACCCATTAGCAGTCCTAACCCCCCCGCCCATTAGCAGTCCTACCCCCCCCGCCCACCCGCCCGCCCGCCCATTAGCAGTCCTACCCCCCCGCCCGCCCGCCCGCCCGCCCGCCCGCCCATTAGCAGTCCTAACCCCCCCCAGCCCCTTAGCAGTCCTAACCCCCCCAGCCCCTTAGCAGTCCTAACCCCCCCCCTGCCCATTAGCAGTCCTATCCCCCCCATGCCCATTAGCAGTCCTAACCCCCCCTCGCCCCCCCTGCCCATTAGCAGTCCTAACCCCCCCCCCCATTAGCAGTCCTAACCCCCCCCTGCCCATTAGCAGTCCTAACCCCCCCCCTCTGGCAAATTTAAAAAAAAAAAAGCAGGCTCTGGCTGCTGCCGCGGCAGATTGCAATGTCCCGCGGGGCCCCCTCCGCCCGCTAAGCCCCTCTGCAAGGGCTTTCAGATTCGCGAGGGAGAGCATCTCCCTCGCGTCTCTGTTAAGCCCGCAGGGGCTAATGGGAAATTTCCCATCAGTCCCTCGCATCTAAAGGGGCTGATGGGAAATTTCCCATTAGCCCCTGCGGGCTTAACAGAGACGCGAGGGAGACGCTCTCCCCTCGCGAATCTGAAAGCTCTTGCAGAGGGGCTTAGTGGGCGGAGGGGGCCCCGCGGGACGCTGCATTCTGCCCTTGCCGCGTCCGCGGCAGCAGTCAGAGCCAGCTTTTTCTTTTTTTGCGGACCTTCCCGCGTGCCAGCTGCAAGGCCTTCGCGTGCCACAGCTGGCACGCGTGCCATAGGTTCGCCATCGCTGGTATAGAAGGAAATGTCCTATTGTGGATAAGGAACTCGTTAAAACAGAAAAGAATAGGATTAGAAGGCCAATATCCTTAATGGAGAAAAATGAATAGTGGAGAAACCCTGGGATCTGTGTTAGGTCCAATGCTTTTTTAACATATTTATAAATGATCTGAAAATGGAAACAAGTGATTTCATTAAATTTCAGTAAATTATTCAAGATTGTTAGATCACATGTGGACTTGAGAAATTGCAGGAGGACCTTGGGAGACTGGGCATCCAAATGTCAGATGAAATGTGAAGGGGAATTTTAGAAAGGATGTGGAAAAATAGGACAGCATTATACAAGAGGTTCTGCTAAACATAGAGCCCCTTGTACAATAGCTGCAGGACTAGATGGATATTCCCCACACGACTGGCAGGAGCAGTGATTTTAGGAAGTTGTACATGGAGGGAAAACAGGACAGGATTCCCCCACTTAGTTATGGGAGGAGCCTCCTAAAATTGCTGCACAAGGAGTCATTGGTGCTTTTTTGACGTCCTGCCTTGTGCCAAGCAGGAGTGAATGAGACCATGCTACTGCTCCCAATATACTCCAATGGCCTCAGTAAGCCTGGGGTGGGGGAATGGGTCAATCAGGAAGGGGTGGTCCTAGGGTGGAGGCACCTGTATAGTGTGCATGCCTTTGAGGAAAGGGGAGACCTGACCACCTCAGTGAAGAGGGAGGGTAGGGGTATCTACTTCTTGCTGGGGGAAGGAGGGAGGGGGCTGTCCTTCTGGCTGTTGGAGGGGAGATCAGCCCTATGCAGGGATGGAGGCTCAGGTCAGGAGCTAGCAGGGGTGGTTATTGGGGTTGGGGATGTAGGTGGGGGGGGGGGGGCCCAACATATCTGCATAGACATCTGCTCCTGGCAGCAGGCATTTATTTGTGCCACCGGGCAGGCGTAAATGTCAATGTCCATGTTTTATAAAATCAGGAATCCACGTCTGCATAGTGGGCCCTTCCCACACCACTCTCCGCCTCAACCACTCCCTCTGGCAGGTAGACACGGTGAACATTCCCACATATGGCATTGAAACATGTATTTCAATTTACACTATTCAATGCTGCTCTTTGGATGTGGGAGTGCTTCTAAAATAACCCCTAAAATGCAATGTGTGCTATTGAGTCAATGTTGATTCCTGATGACCCAGCAGCCTGGGTGTTCTTGGCAAGGTGTGACCGGAGGTAGAATGCCAGGTCTTTCTTCTGAGGCAATGAAGGGTAAAGTGACTTGCCCAAGGCCACAAAGAATTTAACCCTAGTCTTTTGGTCATCAGGCTGCTGCTCTAACCACTAGGCTATTCCTCCACCTAGCAGGGTCTTTCTGGGACAGTGACAGGACGTCAAGCCAGCCACAAATGCTGAATCGGGGCAGGTAGGGGCTTTCCCCTTCATCACCACGCTTTCCTCCAGCAATGCCCATTGCCAGTGTCAGTCTTCTGTGCCCTTTTTACTGTATTTAAAGGCAGCACTTCAGGCGCGCCCGTGCCTAAGGGCCTCAGCAAAGGGCCCTTAGGTGTGGCCCTTAGCATGATCTTAGTGCTGTTGAAGCCTGTCTTACTACGTCCTTAGAAACAGAACATAACGGAGGAGTGGTCTAGTGGTTAGGACAAGGTACTTCAGGCTGGAGGGCCGGGGGTTCAAGTCCCACCTGGGGACAGCAATCTCAGGCTGGAGGGACTGGGATTTCTAGTCCTATAGGCACTCCTTGTGATGTTGGGCAAGCTACTTAACCCTCCATTGCCCATGTTCCCTGTAAGTATTAGCGTATGTTTCTCATATCCCCTCATGTTAAATGTATCCCCCAATTGACCACTTTGACCTGGTGAAAAGCGGGATATAAATACAGCTAAATAAAATAAATAAAACCACCTCACAACGGTAAGGATCTAGCTATTGAGCATTTTCTGTCATTATCAGCATACATTACTCAAGCAATACACAATGAAATTAAAACAATACCTAATTATCTGCTACATGTTAGCCATCACACTCCTTGCATCACAAGTTTGGGCATTCTCTGTTCACCCACAACCGATACCAATCATATACAATCTAGATCGTCATTGACCGATCACAGCACAGTATAAACAACAGAAATGCTTATAATACTAATTGACTCATTCATATTCGCACTGGAAACTTATCGACATGCCTCAAGCAATATGAAACTTCAAACCCAGCTGAACTAAAATGTAGTTTAATCAGTGCTGGAATGAGAGTCAGAAGCTGCAAAGATGTCTTACATATTGGGACATGGAACATACGAAGCATGAACAAAGGGAAGTTGGAAGTGGTCAAGAAAGAAATGGAACATGTACAACTCGATCTGATGGGTGTCAGCGAACTGAAATGGAGTGGCATTGGGCACTTTGCATCTGATGATCTCACGGTCTACTATGCTGAAAATGAAAAACAAATAAAAAATGGTATTGCATTTATAATTAAGAAGAAACTTGCAAGAACTTTAATGAAATACAATGCAATCAATGAACGCTTAATTTTCATCTATGAGGAATGTATATTCCCCAACAACAGCTGCAGAAGAGGATGAAATTAATGCGTTCTATGTACAAGTACAAGCTTAAATTGACAGAACATGCAAACAGGATATCCTGATAGTCATGGGTGATTTGAATGCAAATGTTGGCAACAAACAAGGCGGCAGAATAGTTGGAAAATATAGACTTGGCAACAGAAATGAAGCTGGAGAAAGACTGATAGAATTCTGCAAGACCAGCGATCTATTCATCTCAAACACCTTCCTCCAGCAACGCAAGCAGTGACTGTACACATGGACTTCACCAAATGGATTGTACAAAAATCAAATTGAGTACATCTGTGGAAATCAACAATGGAAAAGCTCTGTAACATCAACAAAGACAAAACCTGCAGCTGACTGTGGTACAGATCACCAACTACTAGTATGCAAACTCAAGCTAAAGTTGAAAAAGAGCAAACCATTCATGAATGTAGCAAAATATGACCTTGAGAATATACCACCAGAATTTAAAGAATGCCTGCAAAATCGATTTGCTACTTTAGATACAAATGACAGAGCTCCTGAAGAGTTATGAGATGGCATCAAGAAGGCTGTGTTGGAAGAAAGCGAGAAGTCTCTACAAAAGGTGAAAAAGCAAAAGCTTCAGAATGTACCCCAGTGTAAATAAAATGTAGATATGTTCTGCCTGAAATCAGGTACCAGTGTGATACAATGTATAGAATTAAGAATGTACATAGTTTCCCCCAGTTACTTCCAAGTTGATCTCCCTGTTTATTGTAAATACAACTCAAAGTTCCTTGTGTTGTATAGTTGATGTTAAATGTAAACCGCTCTGATCTAAAATAGAGCGGTATAGAAGAACTGTTAAATAAATAAAATAAATAAATAAATAAATAAAAACGGCCAAAATGGGTGACCAAAGAAACTCTGAAAATTGCCTAGAAATGCAGAGAAGCTAAAGCCAGAGGAGAAAGAAAGACAATCACAAAACTCAACAGAGATTTCCAATGTGCAGCAAGACAAGAGAAGTACTACAATGACGCATGCAAGGAAATACAAGCAGAAACTATTAGAGGAAGAACAAGATCGGCTTTCCTAAAGCTATGAGAGTTAAAGAAAAAAATTCCAGCCTTGAATTGGAATGTTACAAGATGCTCAAGGTTCTATGTTGAATGATGCTGAGAAGATCAAGAAAAGGTGGAAAGAATATACAGTTTTTTTATATGATAAAGATCAAGTGGACCAACAGTCATTTCAACCTGTTCCTTATGATTGGAAACCATTGGTGATGAAAGAAGAAGTTGAAGCAGCATTGAAAGCCTTATCAAAGAACAAAGCACCAGGCATTTATGGTATTCCCATAGAAGTATTACAGCAATCTGATGCAGCTGTTACCATACTTACAAGGCTCTGCCAGGAAATTTGGAAGACAACATCATGGCCAACTGACTGGAAAAGATCTTTGTTTATACCAATACTAAAGAAAGGTGATCCAGCTGACTAGAAATTATTACACAATCGCAATGATCCCACATGCCAGCAAGATTCTACTGGAGATTATTCAGCAGAGACGACAACCATACCTGGAACGAGAAATACCTGAAGTGCAAGCAGGGTTCAGGAAAGGGCGAGGAATGAGAGATATCATCGCAGATGTGAGATGGATCCATGAAAAGACTAAAGAATACCTAAAGGATATCTATATGTGTTTTGTTGACTACAGCAAGGCTTTTGACTGTGTAAACCATGAGAAACTCTGGGCCACATTAAGAAGCATGGGTATACCTCATAGGGTATACCCATGCTGAAGTCTTGAGGTATACCTCATGACGTCAGGACAGTAATGCAAGCTATGATACTCCCCCATCTGGACTTCTGCAACATAATCTACCATGGACTACCCGCCACACAAACCAACCCCCTCCGAACTGCCTTAAATACTACGGCAAGGATTATTCAGAATGCGAAAAAACGGGATCACATCACCCCAATCCTAAGAGACCTCCACATCCTTCCACTTGAAGCAAGAATCAAGTACAAAGCTATCCTACTCACCTACAAGACTATCCACCAAACACGGAACACCTCACTCCACACTCTCTACTGCCTCGCCCGACCCACAGCAGACCAACCAGACAATCCTCCAATAACTCCATCATCGTCCCCCACAAAAGAACCAAATCCACACAACGGACCTGCAACAGAGCCTTCGAACTTTATGCCCCATCCCTCTGGAACTCTATGCCAAACCACATCAGGAACAACGCTGACATCACATCATTCAAGAAACAGCTGAAAACAGTCCTATTCCGTGAACATCTCTGAACAGAAAAACCACCCCATCCTCAAGAACTAATGCTTAGATACTGCAGAAATGTACATGTCTATGTCCACCCCGAATCATCAATGTTGCCCCCCTGGTGATGGCCCCACCCTAGAAAGTATTGACCCCCCCCCCTTGTTATATGTTACACCGCTTTGACCCGGTGAAAAGCGGTATATAAATACAGTTAAATAAAAATACCAGAACACCTGATCATTCTCTTGAACAACATTTACATTGATCAAGAAGCAACAGTTTTAGAGAAACCAGGAGAAACAGAATGGTTTAAAATCAACAAAGATGTACGACAAGGCTGCATACTTTCCCCTACCTGTTTACTTTATATGCAGAACAAATCAGAGAAGCAGGACTGTATGAAGACAACAGAGGTGTGTTGGTGGGAGACTCATCAACAACCTTCACTATGCTGATAGCATATTACTGGCTGAAAGTGAAAACGATCTTAAACATTTGCTTCTCAAGATTAAGGAACATAGTCTTAAAATAGGCTTGCACCTTAATGTAAAGAAGACAGACATCCTGACAACTGGCAAAATCAATAAGTTCAAAGTTGATGGAGAAGAAATTGAAATAGTGGACAACTTTAACCTACTTGGATAAACTATCAATAAAGAAACAACAAGCAGTCAAGAAATCTTAAGCATTGCTCCTAGCAGAATGGCTATGAGGGACCTAGAGAAAATGCACACGAGCAAAGATGTCTCTCTCCATTCAAAGATTTGACGACTTCAAGCCATGGTATTTTCAATAACATCTTATGGATGTGAAAGTTGGACCATGAAAAAGAGAGGAAGAAAATTGATGCCTTTGAATTATGGTACTGGTGATGAATACTATGTATACCATGGGCTGCCCAAAGAACATACCAGTCAGTACTAGAGAAGATCAAATATAAGCTTTCTTTAGAAGCTCAGATGATAAGACTTAAAAAATTCATACTTTGGGCACATCATGGAAAGAGATGAATCATTAGAGAAAGACATCATGCTTGGCAAGGTAGAAGGTCAACGCAAAAGAGGAAGGTCGGCAATGAGATGGATCGATACAATAACAGCAGCTATGGGTGCTAGACTGTCAATAATGAGCCGTCTGACTGAAAACTGAACATATTTTAGGACTACTATCCAGAGGGTTGCCATGAGTCGACATCGACTTGAAGACACTTACTACTACTACTGAGCATTTGTATAGCGCTACAAGTCATACGCAGTGCTGCACAGACATGTAAGAGACAGTCCCTGCTCATCAGAGCTTACGATCTAGTCAAGACAGACAACACAGAAGGTGCAGATAGGAATAAAACAAGGGGGAGTGGTAAAAAAAGAGAGAGATCAGGTGAGTCAAGAACCAAAAGCAGCAGAGAAGAGGTGAGTTTTAAGCCTGGATTTGAAGAGGTTTAGAGAGGGTGCCTGGCGTACAGACACAGGTAGTTTGTTCCAGGTGTAAGGAGCAGCAAGGTGAAAGGAGCAAAGTCTGGAGTTAGCAATAGAAGAGAAGGGCACAGATAGAAGCGATTTGCCAGAAGAGCAGAGTTCCCGAGGGGGGTGTAAGGAGAGAGAACAACAACATCAAGAGCAGCAAAACAAACATTTTCATTACTGAGTCTGAATCTTAAACACTGATACAGTTCTACTCAACCTACTTAATTACCAAACTATAACATCTTTCAATGTACCAGAGAAAAGAAACATGGAGGACTACATAAGGGGCTGCTACTTCTGGAGAGAGATCTGCAATTGTAACTATTTATTTCTGGGAATTTTTCTAAATCTTGGGGAAAAAGGAATTCTTTAGATTAAAGCTGATTAATCTGTCTAAATTAGAATCCAGTGTATTTGTTAAATCAGTCAGGGCCTAGTATCAGCAAAGAGCTGATCATAAATGGCACGGTATAAAACCAAATAATTAAAAATAAAATTAATTAATTAATTAAAAACTCAAAAGATAGCTTTCAGTTTAAGTTTAAAACCCAGCAGTCAGGGCCTAGTATCAGGAAAAGAGTTTTCGGTTTAAATTTAAAACACAGCGGAGAGCTTCTAGTTTAAATTTCATACTCAATCACAGCCTCGAATCAGCAAAGAGCTTTAATTTAAATCAAATCAGAGTATAACTTAGCATAAAAGGAAAAACAGGATCAGTATTCTTTGAGCAATAAATGATTTCTAGAGACCTTTACAAAGAGGCCTTTTACATAGGGGGAAAGAGACCTGTGAAATTGTTTTAACTAGGTGTTAAAGCCAAGTGACGGATCAAAAGAGCATTTTGAAAGACTTCCTCTATCCAAGCAAGGGCTATGTGAATCACAGGACAGGGCACTGTGTGTAACAGTCAACTTTTAATAAGTGTTCTTTCCCTCCCTCCCTCCCTCCCTCCCTCCCCGACTCTCACCCACCCCTGGGATAATCGTAGCTTTATAGGTGTTTAAACCTCTTAAAGGGATGGAGGTGCCATATTCATTCTTGGGTGCAGCTGTTTATCCTCATCAGGCATACATTAAGGACCTGAGATTAATTAAGCTTGAGGTGAACAAAGTCCATTAAACGAATTAGGTATAGTTTTATTAGTATAAGTATCCCCCACAAACCTTAGTAAGTAAAATCTTAAATACCTAAACACAACCTTAAAACTAAGATGCAGACAGCCATCCAGCAGCGTGATGGGGACTTTCTAGTCTTTTGCATTGAGTGTCACATGTATGATTTTCTCCCAGTTGGTGAGGGGTCTTACGTGTGCAATATGTGCAAGGAACTCTTTGCTCTCAGGGAACGAGTGCGATCACTGGAAGGCTGGAGTAGCAGACTTGGAGGAGCTAAGGAAGACAGAGGTACATAGACGAGACCCACATGGATATAGTATTGAAGTCCCACCTCCAGTCTGGCAGCTTCCCTGTTGTCATGGAGGAGAGAGGTCACATGACAGGAGAGCATCATCCTCCAACCACTAGGCCACTCCTCCATCAGGAGTGGAGGAGTGGCCTAGTGGTTGGGGCAAGGTACTTCAGGCCGGAAGGTCAGGGGTTCAAATCCCACTAGAGGACAGCAACCTTGGGCCGGAAGGACTGGGTTTCTAGTCCCACAGGTGCTCCTTGTGGTCTTGGGCAAGCCACCTAACCCTCCATAGCCCATGTTCCCTGTAAAATAGTTATCTCCAAGTTATAATGCCCTGTTCAATGTAATTTCAGTTTGTTCAATGTAAACCGCACTGATGCAGAATAGCGCGGTATATAAGAGAATGTAAATAAATAAATAAATAAATCCTTGTGTGGCAGGAAGTGATCCTGTAGCTAGGACCTGTCCTCCAGGTGATGTAAAACCCTCTCACAATAAGGAGGTTTCTCCAGGGCCATGTGCCCACGAGGGAAGGGTTAGGACAGCCATTATAGTTGGTGTTTTGATCCTTAGGCATGTAAATATCTAGGTGGCTGGTGGACATGAGGATCGCCTGGTAACATGCCTGCCTGCTGCAAAGGTAGTGGACCTCATGCGCCACCTAGACAAGGTCTTAGTGCTGGGGAGGAGTCTGCTGTCTTGGTACATGTCAGTACCATTAACATAGAAAAGTGTGGTAGGGAGGTTCTGGAGGCTAAATTTAGGCTTTTAGGTAGGAAGTCGAAATCCAGAACTTCCAGGGTAGCATTCTCCGAAATACTTCCCATTCCACGTGCAGGACCCAAAAGGCAGGCAGAGCTCCGGAGTCTCAATGCGTGGATGAGGCAATGGTGCAAAATTGTAAAGGAATCCCTCCAACAAGGATATATGCCACAATCCTTGAAGCAAGCCATGATACGACCGATACTTAAAAACAGTGCGCTAAGCCCCTCTGAACCAAAATCATACCGTCCCATCTCCAGCCTACCATTCCTTACCATGATCATTGAAAAAACAGTGCAAAGACAACTTCAGGACCACATCGACATGAATGCCCCACTGGACATCCACCAGCATGGCTTTAAACCTCAGCACAATGTGGAAACACTACTCACCTCCCTCTTTGACAATCTACTAAGAGGCATAGATAACATAAAGAACGGATTCCTGTTAGTGTTCACGGACATCACGGCAGCCTTTGACACTGTGTCCCACACCAGGTTACTGCAATGCCTGCAGCAGATAGGAGTACGCAAGAATACCCTGAACTGGTTTACCTCCTACTTGAAAGACCGAATGCAGCAAGTCAAATGCGCCCAAAATAAATCACTGCAGTTCCCCGTTATGCAAGGAATACCACAAGGATCAGCTCTGTCATCAATACTCTTTAACATATACATCCAACCCTTATGCAATATCATCAAACGCCACAAACTTCACTATCACCTCTATGCTGACGACATCATGGTGTATGCGCCAATCAACCTACAAGTACCTGACACCACTACAATAACCAGATGCCTTGAAGACATGCGTGCCTGGCTCACAGGCTCACAGCTAATAACCTGACGGTCAACTATGATAAAACAGAGGCATTGTTCGTCACCAGGAACCCCACTTTCGTTCTGCCACAAACCATCAACATTCTAGACAAACCAATAGCGGTCAAGGATGAAGTTAAGTACCTGGGCATCACAATGGACAGAGCCCTGAACCTGAAATCTCACTTAGCCAAAACCGCAAACAAGGCCTATCTATGTTTAAGGACCATCAGAAAGCTCAAACCAATATTCCGCCAAGACCACTTCCGCACAGTGTGCCAAGCACTCATCACACCTCTGCTTGATTATGGAAACTCGTTGTATCAAGGCCTCCCCCAGCAGACCCTACACCCACTCCAAATGGTACAACACACTACAGCATGCATCATTACGGACACTGCAAGAACTGAGCACATCACCCCCGTCTTACAGCAGCTGCACTGGCTCCCAATGATGGCCAGGGCAAAATACAAAACAATAGAAACATAGAAATATGATGACAGAAAAAGACCACATGGCCTATCTAGTCTGTCCTTCCATATCAACAATTACAACAGTCCCCTTTTTTCCTTTAGAGATCCTTTTTGTTTGTCCCATGCTTTTTTGAATTCAGTTACTGTCCTCATCTCTACCACCTCCACTGGGAGACTATTCCATGGATCCACCACTCTTTCCGTAAAGAAATATTTCCGCATATCACTCCTGAATCTATCCCCCTTCATCCTCATCCTATGTCCCCTCGTAGCAGAACTTGCTTTGAATTGAAAGAGGCTCTCTCCCTGAACATTTATGCCACGGAGGTATTTAAACATCTCAATCATATCACCTCTATCCTGCCTTTCCTCTAAGGTGTACATATTAAGATCCTTAAGTCTGTCCTCATATGCTTTATAATGAAGACCACTAACCATTCATGATCATCTTTAAAATCTTCCACCGTCAATCGGAAAATGCACTCCAAGATATCATAACAAAGGATATCAGCAATAGACCAAGAAGAACCAATAATGACAACAGGATCGACACACCTGCAGGATATCACAAGACTAAATAAGCAACCTCAAGAAGAGCTCCTTCGCTACTGGCGTCCATGCTCTTGAACTCCCTTCTGATGAGTCTGAGGGCCATGAACAATTCCATAGACTTCCGCAAGACCCTCAAAACCTTGCTCTTCACAGAAACCTACGAACAAAGAGACAACCAACAAACTCCACCCGAACAGTAATGCAACGAACAGTAATGCAACTACCTCAATACAACTACCTCCAACCCGAACAGTAATGCAACTATCTTAATACAACTACCTCCACCATCTCAATAACCACCCCAACTAAACCTATACCTGTACAGTGTATAATGTACAGTGTACGAGGTATAATGTCGTTATAATGTACAATGTATAATGTTGTTAAGTACCCTCATGTTAAATGTAACCCTCCAATTGTGATGTGACCACTTTGATTGTAGGATAAGGTGGTATACAAATCTGTCTAAAGAAATAAATAAATATATTTTGGATTTGTTAGGGATTGGGGAACATTCTGGGGAAAAGAGGGGCCCTTCCAAAGGGATGGGCTTCACCTTAACTGGCATGGAACCAGGCTGCTGGCATTAACCTTTAAAAAGGTCATACTCAACCAGCTCCTCCCCCTGAATTTCACGGTACATACAAGTCATAGACAAGACAAAAGAGGAGGAGGCGTGCTCATCCTCACCAGGACAGACCTCCATTTCCAGACGGTGGACTCCACCAGTACAAATCACCTGGAGACCGTCACCATTTCCAACAAAAGCTGCTCAATCAACCTGCTTTACAGAGCACCCTCAGCTTCTCGGGATGATCTTGCTGCTATCATTGATCTCGCCTCCAACACTCATAACCCAAGCATCCCAAATTGGATCCTAGGCGACTTTAACCTGCCTACGCTACAAGATAATCAAGCGTCATCCTTCCTCGATGCCCTTGCAAATCTCGGCTTCAAGCAATTACTTAGGGAACCTACTCATGTTAAGGGAAATATACTGGACTTAGTATTCGCCCCGCAGATATCTCTTAACTCATCTCAGGATCCCATAACGTCCATAACTCCTGTTCCTTGGTCAGATCACAAACTGATCATCCTCCAGATTCCCTCGCACAAAGCCCATTCAAAGAGCAACACGATACCAAGCAACACCGCAAGACCGCCCTCTCGATGTTTCAAGCCATACAACAGAGATCTTATCCTTGCGGAAACTCAACAACTCATCAATGAAACCACCCTGAACCTTGACGAACTAATTTCTCAATGGAACAATTGCCTCAACGCAATCGCCCTACACACAACAACCAACAAGCCCCCAGGGAAAAGAGCAAGTGCTCCGTGGTACACAGCTGATCTTAGAGTATCTCTTACCCAATTACGGAAACTCGAGAAACGCTGGCGCCGATCTCATTCTTTAAGTGACCAGACAGCATACAACTGTCATCTGGCTGCGCACCGCAAGGCAATCACTGAAACAATGAAACAGTACTACTCGGATACCTTAAAGAGATCACTTAATAAACCACACAACCTTTTTGACCTGGTTAAGAGTCTATCAAAGAAACCAACCTCTGGGCCTCAATTTGAGATACACCCACAAGATTTTGCAACCTACGTACAGTCCAAGATATGCCAGACCAACAAAACCTCTACTATGACCACCTCCCCAGAGCAAGATTGCCCAACAGCCCTAACCGTATTCTCTACCCCCACCAAAAAGGAATTGAAGACACTATTATGGCCCTTAACACCACCACATCCCAGTCCGATCCATGCCCAGCCTTCTGGATTAAGGAGCTCCACAGTCACTTCAGCCCAGTACTATCCAAAATAATGAACCTCTCCTTCTCAACCGGCTCTTTCCCTTCAGCCCTTAAGCATACCTCTATCAGACCTCTGCTAAAAAACTGCAAGCTCGATCCCCAACAGGTAGAATCATACAGACCTATATCCAGCATACCACTACTCGCGAAGATCATTGAAAAAGAGGTTCAACGACAACTACAGGATCACATCGACACCGCTGCACCATTAGACCCCTGCCAACATGGTTTTAGGGAATTCCATGGAGTGGAAACTCTTCTTACCACTCTCTTCTGCAAGATAATCACCGGCATTGATGACATCCGTCAAGGTTTTGCTCTCATCTTTCTGGACATCGCTGTAGCTTTTGATTCAGTAAGTCATGAGCTTCTCTTAGGTCGACTAATTGAGAAAGGCATTAATGGAAGAGCGCTTGAATGGTGCAGATCTTACCTGTCCGGAAGATGGCAGCATGTTCGTTCTGGAGGGATAACTTCGGAACCCTTCCACCAAAGCCAGGGAGTCCCACAAGGATCCTCCCTTTCTGCCCTATTGTTCAACATTTACATGCAGCCAATTTGTAAGATCATCCGGTCCTTCAATGTTGATTGCATGTTATACGCTGACGATGTCCTGCTTTACATACCCTTCTCTACTGAACATCTGGACCTCTCCCCACTGACGAGCTGTTTCGATGCAATATCTGACTGGCTTCTCTCCCAAAACCTCCGAATACAACATAAGAAAATGGAAGTACTCTTTATTACGAGGAACCCTAACTTTACCCCACCACAATATCTTAAAGTAAAAGAAGCTGAGTTACAATCTAAACCTTCGATACGTTACCTGGGAGTCACTTTGGATCAACGCCTGGACATGAAGGCCCACATAGGAAACACAGTCAGAGCAGTATACTATAAGATCCGCTCACTTAGGCATTTACGATCCATGCTGGAGCCAAATGATTTCAGGACAATCTACCAGGCATTAATCATTCCTCATTTTGACTATGCCAATGCCATCCTACAAGGTCTTCCCCAATCCACCTTGAACCCGCTGCAGCTCGCCATGAACGCGGCAGCAAGGGTCCTCCATGGAGCCTCCAGGAGTGACCACGTGACGCCTCTGCTGATACAGTTACATTTGCTACCCATCCAGGCTAGAATCGTTTTCAAGACCTTGTTACTCACTTTTAAAGCTGTTAACAAGCTCTCCTCTGCATCCTTAACTGCCCTCATCCAAACCACATCTCCAAATAGAGCAAGAAGATCCACGGCTATAAACTCTCTAAAAGTCCCGAAGGCACTAACAGATTGCACTACATCTACAACCAATAGGGCCTTCAGTCTCAGTGCGCCAAGATGCTGGAATGCATTACCCCCAGGTATCCGGGCTATTAAGAGCCTAACACAGTTTAGGAAAGCCCTCAAATTCCACCTTTTCAACAAGTACCTCATAGAGCCCAACGACACCCCTTAGAGTCCAACGGCACCCCTTAGAGTCCAACGATACAATTCGCTAAGCAAATATACGGTATCTCAACAACACGCCAAGACAGCTACTCTAACCCTTAGTGGTGCATATGTTCTATGAAACTCCTGTTCATATGACTCTATGTAGCAAGTTTTGTAAATAGTTACCTTGTTATCCAAGCTTTTTGCCCTGTTATCTGTAAACTCATACGTGTTAACTGTACTGAGCATTTTTGTTCCATGTAAACCGCACTGATGCTGAATAGTGCGGTATATAAGAAAATGTAAATAAATAAATAAAAATAAATAGAGCAGCTTTTAAACTAGATAATAGGGGTGAGCCGACAGTTGCCCAAGAGGACATTGTTCGGAACAATGTATCCTTGAAGGATACTAGCAAAAGACTGAAGTAGAGCATATTAGTAGAGAGGTTCCAATAAAGACAAAAATAACCCAAATGCCCTTAATAATAGAGCAGACAGAGCTTAAAGATTCCAAATTACCCCTGCCTACCAATAGCTAGATTAATATGAATACAATACAGTCTCTGAAATGCTTGTATGCAAATGCTAGAAGTCTAAAAAATAAGATGGGAGAATTAGAGAATATAGCACTAAATGAGAAGTTAGATATGATTGGTATCTGTGCCAGAGTAACAACAAAAGCTCACCTCACTGACCACATAACTCCCATTCTCGCTGAACTACATTGGCTTCCCATAAATAGCAGAATATCATATAAAATACTCTTAACCACATTTAAACTTCTCAATGGCATCTCACCCTCACATCTAACCACCCTACTACATGCTCCAAAGGAACTTAGAACCCGCAGACAAAACGCAACCTATTCTCTAGACATAAAAAAATCCATCCGCAAAACAAAGAACACCACAAGCTCCAGAGCTTTCTCATATGCAGCCCCCGCCCTATGGAATAAACTTCCACTAAACCTCCGCAAGATAAAAGACCTTCATCTATTCCGGAAAGAACTAAAAACACACCTGTTCACAGAACACTTTGCAAATTTGGAGTGGAGGAGTAGCCTAATGGTTAAGAACACTGGCTTGGGAACCCAGAGACCAGGGTTCGATTCCCACTAGCACTCCTTGTGGCCTTGGGCAAGTCACTTAACCCTCCAATGCCTCAGAAAAATCCAAGTTATCAATGTCCCTGTTTAATGTACATTACCAAGTTTAAGTTTCAATGTAAACCGCTTTGATTAAAATGATAAAGCGGTATAGAAAACCTGTTAAATAAATAAATAAATTTAAATGAATCCTCCCTATCCTCCATATTACACCTCCCTAACAATCCACCATAACCCCAGATTAAAAAACCCCAATACACCTAAAAAGAAAAAAATGAAAGCCTTACAGAACTACGATTAATGAGAAATGTTTGTAAATAGTTAATGACATGCTATCGCATGTTAATGCATTGTTATCGTTGCTTGAGTTGACTTCAATTAATTTCAAGATGTAAAAAGTTACTACAATTTGATATTGTTCATGAAAGGTTAATTGTATATAGTTAAAACACTGTTCCATGTAAAAACCTTTGTTTAATATTTGTTATATGTAAACCGCCTTTGATCTCTGGAAAAAGCGGTATAGAAGAATAGCATAAATAAAAAAAAATAATAATAAATAAATATCTCAGAGACATCGTGAAAGGAGGACAATCAGTGGGACACTGTGATACCTGGGTACAAACTATATTGAAATGATAGAGCTGATCAAATTGGTGGAAGGGTTGCGCTCTATGTTAGAGAGGGCATTGAGTCACAAAGGATTAAAGTTTTGCAGGAAACAAAATTTGCTGTAGAATCTCAATGGATTTAAATTGCATGTAAAAAGGGAATGTAATGGCAGTGGGGGTGTACTATCGACTGCCTGGCCAGAATGAACAAATGGATGATGAAATGCTCAAAGAAATCGGGGAGGCCAACAAAAGTTACAGCACAGTAATAATAATGGGTGATTTCAATTAGCCCGGTATGGACTGGGTCAGTGTCACGGCAGGACATGGTAGGGAGATAAAGTTTCTAGATGAAATAAATGACTGCTTCTTGGAGCAGCTGGTTCATTAAATGTATTTATTTAACTGTATTTATATCCCGCTTTTCACCGGGTCAAAGCGGCTTAACATTGAAGGGCGGTGGACAGTGATCAGTTCTAGGGTGGGGGGGGGGGGTCTGTCACCAGGGGGCCAACATTAATGATCTGAACAAACATTAAGGACAAACAGTGGACATGAGACTCTTAGTAGATAGATCTGAGGGTATGTTATGAGGTCTGGAGGAGTATTTAGTGATGGATTTTTGTTTCTGGTCCGAGGTATTCTTGGAACAGGATGGTTTTTAGTTGTTTCCTAAATGTTGAGGGATCTCCGTTGTTTCGGATTTGACTTGGTAGAGAGTTCCAGAGGGATGGTGCATACAGTTTGAAGGCTCTGTTGCAGGTCCGTTGGTTGCATTTGGTTCGTTTATGGGGGATGGTGAGGGAGTTATTGGTGGTTTGTCTGGTTGTTCTGTTGTGGGCTGGTCGGGGCAATAGAGTGCGGAGCTGGGAAGTCTGAGTTTGGTAGAGGGCTTTGTGGATAAGTAGGGCAGATTTGTATTTGATTCTTGCTTCGAGAGGGAGTATGTGCAGTTCTCTCAGGACTGGGTGATGTGATCTTGTTTTTTTTGCTTTCTGGATAATTCTTGCTGTGGTATTTAAGGCTGTTCGTAGTGGGTTGGTGTGGGTGGCGGGCAGTCCATGGTAGATTATATTGCAGTAGTCCAGGTGGGGGAGCGTCATAGTTTGCATAACTGTCCTGAAGTCCTGTGGGTCAATAAGGGGCCTTAGGCGTTGTACTGTTTTAGCCTTGTGGAATATTATTCTGGTAGTTTTTTTGATCTGTTGTTTGAGTGTGAGCGCTTGGTCTATGATGACTCCTAGGTATTTTATGTGTGGTTGAATTTGTATTTGTGTGGCTCCTAAGTTGAGGTGCGTAGGTGGAGTGAAGTTTGGGTCTTTGATTACTATGAGGGCTTCTGTTTTTTTTATGTTGATGGATAGGTTGTTCCTTTGTAGCCAGCTGGAGACTTCTATGAAGCAGTCTGATAGGTGGTTGTTCACCAGGTTGGTGGTTGTGATTGGTCCATAGAACATTATGTCATCTGCATAGATGTGGTAGTTGATGTTATGAGCACGTATGATTGAGCAGAGTGGTTGTAGGTAGATGTTGAAGAGCATGGCGGATAGTGTGGATCCTTGGGGTAGTCCTTGGTGTTGCTGAAAGGGGGGGGGAGGTTGCTAAGTTTGTGCGGATTAGTTGTTATCTATTGTTCAGGTAGGAGTGGAACCATTGAAGCACGACATTTTTGATGCCAATTTCTTGGAGTCTGTGTAGGAGGATGTTGTGGGAGATAGTGTCAAAGGCTGCAGATATTTCCAGGAAGATCATAGCGTATCCAGAGTGCTTGGTCTGTGTGCCCTTGAGAGTGTTCATTAATGATGTCATGAGGGTCTCGAGACTGTGGAATGGATGGAAACCATGTTGTTGTGGGTCCAGTATGTTGTTATCATCCAAGTGGTCCTGAAGTTGTTGTTGAACTATCTTCTCGATGATTTTGGTGGTGAATGGAAGACTTGCTATGGGTCTGAAGGAGGCGGGGTCAAGGGGGTCTAGATTTTGTTTTTTTAGGGTTGGGCGGATGATGGAGGTTTTGAGGATGTCTGGCATGCGTCCTTGTTTGAGGGACTCATTAACAATGTGGGTTAGGGGTGTGCTTAAGTCCTCTTTGGATTTCTTTATCCATTCTTCAGGGCAGGGATCCAGTGGAGAGATGGTAATATTTAGGGAGGAGATGGTGGATTCTATTTTTTGTTTTGTGATTGTTTTAAATGTGCTCCAGTTTGCGTTTATGGTAGTAGGGTGGGTTGTTGCTTCTGCATTCAGTTGTGGATTTTGTGGTAGTTGAAGCTGTTTGTATTGGCGTGCTAGTAGTTTTGGTGGGATGTTTGGTAGCTGGTCGGAGTGGTTGGGTGCTTTTGTTAGCTTCTTGACAATCCCGAAGAGCCCACGTGGTTTGTTTATTGAGAGGTTTATGATCTTTGAGTGGTAGGTCCTTTTTGCTTTATCAGTTTCTGTGTGGTAAGCGTCCAGTTCATTCATGTATTTTGTTTTATCCTCTTCTTTTTTGGTTTTTCTCCATTTTCTCTTTGCTCTCCTGAGTTTGGTTTTTAGTCTCCGTAGGGTGGGGGTGAACCATCGGGCTTTTGTTGAGGTACGTTTGGTTTTGGTGCTGTTTGCTGTTGCACGGGATGCAGAGGAGATTGTAGTATTCCAGTTTAAGATTAGATCATTGATATCGGTGGAACTTGTTTGGAGTTTAGGTAGTATTTGTGCCAGGAAGTCGTCTTTGATAAATGGTTTAAATCTTCTTGTATGTTGTTTGCTCTCTTTAACGTTGAGGTGCTGGTAGGCGTGGGAGATGTTGATGAGATAGTGGTCTGACCATGGTACACACTTTATCTCTGGGTTTTTGTATGAGGTGGCATTTTGGGAGTTCAGGAATATGAGGTCAAGTGTATTCCCTTTTTCGTGTGTTGGTTCGTGTATGATCTGTGTTAGGTTCATTGCTTCCATGGCGCTGACGAAGGCTTCGGCATAATTGTCTTGGAGTGATGGGAGGTTGAAGTCTCCAAGGATTATTTGCTCTTTTGTGGAGATGGCGCTCTCAGATATGTGTTGTAGTATGCCTGATAGGTCGGTGCTCGAGGTGGGTGCTCGGTAGATTAGGCATATGGAGAGGTGCTTGTTGGTGAGGGTGAGCATGTCCGCTTCATTGGTTGTTTCTGCGGCGTGGTTTCTGAGATGGAGGTTGGCTCTCGTAATGATGGCTACTCCTCCTTTGGTGTGGGTTTGAGTGCAGTGGTGAAGACTGTATCTATTTGGTATTAGTTGGTTCATGAGCACAGTGTCGGTGTCTGTGAGCCATGTTTCGGTTATGACCGGAGGGGAAGCCATTTTGGACCTAGTCCTTAGTGGAACACCAGATCTGGTGCAAGAGATAAGGGTGTTGGGGCCACTTGGCAATAGTGATCATAGCATGATTGCGTTTGATTTAATTAATGGAGGAGGGATAGCAAGGAAATCCACAGTACTACTTTTTAACTTTCGAAAGGGAGACTATGATTAAATGAGGAAAATAGTTAAGAAAAAACTAAAAGGAGCAGTTGCAAAGGTTAGACTTAAATTAAGCTTGGGTGTTGTTTAAAAATACTATCTTGGAAGCCCAAACCAGCTATATTCCATGCTTTAAGAAAACAGGAAGGAAGTCTAAAAAACTGCCAGCATGGTTTAAAGGTGAGGTCAGAGAGGCTGTTGCCAAAAAAGCATCCTTCAGGAAATGGAAAAAGAGCCAAATGACGAAAACTAGAAACAGCACACAAGCACTGGCAAGTTAAAAGCAAGGCATTGATAAGGCAGGCAAAGAGAGAATTTGAGAAGAAGCTTTGTTAGTGGGTTCCTCTTAACAATTCGAGTCATCTGTTGTGAGTGAAATCAGACTCTGAAGCAGCAACGGAAGTTGTGCCCCTATTGATTTCTTATAAAGAAAGTAACTCACATGAGCAGCACAAAGGACTTGGAATGGAATGGAATGCTGTTCGCCAGTATAAATGGCCTGAAGCAGGGTTGGAAAATTTGGATTTGGAACCCGAAACGTGTGGCACGTCGTCAATCTGAAAATCTGGCGTTTTTTGGTGAAACAACTATTCCTGAGCTAAGTGTCAAGTTTTCACTTTTAAAAGCTATTTATTGAAAATTCTTTATAAATAAAAGGAGTTCTCACGGTGGTGTGTGGACATGTTCCGCTCGCTTTGATGATTAACTCCGACAAACAAAAATTGAGGTTGAGGAGTTTCACTATTGTTTGGATTTTCATATTACGTAAAATGGTTAGCAGGCTCTTCAACCTGGAAAAGAGACGGCTGAGGGGAGATATGAAGGAGGTCTATAAATTAATGAATGGAGTGGAATGGGTAAACATAGATCAATTGTTTATGTCATCAGAACATAAGAAGACTAGGGGACATGCAATGAAGCTACAGGGTAACCTATTTAAAACTTATAAGAGAAAATATTTTTTCACTCAACGTGTAATCAAACTCTGGAATTTGTTACCGGAGGATGTAGTAAGAGCTGTTAGTGTATCTGGGGTTAAAAAACTTTGGAGAAGTTCCTGGAGGAAAGGTCCATAAACCATTATTAAAAGGGACCCGGGATATCACTGCTTGACCCAATACAAGCATTGAGGAACCTGTGTATTTTGGGGAAACTGCTAGGTACTTATGACCTAGATTGGCCATTGTTGGAAAGAGGATACTGGGCTTGATTGACCTTGGTCTGACCCATTATGGCATATCTTATGTTCTTATGTACCTAGATTGGCCACTAGTGGGGGGTATACTATCGTCCGCTTGGCCAGAATGAACAAATGGATGATGAAATGCTCAAAGAAATCAGGGAAGCTAAGAAAAGTTATAGCACCATAATAATAATGGGTGATTTCAATTACCACGATATCGACAGGGTCAGTGTCACGGCCTGACATCTTAGGGAGATAGAGTTTCCAGATGAAATAAATGACTGCTGCTTGGAGCAGCTGGTTCATGAACCAACTAGGGGGGGGGGGGGGGAAGCCATTTTGGACCTAGTCCTTAGTGGAACACAAGAATCTCGTGCAAGAGATAAGGGTTTTGGGGCCACTTGGCAATAGTGACCATAGCATGGTCACATTTGATTTAATAAATTGTGGAGGGACGATAAGGAAATCCACAGTACTACCTTTTAACTTTAAAAAGGGAGACTATGATAAAATGAGGAAAATAGTTAAGTTAGAACTAAGGGGAGCAGTTGCAAAGGTTAAAGATTTGCATCAAGCATGGGTGTTTTTTTAAAAATACTATCTTGGAAGCATAGACCAGCTGTATTCCACGCTTCAAGAAAAGTGGAAGGAAGTCCAATAAACTGCCAGCATGGTTTAAAGGTGAGGTCAGAGAGGATGTTGCTAAAAAAGCATCTTTCAGGAAATGGAAAAAGGAGCCAAATGACAAAAACTGGAAACAACATAAGCACTGGTAAGTTAGATGCAAGTCATTGATAAGACAGGCAAAGAGAGAATTTGAGAAGAAGCTTGATGTGAAAGCAAAAACGCATAATAAAGACTTTTTCAAGTACATTCATAGAAAAAACCTATAAGAGAGTCAGTTGGACCATTAGATGATAGACAGGTAAAAGGAAAAATGGTAGAAACCATTATAAAGAACAAAATTACTGAACATGTGGATAGTCATGACTTAATAGGAGACAGCTAATAATGGCTTTAGCCAAGGAAGGTCTTATCTTACTAATCTATTATGTATTTTTCAAGGTATGAAAAAACAGGTAGACAAAGGTGAATCGGTTAATATATATAACGAATATTAATGAAAAAAGTTCAAGATTCGTCAAAAAAAGCTAAGCAGTTTATTATTGATAATTAACAAGAGAGACATTTTTAACTTTTCACCTTTAAAAGTTATAAAAAAGGCAGCAAGAACGTTTGTGGTCATTGATGTGCTGAAAGGGGAGAATAAGTTGTAAGTTTCAACATATACCCCGCGATACTGAGACCACTTTGTTGCCATAGATAATGCCTCACTGTTGATGAGAATGACAGTTTTTGTTTCAAGACATTTTACTTTCAGTTTATAATACAGAGATGGTTCGTTGCTAGTTTTGATGGGCTAATGGGAGACAGCGAACATGGTTTTAGACAAGGAAGATCTTGTCTTACTAATCTATTATGTTTTTTTGAAAGTGTGAATAAACAGGTGGACAAAGGTGAGTCGGTTGATATAGTGTACCTGGGCTTTCAGAAATCCTTTGACAAGGTCCCTCATCAGAGACTTTTGTCAAAACTAAAGAGTCATGGGATATGAGGCAGTTTAGAACTGTGGATCAAGAACTGGTTAAAAGATAGAAAGCAGAGGGTTGGGCTAAATGGCCAATTTTCCCAATGGTGAAAAGTGAATAGTGGTGTACCCCAATGATCTGTGCTGGGTCCGCTGCTTTTTGACATATTCATAAATGACCTGGAAAGTGTAATAACGAGTGAGGTTATCAAATTTGCAGATGACACAAAACTATTTAAAGTTGTTAAAACCCAAGAGGATTGTGGAAAATTGCAAGAGGATCTTGATAAATTGGAAGACTGGGCATCAAAATGGCAGATGAAATTTAATGTGGACAAGTGCAAAGTTATGCACCTAGGGAAGAACAACCCAATCTATGGTTACACGATGCAAGGTTCCACATTAGGAACCACCACCCAGGAAAAAGATTTAGGCGTCATTGTGGATACCATGTTAAAACCCTCGGCCCAGTGTGAAGCGGAATCCAAGAGAGCAAATAGAATGCTAGGTATCATAAGGAAAGGAATGGAAAATAAAACAAAAGATATTATAATGCCTCTATATCGTTCCATCCCTCACTTGGTTTGCAGCTTGTCGTGCTGTGAGGGCTTGTGTGCATCAGTGATGCTGAGAGCTAAACTATCGGTAGTTTAACTACTGGCAGGGTCTCTCAAGATGGACAGGTCTGACTGAAGACCGAACACAATTTAGGATAGCTATCCAGAGAGTAGCCATGAGTCGACTCTGACTCGACGGCACTTAACAACAACAACAACAACATCGTTCCATGGTGAGACCACACCTTGAATATTGTGTGCAATTCTGGTCGCCGTATCTTAAAAAGGATATAGCGTTATTAGAAAAGGTTCAGAGAAGAGCCACCAAAATGGTAAAGGGGATGGAAGGATACGCCTATGAAGAAAGGCTACAAAGGTTAGGGCTCTTTAACCTGGAAAAGAGACGGCTGAGGGGAGATATGATAGAAGTCTATAAATTAATGAACGGTGTGGAACGGGTAAACGTAGATCAATTATTTACGTTATCAGAATATAGAAAGACTAAGGGACATGCAATGAAGCTACAGGGTAAACTATTTAAAACTAATAAAAGAAAATATTTTTTCACTCAATGTGTAATCAAACTCTGGAATTTGTTACCAGAGGATATAGTAAAGGCTGTTAGTTTAACTGGGTTTAAAAAAGGTTTGGACAAGTTCCTGGAGGAAAGGTCCATAAGCCATTATTAAGAAGTGACCCAGGATATCAATGCTTGACCCAGTACAAGCATTGGGGAACCTGTGTCTTTTGGGGAAACTGCTAGGTACGTATGACCTAGATTGGCCACTGTTGGAAACAGGATACTGGGTTTGATGGACCTTGGGTTTGATGGACCTTTGATGGACTGGGTTTGATGGACCTTGGTCTGACCCAGTATGGCATATCTTATGTTCTTATGTTCTGGAGCCCAGCGGATTACAGGATCTGAGGCAGCATGGATTCAACAGAGGCAGGTCTTGTCAGACAAATGTGATTGATTTCTTTGACTGGGTGACCAGGGAGTTGGACCGAGGGAGAGCCCTAGATGTGGTGTATTTAGATTTCAGTAAAGCCTTTGACACTGTTCCTCACAGGTGACTTATAAACAAACAGAGCACCCTAGGGATGGACCCTAAAGGTACTGCTTGGGTTAGAAATTGGTTGGGTGGGAGACGACAAAGAGTACAGGTAAATGGAGCTCACTCTGAGGAGAAGGATGTTACCAGTGGTGTGCCCCAGGGATCTGTCCTTGGTCCGATTCTTTTTAACATCTTTGTTAGTGATATAGCGGAAGGGCTGTCGGGTAAGGCTGCCTCTTTGCGGATGATACCAAAATCTGCAATAGAGTAGACACCCAGGAAGGTGTGGATAACATGAGGAGGGATCTAGCTAAGCTTGAAGAATGATCTAGAATTTGGCAGTTGGGATTTAATGTTAAAAGATGTAAGGTCATGCATTTGGGCTGCAGCAATCCAAGGGAGCAATATAGTATAAGGGGTGAAGTACTTTTGTCCACTAAAGAAGAGCGGGACCTTGACGTGGTTGTGTCTGTTGATCTTAAAGTAGCTAAACAGGTAGAAAAGGCGACGGCAAAAGCTAGAGGGATGCTTGGGTGCATACGGAGGGGAATGGCTAGCAGAAAAAAGGAGGTGATAATGCCTCTGTATAAGTCTTTGGTGTGACCTCATTTGGAGTATAGTGTGCAATTCTGGAGACTGCACCTTCAAAAGGATGTGAACAGGATGGAGTCGGTGCAGAGGGTGGCTACTAAAATGATTAGTGGTCTTCATTATAAAGCATATGAGGACAGACTGAAGGATCTTAATATGTACACCTTAGAAGAAAGGCGGGATAGTGGAGATATGATTGAGATGTTTAAATACCTCCATGGCATAAATGTTCAGGGAGAGAGCCTCTTTCAATTGAAAGCAAGTTCTGCTACGAGGGGTTATGGGATGAGGGTGAAGGGAGTTAGATTCAGGAGTGATATGCGGAAATATTTCTTTACGGAAAGAGTAGTGAATCCGTGGAATAGTCTCCCAGTGGAGGTGGTAGAGATGAGGACAGTAACTGAACTCAAAAAAGCATGGGACAAACACAGAGGATCTGTAAAGGTAAAAAGGGGACTGTTGTAGTTGTTGATATGGAAGGACAGACTAGATAGGCCATGTGGTCTTTTTCTGTCATCATATTTCTATGTTTCTATGTTTATGATCAGGAACCATTGGTGATGAAAGAAGTTGATGCAGCATTGAAAGCCTTATAAAAGAACAAAGCACCAGGCATTGATGGCATTCCCATTGAAGTATTACAGCAATCGGATGCAGCTGTTACCATACTTACAAGGCTCTGCCAGGAAATTTGGAAGACAACATTGTGGCCAACTGACTGGAAAAGATCTGTGAATATACCAATACTGAAGAAAGGTGATCCAACTGTCTTGAAATTATCATACAATCACCCTGATCTCACATGCCAGCAAGATTCTACTGAAGATTATTCAGCAGAGACTACAACCATGCCTGGAATGAGAACTGCTTGAAGTGCAAGCAGGGTTTAGGAAAGGGCGAGGAACAAGAGACGACATCGCAGATGTGAGATGGATCTTTGAAAAGACAAAAGAATACCAATAGGATATCTAGGTGTGTTTTATTGACTACAGCAAGGCTTTTGACTGTGTAAACCATGAGAAACTCTGGGCCACATTAAGAAGCATTAGTATACCAGAACACCTGATCGTTCTCTTACACAACCTTTACATTGATCAAGAAGCAACAGTTTGAATGGAACAAGGAGAAACAGAATGGTTTAAAATCAGCAACGGCTGCATACCTTTCCCCTACCTGTTTAATTTATATGCAGAGCAAATCATCAGAGAAGAAGGACTGTAGGAAGACAACCGAGGTGTGAAAATTGGTGGAAGACTCATTAAGAACCTTCACTATGCTGATGATACCACATTACTGGCTGAAAGTGAAGATAATCTGAAACATTTGCTTCTCAAGATCAAGGAACATAGTTTTAAAATGGGCCTGTACCTTAATGTAAAGAAGACAAAGTTCCTGACAACTGGCAAAATCAATAAGTTCATCATTGATGGAGAAGAAATCGAAATAGTGGACAACTTTAGCCTACTTGGATCAACTATCAATAAAGAAACAACAAGCAGTCAAGAAATCTGACAATGCATGACCTAGACAAGATTCTGAAGAGCAGAGATGTCTCTCTCCATAGAAAGATTTGACTTATTCAAGACATGGTATTTTCAATAACGTCATATGTGGGTTCAATTCCCACTAGAGGACAGCAACCTTGGGCTGGAAGGACTGGGGTTTCTAGTCCCACAGGTGCTCCTTGTGGTCTTGGGCAAGCCACTTAACCCTCCAGAGCCCATGTTCCCTGTAAAATAATTATCTCCAAGTTATAATGATCTGTTCAATGTAATTTCAGTTTGTTCAATGTAAACCGCCTTGATATCATGAAAGGTGCTATATAAGAATTGTTAAATAAATAAAATAAATAAATAAATATGTATGCGAAAGTTGGACAGTGAAAAAGACAGGAAGAAAATTGCTTTAAATTATGTTGCTGGTGATGAATACTCTGTATACACGGTCCAAAGAACAAACCAGTCAGTACTAGAAAAGATCAAACCTAAGCTTTCTTTAGAAGCTCAGATAACAAGACTTCGACTTTCATACTTTGGACACATCATGCGAAGAGAGAGATCATTAGAGAGAGACATCATGTTTGGCAAGGTAGAAGGTCAACGCAAAAGAGGAAGGCCGGCAGTGAGATGGATTGATACAATAACAGCAGCTACGGGTACCAGTCTGTCAACAATGAGCCACCTGACTGAAGACTGAACACAGTTTAGGATAACTATCCAGAGGGTCGCCATGAGTCGAGACCGACTCGATGGCACTTAACACCAGGCTTATATTTGCCTAGGTCTGGAGAGGCTTTTGGTTAATTTTATAGTTAGGTGCAGTGTGAAGTCCAAGGATGTGACAGTCTGCAGCATTGGGAGCATTGTAGAACCTTATGAAGACGGGATCTTTCTGGTGGTGGAAGCATTGTCTTCCCAGCATGGATATCAAAGAAGATACCCTGCGGTGTGCACCACCACACATCCTGGCCAGAACACTTACCTATCTGAGCTCAATTAGTCTAAAAAAACACAGGAAAAGAAGAGAGAGGGTGAGACTCTGCAATCTAGATGTTAAAAATACAGCTGGGTAAGAGTTGCAGAGTTCACACACATACTCTGTTCGGGGTGAGGCACTGTCATAAGAGACATGGGATTGTAACAGTGAGTGGTGGTGTTTCACAGCAAGCAGGCACAAAAATATTGGGACATTTATGTATTGCTTCTTGTTTGGTGTCCTTCCAATATCATTTTTTTTTCTTATGAATAATCAAACAATTTTCGTTCTAGCAGCAGCCCCTTGCCCCTACTTCCAGGGTAGCCCATCATGAGTGTCTATTGTAGCCTCATGGAGGGGGGGGGGGGGTGTGGTGGTGGTGGTGGTGGTGGTGTTATTGTTGTACCTCACCAAGCAGAAAGGGGTCAGGGTCCCAAGAAGCAGCTCGGCCGCCGGTGACTCAAGGAAGAGAAGACGGAACCTATTTCCCTGATCCACCTTCTCTCTTCTGCTCCATCGCAGTTTCTGAATCTCCCCATTTCCTTCTACCTGATTTAATCTGTGTGTCCATACTGTCCCCTAATTCATAAGTCCCCACCTCCCCCAGAGTTTCAAAGGTGTCCTGTCTGTCCCCTCAGCCTAGGTGGCTTCTTATCCCACTATTCTGCTGCCATTAGGGCCTCTCCCTCCCATGGTGCTGATCAGTAATACGCAGGAGCAGGACTACCTACACAAGGCACAGCACACATGATCAGCACTAAACACAGAGGGCTGCACAGGCATCACACAGGGATGCACACAGGAGTAGCGCAGGCATGGAACAGTAATACGCAGGAGCAGGACTACCTACACAAGGCACAGCACACATGATCAGCACTAAACACAGAGGGCTGCACAGGCATGATAGTGTGGGGCAGTGTTTTATTCAGAGCATTAGTAGAAAAACAATTTCATTTTTGTTTCTTGCTGTGCTTTTTGTGCCTACCAGTCTATCACATCTGTGCCCACGTGTCTTAGCACTAGTCAGCATTACTTCTTCAGTTTAAAAGCAGAAAACACACAGACTCAGGAAAGCCAAGAATCTCGGCCCCAAGCTAGGGACCCACTAGTGCAGAAGGGTGGAAGAATGAGGCTAAGACAGCTTGGCACAGTTTGGACTGGAAACACGCCGTTACTCTGAATGGCACAGTGACAGAAATTCCAGGCAGCTCTTCTGGGTGGGTCCCAAGCTGGAGGAGTCTTTACCACTCTGTAGTAAGTGTTTTGAGGCACTTACTTCATTGCAGGGCAGGAAAAGGGCCGTCCGCCTGAAGTCTCTCTATATAAACAGGTCTATGAAAGATGGATATGATTATTGCAAGGTACAGAAATCATCTTACAATAAAAAACAAAGCATCAGACACACAATAACGCAGCAGTATCTAAAGACTAAGGACCACATATTCAGCACCGGTGCCTAGTGCCACTATTACTGAACTTTAGACCCAGATAGTGATGAAACTAACCAGGCAGTAGCGAGTCCGCCGCTGCCCAATTAGCTTCTGTGGCGAAAGTTAGGCCAGCCTTTAAAGTACCTAACTTTCTTCACGTAGTGATAACTGGGCAGTGGCTCAATATGGCGCTGCCTCAAAATGCCCCGATCCCAGTTGGTTCTAATCAGAGCATGCAGTGACTGCACCCACGGGTACTGCAGCTGAATATCCCTGTCAGCATGATTAATGTGGTTAGCAGGATAATTGCTTTGAATATCCCTCCTAACTCTACTAAATATAGCAGCTAAGTTGATATTTTCTACTCATAGTTCAGATTGGTCTTTTCCTCTATTAGCACAACATCATTGGATACCAGTAAATGCAAGAATTATTTTAAAACTCTTCAGATTAGCTTTCACAATTGTTTATGGTTTAGTCCAGAATATATGCTGAGATTGTTTTCTCCATGGACAAGTAAGAAGTAAGTTCTCACATATGGTTGATGTCTTCGATGGAGCCCCAAGTGGACATGCTCCCCAGCTTCTATTGGAAGCTTTTGGAAGGCTCCATCACACCTGTGCGCCTCCCTTCCATGCTTTAAGGAAGTCCAAAAAACTTCCAGCATGGTTTAAAGGAGAGGCCAGAGAGGCGGTTGTTGCCAAAAAAGCATCTTTCAGGAAATAGAAAAAAGAGTCAAATGACGAAAACTAGAAACAGCACAAGCACTGGCAAGTTAGATGCAAGGCATTGATTTGGCAGGCAAAGAGAAAACTTGAGAAGAAGCTTGCTGTGGAAGCAAAAACGCATAATAAAGACTTTTTCAAGTACATTCATAGCAAAGAACCTGTGAGAGAGTCAGTTGGACCATGAGATGATAGAGGGGTTAAAGGGGGCACTAAGAGGGGACAAGGCCATAGCGGAGTGACTGAATGAATTCTTTCCTTTGGGCTTTACTGAGGAAGATGTAGGAATGTTATCCATGACTGAAATGGTATTTAAAGGAGATGCTATGGAAGAATTGAAAGAAATATCGATACACCAGGAAGATGTATTGCAACTATTTCATAAACTGAAAAGTAACAAATCACCTGGACCAGATGGTATACATCAAAGGGTGTTGAAAGAATTGAAATATGAGATTGCAGACCTACTATTAGTAATCTGTGAACTATCATTAAAATCATCTCTAATATCTGAAGTTTGGAGGATGGCCAATGTAATACCAATTTTTAAAAAGGGTTCCAGGGGTGATCTGAGAAAATACAGACCGGTGAGCCTGACGTCAGTACCGGGAAAAATGGCAGAAACCATCATAAAGAACAAAATGAACATGTATATAGTTATGGCTTAATGGGAGACAAAACCAAACAAAAGAAGAAGAAGGTCTTCCGCAAAGGATACAGTAGAAAGAAGTGGAAGCCAAAAACACGGCCAGACACAGTAGGGATATAAAAAAAAAAATCTTTATTGACAGATCCACTGTTGATAGCAAATCCTTATAAATGGAAACAGAGTATCAAATTATCCATCTAAAAACAAACAACATCATGAGATAAAGTCACCATAAACTATAATTATAAATAGGGACGTAAAACAATCTGTTAATGACAAATCCTTAAAGGGATAAATTAATGAACGGAGTGGAACGGGTAAATGTAGATCGATTGTTTACGTTATCAGAATATAGAAAGACTAGGGGACATGCAATGAAGCTACAGGGTAAACTATTTAAAACTAATAAAAGAAAATATTTCTTCACTCAACGTGTAATCAAACTCTGGAATTTGTTACCGGAGGATGTAGTAAAGGCTGTTAGTGTAGCTGGGTTTAAAAAAGGTTTGGACAAGTTCCTGGAGGAAAGGTCCATAAACCATTATTAAGAAGGGACCCAGGATATCAATGCTTGACCCAGTACAAGCATTGTGGAACTTGTGTCTCTTGGGGAAACTGCTAGGTACGTATGACCTAGATTGGCCACTGTTGGAAACAGGATACTGGGCTTGATGGACCTTGGTCTGACCCAGTATGGCATATCTTATGTTCTTATGGATCTTTAAAAAATAAATCCTTAAAGAGATCTTTAAAAATAATTATTAAAAAAGACAAAGGATGTAAAAAAAAAAACTGTGTAGGACAATCGGCAACATCCCAAATAAAAAACATTATTAAAAAGGGCAAAAAACACTGTAGAATTAATCCCTAATGGTAGAAATAAACTATTATATTAACACGGCATGAAAGAGATTTCTGGTAACAAATCTTTGTAAATAAGAACAAAGAATATAAAAGTAACACTCTCACAGTAAAAACAATCAGCAACATCGTAAGATAAAAAAGCCACTGTGAGATCGCAAACAGTTACATTGTACAGCTGTTCGCAATATACATACAGCGACCAGAGGGTGAGCTGCTATCAAAATACACCTAGATCAGAAATAGCTAACAATATGGATACATCACATAAATCCTTGAGGAGATCTTTAAAAATGATTATTAAAAGAACAAAGGATGTAAAAAAAACTTTCTAGGACAATCGGCAACATACCGAATAAAAAACATAATGGGCAAAAACACTATAGAATTGATCCCTAATAGTAGAAATAAACTATTATGTTTACACAGCATGGAACAGGTTATTGGTAACAAATCTTTGTAAATAAGACCAAAGAATATAAAAGTGACTTTCTCATAGTAAAAACAATCGGCAACATCGTAAGATAAAAAAGCCACTATGGGATTCCAAACAGTTACATTTGACAGTAGTTTTCAATATACATACAGCGATAAGAGGGTGAGCTGCTATCAAAATCCACCTAGATCAGAAATAGCTAACAGTATGGATACATCACATAAACAACATCTAAAAAGGTAAGAGAGTTTTAAAAAAATGATATAGAAGAACTGAAAATAGGGAGCATTACCAACAGCACTGCTGAGGCGGGAAAATGCCGCACAGGTGCAGAAGGAAAGAAATAAAAGCGCTGGAGGGGAACCTCCCACTGCAAACGTCATAATGATTGACATAACAGGATAGATATTGAAGAATAGAATGGCCTGAAATTGGAATTGTATGTACATTAGCAGGAAACATACAAAATAGAAAATCTAAAACCGAAGTGTATGGACAGATGTAGGACTAAAATAATCATAAGCTCTGCCAGGGCAGAAATACAGTACAGGAACAAAAGAGTGAAAATCAGACCCTTTATCACGAACATGCCATAAGCTATACCAGGATAAAAAACAAGATAAAAAACTGGTTTACAAAAGGAATAAAGAGGAAAGAAAGATACTCACACTACAGACATAAATGTAAATGGATTGAAATGATACCACCCAATGAAACATGGTGGCAGTTTATGTAAATAAGTAAATATGTAAATATATAATGTCTGAATCATCCCCATGTGTCCTCCCCACGTGTGCTGTGCTTTCTCCTCCAAATCAATGTGTGTATATTTCTAAATTTTGACATGATTGTACAAACCCGTTTTTCGTTAATCAAACCGCTACTGATCGCTGGAAGTAGCGGTATACAAATGTATGCTAAATAAATAAATAAAATAAAATAAATGGTAAAAGCTAAGGCAAACGTGGAAACCAAGGACAAATTATATAAATACAAACTAAAAAAGATAAAATTTAAGGATAAAAAACATCAAGCATTAAACATAGTCATCAACACTGCCACAGCAGGGAATACTACATAATTGCAGAGGAAAAATTAAAAATTAAAACACAAAAAAATGGAATACGCCACTATATAACAGCTTATAAAAAGACATGATACTCAATCTCTTTATTTTTTTGTGTTTTAATTTTTCTTCTGCAATTATGTAGTATTCCCTGCTGTGGCAGTGTTGATTTTTTTTAACTTTCTCTTACCTTTTAGATGTTGTTTATGTGATGTATCCATACTGTTAGCTATCTCTGATCTAGGTGGATTTCGTTAGCAGCTCACCCTCTGATCGCTGTATGTATATTGCAAACAACTGTCAAATGGAGACCGCCTTGATTGCAAACGACTGTCAAATGGAGACCGCCTTGATTGAAGGAGAAGGCGGTATAGAAATAATGTTAAATAAAATAAATAAATAAATAAATGTAACTGTTTGAAATCCCACAGTGGCTTTTTTATCTTACGATGTTGCCAATTGTTTTTACTATGAGAAAGTCACTTTTATATTCTTTGGTCTTATTTACAAAGATTTGTTACCAATCTGTTCCATGCTGTGTAAACATAATAGTTTATTTCTACTATTAGGGATCAATGCTATAGTGTTTTTGCCCATTATGTTTTTTATTCGGGATGTTGCCGATTGTCCTAGACAGTTTTTTTTTACATCCTTTGTTCTTTTAATAATCATTTTTAAAGATCGCCTCAAGGATTTATGTGATGTATCCATGTTGTTAGCTATTTCTGATCTAGGTGTATTTTGATAGCAGCTCACCCTCTGGTTGCTGTATGTATATTGCGAACGGCTGTACAATGTAACTGTTTGCGATCTCACAGTGGCTTTTTTATCTTACGATGTTGCTGATTATTTTTACTATGAGAGAGTCACTTTATATTCTTTGTTCTTATTTACAAAGTTTTGTTACCAGTAATGTGTTTCATGCTATGTTAACATAATAGTTTATTTCTACCATTAGGGATTAATTCTACAGTGTTTTTTGCCCTTTTTAATTGTTTTTTATTCGGGATGTTGCCGATTGTCCTACACTGTTTTTTTGACATCCTTTGTCTTTTTTAATTATTATTTTTAAAGATCTCTTTAAGGATTTATTTTTTAAATATTTCTTTAAGGATTTGTCATTAACAAATTGTTTTACGTCCCTATTAATAATTATAGTTTATGGCGACTTTATCTCATGATTTTTGTTTTTAGAAGGATAATTTGATACTCTTTGTTTCCATTTATAAGGATTTGCTATCAACTGTGGGTCTGGCAATAAAGTTTTTTTGATATCCCTACTGTGTCTGACCGTGTTTTTGGCTTCTGCTTCTTTCTACTTAATGGGAGACAACCCAACACGTCTGTAGCCAAGGAAGGTCTTGTCTTACTAATCTGTTATGTTTTTTTCAAGGAGTGAATAAACAGGTAGACAAAGGTGAGTCAGTTGATATAGTGTATCTGGACTATCAGAAAGCCTTTGACAAAGTCCCTCGTGAGAGACTTTTGGCAAAACTAAAGAGTCATGGGATAGGAGGCAGTGTACTATTGTGGATCAGGAACTGGTTAAAAGATAGAAAGCAGAGGGTAGGGCTAAATTTTCCCAGTGGAGAAAGGTGAAAAGTGGAGTACCCCAGGGATCTGTGCTGGGTCCGCTGCTTAACATATTCATAACTGACCTGGAAATGGGAATAATGAGTGAGGTTATCAAATTTGCAGACGACACAAAACTATTTACAGTTGCTAAAACCCAAGAGGATTGTGGAAAATTGCAAGAGGATCCTGATAAATTGGAAGACTGGTTTCCAAATGGCAGATGCAATTTAATGTGGACAAGTGCAAAGTTATGCACCTAGGGAAGAACAACCCAAACTATGGTTACACAATGCAAGGTTCCACAATAGGGACCACCATCCAGAAAAAAGATTTAGGTGTCATCGTGGATAACATGTTAAAACCCTCCACCCAGTGTGCAGCGGCGGCCAAGAGAGCAAATAGAATGCTAGGTATCATAAGGAAAGGAATGGAAAATAAAACAAAGGATATTATAATGCCTCTGTATCACTCCATGGTACGACCGCACCTTGAATATTGTGTGCAATTCTGGTTGCCGTATCTTAAAAAGGATATAGCGTTATTAGAAAAGGTTCAGAGAAGAGCCACCAAAATGGTAAAGGGGATGGAAGGATACTCCTATGAAGAAAGGCTAAAAAGGTTATTGCTCTTTAACCTGGAAAAGAGACGGCTGAGGGGAGATATGATAGAAATCTATAAATTAATGAACGGAGTAGAACGGGTAAACTTCCAAACTGACAAAAACGCCCAACCATTCCGACCAACTGCCAAACATCCCACCGGAATTACTAGCACGACAATACAAGCAGCTTCAACAACCACAAAATCCACAATTAAACACAGAGACAACAGCAACAAACCACCCCACCACCATTGACAAAGACTGGAGCACTTTCGAAACAATCACGAAAGAGGAAATATCATCCACCATATCCCGCCTGAATACCACCACCTCTCCGCTAGACCCCTGCCCTACAGAATGGATAAAGAAAACCAAAGAAGAACTGAGCACACCATTAACCCGCATTGTTAATGAGTCCCTCAGCCAAGGACTTATGCCAGACCTCCTCAAAACTTCAACCATCCGTCCAACCCTAAAAAAACACAACCTGGATCCCCTTGACCCCGTCTCCTACAGACCTATAGCAAGCCTCCCGTTCACCGCCAAAGTCATTGAGAAGATAGTCCAGCAACAGCTCCAAGAACATTTAGATACCAACAACATACTGGACCCGCAACAACATGGCTTCCGTCCACTCCACAGAGTCGAGACCCTCATGACAACATTAATGAACACCCTCATCATAGGAACTCAAACCAAACACTCTGGATATGCCATGATCTTCCTAGACATATCAGCAGCCTTCGACACCATCTCCCACGACATCCTCATACACAGACTACAAGCAATTGGCATCAAAGATACCGTACTTCAATGGTTCCACTCCTACCTAACCAATAGACAACAACTCATCCGCACAAACATATCAACCTCACCCCCCTTCCAGCAACACCAAGGAGTACCCCAAGGATCCACACTATCTGCCATTCTCTTCAACATCTATCTGCAACCACTCTGCACAATCATACACACCCACAACATCAACTTTCACATCTATGCAGATGACATAATGCTCTATGCACCAATCACAACCCCTAACCCAACAAATAAACACCTATCAGAATGCTTCACAGAAGTATCCAGCTGGCTGCAAAAGAACGACCTATCCATCAACATAAAGAAAACAGAAGCCCTTATAGTAACAAAGGAGCCAGACTTCACCCCACCTTCGCAACTCAACATTGGAACCACACAAATACAAATACAACCGCACATAAAGTATCTAGGGATCATCATAGATCAAGCACTCACACTCAAGCAACAAATAAAAAAACCCCACTGGAACAATATTCCACAAAGCCGAAACAGTACAACGCCTCAGACCTCTCCTTGAACCACAGGACTTCAGAACAGTGATGCAAGCCATGACACTCCTTCACCTGGACTACTGCAATATAATCTACCACGGACTACCAGCCACCCACACCAACCCACTCCGAACTGCCTTAAATACCACAGCAAGGATTATCCAGAAAGCAAAAAAACGAGACCACATCACCCCTGTCCTGAGGGAGCTACACATACTCCCCCTTGAAGCAAGAACCAAATACAAAGCCGCCCTACTTACCCATAAAGCTCTCTACCAGACTCAGACCTCCCAGCTCCGCACACTACTACCCCGACCAGCCCACAACAGAACAACCAGACAATCCTCCAACAACTCCCTCACCATCCCCCATAAACGAACCAAATGCAACGAACGGACCTGCAACAGAGCCTTCGAACTATATGCACCAACCCTCTGGAACTCTCTACCAAGTCACATCAGATGCAATGGAGACCCCTCATCATACAGGAAACAACTAAAAACCGCCCTATTCCAGGAATACCTCGGACCAGAAACAAGCACCCACCACTGACCACCTCCCAACCCCCCTAGTTCCCTCCCATGAACATATGCTCTAAGAGACTGTAACACAACGTCTATGTCTATGTCCCAATTATTTGTTAAAATCATTAATGTTGGACACCCGGTGATAGCCCCCACCCCCAGAAGTTGATTATTGTCCACCCCCCCCCCCCTCTCAATGTTGCACCGCTTTGACCCGGAGAAAGGTGGGATATAAATACAGTTAAATAAATAAACAAACATAGATTGATTGTTTACATTATCAGAATATAGAAAGACTAGGGGACATGCAATGAAGCTACAGGGTAAAGTATTTAAGACTAATAAAAGAAAATATTTTTTCATTCAACGTGTAATCAAACTCTGGAATTTGTTACCGGAGGATGTAGTAAAGGCTGTTAGTGTAGCTGGGTTTAAAAAAGGTTCGGACAAGTTCCTGGAGGAAAGGTCCATAAACCATTATTAAGAAGGGACCCAGGATATCAATGCTTGACCCAGTACAAGCATTGTGGAACCTGTGTCTTTTGAGGATACTGCTAGGTACGCATGACCTAGATTGGCCATTGTTGGAAACAGGATACTGGGCTGGATGGACCTTGGTCTGACCCAGTATGGCATATCTTATGTTCTTATTATGTTCTTATGTATAATGTCATCACCTCTGGCAGTTAGGCCCATCCACTGCTGAATATCCCCCCCCCCTCTACATCTCCAGCTAGCATGCTTGTATAATGTCATCACCTCTAGCAGTTAGGCCCAACCACTGCTGACTATCCGCCCCCCCCCCTACATCTCCAGCTAGCATGCTTGTATAATGTCATGACCTCTAGCAGTTTGGCCAATCCACTGCTGACTATTCACCCCCCCCCCCCTACATCTCCAGCTAGCATGCTTGCATAATATCATCACCTCTGGCAGTTAGGCCCATCCACTGCTGACTATCCCCCCCCTACATCTCCAGCTAGCATGCTTGCATAATATCATCACCTCTGGCAGTTAGGCCCATCCACTGCTGAATATCCCCCCCCTCTACATCTCCAGCTAGCATGCTTGCATAATATCATCACCTCTGGCAGTTAGGCCCATCCACTGCTGACTGTTCCCCCCCCCTCTACATCTCCAGCTAGCATGCTTGTATTATGTCATCATCTCTAGCAGTTAGGCCCATCCACTGCTGACTATCCCCACCCACCCCCTCTACATCTCTAGCTAGCATGCTTGTATAGTGTCATCACCTCTGGCAGTAAGGCCCATCCACTGCTGACTATCCCACCCCCCCCTCTACATCTCCAGCTAGCATGCTTGTATAATGTCATCACCTCTGGCAGTTAGGCCCATCCACTGCTGAATATCCCCCCCCTACATCTGCAGCTAGCATGCTTGTATAATATCATCACCTTTAGCAGTTAGGCCCATCCACTGCTGAATATCCCCACCCCCCCGTACATCTCCAGCTAGTGTGCTTGTATAATGTCATCACCTCTAGCAGTTAGGCCCATCCACTGCTGAATATCCCCACCCCCCCGTACATCTCCAGCTAGTGGGCTTGTATAATGTCATCACCTCTAGCAGTTAGGCCCATCCACTGCTGACTATTCCCCCCCCCCCATCTACATCGCCGGCTTGCATGCTTGTTTAATGTCATGACCTCTGGCAGTTAGGCCCATCCACTGCTGACTATTCCCCCCCTCCCACCTCTACATCTCCAGCTAGTGTGCTTGTATAATGTCATCACCTCTGGCAGTTAGGCCCATCCACTGCTGAATATCCCCCCCCCCCCTACATCTCCAGCTAGTTTGCTTGTATAATTTCATCACCTCTAGCAGTTAGGCCCATCGACTGCTGACTATTCCCCCCCCCCCCCTCTACATCTGCAGCTAGTGTGCTTGTATAATGTCATCACCTCTAGCAGTTAGGCCCATCCACTGCTGACTATCCCACCTCCCCCCCTCTACATCTCCAGCTAGTGTGCTTGTATAATGTCATCACCTCTAGCAGTTAGGCCCAACCACTGCTGACTATCTCCCCCCCTACATCTCCAGCTAGCATGCTTGTATAATGTCATCACCTCTAGCAGTTAGGCCCAACCACTGCTGACTATCTCCCCCCCTCTACATCTCCAGCTAGCGTGCTTGTATAGTGTCATCACCTCTAGCAGTTAGGCCCAACCACTGCTGAATATCCCCCCTCCCTCTACATCTCCAGCTAGCGTGCTTGTATATCATCATCACCTCTAGCAGGTAGGCCCATCCACTGCTGACTATCCCCCCCCTACATCTCCAGCTAGCATGCTTGTATAATATCATCACCTTTAGCAGTTAGGCCCATCCACTGCTGACTATCCCCCTCCCCCCTACATCTGCAGCTAGTGTGCTTGTATAATATCATCACCTCTGGCAGTTAGGCCCATTCACTGCTGACTATCCCCCCCACTACATCTCCAGCTAGCAGGCTTGTATAATGTCATCACCTCTAGCAGTTATGCCCATCCACTGCTGAATTTCCCCCCCCCCCCACCCTACATCTCTAGCTAGCATGCTTGTATAATGTCATCACCACTAGCAGTTAGGCCCATCCACTGCTGAATATCCCCCCCCCTACATCTCCAGCTAGCATGCTTGTATAATGTCATCACCTCTAGCAGTTAGGCCCATCCACTGCTGACTATCCCCCCCCCTACATCTCCAGCTAGCATGCTTGTATAATGACATCACCTCTAGCAGTTAGGCCCATCCACTGCTGAATATCCCCCCCCTCTACATCTCCAGCTAGCGTGCTTGTATAATGGCATCACCTCTAGCAGTTAGGCCCATCCACTGCTGAATATCCCCCCCTACATCTCCAGCTAGCGTGCTTGTATAATGTCATCACCTCTAGCAGTTAGGCCCATCCACTGCTGACTATTCCACCCCCCCTCTACATCTCCAGCTAGCATGCTTGTATAATATCATCACCTCTGGAAGTTAGGCCCATCCACTGCTGACTATTCCCCCCCCCCATCCATCTACATCTCCGGCTAGCATGCTTGTATAATGTCATGACCTCTGGCAGTTAGGCCCATCCACTGCTGACTATTCCCCCCCCCACCTCTACATCTCCAGCTAGTGTGCTTGTATAATGTCATCACCTCTGGCAGTTAGGCCCATCCACTGCTGAATATCCCCCCCCCTACATCTCCCGCTAGCATGCTTGTATAATATCATCACCTCTGGCAGTTAGGCCCATCCACTGCTGACTATTCCCCCCCCCCCTCTACATCTCCAGCTAGCGTGCTTGTATAATGTCATCACCTCTAGCAGTTAGGCCCATCCACTGCTGACTATAGTGGAATGGTGGTGTACCCCAGGGATCTGTGCTGGGTCCGCTGCTTTTTGACATATTCATAAATGACCTGGAAAGTGGAATAACGAGTGAGGTTATCAAATTTGCTGATGACACAAAACTATTTAAAGTTGTTAAAACCCAGGAGGATTGTGGAAAATTGCAAGAGGATCTTGATAAATTGGAAGACTGGGCATCAAAATGGCAGATGAAATTTAATGTGGAGAAGTGCAAGGTTATGCACCTAGGGAAGAACAACCCAAACTATGGTTACACGATGCATGGTTCCACATTAGGAACCACCACCCAAGAAAAAGATTTAGGCGTCCTTGTGGATACCATGTTAAAACCCTCGGCCCAGTGTGCAGCGGCGGCCAAGAGAGCAAATAGAATGCTAGGTATGATAAGGAAAGGAATGGAAAATAAAACAAAAGATATTATAATGCCTCTATATCGTTCCATGGTGAGACCGCACCTTGAATATTGTGTGCAATTCTGGTCGCCGTATCTTAAAAAGGATATAGCGATTTTAGAAAAGGTTCAGAGAAGAGCCACCAAAATGGTAAAGGGGATGGAAGGCTACTCCTATGAAGAAAGGCTAAAAAGGTTGGGGCTCTTTAACCTGGAAAAGAGATGGCTGAGGGGAGATATGATAGAAGTCTATAAATTAATGAACGGAGTGGAACGGGTAACGTAGATCGATTGTTTACCTTATCAGAATATAGAAAGACTAGGGGACATGCAATGAAGCTACAGGGTAAACTATTTAAGACTAATAAAAGAAAATATTTTTTCACTCAACGTGTAATCAAACTCTGGAATTTGTTACCGGAGGATGTAGTAAAGGCTGTTAGTGTAGCTGGGTTTAAAAAAGGTTTGGACAAGTTCCTGGAGGAAAGGTCCATAAACCATTATTAAGAAGGGACCCAGGATATCAATGCTTGAACCAATACAAGCATTGTGGAACCTGTGTCCCTTGGGGAAACTGCTAGGTACGTATGACCTAGATTGGCCACTGTTGGAAACAGAATACTGGGCTTGATGGACCTTGGTCTGACCCAGTATGGCATATCTTATGTTCTTATGTTCTTATGACTATCCCACCTCCCCCCCCCCTCTACATCTCCAGCTAGTGTGCTTGTATAATGTCATCACCTCTAGCAGTTAGGCCCAACCACTGCTGACTATCCCCCCCTACATCTCCAGCTAGCATGCTTGTATAATGTCATCACCTCTAGCAGTTAGGCCCAACTACTGCTGACTATCCCCCCCCCCCCCTCTACATCTCCAGCTAGCGTGCTTGTATAGTGTCATCACCTCTAGCAGTTAGGCCCAACCACTGCTGAATATCCCCCCTCCCTCTACATCTCCAGCTAGCGTGCTTGTATATCATCATCACCTCTAGCAGTTAGGCCCATCCACTGCTGACTATCCCCCCTACTACATCTCCAGCGAGCATGCTTGTATAATATCATCACCTTTAGCAGTTAGGCCCATCCACTGCTGACTATCCCCCCCCCCCTACATCTGCAGCTAGTGTGCTTGTATAATATTGTGGCAGGTGCAGGCCTGTGACCCACGGTGTCTGACATAGGCAGGCCAGCATGGCTAGCTTGACCTGTAAATGAGGCCTGTGGAGAGGCATATAGGATTGCACATCCCCCAATATGCTGCTATTGTAAGATAGAACTCAGTAGAAGTATTGAATTAGCTTAGGTAAGCAGAACTGCAGAACTGAGAAATGGAAAAATACAGAAAAGACATGTTTAAAAGTTACTGATAAGAAAAAGTACATCTGCAAAGAAATAATGAGGAGTGCTGACAGATGAGTTACAGAACCTCGCTCTTCTGCAGGCACAAATTGGTCCTATAACCTTGAGAGTGTGAAAGTAACAAGTTGATGAACTGACCATTGTAATTGGGACTAGAAGGGGGGCATGCAGGTGGCATGCCCACAGAAGGGACATAATTGGATAAACTTATCAGTACCGGGACCAATGGAAGAGGTACGGGAGGTACGGGAGGTTACCGGGACCAATGAAATGTTTTTCTATACCTAGAATGGAACAGAAGTCTATAAAAGTTGTTGTAATGCTTGAAAACTTTGCTCAGCCATTTTGAAATTGACTTGCTTGAGACTTGTGCACAAATAAATGATTTGGACCTTCTGAACAGACTCCTGGTATCATTGGTTTGTCTGCGCTTTGCTGCTACATATTCCTTGGTGCGTTGGCCGGGAAGTTGTGGAATCAAAGTGTATATAGGGCAATATACCACGACTTTCCGCCTCTATAGGCTTGGTCCTGCCGGGATCGCGCCCTTCCGACGAGGGCTGCTCCCTGGCGCCACCGGTCCCTTGTATCGGAGGGAGCTGGTCGGACTTCGGCGGGTGCCGGGCCCGGTTGGAGCCAACGCCTCGAACCCGAGTGAGGGGAGTCCGAGGTCCAACTCATGCGCCTGCTTGGGAAGTTTGAGGACCGGATCCGGTGAGTATAGTTTTGGTTTTGGGTCTAGACAGAAATAGAAAGAGCAGTACTGCCATTGGAATTTGGAATTTGTAATCTCGAGATATTGGGAATTGGTAAGAGAGCTCTCCAGGAAGAGCCGAGTAACCCGGCATGGGAATTCGCTGGGTGAAACCCTCCTCCTTTTTGTAATTGGGAAAAAGACTAGTCAGAACAGATAGAAACGAATGCATTCTGGGATACGTTGCTAGCATGATTGTGTGAACGAAGTGTGAATGAGAGGTCTGGCAGCACGGACCAAGTGAAGGCGGACCCCTGAGTAGCGCATTTCCTGACCGGGCGACCGCGTTCAGGTCGCGAAAAGGGGGAAGCGATTGTCGTCTTGTCTTGTTATTTGTATTCCCTATACATTTCCAGGGCCGTGAGGACCCCTTACCCACGGTCCGCCCTCCTTTTCCCTTCTGTCTGTTGTTGCGCGCACACATTGAAATGGGAGGGGCGGGGTCTACTAGAAACACTCCATTAGAATGTATGATCGCACATTTTAAAGAGGGATATTCAGGAGATTATGGTATTAAAATGACAGCAGCCCGTTTGCAGATTTTGTGTACTAGGGAGTGGCCCGATCTAGACCCCATCTGGCCCCGAGAGGGAACGTTCACTGTAGAGATTATTCAGTCAATACACCGTAGAGTGCGGGTAGCGCACCCCGATCAGTACCCCTATATAGATTCCTGGTTAAGTATTTGTGAAGATCCGCCCCCCTGGGCGCAGCGCTGTTATGAGGAACAGTGCAGAATAATGTTAGCGAGAACAGATTCTAGACAGAAAACGGAACAGCCTAGAATGAAAGAGCAGGATAAGAAAGCCAAGAAGAAACCCATCTTGGTAGATCCTGATTCCCCAGAAATAGTCCTCAGGCAGCCCCGAACCCCAGGTCCCGTAAGAGTAGCCCGGCGTCCTGCCCCAGAACCCCAGAGACGGCCAGAGCCGAGGCGGGACCCAACCCCTGATCCCCCTCCCGGAGGAGAGAAAGAGGAAGAATTAGTGGAAAGAGAAGAGGAGGACATAAAAGGCGAGTCAGAAGTGGAGATAGAAGAAGGAGAAAGAGAGAATTCCCCAGAAGAGGAGGACAGTGTACAAATAATTGAGAAAGCCAGCGCTAGCACTAGCACGCCAGTGAAAGAGAAACCCAAAGCAAAACCTGTTGAGAAAAAGAAAGTGACTCCTGCAAAGGCAACGACACTAACCCTTAGATCCCAAAAGACGCCTGTGACAGCCAAACTGTTTCCCTTACGGCAAGTCCCGGGAGTGCCCGTAAAGAATGATAATGATGAAGTGGTAGCGGGACCCCTAACTTATGTGTATATCCCTTTCTCTACAACTGATTTATTAAATTGGAGGTCGCATTATGCCTCCTATACTAGTAAGCCCCAGGAGCTGACAGAATTAGTAACTAGTATTATGGAAACTCACCAACCCACTTGGCCAGATTGCCGTCAGCTCCTGACCACCCTATTCACTACAGAAGAACGAGCGAGAATTAGAAAAGCAGCTATTGAATGGATGGCAGAAAACCCTGTAGCTCCGGCACAGGGGCAGAATATAATAGACCGTCGGGAAGCAGCTCAGAGAGAATTCCCAAATGAAGACCCCCAATGGGATCCAAATACAGATGAAGGATCCACAGCCCTAGCCCGCTTTCGTCAAGGCTTTTTACAAGGCCTGAGAAGGGGGGGCCAAAAAGCTATGAACCTTTCCAAAGTTGCAGGAGTTATCCAAGGGATAGATGAGAGCCCAGCAGATTTTTATGAAAGATTAACTGAAGCATACAGAATGTATACTCCCTATGATCCCGAGGCACCAGGAAGTTTATGTATGGTGAATTCTGCTTTTGTAAACCAGTCTCAACCAGACATTAGACGTAAATTACAGAAATTAGAAGGGTTTGCGGGCATGAATGCAACACAGTTATTGGAAGTCGCTCATAAAGTGTATGTGAATCGTGATACTGAAAGACAAAGAGAATGTGATAGAAAGATGAAGAAGAAAGCTGATTTTTTGGCTGCGGCCATAGTTGAAAAGAAAAGGGGAGGTGTCCCTAGTCGAAGGAGCAGAGGAAGAGGGCGGGGTCAAGGCGGAGGCCGGACCCAGAGACTAGGCGTGAACCAATGCGCCTATTGCAGAGAGGAAGGACATTGGAGAGATACGTGCCCGCAACTCGAAGACGCCCAGCAAGATGACGACAACGATCATCAGTGGCGAGAAGAAAGACGAGGCCGTCCCCGAGGCCGAGGAGGAGCCAATCGAGAACAATACCAGCGAGAGAGAGGAGGAGCCATTCAAGCATTGGCCACACTAGCCCATGATGAGGATGACGTGGATTAGGACAGACCGGGCTCCAAGTTTGCTTTAGGTCTCCAGGAGCCTATGGTCGGAATACAAATAGGAGACCAAATTATGAACTTTATGGTTGATACTGGAGCACAGCATTCAGTAATAGACAAAAAGATAGCCCCATTTACTACAAAAGCAGTCACCATTATAGGAGCAACTGGTGCCAAAGCCACAAAGTCTTTTCTTCAAAACCGAATATGCAGTTTAGGAGGACAGCAAGTAACTCATCAATTCCTTTACATGCCCGAATGTCCAGTACCACTACTGGGACGAGATATGCTAGCCAAGCTTCAAGCACAAATATCTTTCTCTGAGCAAGGAGAAATGCAAATGACAGTAAATTCCCAAGCCAAACCAGCCGGAGTAATGCTGCTGACAGTTCCCCGAGAAGAAGAATGGAGGTATTACGTTGATGACTCCATCCAAGATACCTATTTTGAACAAACTCTAAAGAACATCGATGCACCACCTGGAGTATGGGCAGAAGACAGTCCCCCAGGCCTAGCCAAGCATATAGCTCCAGTGATTGTAACCCTCAAGCCTAGTGCTACACCAGTGCACGTCAAACAGTACCCTCTCCCAAGAGCCGCAATTGAAGGCATTCATCGCCACCTACAAAGATTGCTCAAGTATGGCCTACTAAAAGTATGTCAATCCCCATGGAACACCCCACTTTTGCCAGTAAAGAAACCTGGGACAGATGATTATCGCCCAGTGCAAGATTTGAGAAGAGTAAATGATGCAGCTGAAACCATACATCCAGTTGTACCTAATCCTTACACTCTTCTAGGACTGATACCTGCTGAAGCTACCCATTTCACTGTACTGGATTTGAAAGATGCATTCTTTTGCATAAGATTAGCCCCTGTAAGCCAAATATTGTTTGCATTCGAATGGCAGGACCCCATCTCTGGAAGAGGGGGCCAACTTACCTGGACAAGATTACCCCAAGGATTCAAGAATTCACCTACCATCTTTAGTGCTGCACTAAATCAAGACCTTTCAAGCTATCCAGTAGCCCCGGGGAAGAGAGTGCTTCTTCAATACGTGGATGATCTGTTGATAGCTGCCGTATCAGAAAGTGAATGTATACTAGCCACCAAAGATCTCTTGCAGTTACTAGATGAAGCTGGATACAAAGTTTCCAGAGCCAAAGCACAGCTATGCCAAAAAGAAGTGAAATACTTGGGTTTTCGTATTACCCAAGGAAGCAGAAGATTAGGCAGGGAAAGAAAAGAAGCAGTATGTAGAATTCCAACTCCAACAACCAGAAAGCAAGTCAGAGCCTTTCTGGGTGCGGCAGGATATTGCCGAATCTGGATACCCAACTTTGCCCAAATTGCCAAACCACTGTATGAAGCCACAAAAGGAGAAGAGAAGTCACCACTGGAGTGGGGACTTGAGCAGGATACAGCCTTCCAGAAGTTAAAAGAAGAATTGATGTCATCACCAGCACTTGGACTACCAGATGTCCACAAACCTTTCCACTTGTTTGTACATGAAGCACAGGGAAATGCCCTAGGCATGTTGACTCAGAAATTGGGAAATTGGGAGCGACCTGTAGCATACCTATCGAAACAATTGGACCCTGTGGCCAAAGGATGGCCACCTTGCTTGAGAGCAGTTGCAGCTACAGCGCTACTAGTGAGCGAAGCAGACAAGCTCACACTAGGACAGAACATCCGAGTCACTGTGCCACATGCAGTCCTTGCCCTTATGGAACAAAAAGCAAATTATTGGCTCACCAATTCCCGAATGTTGAAGTACCAGAGCATGTTATGTGAAAACCCACAGATACAACTCGAAGTGAGCCATGCCCTGAATCCAGCCACCTTGATACCCATCAGTGAAGAACTCCCAGAACATGACTGTATCGAAGTCATGGAAACTGTGTTCTCCAGTCGACCTGACTTGACAGATGTGCCCATAGACAATCCTGACCAGATCTATTACGTTGATGGGAGCAGTCTCATCCTTGATGGACGACGCTGTGCCGGATATGCAGTCGTCACTCAACACGAAGTAGTTGAATCATCAGCTCTAGCCTCAGGCACATCAGCCCAGAAAGCCGAATTGATAGCACTCACCAGAGCATTGTTGTTAGGAGAAAAACTTGTGCTAAATGTGTATACAGATTCCAAATATGCCTTCACCACCTTGCATGCCCATGGAGCTCTCTATAAAGAAAGAGGACTCATCACATCCGGAGGAAAATCAGTCAAGTATGGTCCCGAGATATTGATGTTACTTGATGCCGTCTGGGCCCCAACACGTGTAGCTGTCATGCATTGTAGAGGACATCAAGCAGGAAAAGGAGAAGTGGCCCGAGGAAATAGATTTGCAGATGCCTCAGCACGACAAGCAGCTATGACAGGACAAATTGCCCCACAAGCTATGCCAATGCAAGCAGCATTGTTTCCAGTACCTTTGAATCTATGGGCCCCACGATATACCACCAAAGAATTGGATTACTATTGTGACAGAGAAAATGGAGTACTGAGAGATGGATGGATTGAGCTGCCACCAGAGGAGGGCAGTCAACCTCCAGGACGAATAGTAATTCCTGAACTATTAGGACCATCTTTTGTCAAAGCTTTCCACGAAGCCACCCACTATGGGAAGAGTGCTATGGAAAAAGCACTCAGACCACATTTCTACATCCCTCTGATGACAACCATATCAGCCTCAGTAGCACGTCAATGTGTAACTTGTGCCAAAAATAATGCCAAGCAAGGCCTTATTACAGCACCCCGAGTTCAGTCAGGAGGTGTCACCCCCATGCACAACCTCCAAGTTGATTTTACCGAAATGCCAAAAGCCAATGGATACCATTATCTACTAGTATTAGTTTGTACTTTCTCTGGGTGGGTAGAAGCATTCCCAACCAGAACTGAGAAAGCCCGAGAAGTTACCAAAGTCTTAATGAGAGAGATTGTTCCCAGATTTGGAATCCCAGCAGTAATAGGGTCAGACAATGGACCCTCATTTGTCTCCCAAGTTACTCAGCAGTTAGCAAAAGCCTTGCAGATACAGTGGAAACTCCACACTGCATACAGACCCCAGAGTTCAGGGAAAGTTGAGCGAATGAATCGTACTTTGAAAGCCCAAATGTCTAAGCTTTGTCAGGAGACACACTTGAAATGGCCCCAAGTGCTCCCCATAGCTTTACTCAGAATACGCTCAGCTCCTGTAAAGTCAACAGGATTTTCCCCTTTTGAAGTTTTGTATGGTAAACCCCCACCTATAGTGCAGGGAGTCAAAGGAAGTTTAGCCCAGATTGGTTCAGAAGTAACCAGACAAGAACTCCTAGCTCTTAGTTTTGTTCTGCAGACTCTCCATACGTGGATCCAAGACCAGTTGCCTATCAACTTGACGGAACCCTTGCATCCCTACCAGCCTGGTACTTCGGTGTGGATCAAAGATTGGAAGAAGATACCGTTGAAACCCCATTGGAAGGGACCGTACACCGTCATCCTGTCTACCCCAACTGCAGTAAAGGTAGCCGAGATCGACGCCTGGATCCACCACAGCAGAGTCAAGCCCGCCGCCGATCCTGAACCAGAGCAGTGGACAGCAGAGCAGCATCCTGATGTACCCTTGCGAGTTACTCTGAGACGGCAACCAGCAGCATAGACACTTCATCACAAGTACTCTGCAGTAGCCAAGTCTTTCGAAGAGGATTGCTGTTTTCCATGCAGCAACAGTTTTGTTTCAACGAACCCAATTTGTACTACATTGACTAAGCCAGACTTCACAAGCCAACTGAAATTGCTAAGTTGGTTAATGTGTACTGGACAACTTGAGGATCTTCAATCAACACTCAGCACCCGTTAAACTGCTTCATTAGCAAACGGGACGAAGAATAAAAGACCGTCGTGATCAAGATCAGCAAGCTGAGGATTCAGAAGAACTCCAATCAACATCAACATGTATCTTCGTTTTTGCTTTGCCTTGGTTGCCTTCTTTGGAGGTTTTGAACTGACTTATGCTTTACCTCCATGCACTGCTTGCATTACTTCTACTAGAACTGGACTGAAAGTAACTCAGACTTTGCTTTACCATTCTTACTATACCTGCAAGGGAACAGTAACTCGGTGTATTTATAACACCACTGAACTAAATGTTTGCACTCATGGCAAAATCAAAGCATGCTATAATCCGCATCAGAATCCATCCTATTACACGTTGGAAATAAGATGGAAGGATGCAGATGGACCTATATTAGCTGCTACACCACCACTTAAAGACATTACTAAACCTGCTGTCTTGAATTTTGATGCATGTAATGCCATTAATAGAGATAGTTATTCCACCTGTGGTACATGGGAGAAAGCGTATCAAATTGACCATAAGTACATGTGTCCAGAAGGTGCCACAGGATGGAGAAAGTGTACAGGGAAAAAGGAACCAGGCTATAGTACTGCCCCAGCGGCAGATTACTATTGCCCGTATTGGGGATGTGTTTTTTATGCTACCTGGAACACTGGTATAACTGATGAGAAAATAGATAAACGGATGGCTACTCTAACCAAGCCAACCACAAATGATAAATGTCAGAAAGATGCTTGCAACCCCTTACACTTGCGTGTACATAATCCCTATGCATGGAAACAAGGATACAAGTTTGGTTTACGCATTGCTGGAGGAGCAATAGATCCAGGGACCATTGTGTATATCAGATTGAATACTCAAGCCCACAAGTCTTCTAAATATCATATTCATAATACTTTTTATGAAGCTATGCATGTAAATAAGTTTGAGATCCCTCACCCTTCACAGAATTTGTTTCTAGAATTAGCCGGAGCAGTAGTATCTAGTCTTAAGATCACAGATTGTTATTTCTGTGGCGGAACCCAAATGGGAGACCAATGGCCCTGGGAAGCCCAAGAATTGAATTATTCCATGATTTACAATCAGACTGAATTACACAAGACTACCAGTGAATGGGTGTTAGCGCACTCAATCGTTGGACGTCTTTGCTATGCCAGAACTGGACCCCAGTTCACCCAAAAGGTAGGACAGCTGGTCTGTCTTAGCCAGAAATACTATAATGCCACGACCAAAAAGACAGCTTGGTGGTCAGGAATTAGACATCCTGAACTTCCTAACCCATTAGCTAGATTTCCTGAACTTGCAGGTCTATGGACTAACCTTGCCAAAGTCCAAGCCTGGCAAGCCCCACCTGGCCTATATTGGATCTGTGGAAACCGAGCATATGCACAACTCCCGCCACACTGGGGAGGAGCATGTGTCTTAGGAACCATCAGACCTTCTTTCTTCCTGTTAAACACTGAACATGGAGAACAATTAGGATACCCTGTATACACAACCCACAAACACAAAGGAGCATCAAGACAGAAAAGAGAGGCCTTACAGATAGGCAAGTGGGAAAAGTGGCAGGGTGATGATTGGCCACCAGAAAGAATTATTGAGTATTATGGACCTGCCACTTGGAATGATGATGGTATGTATGGTTATCGCACCCCAATTTATATGATTAATCGTATTATTCGCTTACAAGCAGTAGTTGAAATAATAACTAATGAAACTAGTCATGCTCTTACGCTCTTAGCTAGACAAAGTACTCAGATGCGCACTGCTATATACCAGAACCGCTTAGCACTTGATTATTTGCTAGCAGCTGAAGGAGGAGTATGTGGTAAGCTGAATTTAACCAATTGCTGTTTGAAAATAGATGATAAAGGTCAAGTAGTTGAAGAAATTGCTAAAGATATGAAAAGACATGCTTATGTGCCAGTACAGACTTGGCACGCATTGAAATTTCCTAACTGGTTTGCTAACCTTTTCTCTTGGCTGGGAGGATTTAAGACTTTCATTGTTTTAGTACTAATCCTTGTTGCTGTTATCTTTTTATTACCATGTTTAATCCCATGTTGTATGCGTTCCATTCATAGTGCTATTGATACCACAGTAGAGCGGAAGACCGCAACTAAAATAATGGCTTTATACAAAGCTAGTCCTAGTAGAAATCCTTCAATCATGATGTGATTCTTCTAAAAAAGTGATTTAATTCTCACACCTTATTGAGTAATAGGGTGAGATTAATCAAAGGGGGGAATGTGGCAGGTGCAGGCCTGTGACCCACGGTGTCTGACATAGGCAGGCCAGCATGGCTAACTTGACCTGTAAATGAGGCCTGTGGAGAGGCATATAGGATTGCACATCCCCCAACATGCTGCTATTGTAAGATAGAACTCAGTAGAAATATTGAATTAGCTTAGGTAAGCAGAACTGTAGAACTGAGAAATGGAAAAATACAGAAAAGACATGTTTAAAAGTTACTGATAAGAAAAAGTACATCTGCAAAGAAATAATTGAGAGTGCTGACAGATGGGTTGCAGAGCCCTGCTCTTCTGCAGGCACAAATTGGTTCTATAACCTTGAGAGTGTGAAAGTAACAAGTTGATGAACTGACCATTGTAATTGGGACTAGAAGGGGGGCATGCAGGTGGCATGCCCACAGAAGGGACATAATTGGATAAACTTATCAGTACCGGGACCAATGGAAGAGGTACGGGAGGTTACCGGGACCAATGAAATGTTTTTCTATACCTAGAATGGAACAGAAGTCTATAAAAGTTGTTGTAATGCTTGAAAACTTTGCTCAGCCATTTTGAAATTGACTTGCTTGAGACTTGTGCACAAATAAATGATTTGGACCTTCTGAACAGACTCCTGGTATCATTGGTTTGTCTGCGCTTTGCTGCTACAATATCATCACCTCTGGCAGTTAGGCCCATTCACTGCTGACTATCCCCCCCCCCCTACATCTCCAGCTAGCATGCTTGTATAATGTCATCACCTCTAGCAGTTAGGCCCATCCACTGCTGAATATCCCCCCCCCACCCTCCATCTCTAGCTAGCATGCTTGTATAATGTCATCACCTCTAGCAGTTAGGCCCATCCACTGCTAAATATCCCCCCCTACATCTCCAGCTAGCATGCTTGTATAATGTCATCACCTCTAGCAGTTAGGCCCATCCACTGCTGACTATCCCCCCTACTACATCTCCAGCTAGCATGCTTGTATAATATCATCACCTTTAGCAGTTAGGCCCATCCACTGCTGACTATCCCCCCCCCCCCCTACATCTGCAGCTAGTGTGCTTGTATAATATCATCACCTCTGGCAGTTAGGCCCATTCACTGCTGACTATCCCCCCCCCCTACATCTCCAGCTAGCATGCTTGTATAATGTCATCACCTCTAGCAGTTAGGCCCATCCACTGCTGAATATCCCCCCCCCACCCTCCATCTCTAGCTAGCATGCTTGTATAATGTCATCACCTCTAGCAGTTAGGCCCATCCACTGCTAAATATCCCCCCCCCCTACATCTCCAGCTAGCATGCTTGTATAATGTCATCACCTCGAGCAGTTAGGCCCATCCACTGCTGACTATCCCCCCGCCCCTACATCTCCAGCTAGCATGCTTGTATAATGTCATCACCTCTAGCAGTTAGGCCCATCCACTGCTGACTATCCCCCCCTATATCTCCAGCTAGCATGCTTGTATAATGTCATCACCTCTAGCAGTTAGGCCCATCCACTGCTGACTATCCCCCCCCCTCTACATCTCCAGCTAGCGTGCTTGTATAATGTCATCACCTCTAGCAGTTAGGCCCATCCACTGCTGAATATCCCCCCCCTACATCTCCAGCTAGCGTGCTTGTATAATGTCATCACCTCTAGCAGTTAGGCCCATCCACTGCTGACTATTCCCCCCCCCCTCTACATCTCCAGCTAGCGTGCTTGTATAATGTCATCACCTCTAGCAGTTAGGCCCATCCACTGCTGACTATTCCCCCCCCCTGTACATCTCCAGCTAGCGTGATTGTATAATGTCATCACCTCTAGCAGTTAGGCCCATCCACTGCTGAATATACCCCCCCTACATCTCCAGCTAGCGTGCTTGTATAATGTCATCACCTCTAGCAGTTTGGCCCATCCAATGCGGACTTTTCCCCCCCCCCCTCTACATCTCCAGCTAGCGTGCTTGTATAATGTCATCACCTCTAGCAGTTAGGCCCAACCACTGTTGAATATTCCCCCCCCCCCCTCTGCATCTCCAGCTAGCATGTTTGTATAATGTCATCACCTCTAGCAGTTAGGCCCAACCACTGCTGACTATCCCCCCCCCCTCTACATCTCCAGCTAGCGTGCTTGTATAATGTCATCACCTCTAGCAGTTAGGCCCATCCACTGCTGAATATCCCCCCTCCCTATACATCTCCAGCTAGCGTGCTTGTATATCATCATCACCTCTAGCAGTTAGGCCCATTCACTGCTGAATATCCCCCCCACTACATCTCCATCTAGCAAGCTTGTATAATGTCATAACCTCTACCAGTTAGGCCCATCCACTTCTGACTATCCCCCCCCCTACATCTCCAGCTAGCATGCTTGTATAATATCATCACCTCTAGCAGTTAGGCCCATCCACTGCTGGCTATCTCCCCCCCCCCCCCTACATCTCCAGCTAGCATGTTTGTATAATGTCATCACCTCTAGCAGTTAGGCCCAACCACTGCTGACTATCCCCCCCCCCCCCTCTACATCTCCAGCTAGCGTGCTTGTATAATGTCATCACCTCTAGCAGTTAGGCCCATCCACTGCTGAATATCCCTCCCCCCCTACATCTCCAGCTAGCGTGCTTGTATAATGTCATCACCTCTAGCAGTTAGGCCCATCCACTGCTGAATATCCCCCCCCCTACTTCTCCAGCTTGCATGCTTGTATAATGTCATCAACTCTAGCAGTTAGGCCCATCCACTGCTTACTATCCCCCCCCCCTACATCTCCAGCTAGCATGCTTGTATAATATCATCACCTCTAGCAGTTAGGCCCATCCACTGCTGACTATATCCCCCCCCCCCCCTACATCTCCAGCTAGTGTGCTTGTATAATGTCATCACCTCTAGCAGTTAGGCCCATCCACTGCTGAATATCCCTCCCCCCTACATCAGCTAGTATGCTTGTATAATATCATCACCTCTAGCAGTTAGGCCCATCCTCTGCTGACTATCCCCACCCCTACATCTCCAGCTAGCATGCTTGTATAATGTCATCACCTCTAGCAGTTAGGTGTGTGCCTAGTAAAGTGATTCGTGAATTGTGGGACCCTGGTTGTGCTGTCCTGCATTCGGAGGGTTATCACACAGGCCTGCTGTGTAGTTGACAACGGGATAGATAGTCGACAGTGAGGGTGGTGCTAAGTGGGTGTACTGGGTGCACCGTCATTTATTCTGTTATTGATACTTGGGAAGTTTCCAGAGATGCAGTTGTTATGATAAATATAGTTCAATTTAATGAGGCTGCTTCCGAAGAAGAGTGCAGCTAGGGCCAGTGCTAGGGTTCTGCTGCCCACTGCAATCTATAAATCGGCGCCTCTCCCTCATTATTATTAATGTTGACTACACCCCACCCTCCTTTTTCTCAAAACTCCTTTGTGAACTCTTTTCACATGATGAAAGTATTTCTCCTTCAAATCCAATTTTATAAGAAAATTGCAGTGAAAGGGCAAATGCATAACCAGAATAAAAATGACTACTTAGCAGTAAATACTTAGCATCATACAAACAGGCTGTGATAGTAAAAAAAAAAATGATTCTGGTCATCTCACTAACATCCAGTACCAGGCATATTGTGAACTAATATAAAACCTTTCCAAAACTCATACAGCAAGGGGCTTACCCAGAAAAAAGCAGCGCTAAAAACATCCATACACCTATTTGAAAAGCTGAACCCTTCAAATTACTACAATATAGATCCCTACGTACAAACTCCATGCTAACAGAACACCTGACCTCGGTCACACACTCAGAACATAGACCCTCATCAAATATAGTATAAGTAGGGTTTTCCAGCTTTTTCACCAAGAAAAGCCCGACACCTGTGGCTCGCCATGCTCCACCCATTCTCTGTCCCTAGTCCCACCCCTGCCCTGCCTCCAGCCCCACCCACAAAAATTACCGAGGATAAGTGTAGGCTAACTCCCTTGGTCAGATAATAATTAAACTGGGAACCCCAAAAGCCAAACATGAAATGTACAACACTGGAGAAATAAAACTATAAAGTAATTTCCTCTTGCAATAAACAAAAACGCCAAGATGTTAGCAATACACACTTCCCAGACCAGACATATTCCAGTTAATAAATTCAAAATAAAAGGTATTTTTCTACCTTCTCTTTGGGCATTTTATTTTTCAGTTGCAATTGCTCCAGTCACTTTCTTCTGGTTTCTTCGTGTCTTCTGCGAGCTATCCATTTGTCCTTTCTTCTCTTTTAGATATTTTCCATTCTTTCTCTATATCTGCTTTAACATACTGATTGTTTCCCTTTTGCTCTTTCCCCCATTTTCTTTCCTTATTCCTTTATCATCCACTCAAAATTCACCCTTCCATTCTCAATCCCCTCTTACTCTCCCAATACCCAGCCCATCATAGACTTTTCTTCCACACAAAATATCTTTTCCCCTCTCCATTCTCATTCCCCATCCCCATCCCCTTCTAGTCCTCCCCCCAAATCAGCTCCCTTATAGTTCTAGACCCACCCAGCATCCGCTTCCTTCTAGTCCCATTCTCCCATGCCCCCACATCAGCCCATTTCAAGTCCTATTCCAGCTCATCAGCCCATTTCCAGTCCTAGCCCCACATATGTTCTTTTCCAGTTCCATTCCAGCCCCCCACTTTCCACTCCAAGCTCCCCCATCAGCCAATTTCCAATCCTAGCCCCCTCATCAGCCCACTTCCAGTCCTATTCCAGCCCTCATCAACCCATTTCCAGTCCTATTCCAGCTCTTCATCAGCCCATTTCCAGTGCTAGCCCTCCCATCACAGGCCATTTCCAGTCCAAGTCCCACCCATCACAGCCTCTTTCCAGTCCTAGCCCTCCCATCACAGCTCATTTCCAGTCCTAGGCCCCCCACCATCACAGCCCATTTGCAGTCCTAGTCGCCCCCATCACAGCCCATTTGCAGTCCTAGCCCCCCCCCCATCACAGCCCATTTCCAGCAAGTTCCCCCATCACAGCTCATTTCCAGTCCAGGTCCCCCCCATCACAGCCCATTTCCAGTCCAAGTCCCCCCCCCCATAGACCATTTCCAGTCCAGGTCCCCCCCCCATCACAGCCCATTTATAGTCCTAGTCCCCCCCAACACAGCCCATTCAGTCCTTGGCCACCCCCCCCCCTCCCCCCCCCCGCAGCTCTGCGGCTGTCTGAGGGGCTTCAGAGGGAGCTGGGGAAGCTCGCGCGAGGCCCTGGCTTCCTCTCTACAACCACCAGCGTGAAGATGAACATGATGAGACCGCACCTTGAATATTGTGTGCAATTCTGGTCGCCGTATCTTAAAAAGGATATAGCGTTATTAGAAAAGGTTCAGAGAAGAGCCACCAAAATGGTTAAGGGGATGGAAGGATACTCCTATGAAGAAAGGCTAAAAAGGTTAGGGCTCTTAACCTGGAAAAGAGACGGCTGAGGGGAGATATGATAGAAGTCTATAAATTAAAGAACGGAGTGGAACGGGTAAACGTAGATGAATTGTTTACATTATCAGAATATAGAAAGACTAGGGGACATGCAATGAAGCTACAGGGTAAAGTATTTAAGACTAATAAAAGAAAATATTTTTTCACTCAACATGTAATCAAACTCTGGAATTTGTTACTGGAGGATGTAGTAAAGGCTGTTAGTGTAGCTGGGTTTAAAAAAGGTTTGGACAAGTTCCTGGAGGAAAGGTCCATAAACCATTATTAAGAAGGGACCCAGGATATCAATGTTTGACCCAGTACAAGCATTGCGGAACCTGTGTCTTTTGGGGAAACTGCTAGGTACATGTGACCTAGATTGGCCACTGTTGGAAACAGAATACTGGGCTTGATGGACCTTGGTCTGACCCAGTATGGCATATCTTATGTTCTTAAGATCCTTTTCCCGCACGCTGGTGGCTGTTTGTGTGAAGCCGCGATTGCTGGGACTCTTGGGAGAGGTTAAAGGCAATGCCCTTTAACCTTTCCCAGCATTTGCAGCTTCACACAAACAGCCGCCAGCGTGAGGGAAAAGGATCTTCATGCTGGCGGTTGTACAGAGGGAGCTGGGGCCTCGCACGGGCTTCCCCGGCTCCCTCCCCCGCGCACTTCGGGAGTCGGGAGAAAAGCTGTTTTTTTGCTCTGGCCGCTCCCGATCTTGTGGCCAGAGCAAAAAAACGGCTTTTAAAGGGCAGGTTTTACATCTGTGCCGGCAGCCGGTCTGGCCATGGAAAAACCGGCCAGGCTGGCTGAAAACCGGCTGGTTGGCAACCCTAAGTATAAGTGACCACAACCTAAAGTAAAAATAAAAATATGTAGACAAAAATTAAACTTAAACCCCCCAAGAAACCAGACTCCACATGTGGTACACCAGATAAATAAGAGATGCATTTCCCCATACTTGTAAAATATAACGATAGTGCAAAGTCCATTCATTAAATTGAAAATAAAATTATTTTTTCTACCTTTGACCATTTTATTCTCTGATCATGCTGGTCCCAATCTGAGGCTTCTGCTTTCTTCTGTCTTCTCTTAGCTCTCTTTCTATAGTCTATTGTCCATCTGCCATTTCTTCTCTCTCCTTTTGTTCCTTCACTTCCTTCCATCTTGGATATTGATCTTTTTTCCTTTCAGCTTTCTTCCATTTATTTCTCTCTCTCTCTATCCACCCAGATTTCACTACCCCTTACTATCCGCTTCTTTTTTAGCCATCTACTTACTGCTTTTCAACCTTCACCCCAGTCTTCCCATTCCCCAGCTTTTCTTCCCTGGTCCATTATTCTTCAGTCTTTTGCTCACTCTCTCTCCCCCTCTGTCTATCATCTCTCATCCCTTCCCCACTCCCCTATCTAGTGTCTCTCTTTCCCTCCATCCATTAGTCTGAGGCAGAGGCAAACTGTCTGGGGCTGCCTGGTTCACAGACTCAGGCCTCCTTGTCTTTGCTCCGTTGAGTCAGTCGACACTCAACAGCAGTGTTTTTCCTCCTCCTCCCTCCAACACACACAATATCTGCCCCCTTTCCCTTTTTCTCTCTCCCAGTTTCTGCGTCTTTTCCCCACCTGGCCCAGCATATAGCAGCAGCAGTTCTCTTCCATTTCCAGCTCCTTTCCAGTTCCCCCAGCATAAACCCATTTCCTGTCTAGCCTCGGCATCAGCCCCCTTCCATTCCCAGTAGCTCCCTCAGTATCAGCCTATTTCCAGTACCAGTAACCCTCCCCAGTGTCAGCCCCTTTACAGTCTTCTCCTCCCAGTACCTTCCATTGTCAACCCCCTTGCATTCCCAGCACAGCCACTGGTGTCCATTTCCTTCCAGTCCCCCTCCTTCCCTACTGTCCAACCCCTTCTGGTCCCTATACCATCACAGGTATCCGCTCATTTCCAGTCCATTGCCCCCACCCCCATGTCAGTTCCCTTCCAGTCACTCTCCACTCTGTCTATCTTCCTTCCAGTGCCATCCCCAGGTATCAGCTCCCTTTCAACCCCCTCCTTCCCCACCCCATCAGCTCCCTTCCAGCCCCCACCTTACCCCATATCTGTTCCCTTTCAGCCCCCTCCTTCTTTTCTTTTCAGCTTCCTTCCAGCCCCCCCCCCATGTCTGCTCCTTTCCCCCATCAGCTTCTTTCCAGCCCCCACCATGTTGGCTCACTTCCAGCCCCCTCCTTCCTCTCTTTTCAGCTCCCTTCCAGCCCCCTCCTCGGCCCAGTGTGCAGCGGCGGCCAAGAGAGCAAATAGAATGCTAGGTATGATAAGGAAAGGAATGGAAAATAAAACAAAAGATATTATAATGCCTCTATATCGTTCCATGGTGAGACCGCACCTTGAATATTGTGTGCAATTCTGGTCGCCGTATCTTAAAAAGGATATAGTGTTATTAGAAAAGGTTCAGAGAAGAGCCACCAAAATGGTAAAGGGGATGGAAGGATACTCCTATGAAGAAAGGCTAAAAAGGTTAGGGCTCTTTAACCTGGAAAAGAGACGGCTGAGGGGAGATATGATAGAAGTCTATAAATTAATGAACGGAGTGGAACGGTTAAACGTAGATCGATTGTTTACCTTATCAGAATATAGAAAGACTAGGGGACATGCAATGAAGCTACAGGGTAAACTATTTAAGACTAATAAAAGAAAATATTTTTTCACTCAACGTGTAATCAAACTCTGGAATTTGTTACCGGAGGATGTAGTAAAGGCTGTTAGTGTAGCTGGGTTTAAAAAAGGTTTGGACAAGTTTCTGGAGGAAAGGTCCATAAACCATTATTAAGAAGTGACTGAATATATTAATGCTTGACCCAGTACAAGCATTGTGGAACTTGTGTCTCTTGGGGAAACTGCTAGGTACATATGACCTAGATTGGCCACTGTTGGAAACAGAATTTTGGGCTTGATGGACCTTGGTCTGACCCAGTATGGCATATCTTATGTTCTTATGTCCTTCTCTTCTCTAGGAACATCTCCAATCTTATCCCCTGCTACTCCTCCTCAGGACCCCCTCTCACCACCCCGTCACTTTTACTTCTGCAACTGGCCCTCCTAAACTGATGCTCTCTGCGCACTAAAACCACCCTCATTCATGACCTTTTCCCACAACACTCCCTTGACATCCTTTTCTTGACAGAAACCTGGCTAAAGGAGGGTGAAGAACCCTTACTTAACCGCTGTCTCCCTCCCGGCTACTCCGCCCTATCCACCTGCATCATGGTAGGAGTGGCGGGGGTGTCACCGTCCTCTTTCGCTCCTCACTAGTGCTTCAAGAACTCTCCTACCCTGCTCTTCATTACCCCGAAGCTCTTCTCCTTCGTCTTGGTTCCTGCTTCCCCCCTATCTTCTTCCTTCTTCTCTATGCCCCTCCTTCTCTCTCTGTTCCTCGATGAGATTTGCTTATCGCAACTCTCTCTGAAATCTCCCTCCTCCATCAGCACATCCTGATCCTAGGAAATTTCAATATTCACGTAGATTCCCCCTCCACCCCCCTTGATACTGCTTTCCTCTCCCTCCTCTCCGACCTCTCCCTCCAACAGTTTGTCCAATTTCCAATGCATTCGGCCAGCCATTCCCTAGACCTTGTAATCTCACATCCAACATTTCCACTGACCCTCTCATCCTTCTCCTCTCTGCCCATCCCTTGGTCAGATCATCTTTGTTTCCTCTTCTCCATCTCGACCTCCTTCTCTTCCAGACCTCCCTCCCTCTCCCCCACTCAGATTCCTGCCCTCACCCCACCCCGTCTAGTCCGCCGCATCATGCCCAATACCATCCTCCAGTTCCCCTCATCAGACACCATCTTTCCTGCAGATTTACATCTTCTTCCAGTAGACATTCAAGCTATCTGGTTCACCTCCAGAAACCCTGTTTCCCCTCTTGTCCCCCTTCTCTCTGCCACTCCTATCCCAGTCGTCTCCTCCCTACGTTATCTAGGGGTCACTCTTGATTCATCCCTGTCCTTTAAAGATCATATTTCCTCAGTAGTTCAATGATCCTTTCACACCTTGAGACAACTCCGTGCGGTTCGCCCTTTCCTTTCTGTCCCCTCCCTGGCCACTCTTCTTCTGTTCCTGGTAGTATGCTGTCTGGACTATTGTAATGTTTCCCTTGCCAGCCTCCCCCAATCACTATAATGCAGGCTACAACTTGTCCACAGCACAGCCGTCCTTATCTTGACCCATGCCTCCCGCTTTGACCACATCACCCCATCCTGGTCTGTCTCCATTGGCTCCCAGTTCCCTATAGAATTCAATACAAAGTGCTTATTTTCGTCCACAAATCCATCTACTCCGGCACCCCCTCTACCTCTCAGACCTCATTCGCTTTCATACACCTTACCGTCTTCTCCGGTCAATCCATGCAAACTGCTTGTCCCTCCCCTCCCCTCCCCATCCCAGGCTCATCATAAGTCTACCCGCAACTCAGGATTCTTTTTTCTGGGTCCCCGGTTCTGGAACTAACTCCCAACCGCCCTCCACCTAGAATCCTCCTAGAATACCTTTAAGGCAAAACTCAAAACCCACTTCTTCTGCTCTGCCTTCGACCTCCCCCTTCCCTCCTTGCCTCTGTCCCCCCCCCCCCCGTTGATGTCCAGCATGTCCCTCCCTTCACCTGAGCAGTGCACTTGCCTCTTCGATGCCTTTTTTTCCTTTTCTGTTCTCTCTTTCCTGTTACTTATGGCATTCCTATTTCCTTTTCCCAGCAGTACAAATCTTTTTATTTTGTAAACCACCCTGATGCTCTTTTGTATGAGCAGTATATTAAGTTTGTAATAAAGATAAAGCTCCCTTCCAGCCCCTCCCTGTTTCATTCACTTCCAGCCTCTCCCATGCCAGCTCCCTTCCAGTCCCCCCCTTGTCAGCTTCCTTCCAGCCCTTCCTTCCCTCCTGTATCTGCTGCCGTCAGTGCCCCACCTCACTGATTCACCACTTGAGAGAGCCACAGGAACATTTCTCTGCTCCCACTGCTCTGCTATTTTATAAACTGCTGGACAGTGGCATTTTCTAAAGGCGGTAATAAGCATTTTTTGTTTCTGCCTGGGGGCAGAAGTAAGTTATTTGTGCATTTAATTTAGTTTATTAAAGGATTGGATAATCTGCTTGCAATTTTTACAAAAATCCAGAAATAAAGTACAATAAAATATGCATACCTAATGAGGAGGTGACGTCACCGAGCTCATAGTCGGGTAGGAGTGGAGCTCTGAAGCCCGGGCCAACAAAGAAGGGGGAAAAAAGAGGTTTCCCCAGTGCCTACCTCACCCAAAAGCACATCACGATAGAGGAAGCAGCCCGGGTGCAAGAGATGACTGCGACGCGACGAAAGATGGCAGATTTGAAAGAATACAGATAATGAAAAGCTAAAGGACAAGATCAAAAGGGAGAAAAGATGACTGACCACAAAGAGCAGCAGAGCAACTTCGGAGCTGGAAGGGGCAAATGGAATAGAGATGCTTGGGCAAATTACAAAAAAGAAATGCAGTGCTGGTTCGCCAAGGTAAGGTGTGATATTACAGGCATAAAGGAGGACGTGGCAGGAATGGTGGCCGGGCTAAGAACGGAGGTGAGGCACCATGTGGAGGAGCTAGATTGAAGGATGGAAGAGACACAAGTGGCTGTGGACAAGTTAAGAAGGGAGCAGGTCAAGCTGCAAATAGAAAATAAGGGGCTCACATTAAAGCTGGAAAACAAATGCCTAGAGACATAGTAGTGTGCTTTCATGATTATGGGACTAAGGAACATATAGCCGCCCTTATGCAGAAAGCAGGAAATTTTTATGGAGAGGACATGCTATTGTTGTCTATGCGGACCTAGCATCAGCTACTTTGGCTAGATGACGAGCATGGAGTGGATATACAAACATACTGCGACAGGACAATGTGCAGTACCGATGGCTGTGCCCTCAAGGCATAGCCTTTACAAAGAAGGAATCTCGAAGCGGGTGGAGACAGAAGAGGAGCTGAGAATGGCAATGACAGAGATGGGGTGGCAAAGCTTACCAGCACAGACAAATAGTGCAACTGTGCCAAGAAGTTGGAGAGACTTACAAAAGAAATGGTAGACTGCAGAGCGCAAAAAGAGATGTAAGGGGCCACGAGAGATAAAATGGCGCCTGAAAGAGGCCTGAGACTGTGTGGAACTTGTTCTGGTGTACAGTGAAAGAAGTGATGGGGGATGATACAGTGGCGTTAATAATGGCTGTTAAGTGGGGTGATAGGTATGAAAGGAGGGGGAATGTATGGAATAAGGGGGGGGTGTATGACTGGGAGAATGTGGTAGATGACTGAGTGAAGAAGGGAGTGATGCAGGGGCAGAAACAATTACAAAAACTAATTGGAAAGAAGGGTATTTGGGGAATGAAGGGGGAGGGCGATGGGGCTGAATATTTGAGGGTGGGCGGATAAGGGCATGAAGCTGGGTAAGTTACTCCTCAGAGAGAGCTGGGAAGGTGATGAGTGAAGGGGGGAGGGGGAGGGTTTGGGGGATAGGGTCAGGAGGGAGAGAGAGCTCGAAAGAGTGAAGGGGGAGACTGAGCCCAGATTCTGTCTTTAAATGTGAAGGGACTAACATCTTGGCAGGAAAGGCGGAGCTTGGAGAGGGAGGGAGGGAGGGCGGCATAAAACTGACGTTCTGTTAATGCAAGAGACCCACTTGAAGACCAGTCAGGAGGGCATGTTGAGAACTAAGGAATACCTTCATAGTATGCCTGGCAGGGGAGAATTTATTTGGTTAGAGTCCAGGAGAAAGAAGGAGAAAGCAAGGGAATAAGAACGATTAAAAAGGGAGTTGGAGTATTGGTCCACCAGACATAAAGAAGCGTAGAGGGTCAGACAATGTTAAGGAAAGTGGAAAGGATTAGAAAGGTTCTGGGAGACTTACATACGGCGGAATGGGCCTTCTGAATAAAGAAACTACAACAGCAGAGTTATGAGCATAAAAACAAGCTGGGAAAGTGGCTCGCCAGTAAGATAAGGGCATGGATAGTCCCAGGCGCGGTTCTATAATGAGGACGAGTGAGGCGGTGGCCTCAGGCAGCAAATTTTTGGGGGTGGCAAAAATTGCCCCCAAGAAGACCGCCTCACTCGGCCTTCAAAAAAAAAAACCCCGATCAGAGGAGATCCTGCCGCTGCCGCCATCAACCCATTACAATTTTTAGTGCTACCCCCTTTCCCCAGCGCAGCCCAGCCCAACCTTCTGAAGGGAAATTTTAAAAAAACCACCAACAAAAAAAAAATGATCAGAGGAGCTGCTGCCGCTGCAGCAACAGCAGAATGAAGTACCCCCAGCCTCCCCGGCACAGCCCTGCCTCGTATTTCCCTCAGCGCCGGCTGCTTTTCAGAGCCACAAAGGGGGCGTTTCCATTTCTCGTGGCTCTGTTAAAGCTGAGCCTGCTGGCGCTGATGGGAAACAGGTATTTCCTGTTTCCCATCAGTGCCGGCAGACTCAACTAACAGAGTTGAATAAAATTACTCAGCATGTAAATAGTCATGACCTAATGGGAGACAGACAACATGGCTTTAGACAAGGAAGATCTTGTCTTACTAATCTGTTATGTTTTTTGAAGGTGTGAATAAACAGGTGGACAAGGGTGAGTCGGTTGATATTGTGTATCTGGACTTTCAGATAGCCTTTGACAAGGTCCCTCATCAGAGACTTTTGGCAAAACTAAAGAGTCATGGGATAGGAGGCAGTGTACTATTGTGGATTGGGAACTGGTTAAAGGATAGAAAGCAGAGGGTAGGGCTAAATGGCCAATATTCCCAATGGAAAAAGGTGAATAGTGGTGTACCTCAGGGATCTGTGCTGGGTCCGCTGCTTTTTGACATATTCATAAATGACATGGAAAGTGGAATAACGAGTGAGGTTATCAAATTTGCAGATGACACAAAACTATTTAAAGTTGTTAAAACCCAAGAGGATTGTGGAAAATTGCAAGAGGATCTTGATAAATTGGAAGACTGGGCATCAAAATGGCAGGTGAAATTTAATGTGGACAAGTGCAAGGTTATGCACCTAGGGAAGAACAACCCAAACTATAGTTACACGATGCAAGGTTCCACATTAGGAACCACCACCCAGGAAAAAGATTTAGGCGTCATTCTGGATAACATGTTAAAACCCTCGGCCCAGTGTGCACCGGCAGCCAAGAGAGCAAATAGAATGCTAGATATCATAAGGAAAGGAATGGAAAATAAAACAAAGGATATTATAATGCCTCTATACCGTTCCATGGTGAGACCGCACCTTGAATATTGTGTGCAATTCTGGTTGCCGTATCTTAAAAAGGATATAGCGTTATTGGAAAAGGTTCAGAGAAGAGCCACCAAAATGGTAAAGGGGATGGAAGGATACTCCTATGAGGAAAGGCTAAAAAGGTTAGGGCTCTTTAACCTGGAAAAGAGACGGCTGAGGGGAGATATGATAGAAGTCTATAAATTGATGAACGGAGTGGAACGGGTAAACGTAGATCGTCTGTTTACGTTGTCAGAATATAGAAAGACTAGGGGACATGCAATGAAGCTACAGGGTAAACTATTTAAGACTAATAAAAGAAAATATTTTTTCACTCAACGTGTAATCAAACTCTGGAATTTGTTACTGGAGGATGTGGTAAAGGCTGTTAGTATAGCTGGGTTTAAAAAAGGTTTGGAAAAGTTCCTGGAGGAAAGGTCCATAAACCATTATTAAGAAGGGACCCAGGATATCAATGCTTGACCTAGTACAAGCATTGCAGAACCTGTGTCTTTTGGGGAAACTGCTAGGTACGTGTGGCCTAGATTAGCCACTGTTGGAAACAGGATACTGGGCTTGATGGACCTTGGTCTGACCCAGTATGGCATATCTTATGTTCTTATGTTAGGGAGCTGACACTTGAGGATGGGAGTAGTAGGTGGCTGGGTAATGGGGAGGAAGCTGGAAGGGAGCTGACATGTGCGAATGGCACTGGAAGGGGGATGGACAGAGGGTAGGGCGACTGGAAGGGAGCTGACTGGGGGGTGGCACTGAGAGTGGACGTGAGCTGATACCTGGGATGGTATTTGGACTAGAAGGGGCTGGACAGTGGGGAAAGAGGGGGACTAGAAGGGAATGGACACCAGTGGCAGTCATGGGAATGCAAGGCGGTTGACATTGGAGGGTACTGGGAGGCGAGGACTGGAAAAGGGGTCGATATTGGGGAGGGTTACTGGAACTGGAAATGGGCTGATGGAAGGAAGAAAACAAAAAAAGAGTTAAGGAATAGCAGATGGACCATGGACCACAAAAAGAGAGATAAGAAGACAGGAAAGCAGAAGCCTCATATCGGGACCAGCATGATCAGAGAATAAAATGTTCAGACAACAAAGGTAGAAAAAATAATTTTAGTTAATTTTAGTTATTGGACTTTGTGCTATTTTTATATTTTACACAGTACTGGGGACCTGCATCTCTTATTTATCTGATGTTGCGCTGCATGTGGACTCTGGCTTCTTGGGGTTTCAGTTTAAATTTTGTCTACATATTTTTATTTTTACTTTAGAAGATTATGGTTACTTATTCTGTACTTGGTGAGGGTTGATGTTGTGAGTGTGTGACTGAGGTCAGGTGTTCTGATAACATGGAGTTTCTACATAAAGATCTATACTGTACTGTAGTAATTTGACTTGTTCAGCTTTTCAAATAAGTGTATGGATGTTCCAGGGCCCACTGAAGTATTTTACAGTGACGCTTTTTTTGGATGGGCTCCTTATCTGTTTTGGACGTTTGTGCTGATATGGTATGGTATGGTAGGTTTGCTCTTTGTTGTAGGGTTTTGTATTAGTTCACAATATGCCTGGTACTGGAGAATAGTGGTTGTTGTTGTTGTTAGTGAGATGATCAGAATCAGATTTTTTTATTTTTAAATATTGAGTTCTGTGGGTGAATGTCCTGGTTCTGTTCTGCACCTACTGTGCATGCAAAATATATGTTGAAAAAGAAAAAGCAAGAACCATAACGCAGTTTGTTAGAACAAAATAAAAATGAGTTATAATTTAGTTTTATAAACTGTGCTGTTGGTTCTTGCTGTGTTTTAGTTCCTTGGTGTGCAAACAGGACCGTACCTAGACCTGTGCAAGTGGTGCAGCCTCACAGGGTGCAAAGGCTTGGGGGCCGCATTTAGGCTGTCTGCTGTTGCCCTGCCGCCGCTGGCAGGACAATAGCAGGCAGCTGAAATGTGCCCCCCAAGCCTTTTCGCAGCACTTTAAGCAGGTCTGGTCCCTCCCTCCTCCGATGTGATGTCAGAGCAGGGAGGAGCAGATCTGCTTAAAGTGCAGGCGCCTTTCAGATTGGGTGCATGCCCCCCACCTCCTCCCCATACCTCCGTCCAGCGCTGCCTGCTTTTCCCCTGTTGCCGGCGCCACCATGAAAAAAACAGAGGGCAGCAGCAGCAGGGAAAGAACAGGCAACGCTGGACAGAGGTATGGGGGGGGAAAGGGGGGCGTGCGCCCGAGCTGCAAGTCGCACATGATGCGATTGCAGCTCGATACGGCCCTGTGTGCAAACATCTTGCATTTCCTCCATATAATCTAATTGGCTTTTTGGTTTGGTTCAGTCTCTGATTGGATTTCTGAAAAAGCTCCGCCCCCTCTAAGGTGGGGTTGGGGGGGTGCCATCTCATTCTTCGCCTCAGGCAGCAGATTGCCTTGAGCCGCCCCTGGATGGTCCAACAGAGTATCTTGAAGATCCGTAATGGGCAAGGGGAGCTAGAGTTCTCTGCTGCCAAGATACAAAGGGCCTTTGTCGATTTTTACCAAAAACTATACTCATCTGAAATAGAGGAAGGGGAATAGGCAGGGAAGAAATTCCTGCAAGACCTTCCATTGGAGGAGTTGCAGAAAGCAGATAGGGAAGAGTTAGGGAAGGAGATAATGGTGGAGGAAGTTAGAATAGCCATCTTGGGATTAATAGAGGGGAAAGCACCAGGATTAGACAGATTGATGGCCTGCTTCTATAAAATGTTTGAGGGAGAGATAGGAGATACTCTGGTGGAGATGTTCAGTGCCGTGGTTAAGGGAGGAGGGTCGCCCAAGTCAATGGCAGTGAAAGGAATCCTAAGCCAGGCAAGGATGCCATGGTCTTTGGATCATACCGCCCAATTTCCTTAAAAAATCTAGATGCCAAGATTTTGCCAAAATCCTACCTGGCAGGTTCCAAAGTTACCTCCCAAAATTAGTAGGGGTGGACCAAACTAGGTTTATACCAAGGCGGCATGCGAGAGACAACGTGCGTAAGTTACTCAACATAATCTGGCAGGTTAAGATAAGGAAGGAACCCACCATATTTATGGCGGTCAATGCTAAAAAAGCATTTGATGGAGTGGAATGGGGGTTTATGTTTGCAGTTCTACACCGGATGGGGATCGGGGATACCTTTCTGAGATGGCTAAAGGTGCTGTACCACGGTCCAAAGCCTGAATAAGAATCAATGGCAAATACTCAGAAGAGTTTAGCCTGGATCAGGGAACTAGGCAGGGCTGCCTTCTGTCTCCCTTGTTGTTTGTCATGGTCATAGAACCACTGATGGTGGCGGTGCAGGCAGCAAGAGATATTAGAGGGGTGGAGGTGGGGGGCACAGAGTATAAAATGGCACTCTAGGTGGACAGTATAATATACACTACTACCAAGCCATTGGTAACCTTGCCTAACCTGATGCAGTTGATAGAGAAGTATAATGGAATATCAGGGTACAAGATCAATCTGTCAAAAATGAAATTCTGAAGATAGTACTGACAACAAGCTAGAGGAGAGACTGAAAGCCGCATTCGCATTTAAATGGGGAAAGACCTCCATTAGGTATCTGGGGATCCAACTGGGAAGTAATGTAGAGGGGCTGTTCGAATTAAATTACACTCCATTTTAGAAACAGATAATGAGGGACCTAGATATATGGGATAAACCATATTTCTCTTGGGAAGGTAGAATCACCATTACAAAAATGAATATATTGCCTCTCATGCTGTTCCTATTTCAGATGCTGCCAGTCGTCATGCCGGGTGAGTTCTTCCAATGATGCCAGCGTAGATTATTTTGGTATATATGGAAAAGAAAGCCACCTAGGGTGAACAGCCAGGTGATGTGCTGGAGAAGGCAGGATGGGGGAATAGGGGTCCTGGAGTTGTGAGGGTATTTCCAAGCTGCACAACTGGTAGATTGGGGGGAAGAACAAGTGAAGAAACATTGGGTAGATATTATGGAGTGGGGGATAGCACAGGGGGGCGCCAGGAAAAGAATATGGGATGAAGGAGCTAAGGTGGAGCAGAGAGGCGTAGACCATTCCTTCGTGCAGATGACTAGGAAAATTTGGAAGCCAGTACGAAATAGATTGGCTAGAGAGGGGGGATTTTATATGCAAAACATACGGAGTACACGGGGATTTGCACCAGGCAGGAACACCAAGGGATTTAAGGAATGGGAGGATAAAGGTTTGATAATGTGGAAGCAACTAATCACTGAGGGGGGAGAATAATGGAATTTGAAGCACTACAGGGCAGATATGGGGTTGGGTCGGGTAGCTTTTTCTCACATCTGCAAGCAGTGAAGCAGTGAACTTCCTTAGGGGCAAGAGAAGACGGGGGGGGGGGGGGGGGTAGGAGCGATCCAACCAAGTTTGAACAAATGGTGACTAAGGGATGGACTAGCAAGGGCCAAGTGGGTAAGATATACCAACAATTGATGGAACCCAGAGAGAAGGGGGATTCATGGAGGCATGGGAACGAGAACTACAAGTAGAGTGGGATGAGACAATGTGGGAACACATCTTCCAAGGAATGAGGAAAGTGGGGGGTTCGGCAGTAATGCAGGAACACTGCTGGAAGGTCCTGTTCAGGATGTACCTAACGCCAGAGTGGGTAGGCAAATTGGAAGGTACAGAGAGCTCTACCTGTCAGAGGGGGTGTGGGCAACTGGGGGACTACCTGCACATGTGGTGTGGTTGCCCCATAATAAGGGAGTATTGGTCAAAGGTGGGTGACCTCTATAAAGAAGTGACGAGGAGAGAAATGGAGAGCACATCGGAGTTTGTGCTTCTTTTTAAGGGAAGGGATGCAGACCCTGGAAACAAATTAGCGTCCCATGTAATACTGGTAGTGTGGATGGCACTGGCAAAGGTGTCGCGAAGCACACAGGTGCCCACAATGGGAGAGATCTTAACCAGATTACAACATGGGCATACAATGAGCCGCCTAACGGTCCTATCACATAAACGGTGGGGTAAAATAAAAAAGGAATGGATTCAATACGAGGAATGGTGGAAACAGAAGCAACGGGTCTAGGGGGGAGGTAGAAATGTGAAATGGAGGCATAAGGAACTGGTAGAAGTAGGGAGGGAGGGGTGGTGAGGAAGAGAAGAAGAGGGTGCTAGAATAGGATAGGCTTTATACAGAGGGGATACTGCAGAGTATATCCAGGGGGACACTTTATAAACCCCAGGATGTTGGAGGTTTGTGTGTGTGTTTATATGTTTTTCTGATTGGCATCTATAAGTGTACACAATGTATTGTAGCCATGAAAAGGTATAATATGGAACTCTCCATTGCTCAGACAAATCCAAGTTATCAATGTCCCTGTTTAATGTACATTACCAAGTTTAAGTTACAATGTAAACCGCTTTAATTGAAATGATAAAGCGGTATAAAAAAACCTGTTAAATAAAATAAATAAATAAAATAAGATGTAGAGGGGGATAAGGTCATGTGTATATGAAGAACATGCAGGAGAAGGAGGGAGGGGGCAGGGAAATGTATTGTGAATGGGATAGACGGGGCTTGGGGGTTCTGGAGTTGGATAGAAGGCCCGCAGTGCCCGGACTGGAGAAACAGAGGGACCTTGGGCAGAATAGCAGAAGGATTGGGCCCAGAATACTGAGAGACTTGGAACTGGAGATTTAATCAGTAGCTGAGTGCAATGGGCATGAATGGACTGGACTGGAGGGGAGAAGACGCGATGGGGGGAGGGGAAGGGGGAGTTGATGCTGTAATGTTCAATAATGTGGGGGGAAGCCTGTTTTTTCTATTTTGTTTTTGTTACTATGAAAAAAATGTTTGAAATAAAGTACAAGTTAAAAAAATATGCATACATACTTTAAAACACAATGGGGGTAGGGGTTACCCTAGGCATTTTCTGGCCTGCTAACAGTGTAAATACTGCTGAGCTGGATATTCAGTGGCGCAAACATTTATTCATTTATTTAGCATTTCTTATATATCGCTTTCAGTTTATCAAGGCGGTTTACCTTGAACATGAGATGGTTAGTGCTGCTGAATATCTGTGAGTGCTGCTGTTACATAAACTGATGCTAACCAGTGTCGGGAGCGTTGCGGGTGGTGTCCATTGTTAACTAGGCAGCGGCAAGATTGAGCCACAGCCTGGTTAGCGACACACAGGTGTACAGTAAGGCGCAATAAATACCGGCCTTACTTTAACAGCTGAAGCTATCCAGGCAGCAGCCCAGTTAGCTTTCAGGCTCTGTGGCCAAGCTGAATAGGGACGTGGCCTCAGCACTGAATATCCGAAGTCAAGTTCAGTGGTGACGACTAGCTGCTTTATAAGTGCTAGCCACTGCTGCTGACATCCTCCACATAGGACCTGATACTCAGTGCTAGTGGCTAGTGCTGAACTCTAACCAGGCAATGGAAATAGTTAATCACTGCCTGCTTAGTGTCTCCTCCTACTACTACTGACCATTTCTATAGCGCTACAAGACATATGGGGGAGGAGTGGCCTAGTGGTTGGGGCAAGTTACCTCAGGCCGGAAGGTCGGGGGTTCAAATCCTACTAGAGGACAGCAACCTTGGGCCTGAAGGACTGGGGTTTGTAGTCCCACAGGTGCTCCTTGTGGTCTTGGGCAAGCCACTTAACCCTCCAGAGCCCATGTTTCCTGTAAATAGTTATCTCCAAGTTATAATGCCCTGTTCAATGTAATTTCAGTTTGTTCATGTAAACTGTCATGATGATATGAAAGGCAGTATGTAAGAAATGTTAAATAAATAAAATAAAAAATACGCAGCATTGCACAGACATGTAAGAGAGAGTCCCTGCTCATCAGAGCTTACAATCTACTCAGCACATACAACACAGTAGCTGTAGACATGGGATACATTTAGAGGGAATGGTAAGGAAACACAAAGGAGGTCAGGTGAGTCAAGATCCAAAAGCAGCAGCGAAGAGGTGAGTTTTCAGCCTGAATTCGATAAGGTTCAGAGAAGGTGCCTGACGTACGGACTCAGGTAGTTTGTTCCAGGCGTAAGGAGCAGCGAGGTGAAAGAAGCAAAGTCAGGAGTTGGCAATAGAAGAGAAGGGCACAGATAGAAGCAGTATGCCAGAAGAGCGGAGTTCCCGAGGTGGGTGTAGGGAGAGTAAGAGAGGAAAGGAAGTGAGGAGCTGCAGAGTGAATGCACTTATAGGTCAGCAGAAGTTTGAACTGGATGTGGAAATGGAACCAATGAAGAGACTTGAGAAGAGGGGTAATATGAGCATGACAAGGCTGGCGGATTAGCCGCGCGGCAGAGTGTTGAACAGATTGAAGGGGAGAGAGATGATTCGGAGGGAGACCAGCAAGGAGTAGCTTCTGCGCTGAAAGTTAGGCTAGTGTTTCCTGCGCCTGACTTTCACTCTGTGTTACTACCCAGGCAGTGGCTCAATATCTCTGCTGCCTGGTTAGTGACAGGTGCTGCCCCAGAACTCCCCAGCACACCTTAGTGCTAACCAGTTGTAGTGACAGTGCCCAGAGACATTCCGAAGAACACGGTCTGGAAACCGTCTAAATGCCTTTGAATGAAGTGACTTGAGGAGAGAGGTAATATGAGCCTTCATTACACCACTGCAGTTAGCCCAGAACACCACAGCTTGCACCATTGTCTGAGCCGCCAGATACAACCACATCACTCCCATACTGAAATCCCTTCACTGGCGCCCTGTGGCCTCAAGAATTAAGCACAAAGTCCTGACCATGATCCACAAGGCCTGCAACAATGCTATCTCCAAGCACCTGCAGACACTGATCAGAGCACGCTAAACCTGCTTCACCTACTGCCCCAGGTCCGCAAGAGCACCCAACACGCTCGCATGAGAGCCTTTTCCCTCTGGAACACCCTCCCCCCCATGCTGTGGAGCATTCAGCCATATCATGCCTTCAAAAGACACCTAAAGACATATTTTTTTCAAAGAAAACTACAGCACAGCTTTTCTAAGTGACCCTCATCACGAACACCCACCTCTTTCACCGAGCATCCCTCTACCCCCTTCTCTAAAACCTGCTACCCAAGCAGCGGCGCTGCCATCCATATTCACTGCTACGAGACATCCCGAGCTGTACTGCAATAGTATGCAGTATTCCTTGCCAATCCCCCTCCCACTCTATTGTAGTCCCTTGTTTAAAAGTTCAATGTAACCCACAGGCACCCTGTTCTCCCCTTGTACACTGTCACCTCATTGTTGAAAAGTTTGATGTAACCTATATGCATCCCAAATTTTCATTAATTGTAAATCATTTTGACTGGTTGAAAAACGGTATACCAAAACCTGTTAAATAAAATTAATATCCCCCTATAATTAAAATTCATATAACCACCCACCCTCCCTATTCTGACATTAACATATTACCATTCTGTCATAATTTCTTACAGAACAGCCAAGTTGTAGTTTCTTCTAAAAGATTTATTCCATAGGAAGTATTTATGACATGGTATTGATGCTGCACATGGGACAGAAATGGTAATGAGGTGCCTGAGTTAATGAGAGCACAGCCTGTCATCAGTGGTGCAATGGCCGAGCAGTGGTTTGCTTGTGATTTTATGGGCTGCTCTTTAGAGCACAGCCTGTCATCAGTGGTGCAATGGCCAAGCAGTGGTTTGCTTGTGATTTTATGGGCTGCTCTTTAGAGCACAGCCTGTCATCAGTGGTGCAGTGGTCGAGCAGTGGTTTGCTTGTGATTTTATGGGCTGCTCTTTAGAGCACAGCCTGTCATCAGTGGTGCAATGGCCGAGCAGTGGTTTGCTTGTGATTTTATGGGCTGCTCTTTAGAGCACAGCCTGTCATCAGTGGTGCAGTAGTCGAGCAGTGGTTTGCTTGTGATTTTATGGGCTGCTCTTTAGAGCACAGCCTGTCATCAGTGGTGCAATGGCCGAGCAGTGGTTTGCTTGTGATTTTATGGGCTGCTCTTTAGAGCACAGCCTGTCATCAGTGGTGCAATGGTCGAGCAGTGGTTTGCTTGTGATTTTATGGGCTGCTCTTTAGAGCACAGCCTGTCATCAGTGGTGCAGTGGTCGAGCAGTGGTTTGCTTGTGATTTTATGGGCTGCTCTTTAGAGCACAGCCTGTCATCAGTGGTGCAATGGCCAAGCAGTGGTTTGCTTGTGATTTTATGGGCTGCTCTTTAGAGCACAGCCTGTCATCAGTGGTGCAGTGGTCGAGCAGTGGTTTGCTTGTGATTTATTGGGCTGCTCTTTAGAGCACAGCCTGTCATCAGTGGTGCAATGGTCGAGCAGTGGTTTGCTTGTGATTTATTGGGCTGCTCTTTAGAGCACAGCCTGTCATCAGTGGCGCAATGGTCGAGCAGTGGTTTGCTTGTGATTTTATGGGCTGCTCTTTAGAGCACAGCCTGTCATCAGTGGCGCAGTGGTCGAGCAGTGGTTTGCTTGTGATTTTATGGGCTGCTCTTTAGAGCACAGCCTGTCATCAGTGGTGCAATGGCCGAGCAGTGGTTTGCTTGTGATTTTATGGGCTGCTCTTTAGAGCACAGCCTGTCATCAGTGGTGCAATGGCCGAGCAGTGGTTTGCTTGTGATTTTATGGGCTGCTCTTTAGAGCACAGCCTGTCATCAGTGGTGCAATGGCCGAGCAGTGGTTTGCTTGTGATTTTATGGGCTGCTCTTTAGAGCACAGCCTGTCATCAGTGGTGCAGTGGCCGAGCAGTGGTTTGCTTGTGATTTTATAGGCTGCTCTTTAGAGCACAGCCTGTCATCAGTGGTGCAGTGGCCGAGCAGTGGTTTGCTTGTGATTTTATGGGCTGCTCTTTAGAGCACAGCCTGTCATCAGTGGTGCAATGGCCAAGCAGTGGTTTGCTTGTGATTTTATGGGCTGCTCTTTAGAGCACAGCCTGTCATCAGTGGTGCAATGGCCGAGCAGTGGTTTGCTTGTGATTTTATGGGCTGCTCTTTAGAGCACAGCCTGTCATCAGTGGTGCAGTGGTCGAGCAGTGGTTTGCTTGTGATTTTATGGGCTGCTCTTTAGAGCACAGCCTGTCATCAGTGGTGCAATGGCCGAGCAGTGGTTTGCTTGTGATTTTATGGGCTGCTCTTTAGAGCACAGCCTGTCATCAGTGGTGCAATGGTCGAGCAGTGGTTTGCTTGTGATTTTATGGGCTGCTCTTTAGAGCACAGCCTGTCATCAGTGGTGCAGTGGTCGAGCAGTGGTTTGCTTGTGATTTTATGGGCTGCTCTTTAGAGCACAGCCTGTCATCAGTGGTGCAATGGCCAAGCAGTGGTTTGCTTGTGATTTTATGGGCTGCTCTTTAGAGCACAGCCTGTCATCAGTGGTGCAGTGGTCGAGCAGTGGTTTGCTTGTGATTTATTGGGCTGCTCTTTAGAGCACAGCCTGTCATCAGTGGTGCAATGGTCGAGCAGTGGTTTGCTTGTGATTTATTGGGCTGCTCTTTAGAGCACAGCCTGTCATCAGTGGCGCAATGGTCGAGCAGTGGTTTGCTTGTGATTTTATGGGCTGCTCTTTAGAGCACAGCCTGTCATCAGTGGTGCAGTGGTCGAGCAGTGGTTTGCTTGTGATTTTATGGGCTGCTCTTTAGAGCACAGCCTGTCATCAGTGGTGCAATGGCCGAGCAGTGGTTTGCTTGTGATTTTATGGGCTGCTCTTTAGAGCACAGCCTGTCATCAGTGGTGCAATGGCCGAGCAGTGGTTTGCTTGTGATTTTATGGGCTGCTCTTTAGAGCACAGCCTGTCATCAGTGGTGCAATGGCCGAGCAGTGGTTGCTTGTGATTTATGGGCTGCTCTTTAGAGCACAGCCTGTCATCAGTGGTGCAGTGGCCGAGCAGTGGTTTGCTTGTGATTTTATGGGCTGCTCTTTAGAGCACAGCCTGTCATCAGTGGTGCAATGGCCGAGCAGTGGTTTGCTTGTGATTTTATGGGCTGCTCTTTAGAGCACAGCCTGTCATCAGTGGTGCAATGGCCGAGCAGTGGTTTGCTTGTGATTTTATGGGCTGCTCTTTAGAGCACAGCCTGTCATCAGTGGTGCAATGGGCCGAGCAGTGCTTGTGATTTTATGGGCTGCTCTTTAGAGCACAGCCTGTCATCAGTGGTGCAGTGGTCGAGCAGAGCACAGCCTGTCATCAGTGGTGCAATGGCCGAGCAGTGGTTTGCTTGTGATTTTATGGGCTGCTCTTTAGAGCACAGCCTGTCATCAGTGGTGCAGTGGCCGAGCAGTGGTTTGCTTGTGATTTTATGGGCTGCTCTTTAGAGCACAGCCTGTCATCAGTGGTGCAGTGGCCGAGCAGTGGTTTGCTTGTGATTTTATAGGCTGCTCTTTAGAGCACAGCCTGTCATCAGTGGTGCAGTGGCCGAGCAGTGGTTTGCTTGTGATTTTATGGGCTGCTCTTTAGAGCACAGCCTGTCATCAGTGGTGCAATGGCCGAGCAGTGGTTTGCTTGTGATTTTATGGGCTGCTCTTTAGAGCACAGCCTGTCATCAGTGGTGCAATGGCCGAGCAGTGGTTTGCTTGTGATTTTATGGGCTGCTCTTTGAGCACAGCCTGTCATCAGTGGTGCAGTGGCCGAGCAGTGGTTTGCTTGTGATTTTATAGGCTGCTCTTTAGAGCACAGCCTGTCATCAGTGGTGCAATGGCCGAGCAGTGGTTTGCTTGTGATTTTATAGGCTGCTCTTTAGAGCACAGCCTGTCATCAGTGGTGCAATGGTCGAGCAGTGGTTTGCTTGTGATTTTATGGGCTGCTCTTTAGAGCACAGCCTGTCATCAGTGGTGCAATGGCCGAGCAGTGGTTTGCTTGTGATTTTATGGGCTGCTCTTTAGAGCACAGCCTGTCATCAGTGGTGCAATGGTCGAGCAGTGGTTTGCTTGTGATTTTATGGGCTGCTCTTTAGAGCACAGCCTGTCATCAGTGGTGCAATGGCCGAGCAGTGGTTTGCTTGTGATTTTATAGGCTGCTCTTTAGAGCACAGCCTGTCATCAGTGGTGCAATGGTCGAGCAGTGGTTTGCTTGTGATTTTATAGGCTGCTCTTTAGAGCACAGCCTGTCATCAGTGGTGCAGTGGCCAAGCAGTGGTTTGCTTGTGATTTTATGTGCTGCTCTTTAGAGCACAGCCTGTCATCAGTGGTGCAATGGCCGAGCAGTGGTGTGCTTGTGATTTTATGGGCTGCTCTTTAGAGCACAGCCTGTCATCAGTGGTGTAATGGCCGAGCAGTGGTTTGCTTGTGATTTTATGGGCTGCTCTTTGAGCACAGCCTGTCATCAGTGGTGCAGTGGCCGAGCAGTGGTTTGTTTGTGATTTTATAGGCTGCTCTTTAGAGCACAGCCTGTCATCAGTGGTGCAATGGCCGAGCAGTGGTTTGCTTGTGATTTTATGGGCTGCTCTTTAGAGCACAGCCTGTCATCAGTGGTGCAATGGTCGAGCAGTGGTTTGCTTGTGATTTTATGGGCTGCTCTTTAGAGCACAGCCTGTCATCAGTGGTGCAATGGCCGAGCAGTGGTTTGCTTGTGATTTTATAGGCTGCTCTTTAGAGCACAGCCTGTCATCAGTGGTGCAATGGTCGAGCAGTGCTTTGCTTGTGATTTTATATGCTGCTCTTTATAACTCTGACACTGATGCTAAGTCTCCGTCATGTATGAAACGCTTCTGTGGCAGTGCTGAAAGTGGGGGAATGCTGCTACCGAAATGGGAGACAATGTGAGAGGTGGGGGTCACAGTTTACTTCCTACCTGTAGGCTGTGCCGTTCATTTCTGGGTGCACAGTTGGCTGATCTCTTACGGACCATGGGCCAGTGGTCACAAAGAACTCTTTGTTGATGCAGTTTCTGAGACTTCCTGGGATGTGTCCTAGAAGAGGATACAAGATGTTTTTACTCAGAAGCAAAGGGTGATGGTTAGTATGCAAACATGGTCTCGCTTCTGCTGCTGATTTTCACCAGACATGTGAAGGGTAATTTGATATCAGGGTGCCAAGGGTAGTCCCTATTTTATAAAGACAAAAGGCGCCTGCTTTTCTTTATAAAATACCAGTGAAACTGGCATAAAGTGTGCCTACATTGCAGATGTGGACATTTACCTCGCCCTACTGCCAGCGTCAATGCCTGCACCTACCTTTTTTGAAGTACGTTTGTAAACTGTACTATTTTTTCATTTATTGGCCTGATATTTCGTGGAGGTGGCTAGCACGATTACAGTGAGTAGCTGTCCCCACTGAACACTAAACCTGGGCCACCGGCATTGAATATGCGGATCAGCTGTGGATGCTAACCGGGATATTCAGTCACTGCAGTCCCAGTTAGCTTCGGTGGCAAACGTTAGGACAGTTTTGCTGTACCTAACTTCTGCTGCCGAGGGATAACTGGACGGCGGCTGAATATCACTGCTCACGGGTTATCTGTGGGTACCACCCCTGGCATGGCCCAGTGCTAACTGCATAGCATCGAGGCTCTTTGAAACTCCCTCCCGGATGAGCTAAGAGCCCTAAACAACAGCAAGGACTTCCGCAAATCCCTCAAAACCCTCCTGTTCACAGAACACTTTGCACATGTAATGTAGAGAACCTACGCCCCACCGACATGCATAGAGGAGAACCAAGAACCAATTGACTAAAGTCTGTATGTACGTCTTGTCGCCCCTCCCCACTCGTTCAATGTAGACCCACTGTGTTGTCAACCACTTTGATTGAAGGATAAAGTGGTGTACAAAATTGCTTAAATAAATAAATAAAAAGACACTAAATAGCATCAAGGTATGCGCTTACTTTACTGCTTAATGTATACACCCCTTTACTTTTTTACTTTTCAAATGGCCAGAGCATAAACATATTTTCAGTGAGTTTGAGTAGCAAACATTAACCCTTTAGATTACACTGGTTCTAGTCTCAGGAAAAAGGCTGAACTGGGGCCACCCACAGCTCATGATTCAGACCCTACACTTGGATTTTAGCTAACAAAGGTTGAAAAATGATGTGTTAAATCCTGTAGATGCAAGTTGCCAATCTAAGGTAGACTTGGGTGCAGTTACCAGCATTCAGAGGATGATTTCCAAGTAATCTGTAGGCAGAGTAATTCAGGGAGCCTGTGTGCGAGCTGCTGTGTGTATACATGTATATACTTTATAGGAGAGATGCCTAAGTGCTGATCCTGCCCTCACCCCACCTAATTATCTGCCCTTGGGAAAAACCTTACATATATATATATCATATCAAAGCAGGCATCATATTTCTGGGCACCTGCTTTCATGCATATGTGCACTGGAACAATTTTGTTAATCTATTCTATATACTCATCACTTATCAAATTCCTCCCCAAAGGGGAGGGGGTAAAAATGCTTGCATACTATTCTCTGTGTGGACGTGCAAAGTGATCGTATGTGTGCATTTCCAGCGCTCTCTGAGATGAAAGTCAGTGCCCAGGGGCTGAATGTGAACATCGGGCGTGTAATAGCTCCTCAAGACCCACCTCTTCACCCTGCACTTTGGACCCACCACTTCCTAATATCTCCCCCTCTATCCACCCCCCTCCCAACAAAGAGCATTATGTAAATAGTTAAAGGCAACTGAACATGCCTAAATTTGACCAGCAATTTCTGTTCTCACCATTATTGTATAAAGTTGATCATTCAATGTAGTGTTGTTTGAAATGTTCAAGGTTCCATGTAAACTGCTTTTACCTCTATGAAAAGTGGTATATACGTCCAGCCAAATAAATAAATACATTTTATAAAAAGCCATTTCTATAGGTAAAGCACCTGAAGAGACAGAGTGGCTGAATATCTGGACACATCCAGTGAACTTTCCACTTGCCGTATTACTGAAATTCAGCCTGAACAGAAAAATAAACCTACAGCTTATAGAAAGGACAATGCGTAGGTTCTGGTGCTGGCTCTTCTCAGATGAGATTTCTTGCCTGGTGGTAGGAGAAAACATATTTGCTGATCGCTGGTGGTGGTCAGCAATGGGTGCTTAGAGAAGTATTTAATCTAACAGGACATACAGAAGAACTTCTCTGTTCCAGTAATCACTATCTAAAACCATCTTTTCCAATGTGATCCTTGTGCCTCATCTAACTGCACAGTCACCTTGAACATTTGTGGTTTGTTTGCACATGTCTGAGGCAGGATGAGAGAGAGTCTGATCTGAACACACAACTGTTGCGACTCCTACCTGAAAGTGCTCTGCGGATCTCTGTAGCCGCCGCTTCCCTCATCTCCAGCGATGCTTGCTCACTGTACCATGCTGTGTGAGGGGTACAAATGACATTGGGCGCGTCTTTCAATGGGCCCTGGGCAAAGCTACCAAAGCAATGAAAAAAATGGTAATGTTTATTTTATTTATTTATTTAACAGTTTTTATATACCGTCTTTCTTCACTTCAAGACGGTTTACAGAGAACATAACATGACAGTACATAGAACAGAACTACATAACAAGAATATATATGGTTAATATAAGTAACTTTGCATATGAGGAGTCTTCATGGACAAGAACTATTTACATGTTTATTTACAGGAGAGGTTAGGGAGAGGTCATAGGGAAATGAATTGGGTAAGGTATTAGAGGGACGGTTGAGCGGGAGAGAAAGGGTGTAGAGAGAGGGCTATGGTGGTAGGGAAAGATGTTCTTGGAAGAGATGAGTTTTTAGCTTCTTCCGGAATTTGGTATGATCGGAGCAGTTCCGTAGTTCACATGGTAGGGCATTCCATAAAGAGGGGCATAAAGGGAGAATGCCCGATTACAGGTAGTTTGATTGCATTTTCTCTTAGTAGTTGGGATAGTTAGAAGGTTTTTAGTGATAGTGCGGCGTGTTCTATTGTTGGAATTGGATAGGAGTGAGGAGAGGCATGGAGCTGACTCATTGGAAATGATTTTATGCATGAGGGTGATTACTTTGAATTTAACTCTGGACTGAATGGGAAGCCAGTGGAGATCATGGAGGATTGGCGTTATGTGTGATCGTCTAAGGTTATTTGTGATGAGAAGAGCTATTGTGTTCTGTGCCATTTGGATAGGGTGTATGTTGTTCTTGGGAAGGCCATGATAGATGAGAAGGGGCCATACTGGACTTGGTGCTTACCAATGGTGAAAGCGTTTCTGATGTTGTAGTGGGAGATCATTTTGCATCCAGTGATCACCAGATGGTGTGGTTCAGTATTAGGACTAGGGCTGTTAGAATCCATTCCAAGGTGAGGATCTTAGACTTTAGGAAGACTAACTTTGCGAAGATGGGCCAATACCTCAGGGAGTCGTTAGTGGGATGGGAACAGCTGGGGGATGTAGAAAAACAGTGGGCAAAACTGAAAGGGGATATTCTAAGGGCAAGCAACCTTTTTGTTAAAATGGTAAATAAAGGTAAAAGGAAAAGGAGACCGCTATGGTTTTCGAAAGAAGTAGCTGAAAAAGTGAAGAAAAAGAGGGAGGCCTTCATGAAATACAAGAGATCACAGAGAGAGGAAGACAGGCATCTGTATTTTGAAAAACTTAGAGAAGTTAGCAAAGTAGTCAAGAAGGCAAAGATTCAAAAGGAGGAGGAAATAGCCAATGCAATAAAATGGGGGGATAAGACATTTTTCAGATATATTAGTGAGAAGAGGAAGGGCAAAAGTGGTATTGTCAGACTCAAGGGTGCAGGGGAGGAATATGTAGAAGCTGATAAGGATAAAGCGGAATTGCTTAACAAATATTTTTGTTCTGTGTTCACAGAGGAAGAACCAGGAGCAGGACCTCAGAAATAGAAACAAAAGCAAAGGACATCTTGAACAGTTTTCAAAAGACTGTGTTCGTGAGAAACTATCTCAACTTAAAGTAGACAAAGTGATGGGACCATAAGAACATAAGATATGCCATAATGGGTCAGACCAAGGTCCATCAAGCCCAGTATTCTGTTTCCAACAGTGGCCAATCTAGGTCATACGTACCTAGCAGTTTCCCCAAGGGACACAGGTTCCACAATGCTAGTATTGGCTCAAGCATTGATATCCTGGGTCCCTTCTTAATAATGGTTTATGGACCTTTCCTCCAGGAACTTGTCCAAACCTTTTTTAAACCCAGCTACACTAACAGCCTTTACTACATCCTCCGGTAACAAATTCCAGAGTTTGATTACACGTTGAGTGAAAAAATATTTTCTTTTATTAGTCTTAAATAGTTTACCCTGTAGCTTCATTGCATGCCCCTAGTCTTTCTATATTCTGATAAGGTAAACAATCGATCTACGTTTACCCGTTCCACTCCGTTCATTAATTTATAGACTTCTATCATATCTCCCCTCAGCCGTCTCTTTTCCAGGTTAAAGAGCCCCAACCTTTTTAGCCTTTCTTCATAGGAGTATCCTTCCATCCCCCTTTACCATTTTGGTGGCTCTTCTCTGAACCTTTTCTAAAATCGCTATATCCTTTTTAAGATACGGTGACCAGAATTGCACACAATATTCAAGGTGTGGTCTCACCATGGAACGATATAGAGGCATTATAATATCTTTTGTTTTATTTTCCATTCCTTTCCTTATCATACCTAGCATTCTATTTGCTCTCTTGGCCGCCGCTGCACACTGGGCCGAGGGCTTTAACATGGTATCCACAATGACGCCTAAATCTTTTTCCTGGGTGGTGGTTCCTAATGTGGAACCTTGCATCGTGTAACAATAGTTTGGGTTGTTCTTCCCTAGGTGCATAACCTTGCACTTGTCCACATTAAATTTCATCTGCCATTTTGATGCCCAGTCTTCCAATTTATCAAGATCCTCTTGCAATTTTCCACAATCCTCTTGGGTTTTAACAACTTTAAATAGTTTTGTGTCATCTGCATATTTGATAACCTCACTCGTTATTCCACTTTCCAGGTCATTTATGAATATGTCAAAAAGCAGCGGACCCAGCACAGATCCCTGGGGTACACCACTATTCACCTTTCTCCATTGGGAAAATTGGCCGTTTAGCCCTACCCTCTGCTTTCTATCTTTTAACCAGTTCCTGATCCACAATAGTACACTGCCTCCTATCCCATGACTCTTTAGTTTTGCCAAAAGTCTCTGATGAGGGACCTTGTCAAAGGCTTTCTGAAAGTTCAGATACACAATATCAACCGACTCACCTTTGTCCACCTGATTATTCACTCCTTCAAAGAAACATAACAGATTAGTAAGACAAGATGGGATATACCCGAGAATACTGAGGGAACTTGGGGACGTTCTAGCAGCTCCACTGACTGACCTTTTCAATGCCTCGTTGGAGTCGGGAGTGGTGCCAAAGGACTGGAGAGAGGCTCATGTGGTGCCTTTACACAAAAGCGGAAGTAAGGATGTGGTTGAAAACTACAGGCCGGTTAGTTTAACTTCGGTGGTGAGTAATTTATTGGAAACACTGCTGAAAGAGAAAATAGTGAGGTTTCTGGTGTCCAGCGGATTACAGGATCCAAGGCAGCATGGATTCACCAGAGGCAGGTCTTGTCAGACAAATCTGATTGATTTCTTTGACTTGGTGACCAGGGAGTTGGACCGAGGGAGAGACCTAGATGTGGTGTATTTAGATTTCAGTAAAGCCTTTGGCACTGTTCCTCACAGGTGACTTATAAACAAACTGAGCACCCAAGGGATGGACCCTAAAGTTACTGCTTGGGTTAGAAATTGGTTGGGTGGGAGGCGACAAAGAGTACAAGTAAATGGAGCTCACTCTGAGGAGAAAGATGTTATCAGTGGTGTGCCCCAGGGATCTGTCCTTGGTCCGATTCTTTTTAACATCTTTGTTAGTGATATAGCGGAAGGGCTTTCAGGTAAGGTTTGCCTCTTTGCGAATGATACCAAAATCTGCAATAGAGTAGACACCCAGGAAGGGGTAGATACCATGAGGAGAGATCTAGCTAAGCTTGAAGAATGGTCTAGAATTTGGCAGCTGGGATTTAATGTTAAAAAATGTAAGGTCATGCATTTGGGCTGCAGCAATCCAAGGGAGCCATATAGTATAGGGAGTGAAGTACTTTTGTTCGCTAAAGAAGAGCGGGACCCAGGCGTAGTTGTGTCTGATGATCTTAAAGTAGCTAAACAGGTAGAAAAGGCGACGGCAAAAGCTAGAAGGATGCTTGGGTGCATACGGAGAGGAATGGCTAGCAGAAAAAAGGAGGTGATAATGCCTCTGTATAAGTCTTTGGTGCGACCTCATTTGGAGTATAGTGTGCAATTCTGGAGACCGCACCTTCAAAAGGATGTGAACAGGATGGAGTCGATGCAGAGGGTGGCTACTAAAATGATTAGTGATCTTCATTATAAGGCATATGAGGACAGACTGAAGGATCTTAATATGTACACCTTAGAGGAAAGGCGGGATAGAGGTGATATGATTGAGATGTTTAAATACCTCCTTGGCATAAATGTTCAGGGAGAGAGCCTCTTTCAATTGAAAGCAAGTTCTGCTACAAGGGGACATGGGATGAGGGTGAAGGGAGATAGATTCAGGAGTGATATGCGGAAATGCGCGGCGTTCTGAGGCTAACCGGCAAGTGAAGTAATAATCATCGGTAGAATGTGGGCAGCTAATTGACTATTTAGAGTAAGAAAAACGCTAAAAATGTTGGACATGATAGATCGAATGATCCCCTGATGAAATCATTGCGGTGAAACGCATGAATGGGATCCTACAAGAGTCCATACCAGTGGGGTTATTTAAGACAGATAAGATAAGTAAAGTCTGAAGTAATTTTAAAAACGATTGAAATTTGAGTGATGTAACCACACTGGGTTTTGGAGGTCGTTGATGCGAACGGTCAATCTGCTTTGAAAAAAGACGAAAGTCTCTGTGGCAGAGCCGCACCAGTCTGAGACCTCTTTAGCTTAAAGTTCATTTTGAATTTTCTGGACTTTATTAAAAGGTGGGAGAAATTCTCATTCATTTCAATTAGTACATGAACGATTCTTTTGCCAATATTGATGTATTAATCGTTCGAGAGTAGACCAGTATATGGGGTAAAATATAGGGACATGCTCTGCAGGAACCACAGCTGGGACTTGCACCTGTGACCCTCTGCTCCTGGACACACTGGCTGGGTGTACTGCACCACACTGTTGCCACAGATGCATGGTAGTCTCTGGGGCTACCTGCACTTTTCCTCAGCCAGACCTTTTATGTTGCACTGCACACCACGTACTGATGCAGAGCATGGCCTAGGTCCACTGCAGGGAGGTGGCACTGCTCCCTCCAGTACGGGCACATGTCCCCCTGCCAAGCTGATGTGGCCATTTGCTATCGGTGCTGGTAGTATGCAGTCCCAGGCCATCCACTGTGTAGGTAGGCGCCCGCCTAGGGAGCGGGTTACGGGGTGGGGGCATCCTCACATCCCCCCCATCACTGCCTACCACTAATGTCCCCTCCACATGGGGGCGGGATGGTTGGGGGGATGTCAGGTTTGTGCCCTAGCGACTATTGGCTAGGGTGGACCAGGTAGATATTGGTGGATTGTGTTTGGCCTTGGTTAACTGCTGTCTTGCTGATCTCCGGTGTCTATGTTCCTATGCCCCATTTGTACCATCGCCATAGTGGCCATTCATACTTTGGCACTATGGTATTGCTGTACATGGAGCACTACTATCACAGTTTTTGGGCTCCCTGCCTGGGCTGTACATTGCTGACACATAAATGTTTCTCTCTCCTGCATATGTGCATCTAACGGCAGGTTTTCAATCGTATTAGGATTCAGCTCTTCAGATCAGCGCGTTAGTGTGAATGGAGCCTCTCCCCGCCCACACTCCGCCCATTGACCCCTTCTCTCCGCCTTCTGCGGTGTTTACCACGCCGCGGAACGTTAACGATCGTTAACGTTACATAACGCGCGTTATGTAACATTACCGCAGTTTAGTAAACATATCCCTAAGAGAGAAGCAATAAGGGTTTCAACTCCATGGTTCTTTTTGAAGCCATGTTGGAATAGGTCAAGGGGAGTGTGTTCATCTATGAAATTCTGAAGAGTTTGGACTAATTTTTCAGTTATCTTAGCGAGGAAGGGGATACTGGAGATGGGCCTGTAGGAAGTAGGTAAGGTGGGGTCAAGCTTTGATCCTTTTAGGATGGGACGGATTGTGGCACATTTTAGTGGTGCTGGTATGGAGCCAGTCTGGAGGGAGGCTTGTACAATGTGAAGTATGTAAGGGATAATGGAGCTTCTTGTGGTCTTAAGCCAAGAGACAGGACAGGGGTCAAGGGCAGAAGATGAAGCATTTAGTTCTTTGATGACCTTGGTTATGTTTTTCAGGGTGAGGGGTTCAAAATTGTTCCAGGTATTTGAAGGGGTGAGAGCATGAGGCTGGATACTGTGGTCCTATATTGGTTGGGGGTTGGTTGTTAAGGGGGGTGGGAGGAATTTTGAGGTGAGGTGGTTGGCTATGGTTTTGGAGGTTATTTTTGGTGGCTGGTCCTGATGTAGGGGTTCACTTATTAAAGATTTGGCAATGGAAAAGAGTTCTCTGGGTTTATTGAGCACGCATTGGATCATATTTTCATTGTATTCTCTTTTGTGTCAGGGTTTCTGAGCAGTAAGCTCGGAGTTTTCCTGTGTAGTTCATATGTGTGTTTGGATCTCGAGAACGTCTCCATTGACGTTCTAGGTGTCTGAGTTCTCTTTTAAGGTCTCTTAGTTCATAGAATACCAGGGAGCTCTTCTGCGTTGGTTTCGAGAAAGTTGTTTTGGTGGTAGTAGGGCAGCAGTGGTGAGGATTTCGTTCCATTTATTGATGTGGGAGTCTTGGTTCAGGTGTTTGCTGTTGAGTAGATCCAGTGCTGGTATTATTTGGTCAAGAAAGTTGACGGCATTGAATTGTTTGAATTTGCGGGTATGTTGGGGAGGGGTAGTTTGCTGTCTTTTATGTGAGGAGTAGGGGATTGAGAAAGAGGATAAAAGAATGATCTGACCATGGGATAGGCTGAATGGTGTGTATGATCTGTCTGGAGGATAATGTTTGCTGTGGGATAAATATTAGGTCCAGGATATTGCCTTTGGAGTGAGGGGGTAGTTCTAGGATTTGGGTAAAGTGGAGAGCACCCATTGCTTGGAGAAATGTGGTAGACTGCTTCAAGGCTGTCGAGTGTAGGTTTAAGTCACCTAGGATTATGAGTGGACGTGAGATGGGTTGGGGGGAGCAAGCTGCCTCAAGTATCGTGGAGAGATCAGTTGTGTCGGACTGGGGTGCCCTGTAAAGGAGGTGTAGAGAAAGGATAGGATTGGAGACTCTCATGGAGTCCATACCTGGGGTAGATATAGATTTGACTGTAGAGAAGTGTAGGTTAGATCTTGATATAACAGCTATTCCTCCGCCTCTGCTGGATATTCTGTTGCAGATGTTAATTGAGTATGCATTGGGACATATTTGGTTTATTAGGATAGAGTCAGATTCTTGGAACCAGGTTTCAGTGAGACAAAGTATGTCCAAGTCATGGTCGAATATAAGGTCAGCAACTAGGGGGATATTATTCCTGGCCGAGCGGACGTTGAGAAGGGCACATTTGAGGGGAGGGTAGAGGTTGTCTGAGGGAACGTTGGGGATGAGGTTGGGATTTGTACTGAATAATTTGAGTTTGCAGATCCAAGAGTGGAGGTTAGTATGAGTGTGAGGTAGACAGGATGGGGTGTTTGAGTATCTGAGTGAGTGGATTATTGGGATTGGCGTACTATGCTTTACTATAAGGGCATATGAAAGGAGGAATGAGGTGATGTGTAGTATGAGGAGACTGGCCCACAGAGCAGATAGGTGAAGTTTGGGTGACTCCATTTTTTGGGTGAGAGAGACTAGGTCTTACATAAGAACATAAGATATGCCATACTGGGTCAGACCAAGGTCTATCAAGCCCAGTATTCTGTTTCCAACAGTGGCCAATCTAGGTCATATGTACCTAGCAGTTTCCCCAAGAGACACAAGTTCCACAATGCTTGTACTGGGTCAAGTATTGATATCTTCGGTCACTTCTTAATAATGGTTTATGGACCTTTCCTCCAGGAACTTGTCCAAACCTTTTTTAAACCCAGCTACACTAACAGCCTTCACTACATCCTCCGGTAACAAATTCCAGAGTTTGATTACACGTTGAGTGAAAAAATATTTTCTTTTATTAGTCTTAAATAGTTTACCCTGTAGCTTCATTGCATGTCCCCTAGTCTTTCTGTATTCTGATAACGTAAACAATCGATCTACGTTTACCCGTTCCACTCCGTTCATTAATTTATAGACTTCTATCATATCTCCCCTCAGCTGTCTCTTTTCCAGGTTAAAGAGCCCTAACCTTTTTAGCCTTTCTTCATAGGAGTATCCTTCCATCCCCTTTACCATTTTGGTGGCTCTTCTCTGAACTTTTTCTAAAATCGTTATATCCTTTTTAAGATACGGCGACCAGAATTGCACACAATATTCAAGGTGCGGTCTCACCATGGAACAATATAGAGGCATTATAATATATTTTGTTTTATTTTCCATTCCTTTCCTTATCATACCTAGCATTCTATTTGCTCTCTTGGCCGCTGCTGCACACTGGGCCGAGGGTTTTAACATGGTATCCACAATGACGCCTAAATCTTTTCCTGGGTGGTGGTTCCTAATGTGGAACCTTGCATCGTGTAACCATAGTTTGGGTTGTTCTTTCCTAGGTGCATAACCTTGCACTTGTCCACATTAAATTTCATCTGCCATTTTGATGCCCAGTCTTCCAATTTATCAAGATCCTCTTGCAATTTTTCACAATCCTCTTGGGTTTTAACAACTTTAAATAGTTTTGTGTCATCTGCAAATTTGATAACCTCACTCGTTATTCCACTTTCCAGGTCATTTATGAATATGTCAAAAAGCAGCAGACCCAGCACAGATCCCTGGGGTACACCACTATTCACCTTTCTCCATTGGGAAAATTGGCCATTTAGCCCTACCCTCTGCTTTCTATCTTTTAACCAGTTCCTGATCCACAATAGTACACTGCCTCCTATCCCATGACTCTTTAGTTTTGCCAAAAGTCTCTGATGAGGGACCTTGTCAAAGGCTTTTTGAAAGTCCAGATACACAATATCAACCGACTCACCTTTGTCCACCTGTTTATTCACTCCTTCAAAAAACATAACAGATTAATAAACAAGATCTTCCTTGTCTAAAGCCATGTTGGCTGTCTCCCATTAGGTTGTGACTAGCTACATGCTGAGTAATTTTATTCTTTATGATGGTTTCTACCATTTTTCCCGGTACTGATGTCAGGCTCACCGGTCTGTAGTTTCCCGGATCACCCCTGGAACCCTTTTTAAAAACTGGTGTTACATTGGCGATCTTCCAATCTTCAGGTATTAGAGATGATTTTAATGATAGTTCACAGATTACTGATAGCAGGTCTGCAATCTCATATTTCAGTTCTTTCAACACCCTTGGATGTATACTGTGATGATGAAGGCAGTTCAGAGGCTATGGAATGCCAGGAGAATGAACTCTGTGCCTTTAAGAGTGAGAGCATTCAGGGTTTCCCCAGCAACCGAGAACCTTTGACTCATAGCATAGTCACCATTAAGCCCCGCCCACTTCAGCACGTCAGGGCTGGAGTGAAGCCTAGCAGCTCCCACGTGTGCTGGGAAAAAGGCGTGGTCCCTGAGTGGGAGCAGTTTAAAACTCCTGTGTTTGGAGAGTCAGGGAGAGGAGGACCGGAAAGTGAAGGAGGAAGACAAGGAGAAGAGAGAAGAAGGAGTGGCAGTGAACCCAGAGGACCTGGAAGAGAATCCAGAGGAACTGGAGCTAGAGGAGAAGGGGCCCAAGGAGGTACGAGAAGTGCTGGGCTCAAGCTCAAAGACAAGCAGTGGGATCTGCTTGGAACCGGTCCAAGGCAGTCTCAGCAGAAAGGAAGTTTGCTACAACGGAGAGAAGTGTCTGCAGAGAGAAAGCAGCAAGGCTCTGGCAAGGAAAGAGGAGAGCTACTAAACGGCCCTGAACTAAGGCAAGTGTGCCTTCCAGAATTCCTGCCTGAAAGAAAGTTAAGAGAATTAGTTCCTGATAGAAGGAATAATTATAATAACCAGCTAAGCTTTAGCAGTAGAAACAATAGCTTGTCTGTAGGTCAGCACTCCCAGCTCTCTGAAGAAATAGAGCAGAAAAAGGTTCTATTAGAGAGATTGAATGAAATGCTCCAGAAACAAACTAGTCAGCTCTACAGCCAGGTACCCTCTGAAGAATGTTGTGAGGATGCCATTGAGGAAATGGATATAGGAAGCTGCTATGAAGACTATGAAGATAGCTCCGAGGAGATGCAGTGTTCTTATTGTAAAGCTAATGAATTAGAAGTGTGTTAAGCTTAAAACCTGTTTGAATGAGTGAATGCCATAGTAAGGAACTTACCTGATTGAAGGACGCAGCACAGAGAAAAGCTGAACGTTGTTAATCAAGCTGTTGCTGTGTAAGGCCTGAAACTGAAGGGAAAGCTCAGTGGACATTTTTAAAGCTGTTTCTGTTATAAAGGAGCTGTGAAGTAAACACTCCCATAAGAAGTTAATGTGCCCATGAGAAGCTTTATAATCTGAGCTTTGAAAGCAAGTTCCTAAGAAGCTATCTATTGCTGATACCAGTAATCCTGTGCATACTTTTGTAAAAGTTATACCTTTGCTTTGTAGAAGAATCCCATTATTGTTTATTCAGCCTGTTACTTGTGAATATGATGGAAACCCCAGAACACAACAAATAAATATTTCTCGGTTTCGCCTGACCACTTGTCTGCACAATTACTTTTGCCTAATATGGATAAGTGAAACTACATATCCCAGCAGCCCTCCTGGCAGCCATATTGGGAGGACTTATTCTAGGGCAGCAAGGCAACTCCATCCTGGTGCCCGGCTATACGCCCAGCTAGGTGGGGGCGACAGAGTGGCGTAGTTGCTACGGATCAGCGCTGAACACGCATGCGCAAAGGAAACTGCACAGCATATTCCAGAACTCTACAGGAGGACGCCGACTGGAAGTACGAGCGGCTGAGACTGGGAGAGAGAGAGTCCAGAGTTCGACTGGTCCAGGGAGGCCAAGGTCCCGCGGAGACCCTACACTGCTGCTGAGTGAGACGCACCACCAGTACCAGGTACAGGGTATTTAACTAAAGGGTAGTTAAGGATACCGGTACTAGGTGGGGCGGTTGGAGCAGGTAGAGGGAAAAACACCGAGTGTTTTGTGCCACACTTGGTTGGTGTGTTTGTTCTTTTGTCTTTGATACAGAAAGACAAGAATCATGGAAGTAGAGGAAGTTCTTAAGTGGATGGCTTCGCAATTTGACCGCCAGAAGGAGTTATCGTTGGAGCTCCAGGAAAGAGCTGCCGTCAGGTTGCAGGCCCAACAGAAGCCATTGGTGGACTTAATGGAGGCCTGGGTAAAGGAGACTAAGAAGACACCAGAGCCGGACCCAGCCACCACAGGTTTCACAGGACTGGGGTTAGCCCGAGCAATTGGACCGTGGTCCAAAGAGACCCTTAACTTTGGACAGTTAAAGGAGGGAGATAACTTGGACGACTTCTTAGAGGCGTTTGAGAAGGTGGCTCGAATAGCCAGTTGGCCACAAGAGCAATGGGCGGTGAGGCTGGCTGTTTCGCTAACGGGTGAAGCATTAGCTGCCTACCAAGCCGTACCTACAACTTTGGCCAATGACTATTATGAAGTCAAAAGAGCAATAAAGGATAGGCTGGGATTGACACCCTCAGTCTATCACCGTCAGTTAAGGAACGCTAAATTGCGTTCAGGTGAGACACCAAGGGCGTTTTATCACCGGTTAAAGGGGCTGGTATCCAAATGGCTGGAGCCAGAGCGTAAAACATTGGAGATGATATTAGATGATATTATTCTTGAGCAATTTCTAGCAGCTGTTCCAGAAAGAATGCAGAATTTCCTCATGTTACAAGGGTATAAAAGTACGCAGAAAGCTATAGTGCTCTCTGAGCGGTTTTTAGAAGCAGAGGCTGTAGCTAAGGACAAAACTGTGGCTTTTACTAAAATGTCTGCTGCTGTGTCAGATAGGGATAGAAAGAATGCAAAGAATGAATGTGTTCCCATAGTTAAAAGAAAGCCTGTGAACCGAGCGTGTTACCGGTGTGGTAGCGAACAGCATTTACAGAGGGACTGTAGAATGAGGACAGCCTTAATTTTGAATGAGCCTAGTAAGGTTGGTGAAGGCTTCCTATTAGATATTACAGTGCAAGGTATACCCACAAAAGCATTGCTTGATTCAGGCTCGGATCAGTCCATGCTGTCCAAAAGCTTATGGCGCAAGATAAGGGCCCCGGATTCAGAGACACCCTGTTCACCCGTGGGCACGGTAAAAATAAGGTGTGTTCACGGAACCGCGTCCACATATCCTGTTTACCATGTCCGAGTGAAGGCCTTAGGGATTGAAAGAGAGATCCCTGTGGCAATAGTTCCCCGATTACCGCAGGAGGTAGTGCTCGGGAGGGATTGGCCCCAATTCCAGAGGGGTGTGCAACAAGGTCTGGGTGCCAAGAAGGGAATGGTTTCTACACGAACCCAGTCCAAAGCCCTAAAGGCAGCAGAGGAAGAACCTATAGTGGGGGAGACGGAAGATCTTCCCTCCCATGAAGATTTAGTGACCATCCCCGTAGACAAAGTAAAAAACTGAAGGGTGAGAAGCGTCGTGAGCAATTAGTTCGTTCTCAGAGTAGAGAGGAAGTCAGGGATGGGATGGAATTGCCTTGGGTTCCGGGGGAATTAATGGCTAAATTTCCCTCCTTTACAAAAGAGCAAGAGGCTGACCCTGCTCTTTCCCAAGCATTTAAATTTGCCAGAGAGGGGCGAGATTCGTTGCCCAAGTTTCAAATAGACCAAGGGGTCTTATATCGGGAAAGCCTGGACCCCTTTACGGGAGACACACGCAGGCAGTTGGTAGTCCCGAATACATTTAGGGCCTTAGTGCTGAGATTAGCCCATGACCATCCTGTAGGGGCGCACAAAAGTATCCAGGGAACCTTAGACCAGGTCTTGGCCCGGTTCTACTGGCCCGGAGTGTACAAAGAGACAACAAGGTTCTGTGAAGCATGCCCTGCCTGCCAGAGGGTCACGTCAATCAGGCCCGTGGAGGTCCCCATGATCCCAGTTCCCGTCGTCTCGGTCCCTATTCATAGGATAGCCATAGACATTGTGGGTCCCCTGATAAAAACACCGCGGGGATTCCAATACATCTTAGTGATGGTTGATCATGCAACCAGGTTCCCTTGGGCGGTACCCCTGCGTAGCATTTCGGCTCGCACAGTGACAGCCGAATTGATAAAACTATTCTGTGAGGTTGGGTTCCCCAGGGAGGTGCTGTCAGATCGCGGCAGCAACTTCATGTCGCACTATTTAGCCCAAGTCTGGGATGCCTTTTGGCATCAAACATGTCAAGACTGCGGCTTATCACCCACAGACGAATGGGTTAGTGGAGAGAACTAACCAGACCCTCAAGAATTTGCTAAGGAGGGGGTTAGAAGGGAAGATGGCCGAGTGGGACATGATGCTTCCCTTCGCCTTATATGCGTGTCGGGAGAGGACACAGGCATCACTAGGTACTTCCCTGTACGAGCTCATGTACGGTAGGAGTCCCAGGGGTATTCTGGACATTCTTAGGGAGCAGTGGGTGGAGCCGGGAGTACAGGAAACAGAGGTTCCCCAATTTCTTAAAGATTTGCGAGGGCGCTTAACGCGTGCCTCACAGATGGCCGAAAGCAATTTAAGAGTAAGCCAACAGCGTCAAAAGTCATATTATGACCGTAATACTAAGCCACGCCAGCTGGCTGTGGGCGAAAAGGTCATAGTTATGGTAGCGGGAGCAGTCCCAAAATTCGAAAATCAATGGAAGGGTCCCTTCCGTGTAATCAAGCAAGTGGGCCCAGTAACCTATTTATTACAGAATAGGCAAGGACGTAAACAGTTATATCATGTTAACTTGCTCAGACCCTGGCATGAAAGGATCGCCCTAGCTCAGCTAGCCACTAGTACCCAGGGTAGGCACGAAGGACAGGATCAGAAGGGTTCTTTTAGGAGAATTACGAGCTGTGATGATAAAAACACCCCAGCCCGTAATATCTTAAGGGGGGGAATGTGTGATGATGAAGGCAGTTCAGAGGCTATGGAATGCCAGGAGAATGAACTCTGTGCCTTTAAGAGTGAGAGCATTCAGGGTTTCCCCAGCAACCGAGAACCTTTGACTCATAGCATAGTCACCATTAAGCCCCGCCCACTTCAGCATGCCAGGGCTGGAGTGAAGCCTAGCAGCTCCCACGTGTGCTGGGAAAAAGGCGTGGTCCCTGAGAGGGAGCAGTTTAAAACTCCTGTGTTTGGAGAGTCAGGGAGAGGAGGACCGGAAAGTGAAGGAGGAAGACAAGGAGAAGAGAGAAGAAGGAGTGGCAGTGAACCCAGAGGACCTGGAAGAGAATCCAGAGGAACTGGAGCTAGAGGAGAAGGGGCCCAAGGAGGTACGAGAAGTGCTGGGCTCAAGCTCAAAGACAAGCAGTGGGATCTGCTTGGAACCGGTCCAAGGCAGTCTCAGCAGAAAGGAAGTTTGCTACAACGGAGAGAAGTGTCTGCAGAGAGAAAGCAGCATGGCTCTGGCAAGGAAAGAGGAGAGCTACTAAACGGCCCTGAACTAAGGCAAGTGTGTCTTCCAGAATTCCTGCCTGAAAGAAAGTTAAGAGAATTAGTTCCTGATAGAAGGAATAATTATAATAACCAGCTAAGCTTTAGCAGTAGAAACAATAGCTTGTCTGTAGGTCAGCACTCCCAGCTCTCTGAAGAAATAGAGCAGAAAAAGGTTCTATTAGAGAGATTGAATTAAATGCTCCAGAAACAAACTAGTTAGCTCTACAGCCAGGTACCCTCTGAAGAATGTTGTGAGGATGCCATTGAGGAAATGGATATAGGAAGCTGCTATGAAGACTATGAAGATAGCTCCGAGGAGATGCAGTGTTCTTATTGTAAAGCTAATGAATTAGAAGTGTGTTAAGCTTAAAACCTGTTTGAATGAGTGAATGCCATAGTAAGGAACTTACCTGATTGAAGGACGCAGCACAGAGAACAGCTGAACGTTGTTAATCAAGCTGTTGCTCTGTAAGGCCTGAAACTGAAGGGAAAGCTCAGTGGACATTTTTAAAGCTGTTTCTGTTATAAAGGAGCTGTGAAGTAAACACTCCCATAAGAAGTTAATGTGCCCATGAGAAGCTTTATAATCTGAGCTTTGAAAGCAAGTTCCTAAGAAGCTATCTATTGCTGATACCAGTAATCCTGTGCATACTTTTGTAAAAGTTATACCTTTGCTTTGGAGAAGAATCCCATTATTGTTTATTCAGCCTGTTACTTGTGAATATGATGGAAACCCCAGAACACAACAAATAAATATTTCTCTGTTTCGCCTGACCACTTGTCTGCACAACTACTTTTGCCTAATATGGATAAGTGAAACTACATATCCCAGTAGCCCTCCTGGCAGCCATATTGGGAGGACTTATTCTAGGGCAGCAAGGCGACTCCATCCTGGTGCCCGGCTATACGCCCAGCCAGGTGGGGGCGACAATACCATCCGGCCCAAGTGATTTGCTACTCTTCAGTTTATCTAATAGTTGTAAGACATCTTCCCAATGTAGCGATATTTCCTTCAATTCTTCCGCACCTTTAAATACCACTTCAGTCATGGGTAACATCCCTACATCTTCCTCAGTAAAGACCGAAGCAAAGAATTCATTCAGTCTCTCTGCTATCTCCTTGTCGCCTCTTAGTGCTCCTTTAACCCCTTTATCATCTAATGGACCAACTGACTCACAGGTTTTTTGCTACGAATGTACTTGAAAAGGTCTTTATTTCGCGTTTTTGCTTCCGCAGCAAGCTTCTTCTCAAATTCTCTCTTTGCCTGCCTTATCAATGCCTTGCATTTGACTTGCCAGTGCTTGTGCTGTTTCCAGGTTTCGTCGTTTGGTTCTTTTTTCCATTTCCTGAAAGATGCTTTTTTGGCAACAACAGCCTCTCTGACCTCACCTTTAAACCATGCTGGCAGTTTTTTGGACTTCCTTCCACTTTTCTTGAAGCATGGAATACAGCTGGTCTGGGCTTCCAAGATAGTATTTTTCAACAACACCCAAGCTTGATGTATGTCTTTAACCTTTGCAACTGCTCCTTTTAGTTTTTTCTTAACTGTTTTCCTCATTTTATCATAGTCTCCCTTTCGAAAGTTCAAAGGTAGTACTGTGGATTTCCTTACTATCCCTCCTCCACTAATTAAATCAAAGGCGATCATGCTATGATCACTATTGCCAAGTGGCCCCAACACCCTTATCTCTTGCACTAGATCTGGTGTTCCACTAAAGACTAGGTCTAATATGGCTTCCCCTCTGGTCAGTTCATGAACCAGCTGCTCTAAGAAGCAGTCATTTATTTCATCTAGGAACTTTATCTCTCTAGCATGTCCTGACGTGACACTGACCCAGTCGATACCGGGGTAATTGAAATCACCCATTATTATTACTGCGCTGTAACTTTTGTTAGCTTCCTTGATTTCTTTGAGCATTTCATCATCCATTTGGTCATTCTGGCCAGGCGCTCGATAGTACACCCCCCACTGCCATCGCCTTCCCCCTTTTATATGGAATTTCAATCCATATAGATTCTACAGCAGATTTTGTTTCCTGCAAAACTTTAATCCTTTCTGAGGCAATGCCCTCTCTAACATAGAGCGCAACCCCTCCACCAATTTGATCAGCTCTATTATTACGATATAGTTTGTATCCAGGTATCACAGTGTCCCACTGGTTGTCCTCCTTCCACCATGTCTCTGATATTCCAATCATATCTAACCTTTCATTTAGTGCTATATATTCTAACTCTCCCATCTTATTCTTTAGACTTCTAACATTTGCATACAAGCATTTTAGAGAACGTATTTTATTCATGTTAATTTGGCTATTGTTAGACATGGGTAAATTGGGATCTTTAAGCTCTGTCTGCTCCATACTTGAGGGTATTTGGGCTACTTTACTCTTTTGTGGAACCTCTCTGCTTTTGGTAGTATCCTTCAAGGATACATTCTTCTGAACCATCCGCTCTTGGGTGACTGTCGGCTTTCCCCTAATATCTAGTTTAAAAGCTGCTCTATCTCCTTTTTAAAGGTTAATGCCAGCAGCCTGGTTCCATCCCGGTTAAGGTGAAGCCCATCCCTTCAAAGAGCCCCTCCTTTCCCCAGAATGTTCCCCAGTTCCTAACAAATCCAAAACCCTCATCTCTGCACCATTGTCATCCACGCATTGAGACTCCGGAGCTCTGCCTGCCTTTTGGGTCCTGCACGTGGAACAGGAAGCATTTCGGAGAATGCTACCATGGAAGTTCTGGATTTCAACTTCCTACCTAAAAGCCTAAATTTTGGTGGAGGGGGTTGGATACGAAGCTGGAGTGGATGGGGGAGTTGAGAATTAGTTGTGGATCAGTGAGAAGAACTTGGAAGAGCTTGATGGTATATGTTGTACAGTAAGTAATATATTATACAATTGTGGCTAGGGTAAGAGCAATGGCATGTAGAGTTCTTGTATCTAGCTCAATCAGGTTTAGACAAACAGCATAAGATATAGCGGCATACAAGTATAATTGTGATTTGTATAACAAGACAAAGATAATTGTGGTGTAGTAGGAGTGCGTACCTTTTTATGAGCTGCTTACATTCAGTCCCTGAGAGCACGGCATGAAGTTCACTGTTAATGTCCGATCAGTGTTAGGGTCGCTGTGTCATTGAGCATGAGGTTGCAGGTGAGCTTGGGGGATAGGCTGGGCTTCAGATGTCCTTTGTCTTCTTTGTTTTGGTCCACACCAAAGGGCCCTCTGGCGAGGTCCTCTGGTGCGGGCCCACCAGGCGCGGGTGCGCCGGGAGGCGTTTCTTTAAAGTAGTGTGAGTCCGGTGGTGCTGGGCCCTGATTGGCCGCCGGTTTAGGAGCGGGAGCGGTTGCAGCCCTCAGCTCCGTTAAGCCCAAAGCTGCAACTTAAACTCAACTTTCTGATTATCCCATGGAATACTACTACTGAACATTTGTACAGCGCTACAGGACGTACGCAGCACTGCACAGACACATTTAAAAGATGGTCCCTGCTCATCAGAGCTTACAGTCTAGTCAAGACAGTCAACACAGTAGCTGTAGACATAGAATACATCTAGTGGGAATGGTAACACAAAGGAGATCAGGTGAATCAAGATCTGAAAGTGGCAGCGAAGAGGTGAGTTTTCAGCCTGGATTTGAAAACAACCAGAAATGAAGCCTGATGTATAGACTCAGCTAGTTTGTTCCAGGCATAAGAAGCAACAGTAGATATTGCTGTACAAATTTAAAAAAAAAATCTCTTGATAAATTTGTCCAGAACTGAAACATCCTTTCACGGTACAGAAATCATTTGGTTTCCTGAATTAACTCTGTGGCATGGCACCTTCCCTCTCCTTTTCATGACAGCCGCCAGCATTTCATTTTCCCCAGAACTGGCCTTGGGCTAACTGCATTCACATGAATCTGAGTCCTGAGGAACTTTTAAAATGACAAGGTCCGTGGCAAAAAGCCAGTGAGCAAGAAGGTTAACTGAACAACTTTGGTTAACTTTCTGCAAGTATTCAGCCCCTTTGCATGTGGTATGAACATATTTGAATAAAGGTAGGTAGGATGCTATTTTTCCACTTAGACTAGGGTTTCTTAGGCCAATCCTCAGGACACACCTAACCAATCAGCTTTTCAAATAATCACAATGAATATCCATGAGAGAGATCTGCGTGCACTGCTCCTTTCTCATGGATATTCATTGTGGCTATCCTGAAAAGCTGATCGGCTAGCTGTGTCCCGAGGACTGGTTTGAGAACCCCTGACTTAGAATGACTGAACTAACTTTGGTCAGCCTGTGTGAACAGTGATACCTGCACCTTGGGACTGCCCCCAGTCCCTCTGTAGCTGGGTAACTTCTATGCAGGCTAAGATTTATCTACAGGAAATTCAGCCACTTAGCAAGGAAGCCCTTAAGACTTGTCCAGCTGACCCCCAAGTTATCTGGACAAACCTTTGAATATTGATCCAGTGATCACCAGATGGTGTGGTTCAGTATTAGTACTAGGGCTGTTAGAATCCATTCCAAAGTGAGGGTCTTAGACTTTAGGAAAACTAACTTTGCCAAGATGGGCCAATATCTCAGGGAGTCGTTAGCGGGATGGGAACAGCTGGGGGATGTAGAACAACAGTGGGCAAAACTGAAAGTGGATATTTTAAGGGCAACCAACCTTTTTGTTAAAATGGTAATTAAGGTAAAAGGAAAAGAAGACCGCTATGGCTTTCGAAAGAAGCAGCTGAAAAGGTGCAGAAAAAGAGAGAGGCCTTCATGAAATACAAGAGATCACAGAGAGAGGAAGACAGGCATCTCTATTTGGAAAAACTTAGAGAAGCTAGCAAAGTAGTCAGGAAAGCAAAGATTTAAAAAGAGGAAGAAATAGCCAATGCAATAAAATGGGGGGATAAGACATTTTTCAGATATTTATTTATTATTTAACAGTTTTTATATACCGTCTTTCTACAATTCAAGACGGTTTACAGAGAACATAACACAGCAGTATATTTCAACTGATTACACAGAAACAAACATAACAAGGGTATAAGTGGTTAATATAAGTAATTGTGTCCATAGTTATGTTATATGTTAGTGAGAAGAGGAAGGGCAAAAGTGGTATTGTCAGACTCAAGGGTGAAGGGGAGGAATATGTAGAAGCTGATGAGGATAAAGCGGAATTGCTTAACAAATATTTCTGTTCTGTGTTCACAGTCGAAGAACCAGGAGCAGGACCTCAGAAACACCCACAAACAGGAATAAAAGCGAGGGGCATCTTGAAGAATTTTCAGACGATTGTGTTCGTGAGAAACTAGCTCAAATTAAAGTAGACAAAGCGATGGGACCGGATGGGATACACCCTAGAATACTGAGGGAACTTGGGGATGTTCAGGCAGCTCCATTGACTGACCTTTTCAATGCCTCGTTGGAGTTGGGAGTGGTGCCAAAGGACTGGAGAGAGGCTCATGTGATGCCTTTACACAAAAGCGAAAGTAAGGATGTGGTTGAAAACTACAGGCCGGTTAGTTTAACTTCAGTGGTGAGTAAATTATTGGAAACGCTGGTGAAAGACAAAATAGTGAGGTTTCTGGAGTCCAGTGGATTACAGGAAACGAGGCAGCATGGATTCACCAGAGGCAGGTCTTGTCAAACAAATCTGATTGATTTCTTTGACTGGGTGACCAGGGAGTTGGACCGAGGGAGAGCCCTTGATGTGGTGTATTTAGATTTCAGTAAAGCCTTTGACACCGTTCCTCACAGATGACTTTTAAACTAACTGAGCACCCTAGGGTTGGACCCTAAAGTTACTGCCTGGGTTAGAAATTGTTTGAGTGGGAGGCAACAAAGAGTACAGATAAATGGAGCTCACTCTGAGGAGAAGGATGTTACCAATGGTGTGCCCCAGGGATCTGTACTTGATCCGATTCTGTTTAACATCTTTGTTAGTGATATAGCGGAAGGGCTGTCAGGTAAGGTTTGCCTCTTTGTGGATGATACCAAAATCTGCAATAGAGTAGACATCCAGGAAGGTGTAGATAACATGAGGAGGGATCTAGCTCAGCTTGAAGAATGGTCTAGAATTTGGCAGCTGGGATTTAATGTTAAAAAATGTAAGGTCATGCATTTGGGCTGCAGCAATCCAAGGGAGCAATATAGTATAGGGGGTGAAGTACTTTTGTCCTCTAAAGAAGAGCAGGACCTAGGCGTGGTTGTGTCAGAAGATCATAAAGTAGCTAAACAGATAGAAACAGCGACAGCAAAAGCTAGAAGGATGCTTGGGTGCACACGGAGAGGAATGGCTAGCAGAAAAAGGGAGGTGATAGTGCCTCTGCATAAGTCTTTGGTGCGACGTCATTTGGAGTATAGTGTGCAATTTTGGAGAGCGCACCTTCAAAAGGATATAAACAGGATGGAGTCAGTACAGAGGGTGGCTACCAAAATGGTTAGTGGTCTTCATTATAAAGCATATGAGGACAGACTTAAGGATCTTAATATGTACACCTTAGAGGAAAGGCGGGATAGAGGTGATATGATTGAGACGTTTAAATACCTCCATGGCATAAATGCACAGGGGGAGGAGCCTCTTTCAATTGAAAGCAAGTTCTGCTATGAGGGGACATGGGTTGAAGGTGAAAGGGGATAGATTCAGGAGTGATATGCAAAAATATTTCTTTATGGAAAGAGTGATGGATCCGTGGAATAGTCTCCCAGTGGAGGTGGTAGAGATGAGGGTGGTATCTGATTTTAAAAAAAGCATGGGACAAACAGAGAATCTCTAAAGGAAAAAAGGGGGACTGTTGTAGTTGTTGATATGGAAGGACAGACTAGTTATCTGGATTTATAAATTGCCCAGTCTTCCTAAGAATTCATAGCAAAATAGGGCAAATTATTGACAACAATACTATATTATACAGATATAATACTGCCTGAAGAACAAACAAGTTGGTACTAGAGGAGATCAAACCTAAGCTTTCCTTAGAAGCTCAGATGACAAGACTTGACTTTCATACTTTGGACAAATCGTGCGAAGAGAGAGATCATTAGAGAAAGACAATATGCTTGGCAAGGTAGAAATTCAATGCAAAAGAGGAAGGCCAGCAATGAGATGGATTGATAGAATAACAGCAGCTATGGATGCCACTCTATCAACAATGAGCCACCTGACTGAAGACTGAACACAATTTAGGACAACTATCCAGAGTGTTGCCATGTGTCGACACCGACTCGATGGCACTTAACAACAACTATATTTTCATGCAAAGAACTGTGTGTGTTATGTGTTTTTACATACTGCACACTTCTGCCATGCATTATGGGGGTCATTCTGTGCTGTGTTTAGTGGGGATATATGTCTGGTTCGGATGTATATCCCCTGCTAAATGCCAGGGACCGATTCCAGATTCACGTACAACAGAGATGTGCTGGGAGCTCTGGATGAGGGCGGGAGTGTGAGGCTTGGAGGAGGAGTCTGGGCCCAGTGACAGCCCGATACGTCCAGGCTTGCTGACTTAGGGGGCTTATTTCATCTCGGAGGTGGAATAAGTCCCCCACATCTGCACCCATTGATTCTGAACACCCCCCAAGGAGGTGGGCAAGGAGTCTCCTGCAGCCCAATCCCAGCCACGGATGCCCTAATTGGGGGTCGGGCAGCAGGGAGGAAGACCTTACAAACTGTGTGACCGATTGGGGCTCCTGCATGGTGTCCCAGTGCCATGGTGATGGGGCGCATGGCACCATGGCTCCATGCAGGAGCCTTGGCTGGGCTAGCCGGGGAGGTGGCTAGCTATGCAGCAGGTCTGAATTAGGGCACATCCAAAATGTCCAGGCCCCATACCCTGATTCTGCTCGCATGGGAATGGCTAGTTCCCACAGGTGCAGAATTGGGGCCAGATCTGGGCTGTCCAGATTTTGGATGTCTGGACGGCCCAGATGTGCCCCGAGTGGAAATGGTCTCTACATGTGTATGTCTGTTATACCATTTTCTTTGTAAAGGAGCAACAACGGGACAATAGTGTGGCTGCCCTTAACGCCACCTCAAGAAAGTGCAGTCATGGCAACTTGTGTGCAGCACCATCCCACGCATTAGCTGTCACCTACTGGCACTAAGAGCAGATAATGCTGGAATTTGTGATAAGGAAGCTTATCATAGCTCAGGTAGGAGCTATAGAAAAGATGATGTGACTCTGAACAAGCAACCTGTCAGTTCTGGTAGAAGTGAGAAAACAGAGTTTTCACATAAAAGACTACCAGTCCCAGAATGCACCAGGTTTCCAGCAGCCATGAGAGGGGCTGAAGTGAGGAAATGTGTGTGCAATCAAGGGAGCTATGAGGTAATCCCTAAGCACTCATCTCAAAGGGCAGGGCCTGATTCAAGACAGCTGCGCTGTGTTAGGGAGCAGCACACATTAGAACAGAATAAGAATAGAGATTATTCTTCAGATAACAGCTACAGAGGGAGGAAGAGATACAGAGACAGCAACGGCTACAAGCTCAAGCACCAGTATCACCTGGAGAAACAGAAGCCAAGCCAAGCAGATAGAGAGAGAAGGAAACTCTCTGGAAGGAAGAGAAGAAAGGCTATTGGAAGGTCTGGGAGATTCCAAGGCAGTACTCATACTGGGAGGTATTCCAAAAGCCAGCAGAGTCCATTGGACTGGATTCAGCCAGAGGAATGGAGTGGCAGAGATAGGAATCACCAGTGGCTACCTGGAAGAGAGAAGACTGCACGTGGAAGGGACTTTCAGACCAAGGCCAGAAGGTATGTGAGAGGAGATCCAGTGTCCAGGGATCAAGATTGGAAGGCTGGACATCAGAATTGGATTACATATTGGCCAGGCTTTACAGAGAGGAATTATGATGGCAGGAGAGGCTCAGGTATGAACACTGATCCAGACCCTATCTATAATAGAGAATGGCAGCAAGGGAATAAGCATTCTCATGATAGTGCCTTAATGAAAGACTCATCTGTGCCAATGTATGATATTGACCCTATGATTGTTGATGAAGAGAGAGATACAGCAGATGAAACTATTTATATGGACTGTTCTCTATCTAAATGCTATTGCTAGTTTTCCGTGAGCAAACACATCAGCCATCACAAAGAAACCTAACTTTGTTCTTTATTTCCACTGCAAACAGCTCTTAAAGCAGGATTTGGGCTCACACAGTAGCAGCCAGCCAGCTAAAGGCTTTCAGCTGGTCCATTGATAGTAATTAGGGCTGCACCTGATTGTGTGTGTGAGCAAGGGAGAATCACTGCTGAGATCGGCGTGGAAAATAAGCAGAAGTTAACCTAACCAGCAAAGTTTATTCTTTACTTTGTGCCTTTGTATTTGGTAATTACTTGCTAAGAAAACATTAGCTAATTGCCTGACAAGCTGAAGGTTGTTTTCTGGTTTACTTTGTGACTTTTGTTATCCATTTTAAACACTGCAAGCAAGTAACCTCATTTATAGTGCTATCAAGCATACATGTGCTGGGTGAATTAAACCCCATCAATAAAAGAAGTATTTTATTGATCTTACCACTTGGTTTCACAACTCAAATTATTGTCATCAGCTGTGTTTGGGAGTGAATGAACTACAATACCCACAATACCTTGCAAGAATCATATGAATATATGCATTGTCAAGATTGTGTAAGTTCTCACCCTAGGCAGCCGTCTGACAAATTTCTTATTCATATCCCTGTCCTTCCTCACTTTCTCATGTGCCCTGTGGAATGTATGCCCTGCCTCCAATAAATTCATCTTCATTTATGACTGTTCTATCTCTAATCCTCTTGCAGTAACTGAGACCTGGCTTCTCCCTGAAGACACTGCTTCAGTTGCTGCCCTCTGAAGCAGTAGTTGCATTGCTAAGATTAATGTTGAGTCCTTTTATGAGAACATCGTCAAAGCATATGTTCTCATAAAAAGCATATTGTTCTCATAAAAGGACTCAGCTTTAATCTCAGCAATGCAACCACTGTGAAGCTCACCAACAGGATCAACAAAGCCCTAATGAATCTTGAACAATTGAACCAGATCACAAGAGAACCTGGTGAATAAGAGTGACCGAGTCCAATATTGCACAATTCTGCGGACTTCCAAAAGTGCACAAAGAAGGCACACCACTCTGGCTGATTGTCTCACTCCCAGGCAGACCAACTTACAATCTAGCCAAAGACATGTGGAGACGCCTCAAACACCTGACCTACGGGTCCCAACACTATAAACAATGCCCAACAGTTTCTGAACCAACTAAAAGAGCATCGGATCAACGAAGATGAAGAGCTTGTATCATTTGATGTCACAGCACTATTTACATCCATTGACCAAAAATTGGCAGTCAGTATAATTGCAGACCTACTTAATGACCAAACGACGCAAACAGGGTTGCTCACAATATAAAGCATATGTGAACTTCTCTTACTGTGCCTATTAACTTACTTCGAATTTGATGGACAAATCTATGAACAACTGAAAGGATCACCAAAAGGATTCCCCATATCTGGCCTAGTTGCTGAGATTGTGATTCAAAAACTCGAAAGCATTGTACTCCCACAAGTAAACACAAAACTGTGAGTACGGTATGTCGATGACACCTTTGTCATAATAAAATGCAACAAAATCGAAGAAACATTCCAACTACTCAGCAGCATCTTCAAGGACATCCAATTCACAATGGAAATGGCCAGGGACAACGAACTCCCATTCCTGGATGTTCTGGCCATGAGAACCAAAACCGGTGAATTCCATACATCAGGCTACAGGAAAGCAACACACAAGGACCAAATTCTGAACTTCTACAGCAACCACCCGAAGTGTCACAAACAAAGCTGCATAAAAACGCTATTCAGAAGAGTAGAATCCCACGGCAACATGACAGAAGCTAAAATGGAAGAAGAGAAACACCTAACAAGGTATTAGCAAGAAACGGATACCCACGGAACTTCATCCGCAGATACCTGCAGCCAAAAAGCCCCAACCTCCAGATCGAAAGTGCAGCCCCATCGATTCACCCTCCCTTACATCCAGAACACTTCTAAAATGACTGCGAGACTTCTAAGAGACCACGGCATTACAATAACCCATAAACCAACTGTGACCCTGAGAAGAATCCTGTCAAAACCTAAAGGACAACCAGAGAAAGATCAAAGGACAAATGGTGTGTACAAAATTCAATGCGGTGACTGTGACAAGAACTACGTAGGCCAAACAGGAAGAAAACTATCCATCAGGCTACATGAACACCAACTAGTCAGCAAAAGACATGACTCATTCTCCTTGGCCTCAATCCATGAAGACGTGGAAGGAGACAAATACAACCGAAATACAATCGAATCATAGCATGGGCACAAACGAAAAGAGAAAGAGAATTTCCGGAAGTCTGGTTTTCCACCACAAAATTGATAAACAGACATATTGACAAAGACCCAATCTACCAAGCCCTACGGACCAAAGAGCTGAGGCACCCGGGAACATCCATACCCCAGCAACCCTCAGGGAAACCAACCAATCAATCCATGCGGACCAAAGAGCTGAGTCATAACCTACAGGGCTCATAAACAGCAACCACACCCCAGCAACACTCAGGGAAATCAACCACCCAATCCCTGCAGACTAAAGAGCTCAGTTATCACCAACAAGGCTCACAAACAACAACCACACCCCAGCAACCCTTAGGGAGACCAACCAATCCATGCGAATCAAAGAGCTGAGTCACCACCAGCCCCAATATAAATACAAAGGCAAGCATTCAAGCACATTACCATCTGGAACCCCGCAATGAAAATGTCCCTCGAATGGTGATGAAACGTCTGCAATCAAACCATCAAGCTCGGAGAACAATCCAACATCATGATCACCAACCTGAGCTACCAGTATTCACAAACAAGTTTATTTTTATATGACTAGTTTCCATGTGGTATATGCATTTGTGTGGCAGACAAGTTCATTTTTTATATGACTAGTTTCTGTGTGGTGTAGGCATGGGCGTGGCATACAATTTTTCTGTGACTAGATTCCATGTGGTATATGCATGGACATGGTATACAAGTTTATTTTTATATGACTAGTTTCCATGTGGTGTATGTGTGGGCATGGCATGCAAGTTTATTTTTATACGACTAGTTTCTACATGGTATATGCGTTTGTGTGGCAGACAAGTTTATTTTTATACGACTAGTTTCTGTGTGGTGTAGGCATGGGCGTGGCATACAATTTTTCTGTGACTAGATTCCATGTGGTATATGCATGGGCATGGTAGATAAGTTTATTTTTATATGACGAATTTCCGCCCAGCATACAATGTTATTTTATATGACTAGTTTTCACGTGGTATATGCGTGGATGTGGCATACAAGTTTATTCTTATATGACTAGTTTCCACATGGTATATGTGTGTGCGCGGCATACAAATTATTTTTATATGATTAGTTTCACATGATATATGTGTGGGTGTTGCATAATTTATTTTTATATGACTAGTTTCCGCGTGGTATGTATGTGTGCGCGGTATACAAATTATTTTTCTATGCTTAGTTTCCACATGGTATCTGCGTGTGCGCAGCATGCAAGCTTATTTTTATATGACTAGTTTCCAGTGGCATATGCGTGTGTGCGACATGCAAGTCTACAGTGCCTTGTGAAAGTATTCATCCCATCGGTATTTGTCCTGTTTTGTTGCATTAGAACCTGGAATTAAAATGGAGTTTTGTGGTTTAGCACCATGTGAGTTAGACAACATGCCTACCCCTTTGATGGTGCAAAATATCCTTTATTGTGACACAATCAATAATTAAGACAACCTCCCCTCCCCCAGAAATCAAGAGTGTGCATAGGTATTCCTCGCTCCCCCCCCCCCCCCCCCACAAAGTCAATACTTTTTAGAGACACCTTTTGCAGCAATTACAGCTGCAAGTCTCTTGGGGTATGTCGCTATTAGCTTAGCACATCTAGCCACTGGGATTTTCACCTATTCCTCAAGGCAAAACTGCTCCAACTCCTTCAAGTTAGATGGGTTGTGTTGGTGTACAGCAACCTTCAAGTCATGTCACTAATTCTCAATTGGATTGACGTCTGGGCTTTGACTAGGCCATTCCAAAACATTTAAATGTTTCCTTTTAAACCACTCCAGTGTAGCTTTAGCAGTATGTTTAGGGTCATTATCCTGCTGGAAGGTGAACCTTCGTCCCAGTCTTAAATCTCTGGCAGACTGAAACAGGTTTTCCTCAAGAATTTATTTATTTATTTAACAATTTTTCTATACCGCCTTTTCATTCAATCAAGGCGGTTTACAATAAACTTCAACTTATACAAAGAACTTGCAAATATCAACAGTAACATTATAACTTTAAAAACCCGAATAATCTCTTGTAACATTATCTAAACTATATACATCTTAATGAGAGTAATGGGATGTTTGTATGGTGTAGATGTCATGGCTTGTGTAAATCGGCTTGTGGAGTGATTAGGGTGATTGGTGGTCTTTGTTGAATTGTTCAATAAATAGGGTGGTTTTGAGCAACTTCCGGAATTCTTTTATATCTGTTGTTGATTTTAGATTATCTGGGAGGACATTCCAGATAGCAGGGGTGGCAAGAGAGAAGGCTCGCATGGATGTGGATTTGATGGTTCTTGTGAATAGACTAGGGGATATGTTTACTAAACTGCGTTAATGTGCGCTATGCGATGTTAGCGGTTTATGGGGCACAAGCGCGCGCTAATGTGCGCGGCGGCGAAAACGGGCGCTGAAGGTGGGAAAAGGCCCCCGGAGGGCGGAGGAAGGCTCCCCAGGGGCGGAGAGAAGGGGTCAATGGGTGGAGAGTGGGAGGGGAGAGGCTCCCCGCACATTAACGATGTGAAATCCGAGGCTCAAAACTAACGCAAGTGAAAACCTCGCATTAGAGCTGATTTAAAGGGAAGAGAAACCATTTCTGTCAGCAATGTACAGCAAAACCAGGGAAACCTACAAAACAGTGATAAGTGTGATACATGTGCACGGAACAAAAGTGGAAATAAACATTGAAAATGACCCCAACAAAATTAAACAAAAACATAACCAAGCTGGGCAATAGTGATAGTAATGGGAAACATCAAAAAAACACTCCCAAGAAAGCGCCAAAAAAAAGATATGAATATTGGAAGGGTCTACGCTCCGTCCCCATACAAGGTGAATGATCCCACAGTGAAATAGCACTGATTAGGGTCTCCCTCTCCATTGGACAGATTTCCTATGGCATGCACATGTTCCACAACAGCAGGGCAGGCATGTCGGAATGGGCAACTGTACAGATGTTGGGAAAAGGGATACAGAGGGCTGCAGGAGGCACATGCTGTGGTGCAGCTGGGGCACAGGGCGGACTAGGCAGATGCCCAGGTGGCACGTAGGAATGCTGAAACTGTACAGCAGCCAGACAGCAACTGATGAGGGCCCAACATGGGCATGAGTGTGTTTATCACAGTGTCACAGGAGATAGTATGCAGCAGGTACCTCCAAGGGCACAGAACATTGGCAGGCGGTGTTGGGGGGGAAGCGTGGACGTCTATGCAGGCACCCCTACCCCAGAATCCACACCATAGGCAGCCACCTACCTGCACACTGGATGGCGTGAGACTGCACACCACCAGCACCACCAGCAGAAGGGCATGTCAGCATGGTGGCACAGGGGTACTGGAGGTGGAGGGGGGCAGTGGCAGCTGCCCAGAGCCGACCATGGCCTAGCCCTGTGTAGGTGGGTGCCATGCACTGCAACAGACAGGCTCTGTCTGACAAACAACCATGGTATCTCCAGGGACTGCACTGTCTCTGTGACTACAGTGTGGTGCAGTGAACACAGCCAGTGTGTTCAGGAGCAGAAGGTCACAAGTTCAAGTCCCAGCTAGGGCTACTGCCAATCCAGTCCCCATATTTTACCCGCTAATAAACCGTGATAGTAAGGACAAACCTTTATTGCAGAGAACATACGCATGGTTCAAACGCCTACATTTTACCCAACAGAGCACAGACACCAGAAACATGCGCATTACCTAGAGCAGAGTCCCCCAAATGCAGTCCTGGAGGGCCACAAATCATTCAGGTTTTATGCTGTCTCCAATATAAGGCCAAGACAGAGGCACTTATTGTCACTCGAAACACCAATTTCAACCCCCCACCTTTCATTAAATACAACAATATTACAATACCAGTCAAGGACGAAGTTAGATATCTTGGAATTACCCTCGATAAGGGACTAACCCTCCAGTCACATATCAGAAAGACTGTGAGGAGTGCATACTATAGAATGAAAGTGATTACACGCCTCAAGCCCTTACTCTCATATGACCACTTCCGGTCAGTCTGCCAAGCCCTAATAACTCCTATTCTGGACTTTTGTAATCCTATTTACTACGGACTATCAAAACACTCACTTAAGCCCCTTCAGATGGCTCAGAATACAGCAGCCAGAATAATTGCTGGCTCAACATCTCAAGATCACATCACCCCTACTCTCAAAGAGCTCCATTGGCTTCCAATAAGCCAGCGCGTCAAATATAAAATGATAATTAATATATTCAAGATCAGACACAAGTGCTCTGCTTTTAGCCTTCATAATCTCTTACTCCAGAATAACAACAGGCCAAGAAGAAAAACTACATCAAACACTCTCAGCACCCCAAGTAGCTTCAGAAAAGCGTGTAAATGTACTACTTAAAGGGCAATTTCCTTATCTGCCCCACTTATATGGAACTCTCTCCCTCCCGATGTGCGATCCATAGATGATTTAAAGGAGTTCAGAAAACAACTGAAGTTTGTACTCTTCATTGAGCACTATGGCACAGACACCTAACAAGTCTTTATTATTATAGCCTGCATGTAACTTGTTTTACTGTAACGGTTCCTTGATGTTGTGTATCCCAATTTTACCTTCACTGTATAGTTTAGTCAGTGTATGCCTCCCTGCCTCTGTTCTCCCTTCTTGTGTCTTGGTAACCGCTTTGATTTAAGGAAAAGGCGGTATAGAAAACCTGTTAAATAAATAAATAAATAAATAAATGTCAGCATGGTGGCAGAGGGGTACTGGTGGTGGAGGGGGAAGTGGCAGCTGCCCAGAGCAGACCATGGCCTAGCCCTGTGTAGGTGGGTGCCATGCACTGCAACAGACAGGCTCTGTCTGACAAACAACCATGGTATCTCCAGGGACTGCACCATTTCTGTGACCACAGCGTGGTGCGGTGAACACAGCCAGTGTGTTCAGGAGCAGAAGGTCACAGGTTCAAGTCCCAGCTATGGTTCCTGCCAACCCAGTCCCCATATTTTACCCACAACTGAAACATGCTACTACAGACAGAACCTTTATTGCAGATGACGTAAACATGCCCAAAACACCTACATTTTACCCAACAGAGCACAGACACCAGAAACAGGCGCATTACCTAGAGCAGAGTCTCCCAAATGCAGTCCTGGAGGGCCAAACACCATTCAGATTTTATGCTGCCTCTAATAAAGATGTCTGTGCTGCATTTTTATGCGCCGCCCCCATGGTATGCAGATGTATTCCATGCATATTCATGAGGGATAGCATGAAAACCCGAACAGTGTTGCGCACACCAGGACCGGGGTTGGGAACCTCTGCCGTAAAGCAGCAGCCAACAGGGGCAGACAAACCCGCACCCACAGGCTCCATTATCCAATGCCTCCTGGAGAGGCAGGACATTGGGCCCTGCATGCATCTCCCAATACTAGCACCTGCATACCTTAGCAATGCCACCCTAAACCAGGGAATGCAGTACACAGCTATCAAAAGGTTGCTATGATAACTGGCAGATAGCAATTCCGAGGTTAAGTACAATTAAATGATTGAGCTGCATCATGGCAACCTTTCTGATGTCTGTGGAGTGTGCTACAGGTCTTGTGTCTGACAGTGTTTACCACCCTGGGGAGTGACCCCAACAGTATTGCGTGCCATAGCCATGCCTGCACTGTGCCCAGGACTGGAACGGTGGCCAGGGCTGCCAAACACCCCTATAGTTCTACAATGCTGGTATAGATGTGGGAGTGTGTATCTGTTATCCAGTGTGTGGTGTTGCAAACACCCCCCACAGTCCACACTGCCAGCACTGTTGCCAGTATTGGCCTCCAAGGGCACAGAGCAGTGGCAGGAGGTGCTGGAGGGGAAGCGTGGACGTCTATGCAGGCACCCCTACCCAAGAACCCGCACCATAGGCAGCCGCCTACCCGCACACTGGATGGCCCGAGACTGTGCACCACCAGCACCACCAGCAGAATGGCATGTCAGCATGGTGGCAGAGGGGTACCGGTGGTGGAGGGGGCAGTGGCAGCTGCCCACAGCAGACCGTGGCTGAACCCTGTTCAGGTGGGTGCCATGCACTGCAACAGACAGGCCCTCGCTGACAAACAGTCATGGCATCTCTAGGGAATGCACTGCCTCTGGCAACAGTGTGGTGCAGCACACACAGACAGTGTGTTCAAGAGCAAGAGGTAACATAAGAACATAAGATATGCCATACTGGGTCAGACCAAGGTCCATCAAGCCCAGTATTCTGTTTCCAACAGTGGCCAATCTAGGTCATATGTACCTAGCAGTTTCCCCAAGAGACACAAGTTCCACAATGCTTGTACTGGGTCAAGCATTGATATCTTCGGTCACTTCTTAATAATGGTTTATGGACCTTTCCTCCAGGAACTTGTCCAGACCTTTTTTAAACCCAGCTACACTAACAGCCTTTACTACATCCTCCGGTAACAAATTCCAGAGTTTGATTACACGTTGAGTGAAAAAATATTTTCTTTTATTAGTCTTAAATAGTTTACCCTGTAGCTTCATTGCATGTCCCCTAGTCTTTCTATATTCTGATAACGTAAACAATCGATCTACGTTTACCCGTTCCACTCCGTTCATTAATTTATAGACTTCTATCATATCTCCCCTCAGCCGTCTCTTTTCCAGGTTAAAGAGCCCTAACCTTTTTAGCCTTTCCTCATAGGAGTATCCTTCCATCCCCTTTACCATTTTGGTGGCTCTTCTCTGAACCTTTTCTAAAATCGCTATATCCTTTTAAGATACGGCGACCAGAATTGCACACAATATTCAAGGTGCGGTCTCACCATGGAACGATATAGAGGCATTATAATATCTTTTGTTTTATTTTCCATTCCTTTCCTTATCATACCTAGCATTCTATTTGCTCTCTTGGCCGCCGCTGCACACTGGGCCGAGGGTTTTAACATGTTATCCACAATGACGCCTAAATCTTTTTCCTGGGTGGTGGTTCCTAATGTGGAACCTTGCATCGTGTAACCATAGTTTGGGTTGTTCTCCCTAGGTGCATAACCTTGCACTTGTCCACATTAAATTTCATCTGCCATTTTGATGCCCAGTCTTCCAATTTATCAAGATCCTCTTGCAATTTTTCACAATCCTCTTTTGTTTTAACAACTTTAAATAGTTTTGTGTCATCTGCAAATTTGATAACCTCACTCGTTATTCCACTTTCCAGGTCAGAGGTTCAAACCCCAGTCGTGCCCCCTGACAACCCAGTTCCCATATTTTACGCAGTACGAAACCGTGGAAGTAAAGGCCGAACCTTTAGTGCAGTGAACAGAACCATGCGTCCAACGCCCATATTTTACCCCACAGAGCACACACACCATACACATGTGCAGTACCTAGAGCAGAGTCTCCCTAATGCAGTCCTCTAGGGCCACACACCATGCAGATCTCATGCTGTCGCCAAGAAAGATGCCTGTGCTGCAGTCCCATGTGCCACCTCCATGGCTTGCAGATGTATCTCATGCATATACATGAGGGACGGCATGAAAACCCGAATAGTTTGTGGAACAGCAGGACTGGAGTTGGGAACCTCTTCCCAGAGCAGTGGCCAACAGGGGCAGACACACCTGCACCCACAGGCCCCATCATCCAAAACCACCTGTAGCAGCAGGATGGCGAGCCCCGTCTGAAGCTCCCAATATCAGCCCCTGCATACCGTAGCAATGCCACACTAAACCTGGTGATATGGCACACATATATCAAAAGGTTGGTATGATCACTGGCGGATAGGAATCCCTACGTTAAGCACAATCTTCCCTTTAGTCGTACCATACCAACCTCTCTGATGTCTGCGGAGTGTGTATCAGGTCTGGTGTTTGACATTGTTTACCACCCTGGGGAGTGACCCCAACAGTATCGTGCACCAGAGCCATGCCTGTACTGTGCCCAGGATTGCTGATGTGGCCAGGGCTGCAAAGAGCCTCTATTTGCACAGTGCTGTCATAGGTGTGGGAGGGTGTGTATGTCCATCCAGTGTGTGGTGGTTGCCCACACCGTTCGCAGCCCACACTGTTTGCACTGTGTCCAGTGTTAGCTTGCCTATGTGCATAATGAGGAGCAAGGTAATGTGGGTAAAGCCTGGACAGGGCTGCCTGGGCAGGATGCAGCAGCACAAGGCTCAGGGCAATGGTTGGGACAATGTAGTGTCTGGCTGCCACCTGCATGGACAGAGTGGCCAAAGCAGGTCCTGCTGGAAAGGCACCCCCACCCTGACTGAGCAGTGACCACGGCATGACTAGGTTCCCCCATAGTGCCACATAGTATGTTATATAAGTGATATATATGGGTCCCCTTTTCTGGGGACCAATCACTGACTTAACTGCTCGGTGGGTGTGCTCACATCCCAGTTGTGGGTGTACACAGCATCCCCAGTAATATGCATTATGGACTAGCTAGCACATTGTTTGCACACACACATATGAAAGGTAGAAAACTCTGACTACCTATAAAAAGGTAGAAAAACTCTGATCAACACTACGCTACAGAAACTTATTAATGTATATAAAATGTAAATAGTTTTGACAATTAATGCACAGTTATTTGTATAAAGTTACAATGTTATAAATCTCTGTTAATAACTATTATCTGTATAAAGTTAAAAAAAATCTCTGTTCCATGTAATGTATACATTAGTATACAAATTTGTTTACTTGTTCCATGTAAACCGCCCCTGATCTCTGGAAGGGGCGGTATAGAAGAAATAGATAAATAAAATAAATAAAAATAAATAAATAAATAAATATGTGTATGGCTGGGACACCTTGCAGGGTGTGGTGGCTGGGGACTCACTGTGCCCGCTGCTGGAGAATGTCAGATAGGAGTGGGGGGCAGCAGAGCATTTCCAGCCCTACTGTCTGTCCCCTGTTGCTGTATGGCTGTGTACAGGACTGCCCCCAAGGTTGTGTGTCCCCTAGCTGGACTGAGGTAGATGGTCCCCTCTACCGCCACCATCGCAGGAATGTGGAGCCGTCGGTGGGAGAGCCTGAGCCCCAGAGGGCAGGTTGGGTGGTACTACATAATCTGCCAATGGGCCCATACAGGCGCCCCGCCCCCTTCACAGAAACCATGTGGCCATGGCACTCACACAGAATATGCACTATTCTTGGTGCATCATAGTCCACAAGGGCCAGATGGGACTGGGAAACCAATATGGATGGAGGTGTATTCAGAGGTGTATCTGCAAGGACTACCTATCTCACACTGTCACTGATGGCGACCTGCAGCATAGCGTATCTCATCTCTGTCTGGGGCTGAGGACATGGTGCTGGGTGCCCCATGTCCCCCTCAGGGTGGGCACGGTACCCACACAATGTGATGGTCTGTAGCCACTCTGTGCCAGTAACACACATGGTTAGTACCCCCTACCAGCCTGAGGTGATGTGGGGGTGCACACGGTCAGTGCCCCCAACCTGGCCGAGGTGCTGTGTGGTTGCATACCCCATCCTGTGATCATCTGTGGACTGCTAATATGCATGTGCAGTGCATCATGGGTATGGGTGGGTTAACCCCAACCTGATAACCACAGCAGTTGGTGTGGAGATCTGCAGTCCCTCTGTAGCCTGCCAGGGGCCCGGGTGTGGCCATACAGCTGTAGCCCACTGGTTACATCACTGTCTGTGTGGCAGAGGTAATGGGTGTGAACCCACAGTGGGTCAATTGATAGGGCTGTCTGCGGCAGATCGTTGTTTAATGTTTGATTAGTGCGGCCAGCAAAAACACCCTCAGTGCTGTAGCCTGTAGGTCCCTCATATGGCACGCTCGACAGCGCTCCATGGGACGCCCCATAGGGAACAGTATAAGGTGCCTTAGTGGACAGTGCACCTTATAATGTGCTCTCTGGAGTGCCCCATAGGGTGACTACTGTGGCACCCTAGGTTATGGCACAGTGAGGGTGTGTTTGCTGGCAGCACAAATGTAAATATAATGAAATGCTAAAACAAACCACGGCTGAAACGTAAAGGGCAAGGTCCCAGGCAGTTGTATGCAAGAGCTGCACTGGGGGATCGAGCCCATGACCCCTGTACCATCAGGCAGTCCGTCAACCAATGTGCCACGCCTATGCCACAACGCTTGTATGTCAGCACCCCTACCTACGATTAATGCACATGAACATGTCACACCTCCCTCGATTGTGTGATAATGTGCGCCATGCAACATATTGCGCGATCCCGACATCTAGACCTTAACGCTCCCCCCCCCCCTTATGACATCCTGCACAGCTTGGCTGGGCACACATTAACACGGATTATTAAACACACTCCCTTGGCTTATGTGTTGAGCCAACCATTGCCATGTGAAAAGGCATAGCACACCAGTGAGAACAATGCCCTGAGAGCCAGTGGTTATGGGTTCAAGACCCAGGTGTGGCAGACACCTGAGGAAATAAAACATAGCAAACATTGTTTTTACAAATGTCATACAAATCACTGCTATGTGTGTCTGCAGCATAAATCACTTTGACCCGGTGAAAAGCGGGATATAAATGCAGTTAAATAAATAAATAGATTGTGGGCAACACTAGATCCTGTATACTAGTTCTAGCAGAGACAGAAACAAATGCAGTACACTTTTGACATATTCATAAATGACCTGGAAAGTGGAATAACGAGTGAGGTTATCAAATTTGCAGATGACACAAAACTATTTAAAGTTGTTAAAACCCAAGAGGATTGTGGAAAATTGCAAGAGGATCTTGATAAATTGGAAGACTGGGCATTAAAATGGCAGATGAAATTTAATGTGGACAAATGCAAAGTTATGCACCTAGGGAAGAACAACCCAAACTATGGTTACACGATGCAAGGTTCCACTTTAGGAACCACCACACAGGAAAAAGATTTAGGCGTCATTGTGGATAACATGTTAAAACCCTCGGCCCAGTGTGCAGTGGCAGCCAAGAGAGCAAATAGAATGCTAGGTATGATAAGGAAAGGAATGGAAAATAAAACAAAAGATATTATAATGCCTCTATATCGTTCCATGGTGAGACCGCACCTTGAATATTGTGTGCAATTCTGGTCACCGTATCTTAAAAAGGATATAGCGTTATTAGAAAAGGTTCAGAGAAGAGCCACCAAAATGGTAAAGGGGATGGAAGGATACTCCTATGAAGAAAGGCTAAAAAGGTTAGGGCACTTTAACCTGGAAAAGAGACAGCTGAGGGGAGATATGATAGAAGTCTATAAATTAATGAACGGAGTGGAACGGGTAAACGTAGATCGATTGTTTACGTTATCAGAATATAGACAGACTAGGGGACATGCAATGAAGCTACAGGGTAAACTATTTAAGACTAATAAAAGAAAATATTTTTTCACTCAACGTGTAATCAAACTCTGGAATTTGTTACCGGAGGATGTAGTAAAGGCTGTTAGTGTAGCTGGGTTTAAAAAAGGTTTGGACAAGTTCCTGGAGGAAAAGTCCATAAACCATTATTAAGAAGGGACCCAGGATATCAATGCTTGACCCAGTACAAGCATTGTGGAACCTGTGTCTTTTGGGGAAACTGCTAGGTGCGTATGACCTAGATTGGCCACTGTTGGAAACAGGATACTGGGCTTGATGGACCTTGGTCTGACCCAGTATGGCATATCTTATGTTCTTATGTTCTTATGTTCATACACGTGTTGACGCACATAGGCCTGTGCGTCATGGGGCGTGTCAGCGCATGCTGCAGCGCGGCTGTGGCAACGCGCGCATGCGTCGTGCATGCGTATTGCGGTGCGCATGCGCTGGCGTGCTTGCATGCGTGCGTCCCTGAGTAGTGTGCAGGTGAGAATGGCCACCATGTCCAGGAAGCCACCATTCACCAGCCAGGACCTGCGCCACCTGGCACAGTTTATTGAGCCAAGGCAGCACAGGTTGTTCCCGGGTTCCTCCAGGCGGCAGGACCTGGTGAGAGTACGGAGGGCCTGGGAGCGTGTCACACGGCGGTACAACCGTGTGGCGGACTACCCACGTGAGGTAAGTGTATGGGGAGAGGTCCGTGTAGCCATATACATATCCAGTGTCAAATGTAGCTGTGCATGCAGCTTTGTGAAAGTAGTCTATCCCAATCATCTGTATTCGTGACACACACATGCTATATTGTCGATGTATCACATCTTAGTGGTTTGCCCATTACCCAGGGGGCTACGGACCTGTGCACAGAGTCCCAGATGCCCTCCTGGTGTCATGGCAGCTGCTGTGACTGAAATGCTAAAACACCCCGTAACACAGGTAGCCCACATATCTGCCTAAGGAGGTTCTGTGATCATCATGCTGGTATGGTGGGATCTGCATTTGCAGGGTCACACATCTGCCCTACCCCCAGGGGCCGTGAGACCTGCCACAAATGGTCTGTCATTCCCCCTGGTGATATGGATGTTTCTGCCCTAGCAGTCTAAACCATCTGCCCACCCCCAGTTGCCCTGGGAGTGTAACACAATGGGTCCCCAGCTCCCCTGGAGGTATGGTTATGCCACTGTTGCTGTCTTCCAATTCCCCCTATCCCCAGGAGTCCTGAGGGTCCATCAAAGTGGGCTGTCAGTCACCCTGGTGATATGGCTGTTTGGGCCTATGCAGTTTAACACATCTGCCCTATCCCCAGGAGCCCTGAGAGCCCATCAAAGTGGGCTGTCAGTCACCCTGGTGATAAAGTTGTTTGTGCCTTTGCAGTTTGACACATCCTTCTTATCCCCAGGAGTCCTGAGGGTCCATCAAAGTGGGCTGTCAGTCACCCTGGTGATATGGCTGTTTGGGCCTATGCAATTTAACACATCTGCCCTATCCCCAGGAGCCCTGAGGGCCCATCAAAGTGGGCCCTCAGTCACCCTGTGATATGGCTGTTTGGGCCTATGCAGTTTAACACACCTGCCCTATCCCCAGGAGTCCCGAGAGCCCATCAAAGTGGGTTCTCAGTCACCCTGGTGATAAGGTGGTTTGTGCCCTCCCAGTTTAACACACCTGCCCTATCCCCAGGAGTCCCGAGAGCCCATCAAAGTGGGTCCTCAGTCACCCTGGTGATAAGGTGGTTTGTGCCCTCCCAGTTTAACACACCTGCCCTATCACCAGGAGTCCCGAGAGCCCATCAAAGTGGGTTCTCAGTCACCCTGGTGATAAGGTGGTTTGTGCCTTTGCAGTTTGACACATCCTCCCTATCCCCAGGAGTCCTGAGAGTCCATCAAAGTGAGCTGTCAGTCACCCTGGTGATATGGCTGTTTAGGCCTATGCAGTTTAACACATCTGCCCTATCCCCAGGAGCCCTGAGGGCCCATCAAAGTTGGCTCTCAGTCACCCTGGTGATAAGGTTGTTTGTGCCTTTGCAGTTTGACACATCCTCCCTATCCCCAGGAGTCCTGAGGGTCCATCAAAGTGGACTGTCAGTCACCCTGGTGATAAGGTTGTTTGTGCCTTTGCAGTTTAACACATCTGCCCTATCCCCAGGAGTCCTGAGGGTCCATCAAAGTGGGCTGTCAGTCACCCTGGTAATATGGCTGTTTGGGCCTATGCAGTTTAACATGTCTGCCCTATCCCCAGGAGCCCTGAGAGCCCATCAACGTGGGCAGTCAGTCACCCTGGTGATAAGGTTGTTTGTGCCTTTGCAGTTTGACACATCCTCCCTATCCCCAGGAGCCCTGAAGGCCCATCAAAGTGGGTACTCAGTCACCCTGGTGATAAGGTGGTTTGTGCCTTTGCAGTTTGACACATCCTCCCTATCCCCAGGAGTCCTGAGGGTCCATCAAAGTGGGCTGTCAGTCACCCTGGTGATATGGCTGTTTGGGCCTATGCAGTTTAACACATCTGCCCTATCCCCAGGAGCCCTGAGGGCCCATCAAAGTGGGCTTTCAGTCACCCTGGTGATATGGCTGTTTGGGCCTATGAGGTTTAACACACCTGCCCTATCCCCAGGAGTCCCGAGAGCCCATCAAAGTGGGTCCTCAGTCACCCTGGTGATAAGGTGGTTTGTGCCCTCCCAGTTTAACACACCTGCCTATCCCCAGGAGTCCCGAGAGCCCATCAAAGTGGGTCCTCAGTCACCCTGGTGATAAGGTGGTTTGTGCCCTCCCAGTTTAACACACCTGCCCTATCCCCAGGAGTCCCGAGAGCCCATCAAAGTGGGTTCTCAGTCACCCTGGTGATAATGTGGTTTGTGCCTTTGCAATTTGACACATCCTCCCTATCCCCAGTAGTCCTGAGGGTCCATCAAAGTGGGCTGTCAGTCACCCTGGTGATAAGGTTGTTTGTGCCTTTGCATTTTGACACATCCTCCCTATCCCCAGGAGTCCTGAGGGTCCATCAAAGTGGGCTGTTAGTCACCCTGGTGATATGGCTGTTTGGGCCTATGCAGTTTAACACATCTGCCCTATCCCCAGGAGCACTGAGAGCCCATCAAAGTGGGCTGTCAGTCACCCTGGTGATAAGGTTGTTTGTGCCTTTGCAGTTTGACACATCCTCCCTATCCCCAGGAGTCCTGAGGGTCCATCAAAGTGGGCTGTCAGTCACCCTGGTGATATGGCTGTTTGGGCCTATGCAGTTTAACACATCTGCCCTATCCCCAGGAGCCCTGAGGGCCCATCAAAGTGGGCTCTCAGTCACCCTGGTGATATGGCTGTTTGGGCCTATGCAGTATAGCACATCAGCCCTATCCCCAGGAGCCCTGAGGGCCCTTCAAAGTGGGCTGTCAGTCACCCTGGTGATAAGGTTGTTTGTGCCTTTGCAGTTTGACACATCCTCCCTATACCCAGGAGTCCTGAGGCTCCATCAAAGTGGGCTGTCAGTCACCCTGGTGATATGGCTGATTGGGCCTATGCAGTTTAACACATCTGCCCTATCCCCAGGAGCCCTGAGGGCCCATCAAAGTGGGCTCTCAGTCACCCTGGTGATACGGCTGTTTGGGCCTATGCAGTATAACACATCTGCCCTATCCCCAGGAGCCCTGAGGGCCCATCAAAGTGGGCTGTCAGTCAACCTGGTGATAAGGTTGTTTGTGCCTTTGCAGTTTGACACATCCTCCCTATCCCCAGGAGCCCTGAAGGCCCATCAAAGTGGGTCCTCAGTCACCCTGGTGATAAGGTGGTTTGTGCCTTTGCAGTTTGACACATCCTCCCTATCCCCAGGAGTCCTGAGGGTCCATCAAAGTGGGCTGTCAGTCACCCTGGTGATATGGCTGTTTGTGCCCATGCAGGTTTTTATTTATTTTATTTATTTAGAGGACATTTGTATACCGCTGCTTCCAGCGATCAGCAGCGGTTGACTATACATATCAGGAGGGGTAATCAACAGTTAATACAGAATGATTGCATGCCAAGATTCACACTGGGTTCACACTGCACAAAAATCTGATACAATATTTACAGGTGCAATTACATATATACATATTGTTACAGGTGTAATTACATATATACATATTGTTACAATATTTACAACTTGCAGTTAAATATATACAATCTGTTACACTAATTACAACTAAACTGGGGGGGAGATGCACTAACCCTAGGAGTCGTGACAGCCCATCAAAGTGGCTCCCCAGTCACCCTGGTGAAATGGCGTATGCTGCTTCTGATGGCATATAATCTACCCGATTTCAAGGAGTCTGGAGACCCGCTGAACGCATCCAGTTAGTCATCCTGCTTCTATGGTGTGTCTCGCAGAAGATGTGTGCTAGGACACCCTGTCCCCAGGGGTCCTGTGACCTGTCTGTGAAGGTGGGTATGGCATCCAGATATTGTGGTAGGTGATGCTGTGTCATGACACACATGTGCCCCATCCCCCTGAGGCCCATGGCTCATAGAACAGGTCAGGTCTGTATCCTGACTGTATGGTATGTGCAGCTGTGGATGTTGTGTGAAGCAGCCCACCCCTGGAGGCCATGAGACCTGATAGATATGGTGCGAAACACATGCATATGTCATTGCTGTGTACCCAGTTTGTGGCAACATAGCTAGTCGGCTGATATGTTCAGATCAGGCAAATACACAAGTGTTTGCCAGACCACACAGGGGGTTGGCGAGGTCCCCTCTAAACAACAGCCTAGCCATGCCACAGGTGGCATGCTGCTGCCATGTTGTGCAGGGAGATTGTAGGGACAGGGTATGGTGCATCTAGTGTGTGTAGCACGGGACACATATGTTACAAAATGCTATATGTATAAAAATGTAAATATGTATATATAGATGTAAGAATGTATGATTCATCCCCTAAGACGCTAATCATGTGTGCTGTGACCCCAGATCTATGTATATACCACCCCCCCCCCACAAGTCTTGATTGACAACCCCCCAAAGACGAATCGAACCACTGCTGATCGCTGGAAGCAGCGGTATATAAGTGTGTAGTAAATAAATAAATAAATATGTGTGACTGCACACATGGCCACACATGTGGGGGTAGCGGCAAATGTTGGTACAGGACACACTGAGCAGAGGAGCAGGAGCAGCACGATGCCCTGCACGGAGATGTGTCACATCTGTGGACCACCCACCAGGTTGATATGGCAGTAATGTACCCTCACATTGTCTCCCCCCACTAGGTTGAGGATCTAAGGAAGAAGGCCAGGGAGATGAGGCTCCGGTATCCCGGCCACCTGGAGCGGGTACAAAGGCGGGCAGTGTCACAGTGGGGAGGTGAGTGTCGCAACCTCTGTGGCTCATTAGATGAGGTCACAGTGGCCCACCAGGCCTTGTGGGGCCGAACTATTCAAATGTGTCATGTGCATCATGTAAGAGTGTGTTAATAACTGTAATTCCCCACAGAGGAGGACCACACAGCTGGGACGCCAGCGTTGACACCACAGAACCTGCCACGGTCCACCCGCCAGAGATGGCCCGAGGGGGAGGCGGAGGAAGAGGAGGATGAGGATGCGGAGACAGCAGCGGCGGTGGCAGCGGCAGTCGACATCGATGAGGAGGGTGAGGAGGAGGAGGAGGAGGAGGGGCCAATGGAGCTGGCGGAGGAGGAAGAGGGGGGTGAGGAGGAGTGGGGGCCTGGGGAGGAGGCAGCAGAGGCCCCTGTGTCTCACATGGGCACCGGGGGAATGGTGGAGGTGGGGGGTGGGGCGGGGGGGCAACTGAATGTGTGTGGGTCATGTCGGAGGGGAGGGGGAGGAGGGGAGTGTGGGGCATGTGCAGGGTGGGTGGGAGGGCCTAGGGGTGGAGGTGGGGGTGGACTGGGAGGCGGGGTCTGCTGAGGGAGGGGAGGTCTGGGTGGAGCACGGGACAGCACAGGACACTGTGGGTCCCTGCCAGCACACACATGTGGGCGGAAAGGGTGCCCGGGTGGTTGTGGCCACGCCACCCATTGCCACGGACAGGACCCATGCACACACCACCACATACACACCTGGCACCATGTGTGTATGTGGTCATAAGTGTGTACATGACCTGTCCGTGGCAATGGATGGGGTGGCGCAACGACTGGGGGCCCTGGAACGCACCGTGCATGTGCTGGCATGGTCCGTCCAGCGGTTGGTCGCTGAGAGGCAGCCTGTGGCAGGCACGGATGCTGCCTCTCAACGACCATCCACTGATTGGCACCCCAGGAGTGTGTGATGGCCCCTGGGGTGCCCACACACGTGCCCTGTGCTGTCCCGTCCCCCTGACCTAACAGGATAGCTGGGTCCTGATGACATGGACTGCACCAAGATGGACGTAGCACACTGGGTGGGAATGACAATGTATGGACCAACAGATGTGCATATATAAAACTGTTATGCTGTTTGTGTTTAGTTGCACTATTGTTGTAAATACAGTTTTGGAAAGCCATACGAATGGTCATGTGTTGCTGTTACTGACGGACAATGGACATAAGCATGGGACATGTGTGTAGTTAGGTATGTGTATGCACGGCAGACATGGGTGTCATACATGGACCCTCTCCACACACAGGTATGGGGGCTGGCCATGTGCGTAGGCGTGAGAGTCCACGGCTGAGAGTGAGATGTGGCAATGTGGAGCATGTCCCAATATACCTAGGCACGTGCATGCTGTGTGCAATGTGTGGGAACCATATATGGTGCACCATGCTGGTGTGCCAATAGCAGAACCTGCAAATAGCTATGTCTGTGCTCGGAGGTTACGATGTGTTGCTGATCCCAGGAGCTGCTCAGGGGGATGGCCATTGAGGGCGGCCCAGGACAGTGCATATCACAGTGAGCGGCTGGGTGATTTTATGTGCATGCAAGTATGGGCAGCCGACCTATGTAATCCTCCCCTATCTGTCCGTGCCGCATGCAAGTCAATGTGGGAGGGAAGCCACGTAGGCCATGTTGAGGGCAGGGAGAATGTTCACACATATCTGACCAAAGTTGGGGGTATCAGGGATGGGAGACGGCGACAGATCCTAACACCAGACATGCAGCACCATGACATCTGTCATGTGCAACAGGTATGGATGGCAATCACCCCACGACGAGGTCCTGGTGCTGAGACCTGCCACAGTCCATCCCACACAGGACATGTGGTGACCTCTGTTCAGTGATAGCCGGCAGTACAGACACCCCGCAACCGAGGGGCATGGGTGAACTACATGAGGGCAGGGGAACAACATGAGGCGCAGGCCACATGGGGTAGCAGGTTGCCACACATCGGAGAACTGCACACAGGATAGCATAGGTCAGATATGTATGTATTTGTAGGGGTATGTGATGTGTTACGTCTACTGCCCCAGTTGCAGTCGGTGCGGTGTACATATACTAAATGTCCACATCAAAGACGACTGCAAGGCAGTTACAGGCCAACAGGGATATCGACCTGTCTACCCTGGCAAACATGCACATGCACAGATGTGGTATCAATGTGTTTATTGTACTATACATTTACATATGCAGTGTTCCATTCAGCATCACTGCAGTGTACATCGAACAAACCGAGTGAACGTTGCACAGGGCATGAACATGTGGAGTTAACTATTTTACAGGGAACATGGGCTATGGAGGGTCATGCGGCTTGACCAGGTCCACAGGGAGCACCTGTGTGGCTAGTAACCCCAGTCCTACTGACCCAGGGTAGCTATCCCCACTGGGAGTGTAACCCCCGACCATCCGGCCTGATGTACGTTGCCCCAACCACTAGACCACACGTACATGTCACTTCCTGCGTGGCCGCCCCCGTCACCCATGGCCCAAACCACCCCTCATCTGCCGTGGTGGTGCTGCAGCCTCTGGGGCTGGGGCTGGCTGTGGCATCCTTGCCACCATGGCCTCCACTGCAGTGGCGATATGTTCCACGGCTGTCCACAGGTTTTGCAGCTCGGCCGTGTTCTGGCTGATCTCACGCCGTATTTTCTCCAGCGCCTGATGAGTGCCTGTGGGTGAAGGACACGGAGATATGTGCTATACCCCCTGCAAAGGCAAACGTCACACATCTCTTCCTTCACCTTCCCAGGCCCATTTAGAACAGACCCGCCATTCTGCTTTTTTCTTCTTTGGACCCCTCCTATGGAACATGCTACCCACTCCCCTTCGGTTAGAATCTTCTTATCCTCAGTTCAAGTCCCTACTTAAGACCTACCTATTTCAGAAAGCATACGACCTCCCCCCAGAGGCCCCTCCCTGATTGCCTTGTTTTGTTTTTGTCTTTTTCTATGCTGTCACTTGTCTGTCCCCTGTTCGTTTGTCTATGTTGCCCGGTCAGGCTATGTCTGTCTTATGATTTGGTAATAATGTGATGTTACTGCTCTGTCCTGCCTCTTTCTTTCCTATTTTATTATTGGTGTTCCTTTTCTTGGTTTGCAGTGTGAAATCCTTCCTTTTTATTGTACACCGCTTAATGTTTTTTGCAATAGCGGTTTATCAAATGTGAATAAAGATAAAGATAAAGATGTACATGTCGGCCATATCCCACAGGATAAGTCTGTCACACTCACATGCATGGCACATATCGCAACACATGACCATGGTCAGACCTCTGTGTCCCATGAGCCATTCCCAAGCATGTCATGGGGCCCAATGATGGGTCGTGGGACACACAAAGCCCTCACATACCTGTGTTGCAGCATGTGATAAGGAAGCTTATCATAGCTCAGGAAGGAGCTATAGGAAAGGTGAAGTGACTCTGAACAACCTGTCAGTTCTGGTAGAAATAAGAAAACAGAATTTTCCCATAAAAGACTACCAGTCCCAGAATGCACCAGGTTTCCAACAGCCATTAGAGGAGCTGAAGTGGGGAAACGTGTGTTCAATCAGGAGGGCTATGAGGTAATCCCTAAGCACTCATCTCAAAGGGCAGGGCCTGATTCAGCACAGCTGCGCTGTGTTAGGGAGGAGCACTCATCTAAGCAGAATAAAGGTAGAGTTTATTCTACAGAGAATTATCCTTATCCTGAGAATCAGCTTGAGCTTGATCATCAGTTTCATCTGAAGGATCATCAGAAGCAGAAGCCAAACCGGACGGACAGAGAGGGAAAGAAACCCTTTGGAAAAAGGAAGAGAAAAGCCTTTGAGAGGTCTAGAAGAGTCCAGAGCAGTACGTATACTGGGAGGCATTTCAAGGGCCAGCATACACCATTGGACTGGGGAAAGCCAGAGGAATGGTGCTGCAGAGCTAGGAATCTCCAGACGCTACCTGTGAGGGAGACGACTGCACGTGGAAGGGACCCTAAGACCCGTGCCAGAAGGTATGTGAAGAGAGATCCAGTGTCCAGGGATCTGGATTGGAAGGCTGGACATAAGAACTGGACTACATACTGGCCAGGCTATATAGAGAGGAACTCTAACAGCAATGGAAGCTCAGGTATGAACACTGATCTATGCCCTAGCTATAACCTTGAAAGACAGCAGGGAAACAAGTATTCTCCTGAAAGTGCTCCATTGGGACATTCATCTGTGCCAATCCATTTATTTATTTATTTAGTTAACACTCATTTTTATACCGCATCTTCCATAGATCAGTTGCGGTGTACAAATAACAACAACTAACAAATCGAAGTTTGTTTTACATAGAACATCTTAAATATACATAGAACGTCTTAAAGTATCATAAATTAAACAAACTTAAGTCTAGGAAAATTAAACAGTGATTTTAAACTGGAACTGTGTTAAAACAATTAACTAACAATGTGGTGTCTACGTACATAATATAGTACATAACAGATACAACTATATACAAGAGGGAGGTATTAAGGCATAAGAGATTGGATAGTCTTTTCGTTTGCGCTATGTGTGTGGTCCATTTAGGTGGGAGGGTTGTGCTTTATGTGGTCAGTTACTTGTTTAGCCTTTATCTAAGTTGAGTGTAAGGTTTTCCATGGTATTATAGTGTTTGGTGAATAGATATGTTTTTAATTTTTTGCGGAATTCCATGATCTCTGTTAGAGATCGTAGATCCTCTGGTAGGGAATTCCAGATAGTGGGAGCTATATGAGAGAAGCCTCTATTATTGGTTAATTTATGTGCTTTTATGAAGTCCTTCGGAATCTTTAGTTTATTTAATTGTTCTTTTCTGTGGGTGGGCTTAGGTGTTTCTTTGCATATTAGATTACATAGTGTAGTCGGAGCCATGTCGTTTAATGCTTTGAATGAGGTAATTAATGTTTTGTATGTTATCCTACTCTGTATTGGTAACCAATGAAGGGATGCTAGTATTGGTGTTATGTGTTGGAGTGAGTTTATTTTTAGTATAATTCTTGTCGTTGCATTTTGGGCTAGTTGAATTCTTTTAATGTTCTGTTTTGAAATGCCCATAAGTATTAGGTTGGCAAAATCAAAATGAGGGGTTATGATAGCTTGTGTTATATTAATGAAATCTTGTACAAATACTAGCGGGCGTAGTTGTTTGAGAATTTTAAGTTTGAAATAGATTTTCTTTATGGTGTTTCTAATGTGGGTTTCCATTGTAAGGTGTGTATCTATTATAACACATAGATATCTTATTTCATTTTTTATTTATTTTTTTTTTTTAAAATTTTTATTTAGAGATTTTCCAACATATAAGCATACAAGTAACATAGTCAGTCTGCATGTCAACCTGTTAATACAACATAACTCCTCGCTACCCCCCCCCCCCACCTTCCCCCCCCCCCCCCCAGGATCTCGAGGCAAGGAATAAAAGAGAGAAATAAAAGAGAGAAAAAAGAAAAATAATAAAGAAGCGAAGGAGGAGGGTCGTTCCAGCTAAGAAGGTGCATGACATCAAACAAGCCTTCCGCCAAGGGACTCCTCAGACTCAGGGTTGCCCATTCAGCCCAATAAAGGAAGCCACTGCTTCAAAGCACTACAGATCTGGCAACATATTGGTCTAATAGTGACCATCTGTCATAGCTTAACTCCCCTCTATCGGGGTGATGGAGCTTGCTGTAGAGCTTCTCATATTTGGCATAGCGACAAACCATTCCCCACCATTCCCCCACGCGGAGGTTCACCAGATTCTTCCAATTAGAGAGAATCAACTTAAAAGCAATGGCTATCAGAAAGTTGAGCAGAAAAGCTTTCTTTTTGCGGTCAACCTGAGGTAGCTCTAAAGACCTCAGAAAGATTGCTTTCTTGGAGAGTGCACAGGTAATGTTCAGTACTACTTGTATTCTACCCCAAACCGCTACCCAAAAGTGTTGTACAAAAGGGCAATCATAAAACATGTGCAAAAATGTACCTTTCTCCTTCCGACAGGACCAACATGTCCCGGCTGAGGAACCATCCCATTTGGAAAGCTTTACAGGCGTGATATATGCCCTATGCAGCAAGAAGAACAGAGATTGTGTAATAGACGCCGAGCGGGAAGCCCGCGTTACAGGGCCCCACATTTTTGACCATGAGTTAGGGTGTAGCCCAGGAGGGAGGTCGGTCTCCCATACTTTATACAGCCCAATTGGACTTTGACTAGCATAGTCCCTAAAGAGAGCATATAGCCCTGAAATCATACCCCTCCGCTCGAGCATCGCCTTAAGATTGGTAATTAATGCACTCTCAGCAACAAGCGTGTCAATGTTAACTTTGGCCGCTAGTATGCAATGTTTAAGCTGCAACCACCGAAAATGACAGCTCTGCGGCATGGAGAACTCACTGCAGAAAGCAGAAAAGTCCTTCCAGCCGGTGCCCCCCACTAAGTGTCCTAGGGTCCAAATTCCCTTTTCTTGCCAAGCTTTCCAGGCAAATCTCTTCCCTCTGATTTTAAATATCGGATTCCACCAGAGTGGGGTCAATTGGGAAGGCAAGACATCTTTGCCAGCTAATCTTAAAAGCTGAAGAAAGGCTTCCTGGGTGGCCCGGATCACCGCCCCCAATCCCCCTTCCGCCGGGTGTAACATTCCTAGCAGGTGCCTCAAAGGGTAGGGTTCCGCCACTCGGGACTCCACTTTAAGCCAACTTGGACTTGGGGCCTCCTCCTCCTCGGTTCCCAACCACACGGCGCCCTGCTTTAAGAGAAACGCATAGTGGTACCACTGAAAGTCGGGGAAGTGCACTCCCCCCCTCTCCTTAGAGGCCTTTAATTTCTTGCTGGCAATTCGAGGTTGCTTGTCCTTCCAGAGAAATCTCAGAAGACTCCGCTCTAAACGTTGGTATTCCACAGCTGGCAGGGAGAAGGGAAGCATGCCCAGTACATAGTTAATCCTAGGCACCAAAACCATTTTAATAACTTCCAATCTACCCCACCAGGTAAGGTGTAGCGGGGACCACGCCAGCGTTGTGTTACGAACTGTTTGGGCAAGCTCCCTCATATTTGTGAGAATAGTGCCCTCCACGGAGGCACCATACCAAGCTCCCAGGTACTTGATACCTCCCGGTTGCCACTTAAATGGGAATGGGGCCATCAGTTCTGCATTCGAGCAACTGTTCAGCGGAAAAGCAACAGACTTGTCCCAGTTTATCTTATAGCCCGAGATGTTTGAATAACTCTGTATTAACTCCAATATATGCGATATCTCCGACGGTTGAGTAAATAACAACAGATCATCGGCATAGGCAGATAATTTCACTCGTAGCCCCCCAAAGTCAAAGCCCTTTATATCCGCATTCTGCCGAATAGCTATGGCAAGGGGCTCAAGTGCCAGGTCAAAGAGTAGAGGAGATAAAGGGCAACCCTGTCGGGTACCCCGATGGAGGGAAAAGGCCCGATGCTGACAGCCATTGGCTGAGACCCTGGCACGGGTCCTGGCATATAACAATCTGACCTTATCAATAAAGTCCTGCCCTAAACCAAACCACTGCAATACTGAGAATAAGAAAGGCCATTCTAACCTGTCGAACGTCTTCTCGGCATCTAGCGAGAGGGCAACGAAAGGGGACGCTTCCACAGCTGCTCTATCAAGCAGATTACAAAACAGTCTAGCATTATCAGAGGTCGCCCTACCTGGGATGAAGCCGCACTGATCCGGGTGCACCAACCCTCCGATGACCTTGGCAAGCCGTTTAGCTAAGATACTCGCATATACCTTATAATCTGCATTCAGCAGAGATATAGGCCTGTAGTTTTTGACACTATTGGGATCCCTTCCGGGTTTCTCCAATACCACAATTGTGGCTTCAGAAAAATTACCAGAGCGCTCAGGTCCCTTTTCCAGCTCTCCATAGTATATCCCCAGATAGGGGATCAACTCTGCACTCAAAACTTTATACAGCTCAATTGGTATCCCATCGGGGCCTGCAGCCTTCCCCGCCGCCATGGCTTTGATGGCAGTATCTATCTCCTTACAGGAAATGGGCATGTCAAGCTGCCGAGCCTGATGAACCTCCAATATAGGATGGCTCAAGGTATCTAAGAATCTGGCGGACTCTGCAGAGTTGGCGCTCACCTCTGAGGAATACAATGCACTGTAAAATTTAGTGAATTCTTCCAAAATTTGCTCATCCTTAAACAGCTGAGTCTTCTTATCATCCACAAGGGACACAATTCTCGACCTTTCCCTATGTCCTCTCAGAGTGCTCGCCAGTAGCTTACTAGCTTTGTTTTGTTCTATATGATATCTAGCCGATTGTCTCAGCATAAGTTGCTCTACCTCGTAACTTAACACTTCATTATACTGGAATCGTAATCTTTGCAGTCGGAGAAGGATCCCTGGGTTAGGGCACCTAATCCAGAGCCTCTCGCCCGCTTTAATCTGTTGCTCTATGACCAACAGCTGCTCCCTTCTCCGCTTTGCTTCTTTGATCTTATAACTAGTAATAGTGGCCCTTAGCGACGCCTTGAAGGCTTCCCACCAGGCCCAGCATGCTGTATCCTCGACCTTGTTGGCCAAGAAATACTCCCTAGTGGCGGTCCTCAGCTCGTTCTGAAAGGCGGGCTCCGCCAGCCAGGCCCTATTAAATGACCACTCAGGGGTCCCTCTGGCAGCCGCTGTGACCAGAACACTGATCGTGATAGCCGCATGGTCAGATATTGTTCTACCCATGATTGTCGCCTCACAGCTGCTCGAAACCAATGACCGTGAAACTAAAAAGTAATCTATCCGGGAGAGAGAGTTATGTACTGGTGAATAGAAAGTGTAGTCTTTTTCGGTCGGATGCAACAATCGCCAAATATCCATTAGGCCACAATCCGCTATCAAAGCGGAGAGGGCCCCGTCTGCTCGGGATGATCGTACCACTCTCGCTGGGCTGCGGTCCACCAAAGATTCTCTGACCAGGTTGAAATCGCCACCCATTATTATTGGGGCTGAATACTCCCTCTGCAGCATGCTATTTAAGGCGCTAAAGAAGTTAGGGTCGTCCTGATTAGGGCCGTACACATTGACCAACTGCAAATCTACATCCCCGACCCGTATCAATGATCTACACCATCGCCCAGCGTCATCGTGGCTAGTTTTAACTGTCTTGGCTCCCACCGCTTTCCGCACCAGTATGGCAACCCCATTTTTCTTATGGTCTGCTGGGGAGGCACCTGCTAGGATATATTTCTTGCCCGCTAGCTTCCCGGTTTCTTGTGAGCTTAAGTGCGTCTCTTGTAAAAAAATGACATCTGCTTGCTGCCGGGCACAATATGCTAGTAATTTTTTCCTTTTAATTGGTGTCTGAATCCCTTTCACATTCAGGGACATAAATTTAATCCGATCAGTCATTACTTCTTAGATTACAAAATATTACATGCATATTATACAAACTGGTCAGACCCCCGCCCGTGATCCGACACAGAATCCCCCATTGTATACAACTCTGTTTCTTTCCCCGAGATCCAGCCCTTTCCACCCCCCAAAAAAACCCCCTTCCATAACAAGAACATCCTGGGTAAGACCACAGGGACATCCAGTACAACGCAAACTGGCCCCATTTTCACCCACCCACCCAAATTCTCTCATTCACACATTCATTCCCAACAAGGAGAGACCCAAAAAGCAAACATGATAAATACAGCATTAGGTTTCTGAACTGTCCACTCCGCAACATCCACGAGGTTCGCTGCCAGGCCGTGCAGCTCTTGCGGGCAGACTGGAATCCCTCCAACAGACCGGAGCTATTGCCTATAAGAGCCAGGCCCGAGGTCAGGCCTCAAACATAAACTCCAGGCAAATTCAAGGATAGTTCCCATAGGGCAAGACCGTGGATTATTCAAACCATTGTCCAACCTCAACGTTCACGCTGTTTACGTGGATTGCATCTGCAAGGCCTCCTGGTCTTCGATGTATCTCTCCAGGACTGCAGGATCATCAAAGGATGTTGTCTCATTATTCAGAGTCACCTTAAACCTCGCTGGGCTAAACAGGCCGTATCTAGCCTGCAGACGCTGGAGGCGAGGCCGCAATGCTAAAAAGTGCTTCCGTCGCTCAACAGTAGGTTTGCTGAAGTCAGGGTAGAAGGCTATCTTCTGACCTCCATGCTGGAGGGGCTGTGTTGCCTTTGCCGCCGCTAGGATTTGAGTGACGTGCTGGTGGCGGAGCGCACATAGAATCATCGGGCGCGGGTACTTAGCACTTTGACTAGCGTGGGAGGGCAGCCGGTGAGCCCTTTCGATCTCGAACGGGCGCGCAAACTCCAACTTCAGAAGCTTTGGTATCAGTGCTTCCAAGTATCGAACAGGGTCTCCCCCTTCGGCACCTTCGACAATTCCCAGTACCCGTATATTGTTTCGCCGAGCCCTGTTGTTCATGTCTTCGAGACTCTTTTCCAGCCCATCAAACTTGCGATTAAGTCGCGGGAGCAAGGTCAGTTGTTTCTCATGCGCCGCAGCGACCCTTTCCACGCTGTCCACCCTTTGTGTGAGTTGCTGCATTTGTGCAGTTAGATCTGTTAGGCCCGCTTGCATTGCAGCCAGGGACTCACCGTTTGAGTCTACCCGACAGCGGACCGCTCTCACTTCTTTCAAAATCTCTTGCAACCCCTCCGCCGTCTCATGGGGAGCCGCCATCTTTTGCGGCGAGAGTGGATCGGATTTGGACCTTTTGGTGCCAGCCGCCGCCGCAGCGGCGAAATCCAAGCGGGTCTGTTTGCCCGATGACATCCTCGAGCTCTGGCTCTCCGACTCGCTGCGTTTCAAGCAGGCTAAAATGATAGTAAGCAGGATTCGTTGTCGAGGGGCCAGGAGAAGCTCTCTTATGCGGCCATACTGGTTCCTCGCAGGCTCCGCCCCCCCTTCATTTTTTATTTTAATTTCTTGATCTTGTAGTGTTATATGGGTTGGGGGGATAAATGATTGATTTTTTGTTACTATTAGGACTTCGGTTTTAGCATGGTTTATGTGGAGGTTTTGAGTTTTTAGCCAAATTGTGATTTCGTTATAACAGTCTGAGAGGAGTTGTAACGGTAGGTTGGGGATAGTAAATGGATGATATTGAACCCATGCTTGTTGAAGAAGGGGGAATGATAGCAGATGAAGAATCTGTTTACATGGACTGCTCTCTGTCTAAACTCCTTTGGTGATTTTCTGTTATAAAGTACAGCAACCATCACAAAGAAATACAAACTTGTTCTTTAATCTACTCAGAAAAGCTCCTGTGTAGGATTTCTGGCCACGCTGTAGAAAGCAAGCCAGCTAAGGGGTTTCAGCTGGATAACTGCTAGCAATTGAGCCTTACCTAATTGCTTGTGAGCTAGGAGAGAATCACTTCTGAATCTATGTGGGAAGTTATCAGAAGTTAACCTGAAAAGAACAGTTTTTTTCTTTCTTTGTGGCTTTTGGTTTGTTGTTTGATATATGCTAAGAAAACATTAGCTAATGCCTGACAAGTTTGAATGTTGTTTTCCTGATTTTGATTTTGTTTTTCCAAGTTAAACACTGGAAGCAAGTAACCTGATTTATGTGCTACCAAGCATATCTGTGTTGGGAGAAATAACCCCATAAATAAATATCTTATTGGTCTTACACTTGAGCACAACTAAATTATTGTCAGCAGCTGTGTCTGGTGTGAATGAACTGCATTGCCCACAATCCCTTGCACATCATATAGATATATGCACTTGCCAAGACTGTGAAGATTCTCACCCAGTCAGCCATCTGACAAGCATGATCCATCCATATGCACTCTGCACAGTGGCCATCTAACATAGGTGAGGGGACGTGAGGGGCCATGGGACACACATGCATATATCTCTGGGGCTGTCCAGCCAACATTGCTGGCACACATTGCTAGGGTGCCCAGATACCTTTGACACACGCTCAGGACAGTCTATGATGCAGTTCACTGTTGTACCGTGCAAGTGAGAACTAGCAACCGCCCACTGCTGTCTGCACAGAGAACGTGCTCTCCTTCCACAGCCCCGTTTGACGTAGGGATCACAAACATAATGCTGACCAACCATTACAGAGCACAGCATTTGACGGATCTGCGCAACCAAAAGACCAAATATGTACATTGCTCTGCCCTACAGTTGCGCGGGACGCCCCGGAAGACACCTATGCTACCCTACATCGCGGCTTATAAACACAGACCTGAATGAGATGTCCCATCCTACGGATCACAGGTAGCATCTTCAACATGCATACGCTGAAGGTTGACAACAGCTCCAGGAAGATCGGGATGATAGCTCAGATGGCAGGTCACGATCCGGGCAATTCCAGACTCAGGACAAGCCTAATGAACACATGACAGTCCTGATAGGTCCAGGACATCTGGGCACCCTACACATTGCAGACCATGTATGGACACTGTGATGCATATCACAACCCATGTAGTGGTGACTATCACATAGGGGGCCCAGATGGCCCTGTCTTGGTGGATCCCCAGGGAAAGCAGGAAATAGTCTGCATGTGTGGGTATCATATGTGCCGATAGAGCCAGTGCGGGGATGCCCCCCAGCGTCCAATGGGCGAGCCTTTGGGAGCAGCCCACAGTGCCTGCATGCTGGCGTCCCGCCATTCCCAACTGCCTCTCCCCAGTTCATTGTGCTCTGCGGAGCCAGCAGACTGTCGTTCCTGTCACCACAGGAACATGGTCTCACTGCCACATTTCTGGGGTTGCGTCTGCCTGTCTGTAATTCTATTCCTGCACCGCCGGTTACCAGCTCATAAACAGATAAGGGGGTAATTTCCAACCATCCTGATGTGTCTTCTCAGGTACACGCGTCACCTCGGGCCATGGGCCCAAATAGTTGGCCACCATCCGTGGGGAGCCCTCCTCAGGTCCAACACATGCGCAACATGTGGTGGTAGTTACTGTCATCGACACCCATGGGTGGTGTCTCATGGGTTTGGGACCTGCACATCCCATGTCCGAATGTTTGGCCTGTGGGATGTTATCTACTAAAGGTCGTACAGGTTGGGCAGCCAGCTTCAGTACCCTCTGTCGCTGCGATGCAGCCTCAGTGGCATCAACATCCTCCAGGGCTTCCGCACTCTCCCATACATCTCAGGTATTCAAACACACATCTGGCCGTACCTCTATGGGTTGATCCCCTTCCAGGCCTCTGGATGCCTCTGGCATTGCCCATGGGGAACATACGCTGCCAACACAGACCCGGCGGGAGGCTCCAGCCCCCAAGCCAATGTCGGGGGTCAGGAACCCCTCTGGGGCCCACACCCTGTATCCTTGCCAGCACCACTACACAAGCATCAGCAGCATTGTTGGAGCAGAGAATCCTGGTCAACGAATGTAGTTCACAGGCTCACCTCGTGACAGCAAAGCCCTCTGTACCGCCCCAGACCTGCCCACCGGGGCCGGCACTGTTGTTGCAAACCCTGATACCGCTACCGGTGTCAGTAACCTCGGCGCCTGCGCATACGTTACCGAGTCGGCCTGTTACCAATACACCAGTGGCAGGACCATCCGCTGCAGATCGGTATGGGTATTGCTGCCAGGGGCACCCAGACAGAGGGTAGATCCCGTCTCTTGCTGGATCTGATAGGTCCAACAGCTCTGTGGATACCGGTGTGCCTATCCCAGCGGAACCCTCCTCTCCAGGGAGGATGATGTCCCCCCCCACGGACATGTCCCTATAGGATGTCATCTGAGTTGTGGCAAAGGGTCTGGCTATCACTCGAGCTGCTGAACCTGGGCCCAGGGCAATGGAGGTGGTGATGTCTCAATATCCCCAATCTCCCCAGGTGGCAGCAACGTGACCAGTGCATGAGAGCCTGCATGATCGCCTGCTGCGATGTGGGGGACACCTCTACCACCTCTCCATGATCTCGTGGACTGGATACCATGTATCGTGTCCCTCCATCAGCTGGTGTATGGGCAACACAGATCCCTCACCATCCAATCGTGGTGGGGACTGCGATGAGGAGGAACAGATGTGCCATAAGGCATGCCTCTAATCCTCCTGGTCGTAGATGCATTACCCTAAATGCCTTTGGACACCGTATCTTCCAGGCATCAATGCTATCAGGCAGGATACACTCCTATCATCTATGGGAATGTTACTGAAGGAGGCCTCTGAAGATCTGGAATGTCTGAGCCCTTGTATCCGAGACAACAGGTGATTTGATCATCAGACTAATGGCAGACATGCCCAGCACATGTCCACATTTGGCAATAGAGCAGCCTTCGGTTGCTGTGCGGGACATAGTAGGCCTCGGTCATTGCCATAGGTGCAGGATGAAATGCTGGGCTCCATGCCACCGACCTGAAGCACTGGGTACAGGACAAACTGGGTAGTACCCCTTGTAATGGGGGGAGCCCTTTGGAGAACCTGGCAAGGGGCAGCCAATGCATTGGATGCTGACAGGTTCACCATGAGTAGGCTTTCCAACATTACAGATACTGAAATACACAGAGCTTTTAGGAGGCCCCCCTGCTCCATGAGGACGTGGTCCTCTCAGTCTTACGACCAACAGGGTCAACCTGCAGGCCACCTCGCTAGAAAGGGACAGCAGTCAGCTAAACAGAGAAGGCCAAAGGCGGGATGTGGGCTTTCCAGTCTTTTGCATTGAGTGTCACATGTATGATTTTCTCCCAGCTGGTGAGAGGTCTTACGTGTGCACTAGGTGCAAGGAGCTCTCTGCTCTCAGGGAACGAGTCCGTTCTCTAGAGGCTAGAGTAGCAGACTTGGAAAACATAAGACAGACAGAGAGGTACATAGACGAGACCTACAGGGATATAGTCCTGAAGTCCCACCTCCAGTCTGGCAGCATCCCTGTTGCCATGGAGGAGAGAGGTCACGTGACAGGAGAGCATCACCCTGGTGTGGCAGGAAGTGATCCTGTAACTAGGACCTGTCCTCCAGGTGATGTAAACCCCTCTCGCACCGAGGAGGTTTCTCCAGGGCCAAGTGCCCATGCGGGAAGGGTTAGAACAGCAGTTATAGTTGGTGATTCGATCATTAGGCATGTAGATAGCTGGGTGGCTGGTGGACGTGAGGATCGCCTGGTAACATGCCTGCCTGGTGCGAAGGTAGCGGACCTCACACGCCACCTAGATAAGGTCTTAGATAGTGCTGGGGAGGAGTCTGCTGTCTTGGTACATGTTGGTACCAATGACATAGGAAAATGTGGTAGGGAGGTTCTGGAAGCTAAATTTAGGCTTTTAGGTAGGAAGTTGAAATCCAGAACTTCCAGGGTAGCGTTCTCCGAAATGCTTCCCGTTCCACGCGCAGGACCCAATAGGCAGGCAGAGCTCCGGAGTCTCAATGCGTGGATGAGACAATGGTGCAGAGATGAGGGGTTCGGATTTGTTAGGAACTGGGGAACATTCTGGGGAAAGGAGGGGCTCTTCCGAAGGGATGGGCTTCACCTTAACCGGGATGGAACCAGGCTGCTGGCATTAACCTTTAAAAAGGAGATAGAGCAGCTTTTAAACTAGATAATAGGGGAAAGCCGACAGTCGCCCAAGAGCGCATGGTTCGGAAGAATGTATCCTTGAAGGATACTACAAAAAGCAGAGAGGTTCCAAAAAAGAGTAAAGTAGCCCAAATGCCCTCGAGTATGGAGCAGACAGAACTTAAAGATCCCAAATTACCCATGTCTACCAATAGCCAAATTAATATGAATAAAATACAGTCTCTAAAATGCTTGTATGCAAATGCTAGAAGTCTACAAAACAAGATGGGAGAGTTAGAATATATAGCACTAAACGAGAGGTTAGATATGATTGGAATATCAGAGACATGGTGGAAGGAGGACAACCAGTGGGACACTGTGATACCTGGGTACAAACTATATCGAAATGATAGAGCTGATCAAATTGGTGGAGGGGTTGCGCTCTATATTAGAGAGGGCATTGAGTCAGAAAGGATTAAAGTTTTGCAAGAAACAAAATTTGCTGTAGAATCTCTATGGATTGAAATTCCATGTAAAAAGGGGAAGGCGATGGCAGTGGGGGTGTACTATCGTCCGCCTGGCCAGAATGAACAAATGGATGATGAAATGCTCAAAGAAATCAAGGAAGCTAGCAAAAGTTACAGTGCAGTAATAATAATGGGTGATTTCAATTACCCCGGCATCGACTGGGTCAGTGTCACAACAGGACATGCTAGGGAGATAAAGTTCCTAGATGAAATAAATGACTGCTTCTTGGAGCAGCTGGTTCATGAACCGACCAGAGGGGAAGCAATATTAGACCTAGTCCTTAGTGGAACACCAGATGTAGTGCAAGAGATAAGGGTGTTGGGGCCACTTGGCAATAGTGATCATAGCATGATCGCCTTTGATTTAATTAGTGGAGGAGGGATAGTAAGGAAATCCACAGTACTACCCTTTAACTTTCGAAAGGGAGACTATGATAGAATGAGGAAAACAGTTAAGAAAAAACTAAAAGGAGCAGTTGCAAAGGTTAAAGACGTACATCAAGCTTGGGTGTTGTTGAAAAATACTATCTTGGAAGCCCAGACCAGCTGTATTCCACGCTTTAAGAAAAGTGGAAGGAAGTCCAAAAAATTGCCAGCATGGTTTAAAGCTGAGGTCAGAGAGGCTGTTGTTGCCAAAAAAGCATCTTTCAAGAAATGGAAAAAAGAGCCAAATGATGAAACCTGGAAACAGCACAAGCACTGGCAAGTCAAATGCAAGGCATTGATAAGGCAGGCAAAGAGAGAATTTGAGAAGAAGCTTGCTGCGGAAGCAAAAACGCGAAATAAAGACCTTTTCAAGTACATTCGTAGCAAAAAACCCGTGAGAGAGTCAGTTGGTCCATTAGATGATAAAGGGGTTAAAGGAGCACTAAGAGGCGACAAGGCGATAGCGGAGAGACTGAATGAATTCTTTGCTTCGGTCTTTACTGAGGAAGATGTAGGGATGTTACCTACGACTGAAGTGGTATTTAAAGGTGTGGAAGAATTGAAGGAAATATCGATACATCGGGAAGATGTCTTACAACTATTAGATAAACTGAAGAGTAGCAAATCACCTGGGCCGGATGGTATACATCCAAGGGTGTTGAAAGAACTGAAATTTGAGATTGCAGACCTGCTATCAGTAATCTGTGAACTATCATTAAAATCATCTCTAATACCTGAGGATTGGAGGATCGCCAATGTAACACCAATTTTTAAAAAGGGTTCGAGGGGTGATCCGGGAAACTACAGACCGGTGAGCCTGACATCAGTACCGGGAAAAATGGTAGAAACCATCATAAAGAATAAAATTACTCTGCATATAGATAATCATGACCTAATGGGAGACAGCCAACATGGCTTTAGACAAGGAAGATCTTGTCTTACTAATCTGTTATGTTTTTTTGAAGGAGTGAATAAACAGGTGGACAAAGGTGAGTCGGTTGATATTGTGTATCTGGACTTTCAGAAAGCCTTTGACAAGGTCCCTCAAAACTAAAGAGTCATGGGATAGGAGGCAGTGTACTACTGTGGATCAGGAACTGGTTAAAAGATAGAAAGCAGAGGGTAGGGCTAAATGGCCAATTTTCCCAATGGAGAAAGGTGAATAGTGGTGTACCCCAGGGATCTGTGCTGGGTCCGCTGCTTTTTGACATATTCATAAATGACCTAGAAAGTGGAATAACGAGTGAGGTTATCAAATTTGCTGATGACACAAAACTATTTAAAGTTGTTAAAACCCAGGAGGATTGTGGAAAATTGCAAGAGGATCTTGATAAATTGGAAGACTGGGCATCAAAATGGCAGATGAAATTTAATGTGGAGAAGTGCAAGGTTATGCACCTAGGGAAGAACAACCCAAACTATGGTTACACGATGCAAGGTTCCACATTAGGAACCACCACCCAAGAAAAAGATTTAGGCGTCCTTGTGGATACCATGTTAAAACCCTCGGCCCAGTGTGCAGCGGCGGCCAAGAGAGCAAATAGAATGCTAGGTATGATAAGGAAAGGAATGGAAAATAAAACAAAAGATATTATAATGCCTCTATATCGTTCCATGGTGAGACCGCACCTTGAATATTGTGTGCAATTCTGGTCGCCGTATCTTAAAAAGGATATAGCAATTTTAGAAAAGGTTCAGAGAAGAGCCACCAAAATGGTAAAGGGGATGGAAGGCTACTCCTATGAAGAAAGGCTAAAAAGGTTGGGGCTCTTTAACCTGGAAAAGAGACGGCTGAGGGGAGATATGATAGAAGTCTATAAATTAATGAACGGAGTGGAACGGGTAAACGTAGATCGATTGTTTACCTTATCAGAATATAGAAAGACTAGGGGACATGCAATGAAGCTACAGGGTAAACTATTTAAAACTAATAAAAGAAAATATTTCTTCACTCAACGTGTAATCAAACTCTGGAATTTGTTACCGGAGGATGTAGTAAAGGCTGTTAGTGTAGCTGGGTTTAAAAAAGGTTTGGACAAGTTCCTGGAGGAAAGGTCCATAAACCATTATTAAGAAGGGACCCAGGATATCAATGCTTGAACCAATACAAGCATTGTGGAACCTGTGTCCCTTGGGGAAACTGCTAGGTACGTATGACCTAGATTGGCCACTGTTGGAAACAGAATACTGGGCTTGATGGACCTTGGTCTGACCCAGTATGGCATATCTTATGTTCTTATGTTCTTATGTTCTCCCTGTCCCTGGTGGCGCAGCAGGCTCAGCCTCCTCAGGGGCTTGGCCTCCCTGCCAGGGGACGTGTGTTTCCTGGCTCCTAGGGTGCCAGACCCCATCCCCATCCTAGGATGGCTCTGTAGATTTGCCCACAGATGGAGCCCCTTAACACAAGAAAGATGGACACCAGGCGGTGTCGGTGAGGGCTATAAGACTCCCATCAGATGCCTGCCCCCTCCAACAGTGGTAGGAGGGTTCACCTCTCAGGGCAAACATTTGCTTCATGACGTCCATCTACGTCCAGGCCAAGGGGCAATACACAACGTGCCCGTCCTCCAACAGGGCACAGGGTGTTACTCCCCCTACCTATGTATCCCAGAGATGACAGGGGGCGACAGGCCCATGTTGGACCACCATAAACTGACAGGATATCTTTTGGGAGAGAGAGAGTCACAATGCGTTCACGGGGGACACCTCAACCATTCCCTCACAGTCTGGATTGGCTATGTTCTCTGGATCCCAAGGCTGCGTACACTCATGTCGCCCTCCACCCAACCCACAGACGATTCCTATGTGTTCTCTGCCAGGGGACGCACTATCAGTATTGTGCCCTTCCCTTTGGCCTGTCCTCAGCTTCAAGTGTATTTACAAGGTGCATGGCTGTGGTAGCAGCGTCTCTCCGCACCCTCGAGATATTCGCCTCCCCCTACCTAGTTGGGTGGCTCATTTGCGCCCCCTCAGAGCTCGGGGCAACACATCCTCTACCCTGCACACTGCATCCTCTCCAGTATTCTGGTCTGGTTATCAGCCTGCCCATATCAAATCCTACCCCCACTCAATCCTTGGGGGTTACAGGTGCACAACTAGACACCAGGGAGGTAAAGGTCTATCATCTGTGGCCATGTTCTCACCATATTGTGCAGTTAGCTCCCTCAGCCGTGCTAGGGGCGCACCTCACCCCTCGGGGGATACTACTACGTTCACGTCACCTGGCCCCCACAGTACATGTGGTCCCCTACACATGCCTCCATATTGTGGCAGCCCAATGGACATTGTCCACTCAGTGGACCCAAGCATCAGGCAGCCTATCAGACAGGATACCGGTATCAACGCTCTGTATCTAGTCTCTCCCATGGTGGCATGCATCTCAGTATTTATTTTTTTATTTATTTATATACAGGCTTGATATACCGCCCAAAACCGAAGTATCAGAGCGGTGTACAATAAAAGAAAAGCAGCTGCAGGAAAGGAAAGAGAGAAAAGAACGCCATTTGAAGACAGGAAAGAGCTAGGGAGAGATAGATAGAAAGGACAGAGGTTACAAGACTAGACAAGTAGACATGGGGGGAGGGGAGTGAGGGGGTGAGTCGTGGCAATCGGATCTGGCATGATGGTCAGGAAGAAACTGGAAGGTCAAAAGCCTGAGAGAAAAGATGAGTCTTGAGGAGAACAAGTATCTGTTGGTGGGGTCACCCTTTCTATTGCGTCCTCCTCAGACACCTTTGACAAAGGATGCTTCTCAGATGGGGTGAGGAGCTCACCTCCAGGACCTCTCCACCCAGGGCAGCTGGACCATACAGGGGATTCTTTGCCATACCATTCATCTTGGACTCGGAGCAATAGGTCTAGCTTCCCAGGTGTTCCGCAGCCAACTGCACGGGAAGAGGGCTCTAGCTCACACAGACAATCATGTAGCTGTGTCCGACGTGGGCAAGCAAGTGGGAACAGGCCCTCTGTCGCCATGCGACGAACCAGAGGACTATGGGCCTTTGCCGGAGGGCATCAGAGACATATCCAGGCAGTCTACATTCCAGGCATTCACAGCTCTTGGCCAGACAGGCTCAGTCGGGGTCTGCCCTCAAACAGATGTTCCCTTCACATAGACCAGGTCACCAGTGTCTTCCCACTCTGGGGAACCCCAGATATAGACCTCTTTGCACGTACAGTGATTGCCAAACGTCCCCGGTTCTGGTCATGGTTTCCGACTCAGGGGTGTCCGGCCAGGGATGCTGTTCCCCGCCATTGGGGACCGGACTACCTGTATGCCTTTCCGCCCATCCCCCTAATGCCGCACACTTGTTGAGGGTTCAGAGTGACAGATGTGCTATGGGTCTCTCAGGCCCAGATTGGCCACGCCAGGTGTACTTTCCTCTGCATCCGCATCTCTCAGGTCCCACCCCTGGAATTGGGGTCTGCTCCAGATCTACCGTCACAGGAGGATGGGGTGCTATTGCATCCCAATACGCAGTCTCTGCATCGCAGAGCCTTGCTTCTGATGGCCTTTACCCCCTAGGCCGTCACCTCCGTCGGGATGTACGGACCGTCCTTCATGCCTCCGGAACACCAACCACGAATCGCTCCTATGCTTTCATGTGGGGAAGGTTGAGCATCTGGTGTTCACAGAGGGGTCCCAACCCTCTTGTGGTTCCAGTGGTATCATTATTGAAATGTCTCTGTCACCTTTGTAATGCCAGTCGCCGGACTCATTCATTTTGAGTCCATGTCAGTGCTATCGCATCTTCGTGCACACCCATCAATGGGCAACCTGTGCCATCTCATATCAGGAATAATGAGAGGCCATCTTCTGCCAGCTCCTCCCATGAAGCCTCCAACGATTGCATGGGATCTGAACCTGCTTCTGGGGGAGCCTATGGGGATTCCTTGTGAACCTTTAGCCACCACGTTCATGGGACTCCTTTCCTAGAAGGTCCTGTTCCTCCTTGCAATGGCATCAGCAGGGCGTATCAGGGTGGTGCAAGCTCTAGGGGCAGACCCACCTGATACATGGTTCCACCATGCTAGGGCAGTCCTTGAGACACATCCACTCCTCATGCCCAGGGTGTTCACGTCTGTCCATTTAAACCTGGGGATTTATGTGCCTGTTTTCTTTCCGCAGCCCCATGCATCACATGCAGAACGGACTCTCCATACTTTGGACTGTGGAGTGCCTTTTGCCTCCTACCTGCAAGGGCCTCAGCAGCATTGACGGTGCTCGCATCTCTTTGTAGCCTTTGATCCCTCTTACCTGGGTCGTGCTGTCTTCAAGGGAACACTATCCAATGGGATTGGTCAGTGTGTCTCTCATATCTACCTGAGCAGACACCGTTCTATGTGGGGCCATAGCACAACTCACAATGTGTGTGCCATGGCGGCCTCTATGGCTCATCTGCACTCTGTACCTCTTGATGATATCTGTCGGGCAGCTACCTGATCCTCGGTTCACACCTTCACGGCCCACCACTGCTTGGATAACGTCTCCCACAGGGATGCCTTCTTTGGCCAGGCTGTTCCCCAACACCTTTCACATACATACGCAGCTCCTATCCGCCATCCCTCATACGGTGCCAGAGATCCATGCCGGGACCTGTCCCCCCTCCCCAGGGGGTCCCCACCTCTGGGTTTCCTATGCTGGTACCTACAGCTAGGGGGCTCCAATATATCAGGACAACATCCTGCCTGTTCCTGGAGATAGCATAGTCACTCACTTGTAACAGGTGTTCTCTGGGAACAGCAGGTATATGTCTTTATGGCCCACCCACCTCCCCCCAGAGTTGTATCACCCTCCCCCTCTCTCTCCCTTTCCCACTCTCTCTCTCATTTAGTCCCAGCTTTTGAGGCTCAACAGGGGTGAGCCAGTTGGGAACGGCTGGACGCCAGCATGCTATCACTGATCTATCCCTTTTCAGAAAGGCACTCAAATCCCACCTCTTCCCCCAATATTACTTGACCAACTAACCAATCTTAATCACTACCCAAACTAAGAACAAATCCTGTTATTTATACTTGTAAATACTCTTGTAAATACTCTTGTAAATAGTTGCAGTAATGACGTCCCATGTTTTATCCAAGTTCTCTGACCTTGTTCTCTGTAAAACCTAACAGTTTGTTGTTATGGTATGTTGTTATATTGTGAACCGCGCTGATTCTGAATAGAGCGGTATATAAGAGCCTGTAATAAATAAATAAATAAATAAATGCTGGCGCTGTGGGATGCTCCAAAAGGCGTTCACATTGGACGCTGATGAGCATTCCCACGCAGGCTCCGTTGCTACTGACAATAACCACATGTGGAGATGTGTCCCTGCTGTTCCCGGAGGTCACCTGTTACAGGTGAATAACTACATTGGTCTGCGGTGCGCTTGCTTGGGGTATGCGTCTAGGGAACAGAGCACATAGGTCTGTGCCCCATACACATGCTGACCCCTGTGCCCCTGTGACGCCATGCTACACAGGGTTGAAATGCACAGGGCACCTGACATACCCCTCCCCCCCATGGCTCTCGCCCTGCTATGTTGTCAACATGCAGTCCCCTTGTGCATCTGTGGACAACCCCCATGGGGATTCCTGTATATGCTCTTACCCACCTTCAGCATCGCGGCTCGCAGATGCTGTGTGGCGACGTAGTCCCTCCAGTGCAATTGCCATGTGTGGGGTGGGTTGGTCTGCAGACCCTTGGGCCTCACCGGGGTGTTGCGTCTCCTCACTGTTGGCACCCGCATGGCCATGTTCAGTGGTGCAGCTGGCCTCCACCGTGTCCGCCATGCCCAGGGGCATGTCCAACCCCTCCGGTTGCATGCCTGCCCAAGGTGTGCCGTCGCCATCGCTGCTGTCATCGGCTGCCATCGTAGCCTCTGCCTCCTCGCCATCCTGGGGCTATGACACCTCACACTCCTTGGGTGGCTCCATGATGCTGTAGTCACCTGCGTTGTGGGACGACATACACAACAGAGCTTGGATTGGTCCATACAACTATGTACACCTGTGTGGTACATGCACCCCACATGTGAAGTGTGCTTGGCCATGCCCTGTGCATCTGCCACATACTACTGGCACTACTGGTACCTAGCTTTGCGGAGGCACTGCCAAGCACACACAGCACTGTGATGCTGCAATTACCAGGTGCAAATCTGTGAACAGGGGTGCTTCACATTGTGTCAGTCGGTGCAGATACAGGTGTGAGATGTGTGGGACGTGCAGGGGTTGTGCATACCGGGCAGCCAAGGGTTGGTAGGGGGTGGTGTTGGCACCATCTACGGGTGGGGGACAGGCCCATGCAGATGTCAGGGGCTGTGCTGGTGAAGGGGACACTTGTGGGCCTGGGTTTGGGGGACGGGGATGACGTGTGCCACCCAGTTGAGGGGGGAATAGGATGCGGGCTACATAGGCAGAGGGCTGTCACATCATGCCTTTGTGACAGCAGGATGTGATGTGTGTACCTACCAGCCCTAGGATGGGCGGTGTCCAGTGCTTCCGGCAGGCCATGCAGGTATACGGGACCCAGCCTATCTGCCAATTCCTGCTCTAGGGGGGTGAGTGTGGGGGTAAAAGGGCCTCCCCCACCTGTGCCCGCAGCATGTTGCCGTTCAGCGGCCATGTGGGCACGCACACCACGTTTGATATCAGACATTTTTTTACGCAGGCTCTCGAGGTCCCTATGTGGTCCCCTTGCCTGCGCTACAACCTTCTGGACCTCCTCCCAGACACGTGTCCGTGTTGCCACGGTGGTGGTGCTGCTTTGCTGTCCATACAGGACATCATAGTTTTCCATAACGCTTGCCAGCAGGAGATGGTTCTCCTGAGGGCTGAAGCGAACAGCCCTCCTCCTTTGCACAGACGGCATTGGCTGCCGCTTGCGTTTGGTGATGGGTGGTCCATGTGTGCGCTGTGCGCCACACGATGGGCCAGCGGCCTCCTCTGCCGGGCTTTCAGGGATCTCTGTGTCCTGCTGAACAGGCACACCCTCCTCCTCCACCATACCTGCCCTGTGCTGCCTCTCCATATTATCCCACCCCCTATCCAATGGCCTCCACCGCACACCTGCTGCGTGTACCCACCTGCCCACCCTGCTGCCTGCTCCTCACCTGCCTCTCCTGGCTCCCCTCTCCCTCCTCCGCTCTGCCACACGCCCCTCCCTCTACCCCTCTCACTCTACACCACCACTCCCACTCTCACTACCACTTCCACTCTCACGCCCACTCTCACTCTACACCACCACTACCCCTCTCACTCTACACCACCACTCCCACTCTCACTACCACTCCCACTCTCACTCTACACCAGCACTACCCCTCTCACTCTACACCACTACACTTCCCACTGCCTCCTGGCACTATCTGTGCTCCACTTTAGATGCACACCTTCCCTCTCAATGTTACACATATCTGCAGATGTATTTATCAGTTTGTATGGCGTAACGCGCGTTGCGCATGCGCACGGGTAGCTACGCGCATTGCGCATGCGCATGGGTAGCTACATGTGTTGCGCATGCGCACGGTAGCACCCGTGTGTTGCGCATACGTCACACGCGTATGCACTACGCCGTACACAGCATGTGGGTGTCGCATGAAGATGGTAAAGGATACCCCTATGAGGAAAGGCTTAAAGGTTAGGGATCTTTAACCTGGAAAAGAGACGGCTGAGTGGAGATATGAAGAGGTCTAGAAATTAATAAATGGAGTGGAATGGGTAAACATAGATTGATTGCTTACATCATCAAATAGTAGAAAGAATAGGGGACATGCAATGAAGCTTCAGTGTAACCCACTTAAGACTAATAAGAGAAAATATTTTTTCACTCAACATGCAATCAAACTCTGGAATGTATTACTGGAGGATGTAATAAAAAGCTACTAGTATAGCTGGGTTTAAAAATGATTTGGACATGTTCCTGAAGGAAATATCCATAAACCATTATTAAAGAGAACCCGGGAAATCCACTGCTTGCCCCACGACAAGCATTGTGGAACCTATGCCTTTTTGGGAACCTGCTAAATACTTGTGACCTGGATAGGCAACTGTTGGAAACAGGATATTGGGCTTGATGGACCTTGGTGTGACCAAGTATGGTAGCTCTTATGTTCTTATAGAGAGGTACCTATCTCCCAGGGGCAGTACTGTGTTTAGACAAAGACTTTTCCTAAGCGTCCCTCCCATCCAGTCCCTTTCCTCTGGGTTGTGCTCTCCTTCTAGCAGTTTGGAGACTGAGTACATCATCTTTTTGATGACACCGGTATAAATAGTACTGGCACCTCCCCTTCACTCCAGTTAGCTCAGTTTCCAAGCAGCTGGAGGGAGCAGTAAGCCAGAGAGGGCTTACTGGAGAGACAGAGAGTTAAGGGGTTTCTTAACTTTATTTCTTTTATATTTTCTTTGATATTTCTTTTACATTGCTATGATTAGCCTGTCATTTGAGTCCTTGTTGAGCAGAGCCCCCCCCCCCCCCCCAGCCTATAGGGTCTGGCCGTGGGACGAGGCTCCTGAGAGAAAGAAAAGGTAAAAATAAAGAAGTTGTGAGTAATCACACAGCATTCGCAGCTCCCGATCCCGTTGAGGGTGAGGAGCCGTGGTAATCCTGTTTGCCGCTGACAGGGGCTGCCCAGCATCAGTCTCCACCTTGCTGCCGAAGCCGATTAAGGCTGAGCACGAGGGCGGGACGTTGTGCGCCGACGTTTGCAAGGAGGCCTGGGCACTGCTGAAGTGCTGTTCAGCGGTGCTTCCGGTTTTCAGAGTCGGCAGGCACAGTGATAAACTGCGTGGTAGGGTGAGTCACCCACGCGATCCCGCGGCAGAGTGAAGGAGAAGCAGGAACGGCCTATCAGGCAGCGTGGCAGCAGGAGCTGTTTTGGCGCCCTTTTTTCCCCGCGGTAAGTAGCGGGCTGCGGGAAGAATTTAAAGGCTGTTATATATATATATATATATAGATATAGATATATATATAGATAGATGTGGATATAGTTGTAGGTTTATTCTTCTATATATTTCTTTCATATTTTTACATCCTGGTAGTTGGAGGATAATTAGGGATTTAGTAGTGTTTAGGGCCCTATAATCCTTGTTTTTTCTGTTAC